>JAFHLA010000010.1:1202500-2405000 GCA_021432705.1 Caranx ignobilis | reverse complement strand
CTCCAAATCAAGTCAAATCCCTGATGCAAAGAAGGCGAAATGTCATTGGATATCGGATGTCTCTGAGGCAGAAAGGGTTTCGCCTCACGATAAAAGAATACCTACAGTTATTGTTAAATGATATCCACACTGGGGCTTTTGTCCGACAGTCGTTTTCACTATACATGAGGTCGTCGAAATCAAAGCTTTTTGTCTAAATGACTGTCACCAAAACTTTCCACTGCCTATCGAAAGTGAACAATAGTGATTGAGAGTTAAAGCCCTGAAACAGTGGGTCCAAACTGATGAAGATGATTCACTGTGTCGACATTGATCTGGCTGAATTTTTAACATTTCTCAATATTTTTTAGTTAACCTTTTTGGTGCACGGCTCTGCACAGTGTTAGATTTGGTCATTCTAGTAATATGTGAACATTTCAGTTTTAAAACACAAGCCTGGTTCATGTATCTCGATGAGACTGTTTCTCAGCACTAAAGAAACTAAACTGCTGTGTGTAGGTTCACCTCTAGTTTACGCACCATTATATCCGAGGCATGCTGTCAGCAATTACATGGCTGCTCATGTCTTGACACTTAAACTTTAACATATTCAAACAGTAAATGACCTCACACTGACATCAGATATAATGATTTACCCTGAATGTGAACTTGAAAAGCACCTGAAGTCCTCCTACCTCACTCACCTTTTTTGCATGTGACAAAACGTGTGCTTTTACTTGTTCGATCTTGTAATTTGGTAACACTTGATAGCACAGGTGCACCTGAGCTGTTACGCATTCATTCCTCCTCCTCATATTAAGCACCAGAAGCTGTTTGTAGGCTCTTACAGACACACACACACACACACACACACATCCGATTCATTTAAGATCAAGTGGAGTGAGAGGCGCTCCAGTAAAGCTTGTTGAAGTCACTTACTTCTTGCTCCCGCTCATCTCTTCAGGTTGCGTGTAATAAATCTCCTTACTGAATACGCTGAGCAGAGCGGATCACCGGAGCGGCTGCTGATGTTTGACCTGACAAAGTAGCACATGGACAGGTTATTTCTCCGCTCTCTGTGGATTCACTGCACAATCCTTCACAGGCAGTGAGTCTGTTATAACCCACTATGTGTTGGGCTGAAAGGAAAAGCCTTTTCAATATAAAATAATCAAGAGATATTACATAGCACAGGTGCCCAAGTAAGACATTGTGCACCTGCCGGTCCAACATTAATGACTGATGATGATTTGAAAACACATGAGTTCCCAAAGAAGACAAAAAAATCAAATAAAATAAAAGTGCAATATGCAAAAATATCATGCTGACACCCTCGGTGCAATATTACAATAGCTGTAGTGGTTCTGCGGCAATTCCCCACAAATAATGCAGCTGTTCTGGTGCCAGAAAAAAAGTCTAATAGTAACAGCACAGGAGCACAGGAGATTTAAACAGTGGCACACATCCTGCTAAATGTCAAGTTTTGTATCTGTCCCATAAAGCCCACCGGCAAAAACAAAACACACTCCAGCTGCGCATTTACGCACAAGCCGCCCTTTAATGGTGTGATCAATCAGTCAGGAGCTGTCTCAACAAAACTTCATTAAAAAATAAAGTCCTTAAGACACTGCTGCAGAAAAATGACAAGAAACCCTGGTGATTTATAGCCAAGACAACGTCTTCATAAATGCACACAAAATGCGTGTATGTTGGTTTAGTAGGATGAAGACTTACCGCTGTGTTTGTCTTTTGTCTTTGGCTGTGTGCGCTTGGCTGCTGCTGTCACTCCTGCGGTGGCATGAAGGTAAAGAAGTCTACTTCCACAGCTCGGGTAACTTTGTATATGGCATTGTGCGGCGGCTGCGCTCAGCATGCTGCCGCCTCTATCTGCTGGACCATCCTTCTGTCAACGCCACTCCTCCGGTGGGAGGTCAGATTGCTCCACTGCTGCACCATCATCTCTCCCAGCGCCTTTTTTTTTTTTTTTTTTTTTTTTGTCTTCGCGCCCCCTCCTCCTTCCAGTTGCACCAAGTCATTGCAGGCTACAGCTGACAGCGTCAGACACCACCGCCAACGCTTCGACGTACCCGGTTAAACATCTTAGTCAGCAATCTGTGGACATTAGTGATAACATAAACAAAACGAAAATACATTTAAAATGAATCAGATACTATTATAGATCGAGATTCTGCAGAAATGAATTGCCACCAATTGCATTTCTAGATTTGCACCACTGAAAACTGACTGTGTATCATTGGCTTACATGGAAACTCTTGGAGGATTAATACAGTGTTTTCTTAGGGCACACTTACTGGGACAGTTCATTTCAGCAGTGGGTGAAGGATTTTGGATCTACAGCGCCATCTGTTGGCCGGAGCACACAAAGATTGGCTGTCAATGCCTTGGAAGCAAAATTTAGATCAGAAGTGGAGATTTTTCTACAAATCTTGTGTGGCTGTGTTCTCTCCAACAAGGACAATGGAAAAATAGAGAGTGTATTAACTATTATATATGTGGGTTTTAGGATTATCTTGGACTTGGGTGTGATGCCTGTATCGATTGTGAGTTGATAAAAATACGTTTTTCAAATGTAAATCGGTTTCATTTAACTGCAAGAGCTTTCAGGAACTAGGAGAACTCGCTGTTTTTTGTTTTTTTTTAGCTAATCACCAATGTCTGTTATATTTTAACTCATTAACTTGTGTCCGACCAGCAAAGCTAGCATGAGTCTGAGTCACACAGCATAAGAGATCGATCGTGGGTGAAACCTGACCTTTTCTCTGCAAAGAACGGAATTACCACAAAAAGATAAATGTTTACTTTCCTTGGAAATAGAAAAAAATACACCCGATGATCTCACCTCAACTTTGACTCAGATTCAACAGAATGATGTTAGTCGATTGATGTTTTTAGCTCGAGCCAATCCTACGCAGTGTTGCCAGATCAGATTGGCAGTTGCCAGCCCAATCACAGATAAGCTACGGGGACCCGGACCGGCCCGTGGTCAGCCATGGAGAACTATAGCCAGGCACACACTCATATTAGCCAGCTGGGCAGCTGACCGCTGTGACAAGCTACGGGGAGCCGGACCGTGGTCCGCCGTGGACAACTATGGCCAGGCTAACCCAGCCCTCGGGCAGGGACCCTCAGCCGCGCATGCTCACAACACACCCACACTCATATCAGCCTGCTGGGCAGCTGACCGCTGTGACAAGCTACGGGGAGCCGGACCGCGGACAACTATGGCCAGGCTAACCCAGCCGTCGGCCAGGGACCCTCAGCCGCGCATGCTCACAACACACCCACACTCATATCAGCCAGCTGGGCAGCTGACCGCTGTGACAAGCTACGGGGAGCCGGACCGTGGACAACTATGGCCAGGCTAACCCAGCCCTCGGGCAGGGACCCTCAGCCGCGCATGCTCACAACACACCCACACTCATATCAGCCAGCTGGGCAGCTGACCGCTGTGACAAGCTACGGGGAGCCGGACCGTGGTCCGCCGTGGACAACTATGGCCAGGCTAACCCAGCCGTCGGCCAGGGACCCTCAGCCGCGCATGCTCACAACACACCCACACTCATATCAGCCTGCTGGGCAGCTGACCGCTGTGACAAGCTACGGGGAGCCGGACCGTGGACAACTATGGCCAGGCTAACCCAGCCGTCGGCCAGGGACCCTCAGCCGCGCATGCTCACAACACACCCACACTCATATCAGCCAGCTGGGCAGCTGACCGCTGTGACAAGCTACGGGGAGCCGGACCGTGGACAACTATGGCCAGGCTAACCCAGCCCTCGGGCAGGGACCCTCAGCCGCTCATGCTCACAACACACCAACACTCATATCAGCCAGCTGGGCAGCTGACCGCTGTGACAAGCCACGGGGAGCCGGACCGCGGACAACTATGGCCAGGCTAACCCAGCCGTCGGCCAGGGACCCTGAGCCGCGCATGCTCACAACACTCACACTCATATCAGCCTGCTGGGCAGCTGACCGCTGTGACAAGCTACGGGGAGCTGGACCGGCCCTACGTCCGGGCAAGTCGACTAGCTTAACAAACATAGCCGTTGTCATTACCTGTTCCGGTAATTCACTCACCATTACACGACAAAAAGTTACAGCATAATGAAAGCAGACAGAAAGTTTAAAATAAACACCTAATGACACGCAAGCAAAAAAAGCACCGTACAAAAAGTCAACATAAATCATGTAGCTATGCAATTATACTAAAATGTAAACTGGCCAACGGCTAACGGTTCGCGCATGCGCAGTTTGCGTCAGTTTGCTTCCTCAGAAGAAAGCTCTCTTCCGCGTTGCCAGGTTTGGCGGTTTTCCGCACGATTGATACAGAAACTAATAGGGTACAATCAAAATAGCCTAATTTATTGAACTGTCAATAGTACCAATTGGTATCTAACAAAAGTTAAACAAATATAGGCCCTGATTTTATCTGATTTTCAACATTAGGGGTGTGTTCTGCCATCTGACAAGGGCAAATTAAGTATTCATTCAGGCCTTCGTTTTTTGCTTTGGTTTGGCCTCCGCACTAAACCCATAACTTTGGCTCTGATAAACCCAATGACCCCAGTCTAATGGCTTTATCAACCCTTGTTTGCTGAAAACAGCTGCTTGCTCAAAGTGGTGAGACACAACATGCAGTGAAGTAAATGAGCTGTGACATCAAAACAATCAGCTAACCGAGGCCAAGAAGCTCTGTAGATCTACAGAGTGGTATAATTTTCAGTGATTGTGTCATTGTAAATCACCCCTTTTACATTAAATACTATCATTTGTTCTGATTAAAATGGTGAAGTATAGACTTTTAGTGGAGTCATACTGTGTTTCTAATGCTATGGTCAAATTGAGTCTTACCATTTCAAACATATGATCGCTCTTTTAACCTTTGTTTCTGCATTAAGTTTATGACTGTCATATTTGGTTTCCTTGATTACATACAGTTACAGGAGAGTACCACTTGATTTCCATGAAAATCAAGGTTAAACATTACTTGCTGGGGTTGTTTCAGGTGTCATCTAAGACACGTTCAGATACCTGATCCTGTTTGAAAAGCTGGGGTGTATTGCCAAAACAAAGCCAGGAAAGGGACTTGTGATATCAGGGGAATTTATTGACATCATTTGAACTGTCTAGACAGAGAGTGATTTGATATGTGGTCTATTTTTGTAATGTGAATTTGTTATATGGCTGAATTGGAATGAAAATTTGACATTTTCTGTTAATAACAGAATTCAAAATACACTTATACACACAATATACACAATTATGTATGTGCAAAGCAATTACTAATAATAATAAGAGAGATGAGACATAACTGTGCAGTTTAAGTACTTGGGCCTGTATATCATACAGCCTGTATAGTTATGTCTAGAGAATAAATTGATTAACATGATTTTGTAATGGCTTTCAGAGTCAGAATAAGCAACACTTTTAGATGAGCATGCTGTATGGTCTAAAGTAAAAGTTTGCTGTCTTGGACTTTTACTTATTTTTCCACAAGTTGAAATTTGTTCTCAAAACAATGTTTTATGTTTTTATCCATAACACAAAATATTTTTAAGGCTAACATAAGTGCGACATATCTTTAGTCAAGTTAGTGTGAGGAGGGACCATCCCTCATACATGGGTGTATAACGCAAAACAGGTGCTGTTTTACACATTTACAACCTCAAGCATGTCAGCATTTCCATGTTTTCCCTCATCTACGTCAAGTTTTATTCATGGAAAAAAGCACTGTTGAAAGACATGAAGATGGAATAACATCATGGACCAGACCAGCTGCATGTTTCACAACTCCTCATGCAAGTTTGCTCTAAAATTCAATTTGAAAAACATAAAGCCATTTAGCTTTTCCCTTCAAAGGAGGCTTTGCATCAGCTCAGTGGTTGGTTCTTTGTAGTTTGAAATGTGCTCTACAGCCTGTGACTATCTGATGCCGCTGGTCTGATCCCTGATGTCTTTGTACTCTGTTTTTATTTTGTGCCAGCTCACGCTTTTCAGTGAAATTGTTCCAGGAACTGTAGATCAACCTCACCTTTTATTCTCTGAAACCCCTATAAACCAGTCAATGACTTTATGGGCAGTGAGTTTCCTCAGCTCTCTTGTTTTGTTTTTTATTATATGCTCAAGTCTCTTTTTAGTAACATTTACAATCATATTTTTAAATCATCAGGCCAAATCAATGTGCTCAGCTCTTCATATATATTCAAAGTTAAGAACCAAACAGTGACCTAAGTTGATAAATAGGATACTCCAGAAGGTCTATAAAAATATGCCAGGTTTCAGGTGTATTTAAGGTTAATACTATTATTTCCTACGCTAAAATGTGACAGTCACATTATCATTTCTCAAACATTTAATCCTCGTTTCAACGTAATTTTATTGTTTTTCCGACAAGCTGCGCTGTTTCTAAATGTCTCCAAGTGTAACGTTAGCACAGACAGGTAGAAACAGTTAACCAGAGAGTCTTTAGAGAAAAGAGTGCACAAGTGCTCCGAGCCGCCGACGTGGCTCGCAATGAATCATGGGAGCTTTCCGCGGATTAATCTCGCTCGGGATCTAGTAACTTGTGTCCCATCTCCAGTCACGTGCACAGTGTCTAGTCATGTAAAGGGATTTCTGGAACGCTGACACAACGCTCAAACTCTCGCGCAATTAGCAACAGATTTGACCAAAATACAGATACCTAGCTATTTCCGGGTCAGGTGGCGGTTGTGGAGGACGAAAAGAAAGGCGTAGTGACTACTGGAGAGGATTGGGACTAAAACATATCAGCCGGACGGTTGTTTTGGGAGCCGTTAGCGGTGCGTGGCCGCAGCAGCTAACTGTGCCTAGCTAGCTGGCCGCTTGACCGTTAGTCCACCCTCCGGTCACATGAAGCGAGTTTGACCCAGGGAGGGGGAGGAGGAGGATGGCGGAGAGGGATACGCTGCCGGGAGATGCGCCGCTGCCGTCATCTTCGGAGGTTTCAGAAAGTTCAGGGAGACAAAATTCCTCCGATGAAAACGGACACGCCGACAGTCCGGACGAGACTCTCTCCCCAACGTCGGTGATTTACTTCAAGGAGGCGTTAAACTCCACGAACTTGAGGTTTGGGAAGGCTGGGTCGCTGTCACCCACTTCGCTTCGACAGTATGACTTCCACATTGAAAGAATCGACTCAAAGCGCAGAAGTAAGTACTAGCAAACTTTGAAAAGCCCTGTTGATGAGCAAACATCATCCTCATCCTTAATGATACAGTGAACAAAAAACAAACGTGTACCTACAGTTAGCATTGCTAACTAGCTTGCTAGTGTAGTTAGCTAACTTCGGACTGAGTCAAAACAACACCCCACCTCCCTGTGGCTGAAGTGGTCTGCTGGTGACCACCTTAGTTAAATTAAGATGGTTAAATACCACCAACTCTGTTGTCAGTTGATCCTCATCGCCATATGAGCATCAGTAATTTCATGTAGGTTTGTGTTAGTTGACACGGGTAATGAAAACAGGGTGTATGATGTATAAACTCCTCTCACTTTGGATTTGCCTGAACTGGTTATTGCTTGGTTGAAGTTCTGGGTCTGTGGTGTTTTCCTTGTCACCCACACCCACCAGTTAAATTAACTTTTGCTTTGCTTTCGCATCCCCATTGTTTGATCACAAGAGGATGTAAGCACTGACTGTAGATAGACTATATATATATGACTCCTGTATCACATGTGTTTCCTGTAAACCTGCAACAGTCATGTGATTACTGCGTCTGTAGCAGCAACTGTTTTGAAGATGATTTAATCATTTTCGATCGATTAATCACCACTTTATCATTAAGATATTCGACAATTTACCATATCAGACCCTCTACTGATATTTTATGTAACAAACAATCATATAAAATAATAAGACAGTCTCCAGATTCGTCAATTATGAAAACACTACCTGGCCTCTCTGTGATATTTCAATATGAAATCAACCGCTGTCTGAGATGTTGTAAATTAAATCATGCTGGTTTCTTAAGTGTGGATTGTTGCTTTTTTCTCATTATTGTTGTGTTGAATATCTCAGAGCTTGTGGATGTCGCTTTGATCTGATCACCTCTGATTGTTATGATGCTCCTTTTGATATCAAATCAATCTCAACAAAAGGAAAATGACAATACACATTCACGTTGGTTTTATTTCGAAGCTCCACCTAACAGAGCACTGATTGGCTCAGTGATGCTGATGAGGTTTACTCATTTACTCCTCGGGTATTGAAATCTGGTTTCAAATGACAGGGCGTTATCTCATCCTTTAAACGATCCGCCCAAAGCTTCATACCTTACAGCGCGAAGGAAACACATGCACAAGTGCTTTTTGGTGTAAATGCTGTGAAGGTCACTGGTAATTTCATGTTACGCACTGGCCAACATATACAACGAAACCAGTCCTGCATTGGGATCTAATAGGGATTAGATTTCAATAAATCCGTCGACATTGATCTGTGAAATCAGAATAAATCAGATTAATCTTCTTGACTCACTGTGTTTCTTTAAATTAAGGCAGCTAATGACTTTCCCACGTTGTAGTTGCATTAAACTGAGAGAAACCATTTTTTATGTGTATTTTTCTCGTCTTTTTTTTAACATTTAGCATCATCTGGCCTCAAACTAACCGTGTTCTTGTCTGATTTCCCCTCAGTGGAAATAATCAGTTACATGCTCCAGGACATTTGGCCTCGCTGCCCTCGGTGCTCGGCTGTGCTGCTGCAGCCTGTTCAATAATTGCTTTGTCAAATTACAGGCCTGTGTTTCAGGTCAGAGGAGGCCGTCCTCTGCTGCATCATTAGCATTGCTTGGGCCCTCTGGGGACCCCCACTCCACCCCCACCCACCCACCTCTCCTCACCCCCCTCTCTCTCTCGCTCTCTCTTTTTTTTTTTTTTTACGCATGCACCATCTGCTCACGTGACAGTGTGTTGCTGTACCCAGCACTACTGTCAGCCATCTTGGTCAACACCCACCCAGAGCATTCACTGCGGTGCACGGGCAGCCCAATCAGAGTGAGCCGGTGCTAAAGCTGGACTGGAGGCAGGGCTGTGATTTTCAGCACGGTGCTCTCTTGCATTTTAAACTCCCAGTCTGCACAAAAGGGATAACAAGAGGTTGGGAAAAGAAGGAGGAGGAGGTGGAGGAGCAGAGAGCAGGGCAGCCTTTCTCAAGACGGCAGCGTATTTCCCTCAGTTGTAAGAAGGAGGAGAGAAGGATGCAGGCATAAAGAGGAGGAGAAGCAAACACCTGCTGTGGGCCTTCTCTGTCTTGGCCTTTTCTCTTCTTCTTTTGTGTTGATGCTGTTCTCATCCTCCTTGATTTCATCTTCTCTCTGACCTGTTCATTTGTTTTTTTATTTGGAGGGGAGGGGGGGGCCTTCACTGGCTCCTGGAACAAAAGCTACTACGCCTTTTTTTTTTCCCCTCGGTGGTGTTGGTTTTGCCTCACATCAGCTGAGTCATCATGTCTGATCTGACGCCTCAGAGCGAAACCCCGACTCCCACCACCGACAAGATCACCCAGGCCGCCCGGGAGACCATTTATCTCTGCAACTTTCGCGTGTCTGTCGATGGCGAGTGGCTTTGCCTTCGCGAGCTCAACGACATCTCCCTCACCCCGGACCCAGAGCCGGCGCATGAAGGTAATGTGACAGATTAGCTCAGCGTCTGAGGAGGTGTTGTGTGTTTTTGTTTTTTTTGTTTTTTTTTTTTTTTTTTGCATGTGGGCACAGTGGGATCTCTTTGCTTGGGCGTGGTGATGCTCAAGGTCCTCAGACGCTGCACGTTTCACCCAGTTAAACCGCGGTGATGTTTTTCCAGTTTGAGCTGTGTCATGGTGGATTTCAGCCGAGACAGTTTTGATATCGCTGAGAGTCACACAGCAGCAGGATGACGCTGCTTGTAAATACGGCTGGGATGGGCAGCAACTAAAACAACCAGGAAGTTGCATGTTGTGCTGTCACAGCTTGTTGGAGATCAGACCAGCAGCTGCAGTCAGTGTGGTTTACAATATCCAGTGTCTGTTTCTCCTCTTTTTTGTTTTTTTTTGTAAATATCACGAGGTTTGTATGTTGTTTATACACACAAAGATGGAGTCCAACCGAATTCAGATGCAGCACATGCTCTGTTTTAAACAGACATGTGTTTCGGCTGTGGTGTATTGTTTTTCTGTGGTTTCGGATGTGACGGCGATCACAGTGTCGGCTGAGCGCTGATCAATACAACAGATGCTGTTGTATCTGTCGCCACGCCTTCTGTCAGTCCAGAGCAGGCAGCTCGGCGGCCGGTCCAGTTTCAGAGGCAGTTCAGACTTTTCCTACGCTGCAGTAACAGCACCACAGCTGATTTATAGTCCACGCTGGTGTAAATGATGTAGAGATGTTGGTTTGGTTACGTGCCGGTGAGATAAAGTCTGTTGTTTTTCAAGTTGGATGACGGATGATCAGTATCTCATTCATCACTTCGCAGTTACCAGTTCACTTCAGTATCAAAGCCTTAAAACCAGCCGACAGGACTTCCTGTAACTTTATGATGTCACAACAAAGCAGGCACCGAGCCCTGCCCACCTGGACCCACCATCCAGCCTTTCCAGGATTTGGTTTATCTGAGTGTTTTACTTTAAATCTGCCATTTTTATCGGATCATTCAGAAAACAGTCGGCCCTCTCCGAAGAGCGACTCAGACCCTCCTCTCCTCTGATTGGCTGACACCGACCTGTTGTTACTAGAGCTCCAAAGAGAGGAGAGGAGATGGAAAACTACGCTGAGATGGTTTTTATATCTTATCATGGATCAACACTTCATGGAAAACACGGGGGAAGAGAAAACGTTAAAGCTAATTTAGTAAGACATTATCACTGCACATCTGGTCATGCAGACCGGCTGTGGTGTTGTTGCATTTTGTCTTCAAAGATATTTTAACAGAACAGAAAACAGTATATTCTTCATTGACCACTTTCCTCCCACTGTTTAACTGCTGAACTTTATGTTGCAGTGGAAACAGTAATGAAAGGAAAGTTGTCTATTACAGGCAAAGCTGATCAAATCTTGATGGAGACTGTCAATATATAAGATCTTTATCTTCAGTACTAAAATCTGTGCAAATGCAAATTACAGACCAGATGTATGAATGTTTAATAATGCCTGCTAAAAGCCCCTTTAACGTCTGTAATGTACTGTAACTTGCATAAATAATGGATTAGGCGCACGTACAGACAGATCATGAAACTGCCAGCTGCATTAGGTGTGGTCAAATCTTTGTTTCAGCTCAACATTACAGATCAGTTCAGTTTGGGTTATTGATACGTTGCTAGATTCACAGTGTAAGATCAAGAGAGAGAAACCCAACGACAGTTCCTGTTTTATATTAAAGGACTGGAGCATCATTTCATTTTCATGTAAAAACTCACATTATATTTGGAAACAGAAGGAAACATGCCACTGATCCAACAGTTTTGTTTCCCTCTGACAGGTCTCGATAAGTCTAGCTCCTCCTGACTCATCCTGGCTGCTGAATCAGCGTCGTGTGTCATTACTACAGAAACTTAAAAGACTGTTTTTTGTCTCTCTTGTTGTTTTTAGATCCCAAGGATCCCATCGCGATCGAAAGGCTTAACTTGATGAACATGGCCAAACTGAGCATCAAGGGCCTGATCGAGTCGGCTCTCAACCTGGGACGCACACTCGACTCTGACTATGCACCTCTCCAGCAGTTCTTTGTCGTGATGGAGCACTGTCTGAAACATGGGCTGAAAAGTATGTATCACACACACACACACACACACACACACACACACACACACACTCATCATCTACTCAAAACCTCAGGATCAGTGACCACAGTTTTAGTCGTCAAGAGGAAAATGTGCACGTATTTTTATCCAGCCGCTAACGTCATCCAACTTAAAAGACATTAAAGAGGAGAAAGATGACAAATGTACTGATTAGATGTTCTTCTCTCTTCAGTGTTTATTTTTGTCTTTCCTGTACCAAAATAGTCTCTGGTTTGGTTTCTGCTCCTCATTGAAGTCCACAGTGATGAGTCAGTGACCCCGACTTCCTTAAAATAAAGTCAAACTGTGTCTCAACCATCAGCTAAGAAGACCTTCCTGGGCCAGAACAAGTCGTTCTGGGGGGCGCTGGAACTGGTGGAGAAGCTGACGCCTGAGGCAGGAGAGATCACTGCCAGTGTAAAAGACCTGCCCGGCCTCAAGTGAGTCTGTGACGTCATTTCCTGAAGGAGGGAGGACAGATTTCACACAATCACATGTTTCGTATTCTTTGGAGGAGGTTCCCATCTTCACCTCATTGATATCCAAGTAACGCCTTGAAGGAACTTATTGAGAAGGGTGAATTGATTTTGTTGTGGGGTTCAAAGGTCAAGGGGTTGATGACCTCACGAAGCCCAGCCTTGTGAACGTGATGTCCTTGTAGCACATTAAAGGTACTTTTCTTCAGGTTTGGTACAAATGATCACTAATGCTGCGTTCAAGACAACTCGGAAGTAACCGTGAAGTCGCAACACCAACTCGGAAGTTGATGAGTTGTGAGTTGTCTTGAACGCAGCATGAAAACACAAGGATGAACTGATTTTATTGTAGTGGTCAAAGGTCACGGTGACCTCTGAAAACAACTTTATCAATGGGACTGAATTGAAACCTGTAGCTGACTTTTGTTTGTCACGTGGAGCCGTGTTGAACTCGCCGTCGTTTATTGTTGCGGTTGTTGGGTTTCAAGTGTGTTAATGTTCGACCTCACTTGTCCGATCACAGAACTCCTCTGGGCAGAGGGCGCGCCTGGTTACGACTCGCCCTGATGCAGAAGAAGCTCTCTGACTACATGAAGACCATCATCAACAGAAAGGACCTGCTCAGGTGCGTCTGTCTCCTTCCACCATGGCGTGTGCACATAGAGAGTGAACCTTAGACTCCCTACTAGTTTCTCATTCGTCATTGACTGGTATTTGATTATATTATCAGGTATGAACGGGTCTTAAAATGTCTTCAATGAAGAGGTGAACTCTGCTGAAACAGTCCTGTGTGTGTTTTCTCTCTGTAGTGAATTCTATGAGCCCAACGCGTTGATGATGGAGGAGGAGGGAGCCGTCATCGCTGGGCTG
Organism: Caranx ignobilis; assembly: GCA_021432705.1. Classification (NCBI taxonomy): domain Eukaryota; kingdom Metazoa; phylum Chordata; class Actinopteri; order Carangiformes; family Carangidae; genus Caranx; species Caranx ignobilis. The sequence continues at coordinate 2,391,881 of JAFHLA010000010.1, read as the reverse complement.
CTCGTTGGCCTCAATGTCATCGATGCCAATCTGTGTATGAAGGGAGAGGACTTGGACTCACAGGTTATTCTCATTTCACTTTCACTTCCACCAAAATACACAAGAAAAGACAAGGTTGAATGAGCACAGTAAGTAAGAGAGGGACACTCACACTGATGTCACTTTGCTTTGATTGATTAGCCCTTTTTAATACTTTGCGATTAAAGTCTGTACAAACGATTCCCACAATTTCCCACAAGTCTCTGCTTCGTGCTTAATTAGTTGTTGATTCAGGATCGAGGCCAGAGTCACTGGGAGGACGGGCCGGCTGCCAGTTTGTCATCATCAGTATGATGAAGTGAAACCTTCTCCACTGTACAAACCTCATGTTTGATTTGAGTCTGTGCTGAAGACTTAAGGCCTGTTGACCTCTGGGCACCCAACCCGGCACCTTAAAAAGCTGTTGTCTGGTGTCTGTCGCCATTGATGATTTTTTTTTTGTACCTTTCTTCTTAAACTCTCTCTCCAGGTCGGGGTGATTGATTTCTCCATGTACCTTAAAGATGGCGGACACAGTAGTAAGAGTGCAGAGGGGTGAGCGTTCCTGTTTTGCCTATTTGCATGTGTATCTTCTGAAGTTGCGGTGCACTGAGCGCTCTGGGCCACCGTATTTCCCTCATTATCCAAGTGACAGGACATAATTAGATGTTCTTTAGGCGACTGCAGTTAATGATGGTGGCTAATGGCTGACGACATGCCTTGTTCAGCGACGCTGCAGTCAGTGTCGTCTCTTCCATCCTCCTCATGCTCCTCTCTGTGCTCCCTCAGCGACGGACAGATCACAGCCATCCTCGACCAGAAGAATTACGTGGAGGAGCTCAACAGACATTTAAGGTTGGTGTGACTCTCTTCACCTCTGTTCAGCAGCTCCCTGAGCGCCATGACTAAAAAGCTGTTGGCGTTTGTGTCCGTTTACAGTGCGTCAGTAAACAACCTCCAGGCCAAGGTGGACGCTCTGGAGAAGTCCAACACAAAGTTAACAGAGGAGGTGAGAGGGTGATTCACTCCTGCAGAAGTTTCTAAATGTGTGTGTGTGACGACTTTTTTTTTTTTATTAACAGAAGTGTTGTGTTGACTTTTGTCTGCACAGCTCGCGGTTGCAAACAACAGGATCATTACCTTACAAGAGGATGTGGAGAGAGTAAAAGAGGAGAGCTCATATCAGCTGGAGTCCAGAAAGGTGAACAGATTGAGTCTGGGGTCGATGTTTGATAACATCAGATATTGTTTTGTTTTCTTTTCATATTAAATCTAATGATACAATAACAACATATCTGGGGCCTTCTGGTGATTCCCCTGACTTTATTAAGGTCTCAGTTTTACCGTAGGCTGGTAAAAGGTGTGATGAGAGTTAGTCTCCTCGTGCATCAATCAGGCATTTAAAATAGCAATGTAACATAATGTGTCACTTCCTCATTTATCATCAGTCAGGACTTTAATGAAATAAAATTTCTTCTATCTGTGATGAAACGTGTTGCTGTTTGTCTTATCACGTGTTCCTGTTTCCTTCAGGCCTTAAGAAGCGACTCGGCAGCAGACGGACAAGCGCTGGGCGAAACACGCAAGCAGCTCAAAGAGGAAACTCTGCTGCGATTGGTGCGTTCAAGGCTCCTAGTTCTCAGCGGTTACAAAGGGTAGATATTTTTTGTGTGTGTGTGTGTGTCTGACGTTGGAGCTGATGTCGTTGCAGGATGTGGAGAAGGAGCTGGAGGTGCAGATCGGGATGAAGCAGGAGATGGAGCTGTCCATGAAGATGCTGGAGAAAGACATCTGTGAGAAGCAGGACGCTCTGGTGGAGCTGAGGCAGCAGCTGGAGGATCTGCGCACCATCAACCAACAGCTCAGCCACAAGTCACAGGTACAAGCTTCACCTCTGACCCCTGACCCCACCACCACCACCACCAGGGGTTCAGCACAGAAACTACTGTTCGTCTAATTTTTGTCACCAATAAAAAGAGTAGATCTATAATAAACCAGCTGACTCATCTTCCTCAGAGCGCAGATGCCAGCTCCAAACAGAAGAGTGACATCATCACTCGCATGGAGGAGAAAATCAACCAGATGTCAGGGACTGTAAAACAGCTGGAGAACAGGTGAGGACACTGACAACAACAGTAATCATGTGTTTTAGAATAATGATCACAGTTCACTTACCCGAAACGATCTCTTGTCGTTTTCACTCCTCACTTTCATGATCATTATTTTTTCCTCTGTCGTCTATTTGCTCTTTTTTTTGTTTGTTTGTTTTGTTTTGTTTTGTTTTGTTTTTGTTTGTTTTGTTTTAAATAAATCAGTGAGAAACATTTGGTGAAGCAGGCCAGAAACCTGAACTCAGCAGCAGGGAAGCTGCTCCAGCTGCAGCAGTAGCTGAGCCCCTGTGCTCCTTGACCGCCTTCATAACCCCCACCCCTGCCCCCCCCCACCTGACACAAACATACAACCCTGCCTAATATAGAAATAACCAAACTAGGATGTTATCTTTTTCTGTACGATGCTCCTTTGTTGTTGAAAATAAAATTGAAAGAACAAAAAACAGAAACATCTTCCCACGACCTCCTGCAGTGAATCTCCAGCATCAGCTTTGAGTAGTGTGGACTGATCGATCCTTTTAGCAGCCTCTTGATCCTTGTGTTCTCTGACAGATGTGTTCACCACATCAGGGTTACTCTTCTTTCATTTGGGCGGCATTTCTTAAAAATATCCCCATTAATGCTTTTTTTTTTTGTTTGTTTTGTTTTTTTTTTGGTTTTTGGCAAAGGTCAGAACAGTAGGACGCACGCTGTGGCGGTTTTAAGATGATGATTTATGTGCCAATGGACACATCCTGGATATTTGGGTGGTAGTGGACTCGCTGTAATGTTACTCTGAAGAACCGAACCGCTACCAGAGACTGTGCTTGAACATCCTCAACCAAAAGAGACTGACAGGAGAAAAATAAAAAATAAAAACAACAAAACAGAGAGACAGAATCTGAACCGATTTCCAAGAGCGTAGTTATCATTTGCTGATCCACATTCGCAGTGTGTGTCGCAGGCCCAGGACAGGAGCAGGAGAAAGTCAGACGAAGAGGGCAAAATTAATTTATTAATTTTGAATTGTATGTGAACATAACATTGGTGTAAACTGTAGTAACCATTAGGCTAATAAAACAATAAACAACATGAGCCTGCTTCATCTTCTTTGGCCAAAGTCTCTCTGTTGTTCTCACTGAGTTTCACTTTTTGTTTGTTTCTTTGTTTAGTTTTTTCTGTCCAGTCATGTTTCTTTACGTTAAGTTATCATTTTACCATAAGTTTTGTGTTAACCCACTCACCCACACCAGATCCAAACAGGCTGAGAAAGAGAGGGATCTGGCTGTCGAGGCCAACCGGCTCTTCAAACAGGAGTTTGGAGATAAGATTGAGAGTCTGCAGGAGGAGGTGGAGCAGCTGAGGAAACACAGGTAAAGTCTCAACATGACTCTTTTCATGTGTTTACATGTGGTTATCGTCAGCAAATTCCATTATATGTCTTTATCAGTGTGTATTTATGTTAAACCTTCATATTTTCTGCTTCTCCTGTGTTTTATTTGAACAAGATCATTGGAAATATTCATGGTTTCAGTGTAGTTTTCCATCTCTTGTCTCAACAGGTCGGAGTCAGCCAATCAGAAGAGAGAAGGCTCTGAGCCACTCTTCTGGTTGGCTGACTGAGTGGTTGAATAACAATAGAGCAGATTTCAGAATAAAACACTCAAAAAAATAAATAAAAACAAACCCCGCACTTGTTGGAGGGTGGGTGGATGGTTTGGTGACTCTTCGTTGTGACATCACAAAGTGACAGGAAGTCCTGACAGGTTTCTGAATCCCAGGCTGTGTGCATTTCTCTGTGGACTGAGGCTTTGATACTTCCACTGTATTAATGTAGAGCCTAGAGCTGCTTTATAATCAGAAAACATATAGAAATCTACTTTTGGATGCAGCTTTAATCCACTCCTGTTAATAGAAACCGCAGTTTCCAGCTCTGACTGTTAATGAAACTGTAGATTTGTGAGCTGCTTATAAAGACTATCATCCTCAGTTGGAAACAGTGGGCTCGTGGCCACAGTGTCGGTACCACAGAATAATAAAAGAGGAACTGAAACAGTCAGTTTTTCCTCTTTTCATGGAACCAAAACAAATGTACTCATCTGCTCCAGTGTCCTGGAAACTGCTGTATTGCTGTCGGGTTAATTGTGATTTCTGGAGCTTCCTGCCTCTGTTGTTATTGTGGGTGCAGCTGTTAAACAAAATTAAGCCTCTGCACCTCCCACGGCTCTGACAGCTCCTGTCGTGAAGATGATGCTAATGCTGGGGTCAAAGAGTTTATTCACAGCTTCACTGAGCAGGATAAACATTAACTGTGACGTTAGAGCTCAGACATTACCACCTCCTCCTCCTCCTCCTCCTCCTCCTCCTTCTTCTTCAGCAGCCGCAGCGCCACAGGAAAATGTCTCACACTCATTTTCTCTTTCGCTCCAAAAATTTTCAACATCATAAGAAGGACTGAAACTCCTGCATACAGAACATTTTCTCAAGTTGAGAGCTAATAATCGATTTAAAGTGTTTTCCAGTGGACAAACGTCACGTTTTTTTATTTTATAAACCGAAAAATCTGCTGAATACTGAAAAAAAAAAAAATATAATATATATATATATGTAGAAGTAGATGCTGACACAGCCCCTGTGCAACATGAGGGTCACATGACAGAGGACCAGTCACAGCTGATATTATAATGTAATGATGCTAATTTGGATTCAATCAAATTATGGATCACATGGAGTGAACCACATGGGGCCTGGTGGTCTGGATACATTCGTTACAGAGCTCATTAATCACTCGAGTTTTTTTTTTTTTTTTTTTTCCCCAACAAATTATTTTGTTTTCAGGTCGAATCTGGAGCAGGAGCTGAGACGAGAGCGAGAGCGAAGGAACGAGCATCATCATCCGAGCAGCGGGTCCAGACAGTCCAGTACTCCCCCTCGCAGGGAGCGGAGACACCCAGAGGACATCCCCAGAGTGAGTCCGTTAGCTGCTTTTAGACTTATGATAAAAAAAGAAGAGTCATTAGGTGGAGCTGTGGACGTGATGTTTGTCTCTGTCCGACAGCATCTCCCAGAATCCCCCTCGGTGAAGAGAGAGGCAGACCAGTCGCTCAGTGGACAGGAGGACAAAACCAGTCTGAGCTCCAGTCTGTGAGTGTCTCAGTCTGAGAAACATCTTTGGTGTTAACAGAGAAAATCTTGACTTTTAAATGTCTCTGTTCTCGTCCTTTAAGGTCTTTGTCTCATCATGAGGACGAACAGGTGAGGACGTTACCTTAAATAGATTATACATGAACTGATCGCGAGAAAAGGGACGGACAGGCACGTACAGTACGACCGAGCTTGTCTTTATTAGATCAATATCACATCACTGATTGATCCTCTGCAGGACGAGTCCTTCGTGGAGATCAGTCATCCCTCCATGTGCACGATGTGTGAACAAGACGACTCGCTCCTGAAGACAAAGGTACAATCATGAAGGAAACGCACGTCTCAAGTATGTTGATTTCCTACATTTGAACTCAAACACAAACTTGATTGATTTTGAAAGCTTTTTGGCTTCACCATTGACCTGAGCTCAGTCCATCAGCCTGGTGCTCTTTTATAGAGGTTCACTGATAGTGCATAACAGACCTGCTTCCTTTGTTTTCATCATCCAACCTGTTCCACAAAATGAGATGCACATACTCTTCAATTTTGTATTTGTACAGACGTATGACGTTTTCCTCTCAGGTTATACCCATCTACTCTGTCAGTGGACACCTGGGGTTCAACGAGTCTTCTGAACTTAACCAGTATGAAGTTTATGTTTATAATCCTGTTTGTCTTCCTGCAGAAACAGTGTAAGAACTGCAGTGGTGTTTTCTGTGAGAGCTGCGTATCCAACGAGCTGCCGTTACCTTCCTCCATCCTCCCAGAGACCGTGTGCACGGCCTGCTACTCCCTGTTACTGCAGCAGTACGCCTCCACGCCCACCTGAGCTCACCCCGGGACGCCAGAGGACAAGGAAACCGGAGGCATTGATTTGTAAAACTGGCAAAAAAAACAAACAAACAAAAAAGAAAACTAATAATGCACTTTTTGACTTCACGGCTTCAAACGTCGTGAAGAACCTGAGGATGTTTTTAATCCCTTTTAAGTCGGCAGTGTCCAAACGTGCGCGTGTGCAGGTTTTTATTTTAGCCAAATGCTATCGTGGTCATAAACCCTCTCTCCTGTTTGAAAGTGTGTGTTGAGCTGCCGTGGTATTATTTCTTTTTTTTTCTACATAGAAACCTGCACCGACGCAGCTAAAAATGGCACAAAAAGCAAAAAGGAATCATCTCAGTTGTGTTAAAAAAAGTCTCCACAGCGTCCACTGAGTGGATTAAAGGTCAACTGACAATATTTTTAACCTCAGTTTTAAAAGACGGGGGGGAAAAAAAAGGAAAAACTGGATTTTTCACAATTGTTTCATTTAAACGGTAATTAAAATATCGTCATGGTGACCAGTTATTGATCGAACGTGGCACCACATTCAGGGGAAAACTGACAAAACTCAGTCTTTATAAACAGTTTAGACCAAATACAGCGACGTAAAACACACAGGATGTCAGCGTTTAAAGCTTTTACACAAAATACAGGACTGTAAGTATTCACAATGTTATAATAGTAAAAAATACTTCATTATATAAACAGTATATCATATATATCATACATATATAAATAGTGTCTTATCACAGTGTGGATGCGTTCAGAGTGTCGGGGTGACGGGTCGGTCAACAGGCGGGAAACATGCTGGTTTGCTTCTTCGGTGAGAATAAAATGAGCATCAGGTGATCTGAGGTTAGCTTAGCTTAGCATAAACACTGGAAACAAAGGGAAAGAGTTAGCCTGGCTCTGAAGTGGAACCAATAACCACCTGCCAGGTGCCAGGTGTTTGATGTACCTTTTAGACCCTCAGGCTGCCTGTTTACACTGTTTATGCTAAGCTAAGCTAAGCTAAGCATCATCTTCCTGCAGCTTCATATCCACCGTGTACACACACACACACACAGACACACATCAGAGCAGGATCTGTGTGTTTCCAAGAAGCAAAGTGAAATATTTTTTTTCCCAGAATATCTCGACTCTCCCAGTTTACAGAGCTGAACGCTGTGGGTGTGACCTTCCTCCTCCGCTGCTGGCATTAACTCAGAACTCACTGCACACTCTGGTTTATCTTTACGAACAGTGCGGCATTTAGGTTTTATAGTCTGGATCTTCTAACCTTTCTCTGGGCATCTTAACACAGTACAGCACTTTGACGTGACACGGCTCTGCCTGTCTCTCTATAACAGCTGCTTTTATGTTTGTGTTGATAAAGAAGTAGAATCTTTTTAGTCTCGTTGAAGCTGATTAACATGTGATATGAAATGCTTTGTAGATCAACAATAAACTTTTATTCAATTTTACTGCTGTTTGAATCTGGATTATTTCACCTTCTGCAGCTTCCACATGATCATTTGGTTTCAGTTTGTCTTTAAGGCTTAAAAGTGTGTTTCTCAGTTCCTTTGTGTTTGTGTTGACAGTTCACTTCTACAGAAGAGGATAAGAGCCACATGTTTATTTTCATTGTAGAGATGTGACTTTAAATCAGCTGCCTGAGACTCAGAGACTCACACAACTTAAAAAAAAACATTACTCTGCAGTTTAAAAAAGAAAAAATCTGACTTTCCGAAAGTATTTAGTGGAAGTGGAATAAAAATTGACATTTTCCTCAGATAATTAGCTGTTTTCAGCTGAAATGAAAGTGAAACTGTGACTGGACCAATATCAGGTTTCACTGTCAGAGTGAAAGTTTCCACAGTTATGAAGAAACATCTCACTTCTCTCTGTTTCACCCACTTACAGACACTTTAGATTATTTCTCACAGACTCTGGGTAAATGATCACTTTTTGTTTTTATCCTTCATAGTTCTGCCGTGTGTGTGTGTGTGTGTTTTCTGCAGTTATCTCTTCATGATTCTTCAGTAAATTTCAGACACACCTTCTGTTCAATGACCACGGCTCAGGTTGTTGTTGTTCCTTTATTGATTATTGTTTATTGTTTGTGATTCACGACAGGCTGGAAAATAAATACAACAGTTCTGTGCATGTGTCAGCGACATCGTTCACCTGCAGAAGAAAATACAACAGGTAAATAAAAGTAACATTACACATGGTTGTTTGTAATGTCACAGTTAAACTGTACTGACCTTCTGTCACCGTCAGAGTTGAGGAACAGCTCCACGTATCTTTCTCCTGCAAAACACACGAGGTTCAAATGTGGAGTCAAAGTCTCACTGAGGTGAGGTGCAGCAGCTTTGAATATTCACCTGGGCTTGAATCTGATGATACTGAACATTACAATATTTAACACAATTTTATATTGGTCGTTTCTGCTCATACAATATTATAAGAAACACAAAAGCTTAAAATATGATGTTGATGACACTGAGATTTAGACTCGAGGTCTTGACTCTGTATCTGTATGTCTGTCTGTGAATGTCCGGCTCTCTCACCTATGTACATTCTGTCTTTGGACATGGCAGCCACAGCGTCCTGGTGGCAGCTGAAGTAAACGTCGGCCTCTCCGCTCGGCTTCCCGTCAGGACCGCACTCAATCAGGATCCTGGACACGACGAGAGGAGAGAAGAACTGCAGAGGGAAAGAAAAAAAACACCTCTCATGATGAAACTGTACAACAAACATCTCACAGTGTTCATCAACATCATCATCATCATCATCATCACCTTCACGATGTCTTCTCCAGACACCTGGAAAGGTAAACCTCTTATGTGGATGTAGTGAAGCAGCACGGCTGAGCTCGGACTGGATTCTGAAATAATAATTAAAAAATACATTTAAAGTTTTTTTGTTTTCCATAATTTATTTATTTTATTACATATGTTCTACTTTTCCCTTTTATATCATTGTGCAGAAAAAGGACATTTTGTTGTTTAAAGTTTACGTAAATATATTTTCTGTCTCAACACGACTCTGACATCCACAGAAAACAATCCACTGATTAGAGGTGAAGGTAAAAACATCTGATTTATTTTCATTATTTGATGACGAGCTGTAAAAACCTCCTCACCTGCTCTGGTGTTGGTCTGTGGAGGGCTGATGCTCCTGTTTGTTGGATGAGTGTTTGTGTGAGGAGGAGGAGGAGGAGGAGGAGGAGGAGCTGAACTCGTCCTCTTCCTCCAGGTGGAGATGATCTCACTGTTTCTGCTGGGAAACACCTCGATGTATCTGCAGGTGTCACACACACACACACACACACACAGCACAGGTACGGAGGACCAGGGACGTCAGGTACAGTCTCAAAGGAAAAAATACTATAATATTCAAAGAATAAATATTGTTATAAATTGTAGAATTGGTTTAGAAAACAACATAAATGACAAAGCTAATCAAAAGAAAAAGGAAATGGAGGAGGTTAAAGCACCAGTGACTCTGTGTTTCAGGATGATAAACGTGAGTCTGCAGCATCTTACCTGTTCCCAATCACCTCTCGGTCTCTCTTCAGCGCCTCATCAGCTGACTCCTGGGACGAAAACTGCACAAAGGCCTCACCGGACCTCCGTCCTCTGTGGTCTGTGACGAAGGTGATCCCGTTCTCCATGATGTCCAAACCTGAAACAAAGCAGAGGTTTTATATTCACTCTTCTTCTCTGAATGTATTCAAGGCTGCGTCTCTTTTTACTACATGATCAAAAAAGACAATGCAGCACCTGCTTTATGGACGTTGCACCTGGTTCTGTTGTGACTTTCATTACATTGTGATTAACTTTTACCTGAGAAGAAGTGGGTGACGTTGGCCTCGGTGCAGGCGAAGGGGAGACCTCTGAGCCGGACCACACCGGTGTCAGCTGGAGCCTGCAGGGCCTTCCTCAGGATGGACTCAGCGTCGCTGTTCGTCACCTCAAACACTGCACACACACATATGTCAGTTAAAAAGTGAAAAAGCAGTGAGATCAACCACATTACTGTATGAATGAACCTGTGACTTATAAGGAGACGAACCTTCGACGTATCGCGGGCCCAGGTACTGTCGGTGCTTCTCCAGAGCTTTGCCCACGTCGGCTTCATGCTCCATCTCGATGAAGGCTCGGCCTGATGGCCGGCCCAGTCTGTCCACGGTCAGGTGGATCCCCTTCACCCCGTCACGGATCCTGCACTCTGCACACAACCAGGACAAGAGTCAGTGAAGTCTTACTTCTTTTAGTTTCTGTTATACAAACATTTTTTCCTTTTTCTTGAACCAAGTCATCACAGTGATTGTAAAACACTTGATTATAGATATATAATATAGTATAAGTATAATGTAGTATAATGTAATATAGATATCTATATAGATAGATAGATAGACAGACAGACAGACAGATAGACAGATAGATAGATAGATAGATCCCCACTCTCACCTGAGAAGAACTGCAGGAGGTCCTGAGCCGTGCACGTCCACGGGAGACCTTTCACCTGGACGATGTACACCTCCTTCCTCTGCGGCTCTGAGTCCGCCTGGTAGGCCGGCAGAGGCGGGTACTCGTCCTCACATGGTGCCCCGGCCTGGAGGGGTAGAGAGGACAATGTCAACAGTGAGCTTCCATCCTCTGTCAGCAGCACCTCACCTGGCTGTCTGGGACTCACCTTCGTACAGAGGCTGAGCTGGCTGCCGGTGACCGTGCACTGAGGCCGGCAGAGTCTCTGAACACAGCCGGTCCGGCTCGTCCAAGTCCGGTGCGGCTGCTGAATGAAGCAGGACCGGGATGACAACACGCCGGCTCTTGATGTGACGGCCGCCGGTACCGTTAGCTGCCTGACTGCGACACAGCGCTGCAGCAGAGGCAACAGGGACCGAGCGTTAGCCGCCATGTTGGCTCAGCTAACGCACCGGAGCGTTTAGGTGAGGACGTACGTCAGTGTCCGGGCGGTAAACGTTTGTTTTTCTCTCTCTGTGACAGTTTAGCTTGAGGTCAGGAAGCCGACGGACTCACGTGGGTCAGTCAAGGGCAGGATTCAGACGCTTCCGTAAAGTTAGCGCCACATCCGGTTACTGTTATTTCAAATTAAAAGTCCAAACATCAATCAGTCACAACACGTTCAATCCAACACCAAACAAAGGAAATGCGAAAATATAAAACATGTTTTAATATTATTTTAATATAAAATCACACAAAATGTGCAATTACATGTTAAGCTTTTTTAATTGAACAAAATCTATTGATTTTCATTCAGGCATAAAATAAATAAACAAAAAAGAAAGTAAGGAAATAATGAAACATGACATGTATAATACATACAGTATGAAGTTTTTTTTTTTTTTTTTTTTACATGTTTTTTATTCAAATTCTTGACATTATTGTCATCAGCCCATAATAATCAATAAAAGATATGAAATTTAAAACAAAGGATATGAAAAAACTAATATTATAATTTTGGCAATAAATTAGGCAAAAATGTACCTGTAGAAATAACATTTAAAATATATTTATATTTATTGATTAAAAAATATTTATATCCAGCACATCAACTTCTTGATCAGTACAATCACTTACTTTTAATTTGGAGGCCACACAGGATGTGATGTTGGTGCAGACTCCTGCAAACCTGACAACAATTTTCTCCCTCAAGTACTTCCCATCTCACTGTCTCACTTTGCTCCTCTGATGATGTGTCTTGCACACTGCCACCTAGAGGTCAGGAGGACATTAAGTCATGGAATAACAGAACAGTTTTCATTCCTCCAACAAGATGTGAATGTAGTTTGAGTGTGTTATGATATGATATGATTCATGTGTACATGGGTGAAACACACAGCTGCTGTGAGAATTAATCTGCCAGATGTTTTCTTTAATTTTGTCCATAAAATGTCAGTAAATATCGTCATAACTCCACAGATAAGACAGTGATTGAATATATTATCAAATCACTTGTTTATTCTAATGTATATTTATTTAATTCACAACGGAGCAGATTTATGGAGCTGATAAAGACAGATAATGTTAACAATCAGGTGATTCATCCAATCAAACACCTGTGGCTCAGCAGGTAGAACAGGTCGTCCCCCACAGTCAGCCAAGATCCTGGACTACGTATCACTGTTTATTGTCAGACCATGTCGTGTCATGGCTCCTTGGCTTACCGCCACAGGCGTGTTAGGTATGAGGTTATTATTATAAATCACTTTGACGCTGTGCAGCTCTTCGACACAAACAAAGGGGATAGTCAGTGCGTGTTGGGAGAGGCCGAGTGTGTTGGATGTTCGTGATGTGAAAACAAAGAAAAGGAAACAAAAACCATAAAGCAGAGAGGTGGTGGAGGAGGAGGAGGAGGAGAGACATTGCTGATTAAACTCCTAATTGGTCTGCAGCCTTGGAGACACAAAGACAGAGCAGCCGTCACAGGTGAACTCAGTCACCAGTATACCAGCTTGTGCAGGTCTCTGTGTGTCTATCTCTGTTACAGAGAGACTTGCTGGTAGTGTTGGGCCTACAGAGCACACACAGTGCAATAAATATGCTGAGGAAAAGGTGTTTCATAGTGTGTATCTTAATGTTATATTAATTTATAGTGTATATATGTGTGTGTGTGTGTGTGCATCAATTTGTTTCTTACCTCTACTGACTCTCCAGAGCTTTGCACAAAAAATCCTCCATGCACCTGAACTAGGTGTGCATCTACAACCAGGGGAAATGGTAGAGGGACAAGGAGGCCTGCAACAGATGGTCTGCCCCCGCCCCACAACATCATACAGCCAGTCTGGGATCACCTGAGGAGACAGGAGTCACTGAGACAAGGTGATCTGCCAAATATCTCAAAAAAAAAAGGTGAACTGAGGAGAAGTGGAGATCTGATGTGTTTGTTTGTTTTGCAAACTGATTTAACCCTCAAATCATTCTTATTCACTTCCTTTCAGTGCTTTAAAGTCTTTGCACAGGGCTGGGAGGGGTTGGCACCTGAACGCATCAGCGGACATACACAAAAATAGGTGAAGTAGTAAATAAATGAGTTTGGTGGTGGTGGGTGCTGGGGGGGGGGAGAGAGAAAAAAGGAAAGTGAAGGAGGAAAAAAAAAAAAAAAAAAAAAAAAAAAGAAAACAGCAGATCACATGACCGCCTCCGTTATTTCCTGCAGCAGCTACCTCTCCGCTGCTCGCTCCTGCCTGCGACAGCACATCAGCGGTGTGGTCGCTCCGAGCGCACGTTAACGGAAAGAAAAATCACTCCACACGTCGAGAAGGCCTCCGACACACTGGGAACCCGCCTGCACTCACAGCGACGACAGATATAAACCCCCCCCTCACACACACACACACATTTTTTCTAGTCTTATCCGCTCTTTTATTTTTTATTTTTTTATTTTTTTTTAAAAGATATTATTTGATTTAAAAAAAAAAAAAGAAAAGGAGACAGAGAGAGAAAGAAGCCAGTCCTCATAATGGCGACAGCTGCGGTGTCTGCCCCTGCTGGCTGCGGCCCCAGCCCCGGGCCGGGAACGGAGCTCGTCCGCGGGCAGGCCTTCGACGTCGGGCCTCGGTACAGCAACCTCTCCTACATCGGGGAGGGAGCCTACGGGATGGTGTGGTAAGTGTAAACCGAAGAGTGTGGTTACTCCCCCAGCTTCTTTGTCAGACTTTAGCCCGCTCCCTGTCTGTGTGTGTTTTAGCCCGACACAACGTTAGCTAACGTCTAACGTTTAACCGTTAAACACAGCAAAACAACGGTTTATTGAAGCTAACAGCAAGCAACAGTGTCATTAGCTTCACGGAGCAGAAGTCAAGTTGTGAGGAAAAACTGAAGAAATCACGAGTCAGTTTTAATTTTCTCAGTGTTTTTTTTTTTGTGTGTGTGTGTGTGTGTGTGTGTGTGTCTTTCAACGATCACCGACTTCAAGTCACCGTATTTAACTTAGGAGTTTTGTCCTTTAGTTGGTAACTGGCACCGACGGTGAACATGTTTCTCCATTAAAAACCCATTTGCACCTTCGTTTTAACGCATCTCCGTGTCTTTAAAAAAAAAAAAAAAGATCCAAATACAACTCGTTCAAATGATCACATCTGCTATTTTGGTCTGTAATATTTCTGCAGCTGGCTCCCAGCAGGGTGTGTGCGATCCTCCACTCTTAAACTAACATTGATTTTACGTAACTTAGGAGCGTTGATAGTGGCAGGCGGTCACACCAGTGCGATAATAACCGTGTTTATACGTGGGTATACACGGACTTTATAATCATGGCATCTTGTTTTCCATCATCATAAAATGCCCATATGTTAAGCTGTGCAGGTTTCGTTGGTGACATTTGCATGATACACCTGCAAATGTGTTGCAGGAGCAGCTCAAGGGGTTTTCCTTTGGTGCTGGTGGCTGTTTAAATGCACTATAAGAGGTGATATGTAGGCGAGATCCACTCTGGTAGTGTAGATCCAGTGTGTGGTGGGGGAGATGTAGTCTTCAAAGCTCACTGTGGTATTTTATGACTTGTGGATGCATTGCGCTGGGTTTTGGGACAGTGACGTCCTGATATTTGTCCTCAAATCATCTCAGATTGCGTTAAAAGTCCCCGTCCTAGTCCGTCCCCTCCCTTCACAAGCAGTAAATCTTGTTGTTTCTGTGGCCTGTGGTGATGTAGTTACTCTTAAATGTGCACACTGTGCTGTATTACATAATATATTGTCCTTGTGTCAAGCAGCAGCAGCAGCAGCAGCAGCAGCAGCAGCGCAGCTCTCTTCTTCTTCTTCTTCTTCTTCTTCTTCTGTGGTGCGAGGATCTGGGTTTTCAGAGAACGCTGATTTGACACATAGGCTGCCTGTGGAGAACAGACACAGCAGGTTGTTCGGCATGTTTTTGTCTGCAAAAAGTGGGAAGAGATGCCACACACACACACACACACACACACACACACAGGCTATGTTCTTTTCCTTGTAACGACCTCCTACTACCAAACGATGGATTGGTACGTGCGGGTAGCTCAAGGCAAGGCAAGCAGTCCAGATGAGATACAGTTCACCGACACAGCCTCACATCTGGACTGATGTGCAGTCGTCTGTCCAGCAGCTGAAAGACACAACCAGGAGCCATTTTGACAGTTTATCAGCCTTTGACATCATTACGCTCTCATCTCACTCGTGACGGGCATTTGTCATCGTTATTTACCATTAGTGCTGCCGCATTAATAAATAATCATAATAAATATAACAGTGTGTTGAACAAATCAGGGTTTGATCACACTGAGCTGAAATGAGCGATCGATTAGTTGGTTAACATGACATTAATAATGCTAATACGGCCACGGTTGTTGTTGTTGTTTCTTGCAGAAATGTCAAACTCAAACCGTCCTGCAGTGTGGGATTTACCTGCTAATGTTGTATCTGAGGGTGAGACGGCTACAGGTGCACTAATATCCAGCCAGGTAACAACATATGAAGGGATAATTCATGGAAAGGTGTGAAGTAGCTGAAGGTTTAAAAGGTGCACGGTTAACTTTATCCTGACGGACCTGAACCTCCCTGAGGTGACGGCTGGGCCTCTCGTGAAGTCTGAGTTTTCCAGGTGAACACACAAACACAATCTGCACGGACAGTGATATTATTTTGAGCCTGTGTGTGTGTGTGTGTTAACCTGCCTGCAGCCGTGCACACACACACACACACACACACACACACACACAGAGACGCAGCCCTGGGCCTGTTGCCCTCTTAGCTAACAATTAATCATGATGTGTTACAAGTGGAAACTTGTGAGTTTTTTTTTCTTCTTCTTACACTCCTAGGTTTGGTTCTCACCGCTGCGTCGTCCCTGCGCTTCACCTCTCGTCTGTCATTCACAGGGCGTGTGGGCGGCGCCGTGACGTTTTATTCCCTGAACTTTCTTTTAATGTAGTTTCAGTTTCTGCGAACGGATCTGTGTTATCTGCTTCCCCAGCCCTGGCCTTCATCGGGGGGGGCGGAGGAGGGGGGGCTCCTGCCTGCTCCTCACTTACTTTCCTCTTCTCGTTACTGCGAATGCATCTTCCTGTAAATCTGAAATGCTTTTTTTTTTTTGTTTTCACTCCACCTCCGATAAAGTTGATGGTTTGCTGCTCTGCCCTTTTCTGCCCAGTTTGCTTCAGGATCCTCGTGCATCTGTGAGATGTTGATCTCCTGGACCGACACAAACAAAACATGACCTCTGATCATTTTTAATGAGCCACATCGTAAATGCCACACATTTTAAAGGCATCTTCCACACAAAAAACAAGCTGCGACTGGTTTTTATTTCAACCCAGGAATGTTTTAATCCATTTGTAGGATTCACCTGGGCGCGTTTCAGCAAAGCCTCACTGCACCAAAAAAAACACACAGAAAACACACACAAAAAAAAAAAACAACAACCGTCTTATCAATGAAGGCACCCGTGTGGTATGATGCAACGAACACAGGAAACCTCCCAGAGACACAATGATTTGTGAGGATGAAGTGAAGTATCTCTGTATTTCCTGGCAGTACCAGGGATCGTGAGTTACAGCAGCAAGCAGGGGCGGGTTCGTTACGCTTCACCGCGGTTAAAGAGATCTGAGAAATAACAGGTTACCAAAACTTAATATGAATCAAATGTGACCTCTGTTACTCTTTTACAAGGCCCTCGCACCAAATAAGCAGCAACGTAAACAGTTTAGCAGCGTAATGTGAAGGGGGATCGTGATTGATTTCCTGCTCGGAGGCTTCCCTCCTTCCCAGTGTCGTGTTTGTTTTTCACCCTGTGTCTCTGCGAACGGTGCAGGTTTACCGTCAGGAGCAAGTGGAAAGGCCCGGGTCTCGACTCAGGTGAAGTTCCTGTGTGTCTCTCAGAGGCAGTTGTTGGAGGGAGGGAGGGGGTGAGGATGTGTTAGTTTCAGCCTCCTTGCACTCGTCTTTTGCTGCCTTCCTCTTCTTCAGACGTGCGGTTTTCACTCAGTTGGTCATGTTGCTTTGAGAAAGTGGTGCAGAGTGTACTCACAGACTCGCAGACTCACAGACAGCCCTCGCTTTACATCAGAAATATCTTTGAATCGCCTCAGGGACTTCTTCTTTCTTTATCTGCCTCTTCTTTTTTTTTTTTGTAGCCTTGGACCAATATAGATCGCCAGGACCTCAAAGATGAATAACAACCTTTAGGTGCTCGCTGACTTCCTCCGCTGCCTTCGTGTTTGCAGCGTGTGGTCCTCAGACATCACTCAGACAGTGGTGCACCATTGTTACTACGGCTACCTGATCAGCATCGTCTGCGTCCAGCATCATGGCTGTACGTCGTGTTTACAGAGACGGTGTCAGTGTGCTCGTGTCTTCATAAAGGAAGCTGCTTGTGTTGTGATTGATTTGGTTTCATAGGTCTCTCCACAGGAAGGGACGGCAGAGCTGCAGCTGCTCCAGATGTTCTCCTCAGAATAACTCAACACAAAGTTTTAGGATGCGTCGTGTTATGAAACCAGCTTGTGTGTGTGACTGTGCGGTCCGAGGGCGGCCGGCCGGCTCCGAGGCTCGTCTGTGTCGCTCTCAGCCTATTTTTGTCTGAAATAGCCTCTTGTTGACGGTAAGGCTGCTGCATGTCAGAGCTTTCCAGCGGCTGAGGGCCGCACGGAGCCTCTTAACACCACCGGCCTCGGTTGGTGTGCACACACACACACACACACACACACACACGTATACATGCCGTCTGCTTACACAATCACAAGATACTGTATCGCCCTCTGTGATGATATTCACAAGCTGCCGTGGCGTACTCAACCCGCCCACATGAACAGTTAGATCACTGGGGGGGAGGAGGAGGGGGGGGGGTCGCTGCTGAAGTGGCTCCTGTTTATAAAAATGTCTGTAACTTTAAAAAAAGACCAGTGGAAGTTGGTGGTTTGGACGGGACCACCCCTCACTGCTCCACCAACATATAGTCTGTACACTGCATTATATAAAAGTGTTATGTACATTTAACATGCAGTGCAGCACAGAGAGGGAGGATGGGCTGTGTACATCAGGTCAGGTGTCACTGTGTAACAGCCGAACGCCAACACGAGGGCTGAGCTTCAGTCCCAGGTCGGAGGCGTCTCTGCTCCACTGTGTGATGCTTCAGTTACGGTTTGTTGCAGCAACATTTAAACGAGAAACCGCAGCTCCTCCCGTGTGGATGGTGTCGTTCTGATAAGATTTCATTGTAATTTCTGACATTTTATAATGAAACTGACAAAGGAACTGTGACTAATGTTGACGGGTTATCTCTCACATTTCTGTGTGGTTTTAACACATTTGTTTGTGTTTGTGACACAAAGTGAGATTTGCTTTGATTTTGAAACTGTTTTCCCTGAAAGATAAAGTTATTAAAACTGAATTTCTTCATTACTTTTACAGTTTTTTGACGCGTCATGCAGCTGTTGGATTTCAGCGTCTCCAGCGTGAACATTGTCTGGCTGCAGAGGATGTTGTGTGACGCTGCCTCAGTTTCCCAGAGTTCATTGTGACAGCGTGGCTCAGGAATAACTGGGAGGTCATCCGTGAGGAAACAGAGGTCAGGTCGTCACATCAGCGTGTAGTTTAACACGCGCGTATGTGTCCGTGCAGTCAGCGTGTTCAGGAGCAGAGCACAGGCAAAGCACTGGACACGCGCTCAGTCGAACTCGTTGTTGAATAGTTTGTGTTTTGTCTTTGCGCCGTGTATGAAAACAAACATTGGCACCGGCCACCGCTGGTGCATTTACAGTAAACACATCTCTCGTTAACGTTTCATCATCAACCGTGGCTCCTAATTAAACGCTGTTGTCACATGCGTCGCCGCCGCCGCTGCCGTCCTCCTCCTCCTCCTCCTCCTCCTCCTGCTGATTCCGACTCCTTCTGGTCTTGATCTCGACTCCTTGACCCTCTCGATTCTCCGCCACCGCTGATGCTCCGCTTCATCCTGCCACGAGCCGTCCTCTTGAAATGCCACCGTGACGCCCATCTCCATGGCAACCCCTCTGCCTCTGACATCAGCACCACCACTCCACAGCCAATGGGAGAGCGAAGGAGAGAAATGAGAGCCTTGACACTCTGAGATCCTGTTGTGCAATTCAGAGGGAGATGTAATTTGTGTAATTTGGGTGATTACGGCTGCCAAGACGCGCGCGACGACTTCTGCTTAAACAGGCACGTAAAACATTCACGCACACGCTGCTGCTGCTGCTGATGTTGGTCGTCAGGGCCTGACAGAGGCGTTGTGCTGCTGCACCGCTGCTGCATGTGTCTCTCACTTGCTGCATCCATGGATTCATAAATGAGCACAGAGTCACACACACACACACACGGACAGACCGTGGCTGTGACGTGATTTCATGCAAAGTAAAATTTGCGTAAGCGGTCGGACGGCTTTGATGCTATCTCCTGGTCTCACTGTAGTGTCACAGCGAGGCTGCACCAGCTGCAGACACATGCGAGAGCTGTCTGTGCACAAAGCAGCACGACTTTACCCACAAAGTCAAAAAGGTGTTGGATTCATCACATACAGTGACGCGTCGTAAACCCCTCAGCTCTCACGTCTCTGACATGTGGTGCATCTTGTCCTGCGGCTGCCACATGTTGGACCAGACACACATTTGCATCCATGCAAACTGGTAACGCTGCAACATGTTGTCTGTCCTTTGTGTGTCGCTGAAATGCTATAAGTCCCCAAAAAACCCCTCAGACAAAACATGTGGTAAATTACAAAGCGCGCTCTTGGTTTTGTTTTTTTACGCTGTTTATGGGCGGTTTATTCCTGCAGGGCTGTGGTGAGCAGTTGTAGCTTTTACAGCGTTAAGGCCTGATGTCAGTTGTTTCACTGATGATATCGACGGAGCTGTTTCTGAGATCAAGATGACACACTTTTTTTTTTTTTCTCCCCCCAACAGGTCAAACATTCAAAATAACAACTTTAAGAAGTCTTGAAACTTGTCCTCGAACGCTCTCTCCTCTTTCCAGCCAACAGTCCAGAGTCAAACGACAAAAGAAAAGGAGCCATCCCTGACCTTTGTGAACCTGGGACCAGTCGTCTGGTGTTTTAGCTTGAAGCACAGGTTAGCTGTGAAGTTTGGCGTTTGGCGGTGATCTTACATCCGATCATGAACGAAGCTCAGCGGAGGTGAGGTGGAGGCTGTTTACATACGTGTTGCACAGGTTGGAGTGAATTCTGATTGGAAGCAGTGTCTGTCATTAAAAAGCATCGTCCTGTTAGCTCTCGTTTTAATTGTTTGTCCTCATTCAGGGAAACAAGAGGGTGCTTCACTGAAGTGGCAGAATATTGATGTATGCAAAAACGAGCACCGCGCGGCTCCGGGCTGATGCGGGGACTCGGCTGGCGGCGGAATCCACGGCCTTACTGATAAAGAGCTGAAACAGAGATACGGAGGGTCGAGTGTTGGGTCAGCGCTGGGAGTGACAAAGCAGCTGCGCAGCACGAGGGAGTGTCGGTGTCAGTCAGCGTACGGGCAGAGGAGTCAAATCGAATCAGAAGATAAGTGCTGCCGGTCTTAGACGGTGTGTGTGTCTGTGTGGGCTGCACTGCTCTCACCGCTGATGGGCCTCAGTCAGCAAACCTGTGTTTACCTCAGATTCGCTCGCACGTCTCAGTAACCGCCTGGTTGACTGTATCAGATGGAGCTGACTTGCATTTTGAGGTTTGCGCCATTTCTCTGAATGTCAGCGTGCGCGATCCAGCTGTGGAGCCAAGTTCGCCGCAGCTTCTCGGATATGAGCAGCCCGATGTGAACTCAAAGGAGACACATCTGGATCGAGACTGAACGTTTCCTCTGCCGTCTGTTGTGTAACTCAGCTGCTCTATGAAGAAATTAGAAAACATGACGTAATGACTGAACAACACAACAGCTTTCGACATAGTGTTAGTGACACTCTAGTTTTCATTTTTGATTCATTGTTGATTTAATTTTTTGGTGCAAAGCGAAATCAATACGTATATAATCACTTGTATTAATGACAGTGACAACAACAGGACCTTCACTTTGATCTTTTTATAGTTGAATCATCAAGAAAAAAGTTAAGACGAATGAATTTGAAGAGGAAAATGAATGAAAAACAGAAACATGTCTGTTGCAGCTCTAGTATCGATACTGCTATTGATGTGTGATTGATTCAAATGTCACGACAGGCAGAGGTGTGTGTACATTAACCTACAGAGCATCATAAAAGGTGTGTGCACTTTAATGAAATAAAAAATTAACCTGGGAGTAAACTGGACGCTGCCCTGTGACACAGTCCCACACTCCACGAGCGAGGACCCCACGCGTCACGCAGAGGACCTGTGAAGACTCGTGTCAAAGCTCAGAGCTGGCGCCGTGTGCACGGTGCGAGGAGGGAAAAGTTGCTTCCTCAAAGTCACTTCCTCAGAGTTTCCTCACACAGTGTGAAGGTTCAGAAAGTCTTCAAGAAAAAAGACCGATGTTTCCTGTTAAAGCAACAAGATCATATGATTTAAGTTCAGATCTGCAGATGTAAAGTATTTGGTGATGTGACCATGTGCTGCAGCGACTCTATAGATAGAAGTGAGGTTTTTTATAACAGCGGGTTGTGGTGGAGGTTTCGGTGCCATCGACCTGCAGCTACAGCAGCTGAAAACCAAACTAAAACCTACTCTGTGTTGCAGGCGGAGAACACACGCCAGGTAAACACACAGCAGCCAAGTGTGCATCGTGCGCGAGGACGCATTTCGCAGATGACATCTTCCATCCATGAGTTCATCACACACAGCTTGTTTTATCACACGGTCGTATATAAGGTGTAAATGAAATGATGTTGAAACGCAAACACCTCATCTTACCAAGGGCTGGTTGCTGCGGTTGGTAAACACAGGAACAGGAAGTGCATTTTGATGAGAGAAATCTGAATAAGACGCCATGGATGAATCCTTAAGTGTCCAAAACACCGAGCCGAGCAGAACGTGTTTACGCGTTCGTGTTGTGCGTCTCCACAAATTGTCATTTTTATGTGGTTGAAAACATCCGTGATGAAAATCTTGTATGTTGTGCTCAGAAGCTCAAGAGGCCGTATCATCATGCGAACACTTGCAGGCGATAACCAGCGGAGCCTGAAGCCTGAGCGGAAACCTCATGTGATGTGATGTATGTCAGTTCTGAGGAAAAGATGAGACAAATTTATTTGTTTGTGCGGAAATTAAAAGTGATGTGAAAACACAATATCGATACAAACCAAATGTAGAACAGACACCAGACGATGGATCGATCAGTTCAGTCTGGGATCATTAGATTAGATTAGATCAGAGAGCGACCCATAATACTGCTCTTTGGATCATGGCGGTCATTTTGAATCTTTTTCTTTTCTCAGACACACGTGTGTGAATGTGCAGACTTGTGTGTCTTAGTAAACTTAAGATCCTGGGGGGGTCGTCAAACAAACATCTTCTGTTATCAGAACCTACGCGTACGTGCTGAGAACAAAGTGATTCATGTCAGTAGTAAAAACCAAGTCTCATCATCATCCGTCTAGTTTTCGCTGAAATCTGTCCCACTTGGCTCGGAGTGACTGTGACACAGGTGTTGATCTGCATCTCTGTCTTATCACTGCTTTCTTGATGATTCATTGAACCCTGCAGAGAGACGCCGTGATGCCACAGCAGCAGCAGCAGCGGCGGCAGCGGCAGCAGCTCTGTGTGGATCTAACCCGACGGCTCCGACTCTGCGTCGTCTGTCTGGCTTGGCCGCTTGGACGTCACATCTGCGCTCTCTCTCTCTCCGTCCGCGTCGCCCTTAAGCACAGCGAGCTTTTCCCCTTCCTCCTTCAACCCAGCCCCTTGAGCATTGTCATGGTAACGGCCCTGTTGCATAACACAGCGGCTGCAGTGTAAAGCCTTGTATTTCCATCTCCTTGGAAACAGAGCCCACCCCACCCCCCTCTCTCTTTCTTCACTCGCCCCTCCGCCGTGCTCTGAGCATGCCCACAAAACAATACATCTCAGCATAAAATGCACAGTTGCACAGACAAGGAGACACAGTGCAGCTCCTTCCACCATCACTGCATCTTCATCACTGACAGATACCTTTACTGAAAGCTCCTGCAAACATGTGACCAGTTCACAGACACGTTTCAATGCAGAAGAAGCTTTAGAAAAGGAAAAACGTTCATATCACGTATTGATTTTAGAATAAAGAGTCCAACCTGGATTAACACGTACGTGCAGTAAACACATGCAGACGGAGGCCGACTGTGCTGCAGCTGCATCCATTACTGGATCAGCAGAGAGCTACGTGTTCGTTTGTTGAAGTCGTCTGTGTTCGACAGGTGCCACCATCAGCTGGTGGTGAGTGTGTGTGTGTGTGTGTGTGTGTGTGTGTGTGTGTGTGTGTGTGTGTGTGTGGCCTCAGAGCAGCAGTCTCAGAAATTAAAGTCCACACCTCAGCGATAAGACTGTCGCAGTACCCTGACACGAGTACACCGATACCGCCGCATGCCGCTCCGCTCAGTGTACTTTGTACTTCCTCAAAAAGTTCCTTCTGTGGCGTGTCTGGACAAACTGACAAGGAACTGAAGGGCTTGCCTCAGTCAACATGGTGCAATGTGGCGTGAACTGCGACTGTCCTCACTCGGCTCTGCGCTGACTGCAGCCGCCAGTGACGTCATTTCTCCTACCTGTCGTGAGAGACGCTGATGATTTTGCAGCAGCCGCACAGTATAAACACACGTGTGAAGGACTGTAGGCATTTTTGACTGATACAGTTGTGCTACAAACAACAGATTTTATTCATCATCATTGAACCGTTTGGTCTGTAGAAAGGCATAAAAACCGTCCGTCCAGACGCCGTCGCCACAAACCGTCCACGCTCTTCAGAGGCTGAAGTTTGTCTTTACTCCAACACGCTGCTGTATGTTAAAGTCTCCAGCCTGGTACAGACTGAATAAACACATTTCCAGCCTGGTACAGAACAGATTTTGTCTCCAAGGCTAGTTTCCTCCTTCATGACAGCTCTATGGGAAGTGAATTTTATATAACACACCCCATTAGATTTAATAGGCCATTCATTTCTGCGCGACGGAGGGTGTGGCTGCGTTCGCTGACAGCTTGATAAGCGCATGGTTGCCACAAACTGGCTTGACCCCAAGTTTCTTCTTTGTCTTTGTCTTTGTTTTTCAGATTGGCCGTGAGTTTGGGCCGGGGCGGAGTCAGGCTCTGCCAAGATGGCGACAGCGCAGCAGCTCATTCTGAGCTTGTGGGTGGAGCTAATAACCTGACAGCAGTGTGTTTCATCCTTTAGCCTTTATGAAAGCGTAAAGAAATTTAGCCAGACTGTGTTAGCTCTCGTGCTCGGCTCTCATTTGCATCACGAGCGAGGAAGCGTTGTGCTCCGTCGAACAGTCGGTGGAGGTCGTTACCATTGACTGTGAGGACGCAGCGGCGGCAGCAGCAGCAGCAGCAGCTCTGTGCCAAACTGGATCAGACTTGAGCTTTGAATAAGTGTTGTAGCTCCCTGCCTCCGTGCACTCGAGGGGATCTGCTGGTGTAGAACAGTTACATGGAGAACTGATGCCTCCCACACACACAGACACACACACTCACTCACTCACTCACTCACTCACTCACTCTTCCCTCGCACAAGTGGAAGGGAAGGTCGCTCATATTTCCCTCGTAGAAGGCTGGCACACTTGTGTTTACATTTCAGTCCCTACACCCCCCGTCACTATAGCAACTCATTTTCTTATTCTGTCATAGCGAGTGGGCGTTGTTCAGTCATTTCTTGTTGTTTGTAATGTGCAGAAATAAAGCCGTGCTTGGCTGGATGTAAAGGATGAACTTAAAGGAAACCATTAATGATGCAGGTTCTCTCAGATACTGTCAGCTTGCGTGTTTTTTTTTTTTTTGTTGCAACAGTTTGAGGTAGAGATCCAGAAAATCCTGGGAGGCTGGCAGCAGTCGTTTTGCATTTGTTGGCGGTGGCTGGGAGAGTTGGACTTGGTTCTGATGTGTCATTTCCTGTGCTCTGACAACGTCTGGCCAGTTTGCGCGTCCAGACCTTCGCTGGTTTCTCATGACAGGCTTGAACACGGGCGGACTGAATTTCCTCTCTATCATTTCCTGTAACCCTGAAAAACACACAAACAAACAAACAGTCACATTGCCTCGCCTTTATTCAGATACCACGTGTTCATAACGCAGCAGTGACGGGACAGGTGTGTGGGTGACGGCTGGCGTGGCGTGCAGGCTGCAGGATGAGCATGAGAAAGTTGAAGAAACCAGAGGAAGGAGCCTGAAAGTCCACAGCGTGCAGACATGTCTGTACCTGGAACGGTTTCTGTAGTGTGGAGGAGGTGTCTCATTACAGGCAGCGCCAAGCTCTCAGAGTGGAAGTGAACAATTAGTCTTCTGGGTGTAGACACACACACACACAATCTGTCAGACATTTTTACATATTTGTATAACCATGACTCCTCGTTAATCTTTTATGACGTTGTCCTGTCCACGGTGGCCCTGAGAGTTCAACACAGCGCACGCATTAGTTTTCAGGTGACAACAAGTGTCGTAGTGACGCGGCTGTTTACTGGGTCATTTCGTGGTAAAGGTGAAACCTCTGAATGAGGTCAGATTTTCTTGATCAGGCTGTGCAGCGTCTGCAGCTTCTCTCTCTCTCTCTCTCTCTCTCTCTCTGACCTGAGGTGTCGCAGCCGTGCGGTCGCGCAGCCTGTAGAGAGAGAGAGAGACGTTGAGATGCAACAAGCTCTGTGTAAGGTTGTCTGTGGTTTGAGGCTTTGTTCCACTCCCATGTGTCTGTTCTGTCTGTTCTCAGACACACGCTGCAGCAGCCTCACTGCTGGCTGCTCCACTCGGTCTTACTGAATGGTCTTTACCATGTTATGCCAATGCTAATGCTAATGCTAACGTATACGTTTTTTCGTAATCGTGGATGGTTTAGGATTGTTTTTACACCTGGATGTGAAACACGTGAAACTCTAATGTGCTACAGATATTCACCAGGGCTCAGGGATCAACTGAGGGTCAAAGGTCGTGAGTGATGTGCCCTCGCAAACAGTTTCTTGAGCTTGGTGTAGACATTCACTTGGACTCATTAGATTTTGAAGGTCAAATGTCAAAGCACATTTTTACCCCCTATAAGCTGTTCTTCCTCGACACTGTTGCCCGGGTCACAGATGCCTGAAGCTCTCCCTCCAGTGACTGTTGTGTCTTACCGTGCTTTTGTTTTCTCTCCTCTCTCGAACTCAGCTCTGCCTACGACCGCGACAACAAGATCCGCGTGGCCATCAAGAAGATCAGCCCCTTCGAGCACCAGACGTACTGTCAGCGCACCCTGAGAGAGATCAAAATCCTCCTGCGCTTCAAACACGAGAACATCATCGGAATCAACGACATCATCCGCACGCCAACCATCGACCAGATGAAGGATGTGTATCCTTTAACGCACACATTAGACGTGCACTTTCCGAGTGTGTGTGAGTGTGTGGAGGAGTTTATAGCCTCCAGTTCTGTGCTTGAGGCTGTGATCACATGTGGTCAGATATTTGTGTCTGACAGTGTCTGGAGATGATTTCTGTGTCTCCTCAGTGAGGTTTGTGATTTCAGGCTGAAGTGAGGTTTCTTCACTTGTGTTTTATTACATAACAGCCTCCTGTCAGGGTGTGTTTGGCAGAGACGCTCTTCACCGTAGCCCGGCAGCAACACTAGCAGACTGGTCACTCCACGGCCTCATGAAGCACCGAGTGTAGTTTTTACACTGTGTCCCACCTAAAACAAATGGCCCTCAGCTCCCTGCATGTCACATAACATGAGCATCCATCCAGACACACTGTCAGACCTTTCTTACCCAGAATACGGTAAGAAAAATAGGTTTTCTTTCTCTTTTATTGAACAATAATAAAAATATATGATGCATGACATCACAAAAGCAGGAGGTGAGGAGGAAGAGGGAGAATGAGGGGAAGTAGAAGAAGAAGAAGGTGAATAAAGTGTGTCTTCCACCATGTTGAGGTCGTGGCTCTTTAACTCGGAGCTGTGCAGATACATAGTCCAGGACCTGATGGAGACAGACCTGTACAAGCTGCTGAAGACTCAGCACCTGAGCAACGACCACATCTGCTACTTCCTCTACCAGATCCTACGAGGCCTCAAGTACATCCACTCTGCCAACGTCCTGCACCGCGACCTGAAGCCCTCCAACCTCCTGCTCAACACCACCTGTGATCTGAAGGTGCCGCCCCGCAGGGACACGATCGCTTTTCGCTCACATAATCGATGTTTTATCTCCTCATCGCGTTCGAGGAGCAACACACGAAGCGTCCTCTGACCACTGTCTCTCATCTCCCCGCAGATCTGTGACTTCGGTTTGGCTCGCGTGGCCGACCCCGACCACGACCACACTGGTTTCCTCACAGAGTATGTTGCCACCCGCTGGTACCGAGCACCTGAGATCATGCTCAACTCCAAGGTGAGCGCTGCCGCTCGGCTCTGACGAGTCGACACATCAGGAGTGTTTCTGTTTCTTTGTTGGTTTGTTTTGAAGCATTTTCACACTGAGGCAGAACTGATCCTTGTTTACAGGCCACACGTCAGCCCTGTGCTGTAACGGGCTGTTGTGGAAACACGAGGAGCGTGCTGGCGCAGTGTGTGTTGTCACCTGGCGTCGCTGTGTCTTTAAGTTAACCTCAGTTTACATCACAGCGCTCGTAAAACCTTTTTAAAGCCGGTTTAAATCAGAGATTTTCTTTGCCTCCTGCAGCTCACAACACATCAACACTTAATATATGAAGGTTTTGTTTTTGAGGATCAACTCCAGTGTGACATACGTGCTTTAAAAGTTGTAAGACGCTGCAGAAATCACGACACTGAAAGTAAACGAGCTGCTCTTCATAACAGAAGCGATCGGTTTCAGTATCAGTACTGATATCAGTGACTCAGTATCAGATCGCCTGCTCCTGCTTTTTTTTTTTTTTTACTGTTATTTAATGCTGTTGGTGTTGAACCCGGCTCGTGTGCTTCTCTCTCAGGGCTACACCAAGTCCATAGACATCTGGTCAGTAGGTTGTATCCTGGCTGAGATGTTGTCCAACAGGCCAATCTTTCCAGGGAAGCACTACTTGGATCAGCTGAACCACATTCTGGGTAATTATTATTATTGATTAGTGATTATTATGAGTAAACATGATGCTTTTACTGGCACAGGCCTGTCCTGTAAATAATCAGCTACAGTTGAATCTGTTCTTTATGTTTCTTAGAGAAAATGTTTTAACGTGATGAGTTTGACGTGGTCGGTGCTGCAGCAACAGTTACGTGTGTGATTATGGATGAATCTGTTTTGTCCTGGTCATTATGTGTTAAACAAGCGCTCAGTCAGTCAGTCAGTCAGTCAGTCAGTCATCTGAGTTTTAACACTTAATCTCATGTGTTTTCTTTAGATAATCACATTATAATCTGAATCATCGTGCTGGTCTGAGTGTGACCGTGTGTCAGATATCAAGAGTTTCACCTCAGACTAATAGTGTTTAATGAACTCAGTGTAAGTTTGTTTATATAGTTGTAAATGTTTGACCAACTCGCTCTCTTCATTGTAGGTTTTTAAAATAGTCACTACAGTTATATAAGTGGAGGCAGATCTCAGCAGCAGCAGTTGTTTCCTGTCAACTCTGTGTCTGTTCACATCATGGACCAAGTTGTTCTGTTTGTGTCTTGGTGTGAGACCACATATCTCTGCTCCCATCTGTCCTTTTGTCTGTTGTCTCGCTCCCAACGAAACTTCTTCACATAAGTGGAAAAACTTTTGTTTCATTTAAAGCGTATTTCTTCTTCATGTGATCTTCTCCTCTGTGTCTCTCAGGGATCCTGGGTTCTCCCTCTCAGGAGGACCTCAACTGCATCATCAACATCAAGGCCAGGAACTATCTGTTGTCGCTGCCTCTGCGCTGCAAAGTGCCGTGGAACCGCCTCTTCCCCAACGCCGACCCAAAAGGTGAGGAGCTCGTTTTCTGTTTCACGTTGAACCATGACGTCCGCGATAAACACTGGAGACTCAGCACGTGCTCTGAGGTCGTGTTCGGCCTCCACGCTGAGTTCAGAGTCACATCGTTGCTGTTGTGTTGTTTGTGCTGCAGCTCTGGACCTGCTGGACAAGATGTTGACCTTTAACCCCCACAAGAGGATCGAGGTGGAGGAGGCCCTGGCCCACCCTTACCTGGAGCAATACTACGACCCCACAGATGAGGTGAGACGCTCCTGTTGGTGTGTTCAGCCTCGTTTCTGCCGGGCAGAAAACACACCGAGACGTCGGGCTGATGGGTCACATGACTCTGCAGTAGCTCCACCCCCAGTCAGAGCTGGTGTGAAATGGGCCTGCTCTGAGTGAAACGACACAATCGTTAAACGCTGATGACTTTATTCAGTGTTTGTGATGTCAATCTAACCTTGAAACAGTCTGAACGGTGTGTGTCAGTTTCCGCGGTGCGTTCGCACCCTCACAACGTCCTCTGTGTGGTTCTCCGCAGCCTGTCGCCGAGGCTCCGTTTAAGTTCGACATGGAGCTGGACGACCTTCCCAAAGAGACACTGAAGGAGCTCATCTTTGAAGAGACTGCACGTTTCCAGCCCGGCTTCAGGTCCTAACATCTCACACAGGTGAGTCCACCGTCCAGAGGCTGCAGTGCAGCGTCGAGCCAGAGACACAGCTACACATCACTGTCTCTCTTTCATGTCGTCATAACAACTCACATCTGTATATCTTAACTAATGTTAATGGAGCTTCAACTCCATGAATAATTAACGAGTCATGAATGTGATCCAGGTGTTGAGATGATAAACGACTCATGAAATCAGAAGCCACAGATAATTGGAGGATTATTAGAAAAGATAATGAGATGATAGTGGTCGACGCGTTTAATGATTAAGAATGGGAGAGTTTTAATTCACCGCCTGTGATGTTTCTGCTCCGAGCTGATTTATTGACGATTAAGTGAGACGTGGTCGTATCAATAAATCAGCTTGAACAACAGGATCAGAAACCAACAGATTGGGACGTTCACACTCATGTGATCAACAAACAGCAGATGTACAATCTCTCATTAATCCACTGATCAGCAGCAGCAGCAGCATCGTTTGTCACCATGGCGAAGGGTTTAGTGACACCTGGTGGCGAAGGAGCAGACTGCAGCCTTTAAACTGAAAATCACTCCTGTTTGATTAGTTTGGTTAGAAACTGTGGAGCAGTCTATTTACTGGACAGGGCGTGACCTTATTGATACTGTTCAGGGTTTTTTTGTGTTTTAACCGTCACCATGGTAACACTTCTGACACGTCGGCGTCTGTCCTCCCCGCAGGTCGCTCTGTGGACTGGCCTCTGCGTTGCCACTGCTCCTCCCGCCTCCTCACTGTTGCTGTGATCTTTGAGTTTTTTTTTTTTGGTTTTGTTTTCTTGTCGTTGTTTTTTTTGCTTTTTGTTTCCTCTCCTGTTTCCACATCACCGGGATTCCTTGGGTCTCACTCGTCAAGTCCACTTTGCTCAGGAATGGCGTCAGGAATCAATCAATCAATCAATCAATCAATCAGTCATTCTGTCTTTCTTTCTCTCTCTCTCTCTCTCTCTCTCTCTCCTTCTCCGTCTCCCCCCCCCCCGTCAGAGGTGAGGAGTTGGGGGGTGGAGGGGGGAGCGATGAGGGTGTCACATCACAGCTTTGACAGTTCTGGGGGTGGTGTTTGTGTTTTAAGCCAAGATAAACAACTTTTGCGTGTGTGTGCGTGCGTCTCAGAGGCGTCATCCTGTTCAACGCCGTGTGATGTCAGCGATAGACTAGCTGTTGTGGTCGGTTTTTTCGTTTTTGTCTTTACTGGTGCAACTGTCGTGGTCATGACTCCGCCTACATCGCACAAACAGCGGCGTTAAAAAAAAAAAAAAAAAAAAAAAACTTCTAAGAATCATCCATCACATAAAAAAACGTGTTGTTACAGGGGATCTCTCTCTCTCTCTCTCTCTCTCTCTCTCTCTCTCTCTCTCTCTCTCTCTCTCTCTCTCTCTCTCTCTCTCTCTTTCTCTCTCTCTCTCTCTTCCCTTGAACCCAAAACAAATTAAGTGAATTTATGCAACGAAATCACATGAATCAACCAGAGACTTTGTGGGTCACAAGCCATCACTGTTAGTGCTGATGAGGATCCATGTTTTATCAACGAGCTTGTATTTAAATCCTTAAAACACACACACACACACACACACACACACACACACACACACACACACACACACGGCCCTAATGCAAATATATACATATAAATATAGATATAAGTATATATATATATATATATATATATATATATATGAATATAAATATAAAGCCTAAAGAGTCTTAAGATATTTTAATGCCAAGAGTGACGTTAGGAGAATCAGATGAATTTATGACCTTTTTTTTTTTTTTTAGCAACGTTTAAAAGAATAAAAAAAAAATCCCGTCGTCATTTTTCTCATCAGCTTCAGTTTGTGTCAGAAAGTTTCAGCGTCAGTTTCTGCCTTAGCTCCGATGAGAAACTACGAGCAAAACCAGTTTGTTTCACACAAGTCTGTATGTACAGTCTGATATTTTTCATATTGGGGGGGGCGGGGGGGGTGGGGGGAGGGAGGGAGGGGAGTGTGAGGGTGAGGGTGAGGGTGAGGGTGAGGGTGAGGGGGGGGGTTGTTTCTGCATCAGGACCAGAATTCACAGAGAACTCAACTCGTTTTGTCTGGAAGGAAACAATTTGTTGTGCCTCCCTTTTCTTCCTGTTACGTGTCTTCTTCTTCTTCTTCTTCTTTGTTTCTTCTTCTTCTTCTTCTTTGGTCTCTGTTGATCTCTCTTTCTCTCTCTCTCTCTCTCTCTCTCTCTCTCGCCTTGTTAGAATAATACTGTGCCCTTTGCATGACTGTTATAAGCTCTGTATACAAAGACAACGATGTTAAGTGCCACACAGGCCGGGCTGATCTGCGCTCAGGCTCTTTCTGTTCTACCTTTCGTGGTCGGTCACACACCTCCCAGTCACATGGTGCTTTTTGTCCGGTTTCTTTTCTTTTCTTCTTTTGGCTTCTGCGTTCTCTTCTTCTTCTTCTTCTCGTTCTTCTTCTACTACTACTACTACTACTACTACGACTTCTTCTTGTTCTTCTTCTTCAAGTTTTCTCCTCGTTTTTGGCCAGCCCTCCCATGTGCATGCTCAGACGTCTTGTTGTGGTTGCAAAATAGGAGAATAACCATATTATCTGTATTTATACCAGTTTATCACAAGAAACACAGAAAGTGTTGTTTGTTCCTGAACCTGAGGACGTGGGATCCAGGCACGATGCAGATGAAATGATACCAGAACATTAACCCACCATCTTCTCCATTCAGTCCTTTGTAACTTTAGTTTTTTGTTTTTTTTTTTTGCTTTTGCACTTTTTTGATGACAGTTACCAGCAGACGACTGCACGATGACTTTAAAAACGTTGTTTGAAATGAGAATAAAAAATCCAGAACCGCAGCAGAAATCCAGACCATGTGCACCGCTCGTCAGTAACTGCTGATCAAAGACGGGGGGGGGTTCGTTTCATTGTGTTTTCAGTGTCAGAGCAGAAAGTCACGACACTAAAGCTCCTCAAAGTCGATTTAAGTCCAAATCTACCTGAGCGGAGTCGTCCAGAGTCCGACTCTGCCAGCTCTGAAAGCTAGAAACGACAGATTTGAATCTAAAATGAGCTGATCTGAGAGCAGTCGAGCTGCTGCGGCCTCCTCTTCCTCCTCTTCTTCTTCTGCTTCACATTCATGTGTGCGGTCTGTGACTGACGTACTTGGACGAGATGTAAACTCAGATTGTTCTGCTTTCACACACGTCAGACACAGGTTTCAGTTTCTCTGAGGACGAAGCTGACACGTCACTGCAGAGGTCAAAGGTCAACGAAAACCACATTAACTGAAGCCTTCAGATGAGTCTGTCATGATTAGATGACCTGCTGACCTGAGATCTGTAAGATCTGTACAGAACAAAATCATTATTATTATTATTTTTAATAAGATGTTAACAAACTAATCAATTATCCAACTAATCACTATCGAATTGATCCCTCTTCAATAGATTATTTCCCAGTAGTTTTCAGTAAACGTTCAAAACCAAGAAAAAGGAGAAAACGTGTCGTGTTTGTTTTTGACCTCAGAACAGAAACAGATTCTGTCGGTCTCGTCCTCAGAGCTCACACTCGTCCGTAAAACACACACGTCGCAAACAACATGACAGAAATTAGACTTTTTTTCACTCTCATACTTCACGTGCACAGACATGAGTTAAAAACCTGTCTGCCCCCCCCCCCCACACACACACACACACCTGTACTCACCTGTCTGTCACACACTTATTAAATGCACTTGCTTCTACAGTAGTTAGGATGGGACTTGTAATCCGAGGTGCCTGCCGGGACTTGACTTGCCTGTAGATAGTCTTTTTGTTTTGTTTTGTTTTGTTTTTGAGGGGGGGGGGGGGGGGGTGGGGGTCAATTCGAAACATTAAGGGCACTGGAAAACCTTTACTGGTATTAGTTGTATTACAAAAAAACAAAAAAAAAAAAAGAAAAAAGAAACAGAAAAAAGCTTCTGCTGAGTTCTTTGTGCAACCTGTCGTCTGTTTGTGCCTTTTTTGATAGTCTTGATATCCAAGATTTGATGTGCAGCTTTTGTTTAGTCGGGACTCCGTTGTAATCGCAGTATACGCTCTTAAAAATGAACACAATCAAGTCTGGGTGGGGGGATGGGGTGGGGTGGGGGGGTGTCGTGGGAGGGTGGTTATCCTTTACCTTTCAGTTCTGTAAATTTTAAAGAGATTTGTTGCCGCAGCTGTGTGATTTGTGACTGTATTGAAAAAGATGAAAAGCAAACATTTATATTTTTTTGCATTACCCTTTTTCCTTGAGCCTTTTTCTTTTTTTTTTTTTTTTTTTTGATGTTTTTGTGCAGATATTTTTATTGTAAAATGAATGTTATGTTTCTATCAGACACTAATCTTGTTTGAGTTGTCTCCAGTGGAACTACTTCACTCTGTATGTTTTGATCAGTATAAACCTTTAATTGTGTAGTTAACATTTCTGAAAGAGAAAAAAACAACAACAACAAACAAACAAACAAACAACAACAACAAGATCCTTGGTTGTGTTTTAAAGGTTCCTGTTTGACCTGCCATAGAAATCCTTTTGAATCGATCAGTCAGTTTTATTTTTGCTGTTGTGTGAAGGATTTGACTTGAACGAAGCATTTCTTTGCTGTTATTATTAAAGACTGACTGCCACTTTGAAAAATGTTTTTTTTTTTTGTTTTGTTTTGTTTTGTTTTTTGCAACTCTGCCAAGACATTTAAATAGACGTTCATTAAAAACACTGTACCTTCATTTACGCCTCTGTGAAGTGTCTTTGTGATCAGAGTTTATTTTGTACATATAATACAGTATAAAGGTGGACAAAAAAGCCTGAATAGTGTAACTCCTGGTGTATTGTAACTGCTTTGTGCCACTGTGTCCAACAGGGGGCGCTGTTGCATCAGCTAATACCACCTCCTGCAGTCCAGTCTGAGGTCTGATTCATGAAACACAGTCATTCACTGAAGTGACGCCTGCAGGATGTAATGAGGGTAAAAATAATTTCTTTCCATTTGGGTTTTAAAAAGCTGAAAAATAATGGACATTGAACTACTCACGGCCACTTCAATGACCATTAACGTTTCATTTTGAAGGGAACGCATGAGGATAAATCTGCATTTATGAACCTGCTGAATTAAAGAACATCCATAGCAGTGGTGGGGAAATTACTATCAAGTCCTTAAATACATTTTTATGGTACTTTAGTATTTCCATTATGTCATTTAATGTTTCTACTCCACGTCACGGAGTGAAATAATCTTCTTTTCACCTCATTCGTCTCACAAATGTAGTTATGAGTTACTTTTCTCACAGAGTAACGATGTTATAAAATTTGATGCACAGCTGAAAATTAAACCAATGCTTTCCAACCACTTTTGGCTTGTGAGGCGTTCAGGTGCCTAAGACAAAGTTGTGTACATCAAAGTCTTTCTCTTCTCATTTATCTTGTGACCCTTAGAAGAGACTATAATAGCGGACTGCACATAAGTAGTGAGCAGTTAGCTGGGAGTTAGCCTCTTGTTAGCTGCTGGGTTCAGGAGCGCAGGAAAAAGCTGCTTCCACGTTAAAGCATCAGAGTTAATGATGTAACGATGTCAATGCATCGTTACTGTAACATGAAGAGGCCACAAACTACAACGACCAAACCGTAATTAAAAGATATAAACGTTAAGTTTTTATAATATAATACGTCATTAAATGAAGCACAACCTGAAACCAGGTGTAACTTTATAAGACACAACCATAGTAAATCACATCTGTAACGATCCATCAGCTGTATTGATTTTTCGGTTTGTTTACTTCCTTTGCTTCGACCACGTGCTTGCAATGCGGCCGCGCATGCGCGCCAGGTGCTGTTGGCACGCGTCTGTGTCGGTGGCGCGCACAGTCAAAAACAACCCCCCCACCACCACCACCACCGTCACAGGAGCGCGCAGTCCCAAGTCTGTGCCTCGGGTTGATTGGCTGCGTTCCTCCAGCCCACCCTCCCTGGAAGCTGATTGGTCAGACGTGGACTCAGCCTCTCGCTGATTGGACGCTATTTGTAGCACGGGCTGTGTAGCTAGGCTGCTGCTGCCTTCACGTACCCCTATTACGATCAGACTGCAGAGTTGTTGTAGATGAGGATTTGTGTGTTTTGTTTCTTTAAAGAGCGACAGAAACTAATCGATAATCAGCTGAAGGTTTTTTACGTTACATGATCGTAAAATCTGTTTAAAGACCAAAGGACGAACAGAAGAAACTTTAAAAACATCGTGATTATTCACTCAAAATCAGCAAACAAACACTTTTATCAGTTGTTCACATGGCGTCCATGATTTCTAACCAATGGTTTCAGCAGCTCCCACCGAGAAAGTCGTGACTAACCTTCTTCAGCCGCAACTTCAACTTTATTCCATTATGCCCCCCAGGGGGGCAATTAGTTTTGCAGTAGACATGAACAGATAACATGAAATGACACATATCCTGAAACAGAAAACATGTCAACATGTTGTGTCTGTTGTCGTGTGTTTACTCCTCAGTGTTTCCTGTCTGGCTCCTCAAGGTTGAACTTGTTAAGACATGCCCCCCCCCCCCCTTCAGCGCTCAAATCCAAACTTCCGTATGTCCCACGGTACGTAAAGGCAGCACCGGTAGACCAAATAAAACACCGCTTTTTTTCCTCCACTTTCCAGACCAAGTTTCACGTGGAAAGCAGTTTGCACCGTGCACCGCAGCCCAGGGTGACAACGAAGGGAAACAGAGCCGTGCGGCAGCGTCGGGCAGATACGGTGTCCTGGATGTTTTTGTGCATTATTCAAAGCGCGCTGCGCATCACCGGAGCTAATTAGGATTTCGGTATAAATAAGGCCGCAGACGGGACAGCTCGGCCTGTCCTGCCGCTGAAGCTGCAGAGGTTGGAATCGCTTCAGGAAAAAAAAAACAAAAAAACACTCAGCTGCTCACGGAGCTGCTCCGACATGCACACCCTCTGACCCGGCTCGTGGACGGGTCTCTGCTCGAGGACAACCCGGACATCTCACACGGTTGAACGCGGGGACTCTTCGGTCAATGAACGCAGCGAACATCCACCGTGGAGGACACCGCTGATGTTTGTGGAGACTTTTTAGTGGCCCTCGACTCGACCTATGGGACCGTGAAGGTGTCTTTACTTTTTTTTTATTTTATGTTTTGTTTTGTTTTGTTTTGTTTTTTTACTTTAGCTTCCACGCGCCTGCAGCTCCAGCGGATGCCGTTTCGTCACCGGGTTGTTTTGGTTTCCACACGGGGGAAGGCGAAGTGTTCGTGGGGTGAGTGCTGAGCCAGTGACCGGCTGGAGGACACACACACACACACACACACGCGTGTCCAGTCACTGTAATAACACACTCATCTCACTGTAACAGACTTTAAAGTGAAGATGCACTGAGTTCACAGCCTCCATTTTACTTTTAAAGCATTTATTGTTGTCTCCTGCTGCACCATGGGATTTAGAGTTTCTCTATATTTATACCTGACATCCTTTATATATCCCGTATATATCCCGTTGTATTTTGGGCTGCATCCACAACCAACTGTTAAATGCACAGGAAGGTAGAGAGTAAACCGTGGTGATGTGCAGCCAGTGGGAACTTACAGCGGGGGTTGATGGCACTTTATATAACTGCGGGCCTGCAGTAATCTGCTTACATTCATTAGCTTATAGCGTTACAACATGTCTGTCTTTGATGAAACACACGATGTGCAATTTGATCTTCGTGTTGCGTTCAAGAGCAAAAGGGTAAAAAAGGTGATGATTTGTTCCATCTCCTTTACGGTCACCATCATCATCATCATCATCATCGCTGCCATCCTCCTCCTCCCTCCTCCTCATCCGTGCGTCCGTTTGGCCGCAGATCTCGGTCAGTTTTTTTGTCGGTGGTGAGGAGGAGGAGGAGGAGGAGGAGGGAGGAGGGAGGGGGGGGGGGGGGGGGGTGGAGGGGCTTAAAATGCCACGTGAACAGGGGACGACAAAAACACAGTGAAAGGATGGATTTCATAACGCTCACGCGCACACAGCCTGCACCTCTGAAGCTGCAGTGTGTGTGTATGTGTGTGTGTGTGTGTGTGTGTGTGTGTGCGCGTGCAGGGCTGTGTTTACATGCATCCTGCTCCTGCTCCTCCTCTCGTGGCGATGAAGCAACACATTTTCAGGGTTTCGAGGTATTGCAGCTGCAGCACGGGGCTCGTGCGTGTTACGGTGTCAACAAAGGGAGTGAAAAGTAAATAAATAAATAATCAATAAAAAAAACCAAAACAAACAACATGATCAACAACAGATGAACTGTTGCTGTAGTCTCCAGGCTGACGCGCGTGCTCACCGGCAGGCTGTTGTTTGGGTGGTAGGTACCAGATCTGTGTTTTATACGTGTCTGTCTTTCCATTGTCATCATTCATGGCATCATGTTACAGACGTGGGGTCTGTCCGGTGTCCGGGTGATGCAGCACTGACACATAAACAGTGCAGCAGATGCAGGAGGAGGTGGGAGGAGGTGGGAGGGAGGCGACCAGGCTCCTGTTTTGTTCATAATAACTAAATTAATGTCAGACTCTAGGAATCTGTTGAAATGAACTGTTTCTATTTTAATCTGTTTGTGAAATGAGCTGATCAGTGTGTGTGTGTGTGTGTGTGTGTGTGTGTGTGTGTGTGTGTGTGTGTGTTGGCGTAAAACCTGTGTGATTGTTTTTCATCCTGAAATAATCCCTTAATGTTCCTCCTCTGTGTCCGTGATGACTTTTAATTGACCTTTCTGCCGTTTATTCCTCTGTGACACCAAACTGGCTGCTTTGTGTGTTTCATAAAAACACGTGAAGACCTTCTCTTGTCATCTGGCTTCAACCCCCCCCTCCACCCCCACCCGAACCCCCCCCGCAATGTCGCTTAATCAACCCACAGACCAATTAATGGGGATATTAATCATGAATCAGTTCATGGTTTGAGTGGGAAATTATCTGGAAACCAAACGTGACTTCGTGTGTCGTTGACTCAGGGAGGAGCTGCAGGTGCGGACACAAACACCAAAGAGGAAGACAAAATGTGTTTTTTTTATATCATGGAGAGGGAAAAAATTAGATTCATCTTTCTCATCTTGTATTTATTTACACATCCGGGTATCTGCGCGCTCCCGCCTTCCCTCGGTGGCGCGTTCATG
Organism: Caranx ignobilis; assembly: GCA_021432705.1. Lineage (NCBI taxonomy): Eukaryota > Metazoa > Chordata > Actinopteri > Carangiformes > Carangidae > Caranx > Caranx ignobilis. Next base: position 2,353,008 of record JAFHLA010000010.1, on the reverse strand, counting down.
TCACCAGGGAAATAAGCTCTTCGGCGACAACGAAACAATAACTTGAAGAGCTTCGTCCTGATGGAAACAAGGAAACCTGCATCACTTGCTGTTAATAATCCTCAACTTTGTCGAAGCGCACACAAAGACACTTTATATGTGCTGCGCTGTGAGGCGTTTGAGGAACGTCAGAAATATCTGACCTCAACTAAAAGCTGTTTTTGAAGCCAAAGTCAACAACCTGAAACCTCAAGGAAAAAAAAAAAGAGAGAAAGGAAACTCAAAGGATCTGTTATTTACAGGAGGCACACAAAGGCAGCGCTGTGATGGCTTCCATCCAAACGGAACAACCAAATAGATCCTGACGTAGGAGCCAATGTAGATGATTTACAATAACAACAAGGTGACATGATCTTTATTGATCACATATTATTGAGTTTTTTTTAAAGTGGGCGAACAGATACATCCTCGAATATATCACATTTGCTCCACGTGCATCTATTTCAGATCATCACTTGATTTTAATTAAACGATAAACTTGTTGATCTAAGACTTGATGATGTCATTAAGTGTTTTGTTTTGTTTTGTTTTGGCCAACGACCAAAACCCAGAATACTCGATTTACCCTCATGCCAAACCCAGACGAACAGTAAAGCCTCTGATTTGATTATGTAAATCTACCAGGTCCATTGACGTTTTGCTTTTGAATTACTTTAATGATCGATCAGTGATCAAAAGAATTACAATGAGAGAAAATAATCAGAAATAAAACAACTACAGATGAAGCTTCAAATGAATGAAAGCAAAAAGGAGTAAAAAAAAAAAAAAAAAGAAAGAAAAAGAAATAAAACATGTTACATCCACCTGAACGCGCCTCTCCAACCTGGTTTCCATCTTTCCCACGGGAGCCTGAAGGCAGCGCGGCCACCGATTGGCCGCGCGTGCTGTAACTCAAAGCTCCACTTCCCTCCCACGTGGTGACGTTTTCGTACCAAAGTAACCAGGCCAGTCCATTACGCACACAAAAGACACAACAAAAGCCCGTGTTGGGAAAAATGAGATCCGTCAGCACCCAAAGGACACAACAATAAGTTCCCATCTGGCAGCATCACCCATGGACCAGAACCCGGGACGACGACAATCATTAATTTAACTTAAAAAAAACAAAAAAGAAAACATCTGTCTCGTGCTACGGCAAGCTGTTTTTCCTCCAAGCTGCGTTTTGCTCAGCTCTGATCCAGGTGGTGAGTACAGCAGCAGTGCAATGTTTACCTCCAAACAAAGGGAGCAACACACCAAATAATAAAACAGCTCAGGTTCCGGTTCTGGTTCTGGTTCTGGTTCTGGTGACGTGTTGGATTCACAGACTGCACGAGGCACAGCGACACTGTTGCATTTAAGCTGGCGTCGTGCTCTTTGTTGAGGAGGAGGAGGAGGGGGGGGGTAAACACATTTTAGAAGAGGAGGTGGAGGGATGTTGCAAAAGCCTCCGACGACCAGACGAACTTGTCCAGACGGTAGAAAACGCGTGTTACGTGGTGGACGTGGTGTTTTTGAGCGAGTCTTTTGTCTGGACTCTTCTTCCTCTTCTTCCTGTTCGTGGTTGCCACAGACGCACAGTCTTTGTTTTCACTTTGCTCACTTTGAATATCAGCTGTTCCTGCTGGGTTAACCTGTCCACTCACCTGTTGTCATTGTGTCAGGTGTTGTTTACGCATCTAAACCACAGTATTTCAAGTGTAAGTGCGACCTGGTGCAGGTGAGGAGGAGGAAGAGGAGGAGGAGGAGGGCTCGAGACAAAAGAGACACGAGCTCAGCTGGCAGGAAACGCTCGTGTGCTGTTAATAGAGTGGATTTTGAGTCTTTCCCAGGTGCTGTAATGAGAAACGAAATCGGGAAAATGCAAAGTAGCGTCTTAAAAAGTGAGAAACAAAAACTCCGCGCGCTGTCAGACACTTTGAAGTCAGCAACTTCACGAGGGACCAAAACAAACAAACCAACAGCTTCACACATGATGTCTGCTTCTCCTTATTTGGCATTCGTCAAGATACAAGACTGATTGATGTGTGTGTGCTGCATGTCACACTGTCACTGTGTGTGTGTGTTTGGGGGGGGGGGGTAACAGCATGCTATTGTTTGTATGTGTGTGTGTGTGTGTGTGTTAGTGACAGCCCATTCTCTATGGATGCACTGCACAAAGCTGATGATGCTGAGGTGTGACAAGCTTGTTGGTGTATGTGTTTGTGTGTGTGTTTACCTTTTCCCCACGCACGTGCCATCGAGGTTAAACTGGGCTAATTCAGAAAGGGGATTTTGTCCTTTTCATGCCGGGATTATGGCTCAGGCACCTGTGCAGATTATACAGCATGTATGTAAATATGGCTCGTCTGTGGGGGGGGGGGGGGGGGGGGGGCACGGGTTTGTGTTACCAGTTCTCACCTTCCCAGCAGTGTTTAGCCTTTCTGTGTTTGTGTCTGTGTGTGTTTGCAGTGCAGCCATGCTCAACGTCACGCCATGGCTGCTTCCTGTTGAGTTGCGGAAGCTCCTTTGTTTTCTTGTCTGGCTGCTGGCTTCTGTCTCGGCGCTGCTCTTCCTGTTGCAGCACATTGAGCTCAACTGGAAACTTCCAGAGCTGCTGCTGAAGCTTGTTGTGATTGTGTTTTCACTCTCAGGGATGCAGGCTTCTTGTTGTTGTTGTTGTCTTTGATCGTTTGTTTTTTTAACCTCTGTTTTTCACTGTCTCTGTTGAGCCTGTGAGCTGCAGCACGCAGTTGTATTTAAAAGTCTTTTCTCCTTGATTTAACACTTGGTGTGGATCACCAGAGGAAGATGTGACACCGACAGTGACTGTCAGTCACTGATTCTTTCAAAAGATCAATCAGGTGACACATTTATGGCCGAGAGTCCAAATCAAGCAGTTGTTGTTGTTGTTGTTGTTGGTGGTGGTGGTGGTGGTCTTTGTCTTGGAGAAGAAGCTCCAGTCATGTGTCGCCTGGTGTGTTTTTGAAGTCAGTATTTAAAGAAACGGCCGAAGCCAACAGCACCACCTATATGTAGTCCGATCAACAGCAGAGGAGCAATGAGTCACAGTCAAAGTCCCGCCTCTTGTTGTTTGACTGGCAGGTGATTGGGAGAACATTACACTTCACTTAAGTAAAAGCAGCAACACTGCAATGCAGCCTGCTTGGTTCACACTAATGGTTTTCTTAATTGAATTGCACTATTAAAATGTAAAATGGCTAAACTGGTGCAGATTTCATTAATGTGCTGCTTGGAAAAACCAACTCTCTGATACTAATGGAGCAACAGGGAGACGTAAGTGACAAAAGTGGAGCTTTACAGGCTCAGAGGCTTCTTCTAATGTAAAGAGTTTAACTTTTAACTTTCTTTTTTAACTTTTCATAGCAACAGAAGTGAGTCACAGTTTGTAGTGTTGTTCATACAGTTCACGGTGGGAGGTCTCAGATTATGCTAACAATGCATGTGATCTTATTCACTACTGATGAAATGTTTGGCAGCTAGTTTTTTAGCTCGTGTCGCTTCGTTATTCTTGTGACGTGTCATTTTAAAATCTGTAAGGTTTATATATTGTTATTTAGCAGCTTTTATCCAGTTTCGAGCTACAAAATGTCAGATATTAGCAAGCTAATGTTAGCTTTTTTCTGTTAGCTTCGAAACTGGGAGGTGAAGCTTATATCTAAGAGCTAAGTGTGGCGCCTTATGACTTAATAACGCTCATTAAAGATGCACATTTACATTTAAATGTGCTTGTGGAGTAAACATTTTCAACTTTTTTAAAAACAGCTCTTGAAGCACGGTTGTGAAACTCGTGCTGAACAGCGGCCACCGTGGCCACAAGGATAATAATGCTCCGTCTTAAACCAGTGTAACCATGGCAACACAAACAGAAAAGGATCATGAAGTCCTAATTATGCTGATTAAACTAAGTCAAACTAAAATAACTTACATTTGTTATGTCAGAAAAATTACATGGTGAACTTAATATAGCAAGGGGCAGGGGTTCAACTTTTAATTTGTAAGAGGATTAATGTGCTGTTTTTGTGTTTTTAAAGTTATATAATCTCACTTTCCAGCAGCCTCTGTGTGCTGATGTGATAATCAAGTGTTCGCTAATGCATGCACACACAATACCGACCTACCAAGGACATGATATGTGTTTGCCCCACGTGGCAGCAGCTTTATCAGAATTGTTAGTAGCATCTGTGCAGGGAAGTGTGATTTAAAATGTTTAACAAGACAGACATAAACGCCTCTGTAGCCTCAGACGTCATTGTCCACTTAGATAAGATGCTACCAACTGTTACGTCAGTGCAGTGCACTTTTAATAATGATAATTCAATAGATAAGATGAATAAATGGGTTATAAAAGGCAGCGCGCAGCACAGAGACCATGGCAACCATGTAAAAACTGAGGGAGAGAAAACAGAGACAGGTGAAATAAAACATAACGGGTTCTTTGTGATGATGTGAACGTAATGAAACGAGGATTAGATTCGTATGTTCGTCATCAGTAGTTAAGGTGGCATCTTCATTCTTAACACGTCAGAGCCCATAAAGCAGTGGGAGGTGGAGTTGGTTATACACCTGCAGAGGTGTTTTTGTCAATCGGTGAGTGCCTTTAAAAGGTCACACAGCCATTGTGTCTTGACTGCATTGTCTCATCGGTTATTCTAGTCCGTCCTGTGTATGAACTGAGCTGGTATGCATTTGTTTCTGTAGAGCTGATTCTCTCAGAGCGCTGCCTGGTCGGTGATGCAATTTTTATCTCTAGCTGTATGAGGTTGTTTTAGGTTTGTGCCGTTTCCAGCTGCTGGAGTTATTTTTTCTGTTTGTTTGTTTATTACTGCAAGACAGTGATCAGTCAGGTTTACTTTTTATTGAACGCGTTGTTGTATTTTATCAGAATCACAGATTGTCCAACGAACAGAGGAAAAACACCTTATCTTTATCTGTTTAGCCACAGTGATCTCATCCTTCATCTGTCGGACCACTGGGACAGAACAAATGAGAAGTTTCTCCTTCTGTCATAAACTATGAATGAAAAAAAATGTTTGGTACCAAGTGAAGCATGTTGTGTGTCTTCTTATAAACAAGGGTTTGTTAGGCTTGTTATGATATTAAGTCACGTCACCGTGCAGCCATGATGGCAGTCAACAACATGCAATTGTAATCACATAATAGATAATTGTCATCAAACAATTGCTTCGGCAAATGAACTGTGTTTATATTGGTAATGCAATCAAGATCATGACTTCTAAAAATAGGTGATATGGAACATGCCTCTCACCACGGCTCTCTTTTCCTTTCCCCCGCAGGTTTGATTTTCTCCTGTGGTGTCTGTGTGGAGCGTGCCACACACCCACTCCACAACAACGACGGCTTTTGCTTGCATCTTCCAGTGTTTCTTCTGTCAGCAAGTCCAGCAGAGCTGCAACTCTTCCAGTGCCAGCCCTGACACCAGCGAGGAGCCCTGCCCCACTGACATGGTGAAGATGACCAAGTCGAAGACCTTCCAGGCTTACCTGCCGTCCTGCCACCGCACCTACAGCTGCATCCACTGCCGGGCGCACCTGGCCAATCACGACGAGCTCATCTCAAAGGTAAAAGTGTGCACAACTCATTCACTCCTCCTGGTCCTCCACTTAAGCGCCCTGCAGCATTTCACATGACAATTCAACTTGTCTGTCTATATTTATATAAATGAAAGAGTATAGCTACAGGGTGATCAGTTACGTCACAGGACCAGCAGCCATTATTTGGTGACACAATGAAGGTCAACTTCTAAATACCTACTACATCTATCAATGAGGTTTTAGATAAAAAGGTTAGGTAGTAAATGGATTGAAAATGTGGGTTACTGTGTCACAGTGACACGTTATGGCAGACATTGAATTAGCCTGAACAAACTTTGAGCAAGTAAATAGCCAAAAAAAATATTGCTCATGTTTATGTTTGAATACATGTAAGCTCTAATAATCTTTTATGTCAAGGTTGACTTTAGTGCAGATTTGCATTGTTGATCGATAGCAAACAGTCTTGGAGGAAACAAAAAGCCAGGCTGTGTCTGAAATCACTCACTTATCCCTGTAACTAATGCAGAGAGAGCCCAAACTTAGCCTACCTGAGTTGTTTCTGAAAGTGTTCATACAGTCTTCATCCACATCCTGAAGCTAGCAAGCTTGCTAACTGACAGTTGGACACCTGGCTAACTGGGAGTACTCGCTAACTGACAATTGACAGTAACCATGCTAACTGACGGATGCTAAATGACAGCGGGAACCATGCTAACTCACAGAGCTGGATAGTTACTTTGCTAGCTAGTTGATGGGTGGACAGTAACCATGCTAAATGACAGCGGGGCAGTAACCATGCTAACTCACAGAGCTGGATAGTTGCTTTGCTAGCTAGTTGGTGGGTGGACAGTAACCATGCTAACTAGCAGTGCTCGCTAACCAATAGAAAATCTGGACGGTTTGCTGTGAACTGACAGTCATACCTAGCTATCGTGCTAGCTGTCACATGGCATGGCGGACGGTTGTGTTGTTAGCTGACAGTTGACTTTGTTTCTATGGCAGTTAAATTCTTTATTCACAATACCAGTTGCTAACCTGTGGCAACTGGCAGTGTGGTGTAGCCTACAATATGGTTCATTGGTGTTTATTGGGTTTGGGTTAGGTCATTTATCAAGACCATCTGCCTGGTGATACTGGGCACCAGTTGTAGCTAAAAAGCTATTTTGTTAGCTTGATAATTTTCTCTGCACCAGTGAGTCATTTTACATCCCAGACATTTAATTCAATGATAAAACGTTTTATCATGGCTGCTTTAAATAAGTGGTGCTGAGAAACATAATCAACATTTCATGCTTGAGTTCATCAGGTTAGAACAAAGTTCGGCTGTTTTATGGGATTTCACAGTTTTATCCATTTCTTTGCTATTATTCAAACACTGATGAATTCGCAGACTCATCTGGATATTAAAATGCCTATCTTGGCCTCAGCCTTTGGATTACATTGTGAGTCATGATAAAATTTGACAGGGTCCTTGTAATATTCATAAATGAATAAATCAGCTCAGCTAAACTGCGAATTCTCACTCAGCTGGGACCCGGCTGTGATTTAGTGTTGTCCTCTGGTATTAGTTGTGGCAAATGGCACTTGAGTTTGACAGAAGTGTCACTTTATTTGATGTTCTCCTGCCTTATTGCATATCTAAAGCTTGTGTACCTGTCTGCCTTTGCATCTGTATTTTATTCCTGCCAATAAATTCTCAGAGGCTTAGATGACAGCCATGGATGGTATTTTTACCGAAGTCGTCTCTGCGGCTGCACAAAAGAGCTGGTCAGTCTTTTAAACCGCTCCTGCCTTGGCTATTTTTGTTTCTGCTGCTGTTTTTTTTTTTTTTAAAGGCAAAACTGAATGCGCTGCCTTGTCTGACTGAGCATCTCTGGGAACCTCAGACTAACTTAAAAAATCTGAGATAAGAAGAAAATATCAAGACAGTCAGGCTTCAGATCTGCCTCACTGCCCACATGTTTCACAGGAATTAACAGCTCTGAAGTGTTTTTGTTTTTATTTAGCCGAACCTTTTCTTGGTCTGAAAATTTCAGGAAATAAGAACAAATGGCCATTGCAAGATCCAAGAGCCTGTTGTGCTGATGTCTGATTGCTTAATTTGTCTGAACAAAAGCTAGAAAGCCCAAAGGGACATAGTTTGTGACATAATACAGAGGGGGAAAAAACTGCAAGTAATCACATTAGAGAGGCTTAAACTTAGAGTTGTTAAGTATTTTCACTTTGTAAATCATTTAAAATGATTGCTGATTAATTATGTCTTCAGCCAACTCATTTCTTTTCCCACTATTCACATTTTACTCCAGTGTCCCTCTTACTCTGTGTCAATATTGCATTTAAAAACATACCAACAGAAGACTGGTCAACAAATAGCTGATATTTCCAAGTCCAAACAACCTGCATTTTGACTCAGGGGAAATAATAGATCATTTTTTCGATTGTGGTGATCAGTGTCCCCTACGATGTGGTTCTTTCTCCGAGCTCAACTCTATCCCCATCATCTTCTGCACCGTAACATCCCCTCCTGCTGAGCGTAAATACCATAAACAAGAGTCTGTCTGCTTTTCTGGTTTCACTGAAATAAGACGTATCAGGTGTTTAATGCAGTGTTTCTGTCAGACTGTTGACTTTCACTCAGAGACGTTCATCTCTCTGAGAATGTGACCTGAGGCGAATCCAGATGTTTATTATAAGTGTTGTAAAGTATCTGGCTGCGTTGGTCTGAATTTAAAGGGAGTACTTCTCGAACTAGTAATTCAAGAAAGCTGTCTTAGAGATGCACGAACAAACTTTGACATTGAGCTATGAGTTGAAAAAATCTTCAAACATAACTCTCCTCATCCAATCATACAGAAAGTCTCAAGGGCAAGAGTCTGTCTTTGAGAAATACACTCAACTTTCATTTGTAGTTGTGCTGTAATATGCCTCACCGTGTACATTTGTTGCAGCGTTGATGTATATTTCCATGCATTTGATAATATGCACATTTCTTTTCTCGTGAAATTCCAAGTAAAGCTAATGGAAACAAAAAAGAAATGTCACGGTTAAAGCAGCAACTAATGATGAATTTCATGATCTAATAATCTGTTGATTACTTTTCTCAGCGAAGTCATTCGTGCTTAAAAATTAGAAAATTGTGAATAAAATCTGATTGGAAATTGCCAAGGTGTCCCTGTGTCTCCACATGTCCGAGATGGTGTGTTCACTTGTCTTACTTTGTCCAAGCAACAGTCCAAAACCCCATGTGTACAGTTACCTTACTAATGGACAGGTGGACAGTTTAACTGATGGTGCTTGCTAACTGATAGCTGGACAGACACTTTGCTAACTGACAGTGCTCGCTAACTGCTGGACAGTAACCATGCTAACTGATAGCTGGACAGTCGTCTTCCTAACTGACAGTGCTCGCTAACTGCTGGACAGTAGCCATGCTAACTGATAGCTGGACAGTCGTCTTCCTAACTGACTGAACTAAATGTGCTCATTAACTGATAGCTGAGCAGTAATCATGTCAACTGACAGTGTTTGCTAAAGGATAGGTAGACATCTTGCTAACTGATAGCTGGACAGTCGTCTTCCTAACTGACACTAGACAGTCATGCTAACTGATAGCTGGACAGTCGTCTTCCTAACTGACTGAACTAAAGATGCAGTAACCATGTCAACTGACAGTGCTGCTAACGGATAGGTAGACAGCTAACTGATAGCTGGACAGTCGTCTTCCTAACTGACAGTGCTCGCTAACTGCTGGACAGGCTAACTGATAGCTCTGTCTTCCTAACTGACAGTGCTCGCTAACTGCTGGACAGTAACCATGCTAACTGATAGCTGGACAGTCGTCTTCCTAACTGACTGAACTAAATGTGCTCATTAACTGATAGCCGAGCAGTAACCATGTCAACTGACAGTGCTTGCTAAAGGATAGGTAGACATCTTGCTAACTGATGATTAGACAGTTACTTTGCTAACTGACAGTGTTTGCTAACTAATAGCTGGACAGCTACTTTGCTAACTGACACTGACAGTTAGCACTTAACCTTGTCAAGACTTGACTCAAAGGTGGTTGACTCGTTTGTTTTTAATGTATTTGCTCTAAAATGTGATAAAACTTTATGAAAGAAATCAATAAGGCGCTATCATGGCACTCTTCCTCCTGTATGAAGCTGCTGTGAAGCCCTTGTCGAATATAGACATGACTAGTTTTGTCTTGGAAAAAGCCTCATTTCTGACTTCCAGTCCAGTTCTGCGATCATAAAATGACTATTGATAGGTTTATGACTGCCGGCTCACAAGTCCTCCCAGGCTCCCACATCCTGTCCTCAATAATTATCAATCCTCGCAGAGACAAAAACAAACAGAAAAGCCCATTTTACACTCAGATCACACAGTAGGATGTCGAGGATTCAGCCCATTTGCCCGAAATGAAATTGTCCTGCCAGGTCTGGTCATTTATCTGCCTACAGAGCGACCAATCTGAACCTGAGTGAAATACAAAGAGCTGTGAGAGAGCTGGGCTCAGCATCGTTACACCCTCTGATTTCTTTTGATGTGAAGCTTAACAGTGTCAGTCAGCTACAGGATTTCTGGGTATTGAAGTCCACACATTGTCCAAATGGTCCACACTGACATTTGAGGCCGCAAACAGCTGGTGAGCAAAGAGTGAGTAAAGTTTATAAACTATCAGATGATCCAGAGTTGCAGCAACTGGAGCGATGACCTTTATGTGTTATTATAAGACGGTGACAGTGTGCTCTCCATGCGTTGCACTCTCACCACGCACTAAGCTGATTATTCAAATGGCAAAGATGATCAATCTGCGCACTCGCCATCTCCATGTCGAAATCCATTTGCCTCCTGCAGCTTGGAGACTTGGAAGCTCATGATTTGTTAGTGCATGCAGGAAGACGAGCTCGGTAAACAGCTCTGTGCTGTTCCTTTCAGCAGGATCAGACGCCTCAAGGTGGTAATTTTGGAGTTGTGAAGTCTGCGCAACGAGGATTTCACAGGGTCTTAATTGTTTAAGACTCTCGTAAATCACGTTGACACACCTTTAAGCAAAGGGAGAGAGAGAGACAATCATTTATCTGCACCTCAGTTAACCTGTCGAGAGCCACGTCACATCTGTGGATTTATTGTCTCACAGCAAAAACTGTGACAAGGAACAATGAAGTGTTTTATGATGAATCTCTGTGGGAAATTAAATGGCTGCTGCAACAAATCGAAACACTGGATATAGAAAACAAGACTTTAGCAAAAAAGAAGGTCGCCAAATGTTGGATCATATGTTGAGCATTTAATAAGCAGATGTTGACCTGACAAATGCAACTCATGATGTGGAGGCTCACAGGATCGTATGTAGTCATATTACAGCATGACTCTTTCAGCTCTGCTGTAGAAGTACAGTGACATGCGTTAAACGAGCTGCCGTCGACGGTTACCTCAGTGTTAACAGTGTCTCACAGTCTGGCAACTTTTTTTTTCTTACATTTTGATTCCTGTCATTTACGTTCATGTTAACGTGCAGCAGCAGCAGCAGCAGCAGCAGCAGCAGCAGCAGCAGTACTCGTCTTCCTTGAAATTTATTTTGGCACATCTCTGTGTCTCTTGACACGTTTCCACCACCTGTAAATCAGTGGGAAAGTGCGAAAACCATTGGCAGGGGAGTGTGTAACTGCGGCACAAACATGCTTGCACACGTGCACCAGTGTTCTCGTGTGCAACCAAAACAAGTAGCCACGCATTAAAACACTGCTTGTTGGTGGTCAGAAATCTCCATGGGATGTCTTTTTTAACTTTGGCACGACTGCTTGTTTATGTTTGAGCTGCAGCACCGACCCTCGCAGGACTCTCCCAGACTATTAAATGAGTGCAGGTGATGTCAAGTGATAAAGGCGGCTTGATCCAGATGCTGTTTCTCTCCTCGGAGACCAGGAGCTTGTCTGCGATTGCAACACTTTCACGTTATTGTGAGTCCACGTGGCCCTGGAACGGACAGAAGAAGCATGTAGTGGAGGACAGGACAGAGGAAATGCTTTTTACAAATCGTTGGCCGCGATGCGACACAGTGAGGTCAGCTGAACATCCACAGTTTAGCCGGTGCCAAAAAGCCAAACAGAGATCAGTTGTTGAAAGCGCCGGCTGGTAAATGAGGTTTTTCTGGAAGCTTTTGGAGGCAGCTGGGACTCGGGAGTAGAGGTTGAAAAAAAAAAAAGCAGACAACCCCAGGGTATATTGGGGAATACTTACTGTACTGTTGACTGACCTGTGTGTCTCTGATGAGCCGTTTGATGCCACTAAACGTCTGGTTGAACGGTCTCCTGCTACTTTAATGACTCAAACCGACATGCCTCTCTTTAAACTCTTTGCATCACAGGTGTATGAAGTCAGAGTGATGATGAGCCTCCAAACCCAGCTTTCCCCTCCCTGCTTTATTCATCTCTGAGCAGAAGCTCCTCTCCTGAGCGTCACTTTGACTTATTATGACTGACTGTCGCCTCCTAAATGACACTTAATGAGATGAGAGCGAGACATTTATGAGCTCAGGCTTTAGTGCTCCCAGGGTTCAGCGTGGGAGAGGCTGCAAGTGTCAAAAGGGCGTTAATGTTTGTGTGTTTTTGTTTGGTTTGTGTCACGCCACAGTGTTAGGAGAGGTGACGCTGGAGGAGAGGAGGAGGAGGAGGAGGAGGAGGAATGCTGGAGAACCAGTAGCACTGGGGAACTTAAAACTGGGGAAAGGCAAATGAACTAGATTTGTTGTGCACAGTTGCTGCGTCTCAGGGAGCTCCCCGAGCGCTGGAGTAGTCGGCTACATGAGGAAAGTGGTGTAGCCTGGTTTGTGGTTTCTATTTACATAAGCAAAAATTAAACTGCTCATGGCTTATTTTGCGGTTTATATTAAGACGTTGATATCGAGTCAGTGTTTTTCCTCCGGAGGCAGAAGAACAGATGGACATTAAACCTTATGCATCTGCGTACAACTTCTTCTCTGATTGTTATCATATGAACTCTAAAGACACGTACCATCAGTTCGACTGTCTGTGCAAACATCAGGACAAAGCTGTGTGAAAAACTCTTCATATGAAAAATGACTCTTTAATGAGAAAGGGCAGAGGTGCTGCAGCATTGTGCACCAGGTTTATAAGCAGAGCGAGGATCGTTGTTAGGAATAGTGTGTAGTTTAGCGGTTAACTTAATACAGCGACCTGCAGGAATTAAACCAAATCGAGTCAGTATCTGTCTGCTGTGACCCTGCTTTGGCTTTTTAAAAGCAGCACTAGTTTTCCTCTGTGCACTTGCTGCACAGCTCCTCAAGGTTTCCTGTCTCTTCGTGTGATCCCAGACTGAGTGCATGATGCTCATCAGGGCTCTGTGGGGGCCAGACCATCTGTTGCAGGACTCCCTGTTCTTCTAGTCTCTGAAGATGGAGCTTTATGACTCTGTCTGTGTTTGGGCTGCTTGTCCTGCTGCAGGATGAATTTGCCTCTCTGACGGTGTTACGTGACAGATAAGAATATAAACATTTAAAGTGCCTGGACACATTTGCACAGTGCAGAAATAATGCATATATGTTATGAGGAGATCGTCACGATCTGAGCAGGTGATTGATTGATTGTCAGTGTGGCTATGAGCCCGTTTGGAAAGCTAAGATTCCCCTCTTGTGTCTGGTTGTACCTCAGTCGTGCAGATGTTTGGCTTTGTGTTGACTTTTTAGACCCAAGTTTGCTAAATACAAACACATCCGCTTGGACTCTGTGGACGGATATTTTTGGACAGGACGTCAGACGATCTTTTTTAATTTTGCTGGAGAGGCAGTGAATTATTGAAGGCTCTGTGGTGACGTTAGCTGAACACACACGCACACACACACACACATGAAACTTGAGGGCCAGGAGGAATCGGTTCCACTGTAATCATGGGATTGTTTACGAGAACATTTCTAACATAGACTTAAGTTACTGCCAAAACATTTTGCAACTTGGATGCAGCATTCAAAAAGCAACTAGAATCGTTGACCTCTGACCTCTGACTTTTGACCTCTACTTGCCTTCAGCTCTTGAGTGAGGAAAAAGTATCTCTGCAGTAAAAACCACTGCTTTAATGACTGAACTGTTGTCTGGATTGTGTCGACTTGTTTACTGGGCCAAAGCCATAAGGCGACTCTTGACAAATGACCTCATTAGTCTCAACAATCCACTTTGATAATAATTGGATTTCATTAAGGGAGCTTCCACCAACAGTCTGTCTTTCTCCTGGAGGTTTCACACAGTCAACATGTTGCAGAGGAGGATGCAGCTCAGTAACTGAGCAGCAACATCACCTGCATCTGTCTGACAAGTACGGACAACCTCATGGAGGATTTAAGACCATTGAGGCTTTAACTCCATTTCATGTTGATTGCGAGTTATTACTTTTAAATCTCATAAGAGAAAAGGTGTATAATGAGCCTTGGATGTGACTGATGGAAGACAATCCACCGCTCTCACCATCAGTTTGTAATGAACCCTCTACATTTCAGACGTTGCTTTTGTGTCTTAAATAGTTGGTAAGTGTTTTGTTTCCAGATGTTGGTATCTGATTTTGTCCATATTTCTAAATGACGACGTGGATCGATGTCTGAAAATTGACCTATTAATAAGCTCTCTATTCTGTGCCACACGTCGTTGGCATTTGTGTGTTCAGTAGTCCATGGCAGCATCACCAGTCCTCAGCATCAACCCCTTCTAAGCCGATTATGTTACTTAGGAGAAGATAACACCATGGTCTGGTGTTTTCCACTACACGCTGCCAAGGGCCGCTCGCCCCGTCCACGTTTGATTTTCATCCCAAATGAAATTTATCAAGTGTCATGCTGCAGCACCACGCTCCCTTTGAGCTTCTTTCACTGTGCACAGAACAGGAGGAACTAGTTTCCCAGTCAAACAACAAGGACGGCTGGTGGCGTTGGTGGAGCTGCAGGTTCTGGCAAATTTCTCCCCACAGTTGCAGTTTGAGTTCTGGAAATCTCCTGAGCCAGGTATGAAAAAAAAAAAAAAAAAAGCAAACTGCTTCCCCTCCCTGAGCTTATGCGCTGAGTCTTCGAGGCATGCCAGCCGGCAGGCTAGGATGCAGATGGAGCAGCCCGAAAGAAAGGATTAACCTGAGCACACGGGCCAGAAGGAAGTATGGCAAGCAGTGTACCCCTCCCCCTCCTCCCCCTCCCTCCCTCCTTCTCCTCCTCCTACAATCCTGCCCTCAACCACTAAACTAAATGAGAGAAGCTGCTGAGGAAAAAAAAAAAAAAAAAGCCAGTTTATTGCTGCAGACTTGAAGTTTTCTGTTGGCGGTGAAACTCCCTGATAAAGCTTCTTATAGTGTTGGGTGATACTGAGGCTGTGCAGTCTCTGCCTGCAGTGATGCACACTTATAGCTGCAGCTTTCATTAGTGTTGCTCCATTAGCCTGCCAGTTATCGTCTGTATTAATAGATTAGTTGTTTTGTATCTGAAATATCTGAAAATAACAAACGCACCGTTCAGTTTTGTATTCACATGGCTGTGAATTGTTTTCTCTGGCTGATGTCATCGCAGTGGACAGGCTGAGACAGGAGCATGTTTGGGCCAGTTACTTAATCAACTAATCACTTTTCATTTTTTCAGTCAATCATTTTTTTTTACACCTATTATCTCCTCATAGTTTTGTGAAAGGCTCATGGAAAAAACTTTGTTAGTTGGTGCTCACTGTGGCGTGTGAGTCTGTGTTAGAGTTGAGTCTGTCATTGACTTCAGGTAGATTTGAAAGAACAAATAAAATGGCTCAGTTTAAAATATCATCAATATTTATGAGTCATTTATGTATTATTGAAAAATATGTTCCTCGTTTATGCTTAGTTAATGCGACGCTCTCATAAATTCATATGAAAGTTGACAAGTTTTACCTGTAGTTTGTACTAAAGTCTTTTGTGCTTTTCAGCAATTTAATATATTATGAGATGATATATAATGGGCCGATAATGATTTTGCTATTCATCATCAGCAAAAGCCACAAAGAGAGACATGTACATGCAGTTTGTTATGATGATAGTTAGCATACAGCTGCTAGTTAGCCTACTGTTAGCAATAGTAAGCTAGGTGTTAGCGCTACTGTAAGCCAGTTAATGTAAACTGGATAGCTGGGAGGAACTAACTTCCAGCAGAAAGATAACTAGTACTACTACTTAGTACTATAACTATTCTGTTGGTATGAAGGAATTTATGCCAACTCTGCAATACAATGAAGCTAGCTGGCTAGCTTCTTGCAGCTAGCTAGTTGCAGCTAATTAGCCTATAACAGAAAGCAAGTGCTCTTAAGCTGGTTTGTGTAAGATAGTTAGCCGGCCTGAAATTAGTTTATAGTAGTTAGTTCAGTAGTGTAAGCTAATTCCTGCCTAGTTAACTATAATTTATTGGTGGTAGCTCATCCTGATCACTTATTTGTTTATCAGTTTTAGTTCAAAAGCTCTATTTTCTCAATTTTCAAAAAAAAAACAAAAAAACAAAAAAAAACACAAAATAATAATGAAAAAAAAAACAAAAACCTATAGGTTATAGTCAAAATGAAATATAATAGTCTGATGACCAGCAGTGAGCTAACTAGCTGAATTATCTAGCTAATTACCAACCAGGTTACAGCTTTAAGCTCAGCATGCTAGTGATTTTAGCTCATGTTGCAGGTTTTGCTTGTGTTTCTGGTTTTTGTAAACAGAGTATCGCTCTTGCTGCAGCTCCACGTCTAACACCTCAACATGTAGAGAAATCCACAGTCTGACAGGCCTGCTGTACGACCGCACAGCTGCTGTTGGCAAACAGTCAACCGGTTGAGGATCTGTTAGTGCGAAGGGCAACAGGATGAAACTTTGACAGGGAAACATAATCACTGACTTTATTTAAGTGGATACCTTCACCCAAAACATGCCGAAAACCGAGAAATGCGGGCACCAAATCAGAGCTGACATCTGTTGTTATTGTCATCCCGAGCACGCTGCATCCTTTCACCATCGCTGTCAGTTCCTGTTTTTATCAGATATGGGTTACATCTCACAGCAGATTCAAGCATCATCCTGAAACCAGATAGCAGCGTGAGCAGCAGTTGAGAGCCGAGCGTGAAGGCCTGCAGTGTGAACGTGGTCCTGGAGCCGGGCGACGCAGCCTGAATACTGAGGAGGAGGTGGAGGAGGAGGAAGAGGCTGAGTGTTTTTTATTCAGCACCTTGGCTTCGTCCCACCCATCAGGCTGATGGGAGCCCCTCTAATGGATTGATCACACTTTTCATTTCTCGCCATTAATGGACCCACTTCCTTCTGCTCACTTTCATTTTTAACTCCCCTCACTGGAAGCTTGCCCAGACTCTGATGGCTCACATGTGACTGCAGTGACCGCGACCGAACAGTCAATTTAATGTTGCTGTTCTCGCTCTTTTTTAACATCATAATTAAACCAAGAATATTCCAGGCCGGCAGGTTTCTATTAGACTGTTCAGCAGCAGATGGACTGTCATGATATTTAGTAAAGATATCTCCAATAATAAGTTTCCTTGCACGGTCAATGCACTTAAAAGGACATTTAACATATAAAATGTTATATGTTATTTGACTTTTTTTTTTTTGTAAATGCATGACATTCAGTATTTAAAAGTAATGCTGAGACAATACGACAACTATATCCAAGTTAATGCTGTTGTCTGATGCTGTTAGATCAGCTGATGTAAAGATGTAAGAACAGTGGCGTCCCTGACCTTAACACTTCAGCCCATTCAAGTGGACGAATTATATATTTTTAAGGCAGATGGGGCTTTTTAAACAGACGAAACTACTGTAAGAGTTATGACACGTACAAACGCCACCACATAGTGTAAGATCGTCAGTGCCAGATTAAAGAATTTGCCTTATGTTGAATCTAAACGGAGCCTCTGGGTTTTAACAAGATGCTTGTAAGTCGGAGTTGAACCCTCACCTACAACAGTCGACATCTGTTCAGACAGATGGTAAAAGTCAACCTCAGCAGGTTTGTTAATAGCTTCCAGTTAATCTTTTATTTCAAACCTCGGTTTGATTTATTGTTAAACATTTAAAAGGAGCAAAGAGACAAAAACTTACATTTAACGTGAATTTTCGGTGAATTAGAAACAGTTCATCTGCCTGTGATGATTCGCGTTTTGCCTCTCGAGGGTTAGATTTGTGTTTTGTGTGTGTGTGAGTGTGTGTGTGTGTGTGTGTGTGTGTGTTTGGCTGAAGGAGCGGATTCCTCTGTGCGCGGCATTGTTCCCTTCAGTCCCGTGTGGTCAAGAGGATTCAGGGATTTTGAGATTTGCTTTGTAGAATTCATTTCTTAGGAACAAGCGTTTTTAAAACAAGTGCAATTGCAGGAGCTTAAGAAAACGAGCTCGGTAACCACCACGCTCCCGTTCGTTTGCTCATGTTTTATTAAGCAGCAACAGAAAAGAAAAGAAAAGGGGAATAACCTGAGGGAGTTCGTCCAGTCTCTATCTGAGTCTCTCTGCACACAATCCTTGCAGGATCCTGTCGGGGCCTTCTAATAGGATTGTTGGGAGTCTGGAGGTTTTATTGCAGCCCTTAAAGCTGTCAGGCCCTCCATGCATTCAAAAAAAAAAAAAAAAAACATATTCCTTTAACTGATCTTGTAGGACTTTGCTGTTACTCTCTGATCGGGCTGTGTGACAAGCATCCTCCTGCTCCGGAGCCAAGTTCTCCACAGTGAAGCTTGGGCAAGAGAGGAAAACGCTGCCCAAGTAAAAATAGGCTGTGGAAAACGGATAAGGGCCAGTGTTTTTTGTTTTTTTTTGTTGCCAGTGGTTAAGATGATGGCTGAAGCACAGATATGACACCCAGCTCTTGTCACATGGAGTAACCCCATCACCCCCACTTCCCACCCCCTCGCTGGCCTAAACACAGTGGAGAGGACTTGTTGTCAACTCCACAGGGTCCGACCTAGTTCCCTCTCGCTGCTAAAGGTCACATGTCTCGTGGCTCTGGGCTGAATGTGTGTGTGTGTGTGTGTGTGTGTGTGTGTTGGACTTGGCTTCAAACACAAACAATGAACTTGAGGATGTAACAGTGAGACATCAGCACCTACAGCGACAAGAGGAGGACGAGCAGAGAAAAGGATAATAAGCCGCTTTTGAATCAGTTGAGAGCCAGAAAACTTTTCTGACAAATGTTGACAACAGTCTGGGGGTTAGAAATCATCCCCTGAGCCTCAGTGGTGGTGGTGGTGGTGGTTGGCTGCGGTCAGCGGATGAGGCAGCTGGTGCTCCTATTAGGTAGTATTAGCTCAGCGCCCTCAACCGCAGCCACAAACTTTATCTGCCGCACTCATTTGCAATGGAAAAAGCAAAGCCGATTGAGGCCTGTCTGTCGGCCGAGGGCGACGGGGCCGGAGCAGAGGAGCTCTGGCAGCCTCTGTCCTCACCCACTGTGACGGCTTTACTGCTCCGTGTTTACATTAACATACAGTAAGGCCATGTGTACGCTGCACTCCCAGGCTGCAGAGTATTTATAAAGGCAGATTTGATGCAGCCCCTCTATATTCAACACAACTATTTTAAGGATAATGCCGTGTCTCAGACTGTGGTTCATGAGGTTCATAACACACCGACGTGACTGCGGAAATGAATCTGCAGGTTTATTTTGGTAAATCAAGAAAGGGGAAAGAGTGAAACACATCTGCTTCAATTTGAAGATGGTTTCCCAACATGTTGTCCTGTTTACGTCGTGCTTTGTTTTTCCCAAACTGAAATATAGAGTCCAAATGTTCTGTGAAGCGACCTTAAGATGGGGGTTAGCAAGACAGCGACAAAGCGACCAGACTTGCACAGTTCCTCTTTTAAAGACAATAGATGTCGTCTTTAAATGTCTTTTTTTGTGCAAAACCCATCAGTATTCAGGTGAAAATGCCAAAATAAGCAATATAAACAATATATAAACAGACATTACACTGACTTACAAATGCATAAAACCAAACAGGTTAAAAACAACAACAACAACAACAACAACTTTACTTTCATGTAATCAAGCACAAGCCAAAAGTGTTCACTTGATCTGTTGATGCTAAATGATGTAAATGAAGTCAAATCAGCTGCATCAGAGGATTTTTTTTTGTATTTTTATGGTTAAAAAATCTTAAATGTTATAAATAACTATCAGAAAAGGAGCTGTTAAAAACTGGAACATCAACAAAGTGAAACTACATCGTGACCCTGCATTGACCCCCCCCCCCTCTGCTATTGAACGTGATGTTGTAGCCTATCAAACAGCAAGGCCTTGTGGGTGATGGTGTTCATTAAAGGCCACTAAAATAACCCTAAATATCGAGTTAACAGTGTCGGACTGTTAGAAAAGCTGCTCTGGTGCTCTCATGTAAGAAACCACGAGTCAAGCTGTTGAGACAGTCTTTGTTGTAAGGACGTATTGGTAACTGTCGGTGTGAGGCTTCCTTCCTCTGTCTGGAGCTCAGGTTCCTGTTCCACTTTGACTCTGTGCTGCTTCTCCTCGCTGCGTTTAATTGCATTACGGCGACAGATAAATTCATGGGCCAACACTTTGGGAGGATGCAGGAAGTTAAAAGTGGGTTAAAGTTTCTTTCTTTTTTTAACCCTGTGTCGACATCAGTTTGGTTTGGTTTGATTTGCAGTCTTTGGGAAAACACACAGTTTGTGTTCCCGCCAGCAGCCTCGTCCTGACCTGATGGGATACGGACGTAAACAATGCAGGTTATATCATGTATATTAAAAAAAAAAAAATCTCAGCGGATGGAAGAGGTCTGTCCAGGCTGCACGTCGGTGATGATCGTGTCGACTCTTTGTGCTTCAAAGCCTCTGCTCATCAGGAAGTAGACCAGTGATGAGCAACCTGTGGTTACCCATAATGCCTTTCTCAGCATAGGGACACTTGTGTGAATCTCAGTCACAGTCTCATGAGGAAAGGAAATGCATTAGATGTGTTTATGGTGCCTCAAGGACTCACACACACACACACACACACACACACATACACACTCTGCGTTTTGGTAAGAATGTAAACACACCGGTGTTTGTTGAGAAGAAAAAAGCTCCACA
The DNA here is from genome assembly GCA_021432705.1 of Caranx ignobilis. Classification (NCBI taxonomy): domain Eukaryota; kingdom Metazoa; phylum Chordata; class Actinopteri; order Carangiformes; family Carangidae; genus Caranx; species Caranx ignobilis. The sequence goes on along the minus strand of JAFHLA010000010.1, from coordinate 2,332,349 downwards.
GGGATCTTTAACATAAAACTTCTGCTCATTTGGGATTGAGGCGGATGTTTAAAATCAATAAATCAGAGCTCGGTTTTGTGATCAGCTGTGTGTGTGTGTGTGTGTGTGTGTGTGTGTGAGGTTTATGTCATGTCCCACTAAACTGCGTCTTTTATTGATATTTCATTCAGAAAGCTCAGGTTCTCGTGGTGGTGGAGGCGCTACAGTCTCCTCCTCCGTCAGCTCGCTGCTTTGCTGTTCGTCGACTTTAAAGCTCGACGTTGCAGCAGCTGCAGAGAAAAACGTGGCTCTTATGACACTTTAATCCAGTTCTGTTTTGTTGTTAAAACACCTCCTCACACTCCATAAACTTTCTATTTACATGATTTTTAATAAGAGTTTTGCAGAACGGAGCAGTTTGAAGTTGGAGTTTGTTGTGTTGTCTTTCTGGTCTGATGTAATGATTTGAAACAAGGAAATGAAAGTTGTTCCCAAAGAAACGACGTCTGAGCACAGTTTCATTAGAGCCGACGTGCTGACGATAGACCGTGTGCCCAGACCTCAGCCTCATTTTGTCTCTGTACCTCCCGCCAGACTTGTGCATGGGAACCGTGACAAGGAGGAAGAACAAGTGTGCACAGCAGTTAGAGGGAGAAAAGCACCCCAGGGCGTCAGTCGCCGACATTCTTGTACTCAGTGGTGTGATTTCAGCTCTTCATTGTCAACTTACATGTTTTTTTTCTCTCTCTCTCTCTCTCTCTCTCTCTTTTTCAGTCATTTCAAGGCAGTCAAGGAAGAGCCTATCTGTTCAACTCAGTGTAAGTATGAGCCTCACACCCACAATTCATCTGCTTCTGCTTCCTCCACCATCGCACCACACTGTGATCTGGGGTTTATAAACAAAAGTCACATGGACTCACAAGCAGCTCGGGCACCGGAGCGAGTTATAAATTCACATTAGCTGCATTTCTGCGACTCCATTATTCCTCTAACGCTGTTGTTCGAGGCCTAAAGGAGCAGGGTGACGTAGGAGATGAATGAGATCTTTACTGATTGATCTGCAAATTGTTCTTTTTTCCAATTGTTTTGATAAACAAAGTGCAAAAATAAGTTCAACAGTATCTGGTATAAGGAAAAAAGAAGCTGCTGGAGTGACTGCAGTTAAAGGTTATTACAGGATTTTCTGGTATTTTGACTTCAACGATTGGTTATCTATCAGAATGATCAGGCGCCAGCTAATCAAAGCAGCTGTGGTTAGTAGTGGTAAGTGCACGGGGAACAGGTTGCTCTGAAAATACTGAACAAGGTTGAAAATATGGATAAAACAGACTGAACAGCGATTAAAGCCCCCGTGCACGAATGCCCCCCTGCGGGTGGGCACGCACGCCACTCTGTCCGTACACCTGTGAGGCGTTTTATTCATGAGCCACTGCTAGTGATGATCTTAGCGTGACGTGCACATAGATTTCATCGTCGTCTGCACCACGGTTGTGTCTGAAAAGCAAAGTAAGGCTTCTGTGGAGTTGGGCAGGATTTCCTGTTCTGTGCTCAGCGTCAGAAAATGTATCATTTATTTTATCAGGGTCCCAGAGAAAACAGGTGGAAGCCAAACTGACGCCAACATGTTTGCCGTCACATTTTGCAGAGTTCATAAGAAACATAAGAGAAAGAAAAACTGATCTGAGTTCAGTTTAAAAAGTCAAAGCTGAGCTGTGTTGAAGTGTTGCTTCATGAGGAGATGCATCTGTGGTCTGAAGAACCAAAAACCATCTCAGTGTCATTTTTACATCTGCTCTCTCAGCGTTTCTCTGCAGCTCTAGTAACAACAAGTCAGTGTCAACCAGTCAGGACCAAATGAGACTTTAAAACACATCACTTAACGTCCATCTCTTCAACCCTGGAACAGCTTTCAGTCAGTGCTTTATTTCCTGCCTGGTTGGTCTGTTTTTCTTTGGAGACCTGTTTTTTCAGTCTTAATGAACCACGCAGACGTTTGTCTCCTCCAGAGGCCGGAGACATTTTCAGGTGTCACGGTGCAGCTGCTTTGTGCCACCTGAGTCTGAATTACATTGTTCTCACCTGCCAGAAAAAGCAATTGACTGAGAGAAACGAGAGCCTCTAGAGTCTGAGTAAATCGTTTCCAGACAAGCTCAGTGTCAAAGCAGCTGGAGCTCTGTCGACATTTCTTACAGTGTTCTGCAGGTAAAAAGACATTTAGCCTCAAAGCGGCTAAAAAATAAGACAGTAAAAGTTTTTAGCTGTCTACATGCAGCGTGGTTATACAACACATAATGATTGTTTCAGTCATAGTTGAATTGAAATGCACCTCGGGGAGGCTTTATGCTTTCCTCCGATAGATTTAACCCGGCAGTGGAATTAGTGCTGATGTTATATCCAATACCAGATAAGCTCAGAAAATGTCACTGTTGACAGGAATAAAATCCATCTGCCAAAATGTCAACATTTTTTTCTTTTCTTTTGAAACTTATTTTTCACTCTTTTTTTCAGCGAACTACAGGAAAATATCCCAAACTGGTGAATTAGGTATTAGTTCCTTTCCCAAACAGTAATTGAAAGACTTGACTTGCCAGTTCATAAAAGTAATCAGTTACTAAGGAAATTAACTTTTATTATACATTTTCTCGTGTTATCGTACATACAGGCTTTTATTTTGGTATTTCCTGTGGGACAAGACAACTGTCAGAGTTCATCTATCATTGTTGGTATGAACAGTGAATCAATAAAACACAATCAATATGTTGTGTATTTGTTGTCACCTCAACAGGCCTTTAAAACCAGACTTTAGCACTTAGCTCTGTGAAAACGTCTGTATTTACGTGACAGCAAACGCGATCCTGAACGCCCCACCATGGTGCGGACTGGTTGTGTTGTGACCACACCCACCAAGTCATGTGATCAGTGATCAATAAACTTTATAATATCTGACGCTGCCGGCTGTTTTCACCTAAAACAACAAGTAACAAGTATTTAGTTGCACTGTTCCTCTTCTTCCTGACCTCTGACCTTTGACCTTTGACCTCCTCCCTCACAGGGTGAATGTCGGCTGCGGGCCAGCTGAGGAGCGGGTTCTCCTCACAGGTTTACACGCTGTGGCGGACATCTACTGTGAAAACTGTAAAACCACTCTGGGCTGGAAATATGTAAGTGACACACACACCCACACCCACACACACACACACACACACACACACACACACACACACACACACACACACACACACTTTTCACTAAATGTCGCACTTTCATGGCTCACTTTCACTTCCTTCTGATGCACCACTTACACTTAGACCGCTGTGTTGTTGCACAACCGCGGACAGATGATGCGGTCCCAGGTCAGAGGAGCACGGCGGCTCATTAAAGTGTCGCTCGTTAAAACCATGGTGACAGTTTTTTCTTCTTCTTCTTCTTTTGCTCAGGTTTGTGTCTCCTAGAGCGCAGGATAATTACAGAGCTGAAAGGTTGGCTGCAGACAGGCAGGCTGGTACCTCAGAGAGTCGGCAGTGATTAAATGTCAGGCCGTTTTGAAGAGGCCTGTCCCAGTAATTGTCTGAAATGACTGTAGATGGGTGTAAAATAACTCAACAGAGTACGAGCCGGCGAATCGCTCACTTAAAGCAGCTCCTACGGTAACAGAAACGATTAGAGCGCCGCTGCTGTACAAGGCCACGGCAGCACCATGGCGACTCGTCGTTGGTGACAGGGGGAAGCGTTAGAGTTCACTGTTTTCTGCCTGACGATGATGATAATGATGATGAAACTAATAATTAAACAATAATCAAATCATCCAACAGCCGAGTGTGTCACAGGAGAAGTCACATACGGTTTCAGAGGTTTAGACAAAAGTACGGTGGCCCGGAGAGGTCAGTTCTTTCTTTCTTTCCTTCTCTGGGCCACCGTACGCTGCAGTGTAAAGTAAAAGTTGTCATCATGTGATTTCTCTGTTGTTCGTCTTCTTTTTTTTTTCTCTAAAGAAACGTCGGCGTCAGATTTTTGTTCCTCTGACTGACGTGATGCGTTTGTGTTTTCCAGGAACACGCGTTCGAGAGCAGTCAAAAGTACAAAGAGGGAAAGTTCATCATCGAGCTGGCTCACATGATCAAGGACAACGGATGGGAGTGACGCTGCCGCCGCGCTCTCTTTCTTTTTTCTGACCTTGGAATGCTCTTTATTGAACTGCGTGGAGCGACGACCATCGACCACCCCGCCCCCCTCCACCCTCCACCCTCCACCCCCGCCCACTCACCACCACCACTGCCGCCGCCACCACCCGTCAACCATTCCCTCAGAGAGAGAGAGAGAGAGAGAGAGAGAAAAAAAACAAAACAAACACACTCCTCCTCCTCCTCCTCCACCAAACTCCACCCGCTCGTCTCCTTTAAACGTGCACACGCCCACCTGCTCATCGTGAAACTGAACAGCGAGGAGGAGGACGAGGAGGAGGAAGAGGAGGGGGCGGAGCTTCACAGGAGTCCTGTCGTTACTTTGAAGATTGTGCGTTCTCCGGAGCGGTTTTGGGTTTGATTCCCACCCCCCATTTTTACCCACTCACCCCACCACCACCACCACCTCCTCCTCCTCCACCACCACCCAACTGAACCACGCTTACAAGTGATTGTGGTGATCATGGCGACCACTGTGCGTACGGAGATAAACTTCACTGAGAGAACATCTCTTTGTTTTTTTTTCTTGGACTCGGACGACTTTGGTTCTTTTTTAATGTTGTTTGCTCTAGTTTTAACTTCTGGGTTTGGTAAGGTTTATTATTTTTCTTTTCTTTGTTTGGTTTGATGGCAGATGGATGTTACTGGTTAGCATTTTATTTCCCTGTCGAGTCTGTCACGTTCATGTTTATGTTTATGTTTACTCGTCGTTGGCTTGTCGTATCTCTGCCTCTAGCTGAGCATGCTTTTCTTTGCTAATGTCCAAATGAGCAATCAGGGACGGGTGAGGAGCGGAGGGGAAAGGGAGTTTATTGTAGTTACAGATATGTAGCAGCATCTTGCTTTTTCTTTTATCTTTTCTTTTCTTTTTTTTTTTTTTCTCGTGTGCGCGTGTGTTATTTTAAAAAAAAAAAAAAAAAAAAGCGGCAAAGGATGGGATTGCAGTAGTGTGGGATTTTATACCTAATGTGTTTTTGTTTTGTTTTGTTTTTTTCTCCTGTTTTTATCTTTATTCTTTCTCGTGAATTTTCCTTATATCCTCCCCCCCTCTGGTACTTCTCAGCACTCAACAGAAAAAGAAAAGCATTGAAAGCAGCACCTAGTATTTGTTTGACATAAATGGATTTATACACACACACACACACACACACATATATATATATAAATATATATATAGAGAGAGAGAGACAAACATATATATGGATATTTGTGTTTGGCTAAATGCGATTGTGGCTGGTCCCATTTTTGCAGCAGAACCATACAGAAGGTGAAAAGACGCAGAGAGAGTTTCTAGACCGGGGAACCACTCGTCATAAAACATTATGGCAGACTGTATTATTCCATTGTCTAGTAATGAAAGAGACACAGCTACATATGATTTTATAGATACATACATACATATATATATAAGTATATACACATACTGTGATGACATATCCATTAATACTATGAAAATGTTCGTAGTACGTAGATATTGGAACATGGATTCTATATATTTGCTGTCATGCACGTGTGTGTGTGTATATGCACATGACTGTGTGTGTGAATATGCACTGCGTGTGCACGGTCACGCTACTTGAACGACGACGCTACTTCGTTTGCACTTTGCAGAGGCCTTTGGTTCATCTGAGTTTAGAGGCAAAAAAAAAAAAAAGAAAAGTTGGTTCACTCACGGCAGTTTTTTTTTATGGCCTTCTCACAGATGAACGACAGATTGTCGGAGACGGAGAGAAAGATTTTCGAGCGTCACTCTGAGGGTTTTCTTGGGAACTGTACTTGTGTCCAGCAGCTTTTTCCTGATCGTTCGGTTTTAATGTCGACAGATTCTGCTTCTCTGAGAGGAAAAAGTTTTCAGATTCTTCGCTGCTCTCCTAGAAACCCTGCCATTTCCTCCTCCTCCTCCTCCTCCTCCTCTTCCTCCTGTAGGTCTTTTTGCACTTTATGCGTATCCCTCTCTCTCCGTCTCTTCGTTTCAATCGTCTTATTGTGGACGCCGTCTGTGATTTGCCTCTAAGCCGTATGAATCTTGTGCCTCTTCAAAACATGAACGGCCTCCCCTCTTTTCTTTTTTTGTTGTTTTTTTCCGTTGTGCAGAGCATAACTCTGAAAACCTTCACATGAACCAATGTGTCTTCCCCCCTGCCTCTCCTCTCCCCTCTCCCCTCTCCTCCTCTTCCACCCTCTCGCCCCGCCCCCATCTCTTCTGGTTCAAAGTGGCCCTTGAATTTCACCAAAACCCTCATAGAGCTGTGCCCTGTTATTTTGGACGACAGAGACTTGGTATATACATAATAAAACACATATATTTTCTACGTTTCAGATTTAGAGGTGCAACAACAGATGGATATTCAGTATATTGTTTCTCAGAGAGAAGAACGGTTCAGACTATGAGGGAGGCCCAAGGCTTTTTCTTTATTAGAAGACTTCAATAAAAGATGGCGGCAGGAGGAGGAGGATGAGGAGGAGGAGGGAGGGGCCTGATGGGACAGGATGAGATGAGATGAGAGAGATTAAAAAAAAAAAAATCAGCAGTGATTGATTACTTTGCCGGCAAGGTCAGTCAGATCACACAACCTTTTATCCTAAAAAAAACAACAACAAAAAAAACAACAATGACAATGCAAACCCTCACCAGTCAGCAGTGATACCTACTTGAAAATATAAAGGCAAACAGCTGAGATATTGATTATTGGCCCGTGTTACAGTTTTTGTACATAAAGTAACATATTTAAGGTTTTATACGTATTTCTACTGGGTTAGTTCTTTTACTTCCCCAACTTGAAGCACTTTTGTTCACTGTACCTCTGGCTGAGTCTGTGTGAGAGTGTGAGTGTGTGCGTGTGCGTGTGTGTGTGTGTGCATGCATGTGTATTAGCCCACATGCATGCCTGCACACCAAAGTGAATGTTTACTTCCTTTTCCTCGGACAGTTTATTTCCTCTCTTGTGTTTGGAAGGTTTTTTTTATTGTTATTATTATAATTATTGTTGTTGTTGTTGTTATTGTTATTATTTGTCCTGTTTTCTTTCTTTCTCTTTTTTCTTTCTTTGTTTGGTGTCACTGTCTCTCCCGGTGATCTTTCAGGTTGAGAGTCAGGCTAGTTTGTTTGGAAGTGATTTATCCCCGTTTTGTTTGTTTGGTTTGTTTGTTTTTTTGTTTTTTTTCTGTTAGCTTGTTTATTTAGCTCGTGTGGTGAGAGCCCGTTAGAGGGGCCGGTGTTTAGGTCTCTGCTGAGCCATGAAGACGTTGAGGGCGAGCTGGAATCTCCCACCATGTCGCAGGGAGAGCCTTTACGAAACCCTTTCACCAAAACCACCACCACCACCACCACCACAGTCAGTGTCTCTATGGAGGGCTTCAGACTGACAGGGCGCCCCCCCCTCTGGCCGCCATGTTGGAGGCCCTGAACTGATTCGTTTGTTTTGATAATGTCGGCTCGTTAGCCACCTGACACAAGTTGCTTTATCCCACAATCCCCTGCACACACGCACTCCAACCAGAGAGGGCGTTAAAAACAAAGCTTACAGTCACTCTGTGATGGTGCATTCAGGTGATCTTGGTAAAAAAAAAAAAGTCCACGACGTGACCTTGTTGATGTTTGTGTTCCAGTGGTCGTCGGTGCTGATGAACCAGCTACATTTCACCACTCTGTCACTCCGCCGTTTCCTGGTGATAAACTTGAAAACTACTGAGACTGAAAGATCTTTTTAGAAACAACATTTAACAGAAAAATCTTGATATTTGACCACTGTTTGTTTTTGAAGCGTTTCGGGGCTGCGATGTCAGTGAAGTGCTCAGAGGAACAGAAACTGGAACATCTGTAACTCTGTGGTAACTGTGCAGCTCTGAAAGGTGTTGGGTTTAGAAGGAACACCTGAATGCACCATCATGGGAGGATAATAATAATAATAATACATTTTATTTATAAAGCGCTTTTCAAAATACTCAAAGTCGCTTTACAGAATTAAACAACAATATTAGAAAAACAACAATATTAGAAACACTTAGGATAGTTGAGGCTCGGCGTGGCCTTCAAGGTCCGTCAAGAGACACACGTTCTAGTGCTGTTCAGGATGAGCAAGTTCAGCACTTATACAAGTCTGGAAACGCCAGACTCCTGAGGGGCCTGAAAAGCCCCACGTCCACTCAGATGAAATGATCAAATTTGTCCACAATGTAAATCTACAGCTGGTCCAGGTTCAGTTTGTACTGATAGTATTTCATCAAGTTGCTTCCATTTTTTTTCTGTGTCACATAACGATCACAGAGAAAACCTCGTGTTTAATAACTGATTGAATGTCCAGGGCAGAGCAGACTCATTGTTATGTCCTCACGCCCAAACATGCTATTGATAAAGGAGCCCATCAGCTAATCTGTGCCCTGACATTAACACAGCCATGTTAATGTCTCATTAAATCCTTACACAGTGGGTTCACACTGGGCCCACTCTCCACTTGTTGCACACACACGCAGCCATTTTCTCCAAACGGCCTCCAACATGGCGCCAGCAGTGGTTGCTGGGAGATTTTTTTTTTCTTTGACCCAGCTGCAGATCCTCTATACACACACACACACAGACACACACACACACTCCCTTTCAATCAGTCAGTCCAAGTTGAACCAACAAAAAGCAGCAGTTGCCAGTGTCACCGCCGGTGTTGTACCAAATAAAGAGCCAGGTTCTATCGAATGCGACGGTGTCATGTGTCAAACGGCAGGAGAGGGAAGCCTGGGGTGGGTGGGGTCACGGGGTCACGGAGGGGTCAAGCGTCTCCTGGAGATTCAATAGTTAAACCAAAATTAAAGAGGAGAAATCCTGCCACTCATGACACTCGTCTTTCCGTAGAATGTTTTGATCCTCTGAACTCGACAGCGTCAAAGCAGCCTGGACGAACAGTGTGTAGATACTTGCTGCTGAATACTGTTTACTTTTTATTATTGTTATTTTTGATTTATCGTGACACTGGCTACCTACTTTTTGAGCTCTGTTACTGTCTGACACATACCTGAAAGGATGTTGATCAAAGGCAAGATGGTTTTACAGGGGGAAAAGACTGTACAAGTTCTTTTCTTAGGACTGTTAAAAATACAGTTTGAGGTCTAAAGCATGTTGTATTTATAATGGCTATATGTCGTGCCTGTTTTATTACTATTTTGTTTTTGTTTTTTTTTTTCCTAAATTTAAAAACAAAAATATTATATGCTTTTTATTTGACTACATTGCTTTGCATTCTGTCTTAGTAAAGCCATGTCACATGTCTGTTTTCACTCTAATGTAAACTATCAAATATCACAATAAATTTTCAATGGCATTAAGTCGTTCGTTTGGTCAAGGTGTCGCTCATTTTGTTCGTTTCAGACACTTCTTGGGAGCTCTTTGTTTTCTCACTCGGAAATGCACTCATGATCCTCTGCAAGAAACTCAAACATACAGTAAAATACTGTTTTTGTATGTACAACCATCTGTGACTGACTGACTGAGTGATGAAGTTACATGATTGGTCAGCTGAGCGTTGGACTGTTCCTATTGGATGTTGCCCTTTAAAAATAAACAGTTTCTAATCTTGCAAGATTGGTTTTCCGCCCAAGAGACACTGGGTGGAAGGCAGAGAGCCTCCATTCAACAAGTCACTGAACCATCACAGTTACTGTGAAGCTGTTCAATTAAGGAAAAAATCTTTGCATAGTTTCTCTTTAATGGACACAAACCAGGTGACACTAGACAGGATGCAAACACAAGAAGTCATTAATGACCCTTGAAAGTAATCGATCAGATTGGTTCTCCAACAGTTTTTACATATTGACCATTAACTAACAGGTGTAGCTTACAAATGACCAATCTTCACATATAGATTTTAAACCCTTAAATTCATTCAGAAGACCATGCGTCCATTCTCATACATTTTTAGATCTTCCATCTATTTTACATTTCCTATCATCAAGTGTAAAACCATGTCTGTAAGTTACTTTAAAATGCTTTTGTCCTTCTGGATTTTGTTTTTTAAAGGTCATATACAGGTGTGTGCCTTACAAGTTGAATCATTTAACCTTCAACATACATTAAATTGCACATATGAACCAAAAGAAACCTTGGAGACCGTTTATATAACTTCAGGACATTATGTCATGAAACATGTGGGAAGCTGAAATAAAAACAAAACAGTTAAAAACAGGAACAAAGGGTCAAAAGGAGAAACTCGTCTGTGGCCGTCGTGATAAGTGTGAAAAGGTGACGAGAAGAAGTTTGACAGTTCACCACGGAGGCTGAACTTCTGATTAAATATTACAGGCCTGGCAGGAAATGTGTCAGAAAATGCCCTTTTAATGTAAAACAATTACTGAAGCATGAAATTCGCCAGTTCGCCTGCTGCGTGTGAGTCTCAGACAGAAAGTGGAGAGAGCGTTAGACTGTCAAGTAATTACTTTAAAAACTGAGAGACCTGCAGAGTTTTTTTTTCTTTCCACTGATGGCGTGTTTTTCTTTTTTTAGGCCTGACCTAGAAGTCATGAGTCAGCTGTTGTGTCCTTCATTGACTGCAGCCAGACTTCCTCCTCTGTCTGCAGCTCTGGATTAAAGCCAAAATACAGTGTTAGCACAACACCTCTGTTTTTATATTTAGATTTCAGATCATAATGACACAACCTTGGTGTCACTTTATTAAATACAAGCATATGTAAAAACTGTTACATGGATCAAATCTCAGCATATGAGAGAAGGTTAGATTTCAATATTTAAAATGGAAGCAAGATTTAAATTCTTGACAGAGTCTCGATGCCAAAAACAGATTTGTGCCACATCAGTGAAAATATTTCAGGGGTTTGAACTTCAGGGCCTCTGGTTCATTTGACATCAGGTAAATGATGAGCACACTGTGATACATGCAGAGATGTTTCGTTTCTATGCAGATGATACTCGACTGTTTCCCTCATTAGATTTAAAAAACAACACCTCGGGTTAGATGAACCAAAAACAGTCAGACACTCTTATGTCATCATCAATTTGAATTAAAGGGACTTGGGGCAGGATATGTGAAAAATTAAACATGTGCGTATGGATGATGAAGTGTTTACAACCAAAAAGAATGAGCCCACCCACGTATCTCTCCATCACCTTGAAGAGGCTGTGTGCTGCATAATGTACTGCAATTCGGAGTCCAGTTCTGCAGACGTGATGGTAAACGAACGACCCACCACCACACAAAGTCTCAAGTGAATCATAACCTGAGATCAACAATCAAAGTTCGGTCACGTCGTGTTAATCTTGTCCTGATTGTTTAACAGATTCATGCAGCGACACTTAAACCTCGTCTGTTGTTAAAAAGTCGACTCTTCTTTCATCGCATCATGTCTGTCTGGGTTTATTTAAATGATCCTGTGTTTGGATGAGTCAAGTGTTGCATGCATGCAGCTCCCAAACCAAACAGACGTTCCTCTTTGATAAACGTTATATAAACTGATCTTAGTCTTTGTACTTTTCCCCTCGAATGAAGTCTAACACAATCAAGTCGTGTTAGATTTAATCAAATGCAGCTAAATCTGCTGTCAAGAAACTCTTTGAAGCATCTAACGTCTTAGTTCTTAAATAGACACATGCAGACGTATTTTCACAATAAATCATGTGATTTTGGTTTTATCCAAACTAAAAATGTTACCTCTGAAGTAACAGAAACAAGTTAAAGGAAGATGGACAGGAGCACATTAAAGCAAAGAAAGCTCTCCTTCATATTTCTGTCACAGTGTCGACACTTCAGCTGAAAAGTGAATCTCACCTCTGATTTCCTGTGAGTTTCTCTCAGTCTGTTCTCACTCTGCTTTTACCTGCAGCTTCTGCAAGTTAAGAGGTGAAAGGTCACAATGAATATTGATGTCTGGATTATAAGACGATCTTTGCATTTTATTTACATGAGGTGTGGTCCACTGTGGCTGAGTCTGAGTTATCGTGAGGGATGGTCAGACCTGCAGCAGCAGCAGCAGCAGCAGCAGCAGCAGTACAGCTCATCACACATGAATCCTGTGATGGAGCTCAGAGTACAGTATGTGTGTGTATGTGTGTTATTATGGGCTGAAGTAGTTGCTATGGCAGTGCACACACTTAGCTGCTCCTCACTGATGCCCACACAGCCTGGTGTTGTGATGTCCTTGAGGTGGCTGGCTCATCTCAGCCTGTCAGCCTCTCATCTATCTCACCCTGTAACAACATGAGAGCCATGAATGAGCAGCGTCACGGCTCTCACCTGTGCCCCCCGAGTCCCTGTGTCCGTCCATCTATCTATCTATCTATCTATCTATCTATCTATCTATCTATTTCCCAACCTTAAAAAAAGACCAGCTGTCCCAGTCCATCACTTTTTAGCATCCCCCTGGAAAGAGGCCAGGCTGCCCAAAGTACGGTGGCCTAGAGAGCACAGTAGTACGGTGGCCTAGAGAGCACAGTAGCTACACTACTCTTCATCAGTTTGACAGTTTGCTCATGTGCTGAGTGACGCACCTCACTGGGACCTCTCTTTTTTTTTTTATGTTATTTTCTGTCTCGGTTCTGGGGGGCCACAGGGTGGATGATGATGACACTCGTGGTGTTGACGAAGATGTTTTCTTCACCATGACAACGACCACATATAGAGACACAAAGCCTGCACCTGTCTGTGTTCTCAGGTGTCCTTCTGTCTGGTCCTGTCCACACATGACACATCGCCGCAGAGTGCAGGCGCTGTTTTCTAGAGCTGACATCTTATAAATAAATATTCCCGTCCTGACGTCCATGCAGGTTACAGATGGCCGAGTCAGTGCAGACGTGAGAAACAGAGCATATGAGACGCTTTTATCCAGCCGCACCTCGGGCTACTTTTAGTGCATACATATTTCAGAGTGTGAATCTAACCTAACCCTTACTTTGTAAGGACCATATCCTGTACTCACAATAAGGGCTGAGTTTGTTGTTGGTGTTGTGACGGCTGCAGATAGACAGGATGTAGTGTTGGTGTGTTGGCTGTTTATGTCGCTGTGTGTTATTCTTATGCTCACAGGCCTCATGTCTCCTGACCTACTTCTTCTCTGAGACACTTGGACACACAGTTCAAGCTCTCTCTCACATGGTGTATGTGTGTTCAAGTGTGTGTGTGTGTGTGTGTGTCCACCGGTGGCTGGACAACCATATCGTCCTTTTGCCTTTTGTTTCCTGTTGTTCACACTCCATTAGCACTGACAGGTCCTGAGCATGAGACAGGAAGTAGACAGTAGGATAAGGATAAACAGTAAGTGGCTGAGTGTGAGGGAGGCATGAAGAGTGAGAGGTAAACTGAGAAAAGAAGGGGGGGGGGGGCAGTGCTCGTCAACTGGCCTCATTTAAAGTCCTCTATACAAACCAACCAGGAACAGTGTGATGCCTCTTATATGTAAATAAATTAATTACAATACTCAAATGATATAATAAATAAAACTAAAAGAGTGACAGGTGGTGTTTCCACTCTGCACTTTTACCTGTAACTCTACAAAATAAAAGTCATAGTTTAGAAATTATTCCATTTTCTGGTGATATTTTACCTGAGTGATAGTTGAAATACAGGACATGAGCCTGTAACACAGTGTTGTTGCATTAAAGTGTAACAAAGTATGTGTGTTATTTAGCTCTCAAAGGATGTCGAGACAGTGACCCCCTTTGACTTGTTGCTCCTATCGCTGTATTATCTCCCCTCTGTCACTTTGCCCCCCCCCCTCAGCTGGAAGTGGCTGCCCCGGGTTGCAGGCCTCGCAGCAGGCTCCCATGACTGGAAGCTTTAATGCTGCTGCTATTTCAAGCCCTCTGATGTCATGTGAAGGAGGGGCCGGCAAATCATCCCCAGAGCAGTGAGTCAGAGCCAGGGAGGGAGGGAGAGGAGGGAGGGGGGAGGAGGAGGAGGAGGAGGTACACACTACAGCATCCAAACAACAGTGGTGGTGCCACACTGTGCTACACCTGGGAGATGGTGAGAGAAAACACAACCAGTAGCTTCATATTACTGTTGCTGTGGGCCTCTCATCACTGTAGATGACCAGTGACATGAGACCATGGAGCTGCACTGAATTAACCTTTATGAACTATAACTGTAATAACTGTAACTATTGTGAACAGTGACTCAAACCTGGCTACACAGTTTTCATTTTATTTTTACATAACAACTTTGTTGTGATGTATTTTTGCGAAGCAGCGGCGTTCACCTTCTAGAAGGCTGATCCAGCAGCCGGCACGCCCCTCTAGAAGCCAGCGCATGGCGCGCCCCTCCAGTAGGCGGATCTAGAAGCCGACACGCCCCTCTAGAAGCCAGCGCATCGCGCGCCCGTTGAGTAGGCGGATCTAGAAGCCATCGTATCGCGCGCCCCTCCAGTAGGCGGATCTAGAAGCCGACACGCCCCTCTAGAAGCCAGCGTATCGCGCGCCCCACCAGTAGGCGGATCTAGAAAGCGGTGCGTCACGTTCGCTCTCTAGAAAGCAGCGGCGCATCGCACTCATGCTCTATAAGGCGATTCAGTGCCCTGTCCTTTTAAATGCAAATGAACCACTGCTAGCCCCACCCCACCCCACCTTCTACCCTACCCTACCAGGTAGGGGTGGTATTATGCAATATTAAAAACTAATGACATCATTATTGGACAACCCAGGGAACAGCTAGAAAAACCACATGGATTTCATCCTGTGGATCTTGTAAATTACAGATTTTTTTTTGTCAATTCTCACATTCTGGGGCCAACACGCAGGCCAAACACCAAAATATATGTTGAAGAGTCTTTAAAAAGTGATATTTCCATAATATGTCCCCTTTAAGTGTACTGTTCACACCTTTGCACACACTGCATCATATGTAAAGATAAACAGCTTTGCAGGAAATCATTCTTCATTTCCAGGTATTTCTGTCCAACAAAACAAAATGTCTTTGGTTTTGCATCAGCCTCCAAATGAGATCTGGTGTTATTGTCAGTGGCAGAAAAACAGACACAGGAACTGAAAGAGATGTTGTTTTGCTCCTGTCTCCCCGAGTGATGTCATCCCCCATTCAGACTCTGCCTACACAAAGTCGTGGAAAGTGCTCAGCATCCACTGTCGCCATGGTTACAGCACTGCATCTCCAAGACTCCCCCCCTTATTTGAAAACCACCAGGCTGCCGTGCGGGGAAGCCATTGGCCGGCGCGTCGGACTGGCAGGCGCTCGGTCCAATGAGAGGGGAGGAGAGTGATGTCATAGATGGCAGAGATGTGTATCCGAAGGCAGGGTGTCTGATGGAGAGCTTCTGCTGACGCACCAACTTAACAAGGGAGGCTGTCACATTAGCAGTTATCCGTTTGAAGGAAACAGGTGAGGGAGGGCGGACCTCCGGGTCGGAGATGTGACACAGCTGTCTGCAGCTGCCACCAGTCCACTTACATCGCTAAAAACACTGGTTAACCAGAGGTCTCATCATGGGAGTTGTGTGTGGGGGGGGGGCTGTATGGGTGGGGTTTGGAAAGTGTTTCAAAATATCACAAATAGACTTGAACAGCCAAGTATTAAACCTTTCTCACACAAACAAACGTGGATGGACTTGATATCAGAATAAAAGAAGTTGCCGTGTAATACTACACAATGATGATGTGATGCAAAAATGAAACATAGACATGTCAACTTAAACTGCCCCAATTAACACTTTTCAACTAAAGTGGATTAAAAAGACATCAACCATGACTCAGCAGTTTCTCTCAGCTCTGCGAAGTTGTTTTAAAGCGTATTGTTTTGTGTGTTTGGTCCACAACTTTAGTACAACTCATATTAATCCACCGTATATTGCTGGCTAAGGATCTTCTGAATTGTGCCCTACACTTAGCTCAGTTCTCTAAAAACTTTGTTAAAAACCAATTTATGGGCCTTAATTTCTAATACATATTCCCCTCAAAGTTTGTTATCATGGATTTAGTGCTCCTGCTACCCCCCCCCCCCCTAATTTGCATAATCCTGCAAAAATATTAAGGTTTTAAAACACACCAAATCCAACCTGTCAAATACTTTGGCCATGCAGTGCTTCTTAAGTTGCAATTAAATGCAATAAAAATGCTATATGTGCATGTAAATAATGGCAATAACACATGTGTCTGTGCTGCTCTATCTCTGTTGATTGTACAAAAACCTGACCTATTTGAATCACTGAAAAAAAAAAAGTCTGTGTGGATGATGAGTAAGACGTCTGAACATTTTGCCTCTGATGTGGTATGACAATAGAGAGACAATCAAATGGCATCTACTGGTGATGTAATGTGCACAGCAGCAGACCTCTCAGAAGCCAGACATCACTAGGTCTAAGTGGGGACATTTCCATTTGTTGCTTTCTTGTTTCTAATCTTTTATCTCCTGTTTTTTCTGATTTCCATTTACAACTGAAGCAGCCCAATTTCCCCACAGTAATCACGATCCCTTCGTTTGATCTCCTTGTATCTGATGTGTGGAAACGGTCTGGTAAATTATGTTAGAAACGTCCATGGCCATTTCGATAACTCTCTGCAGCATTTTTCCACAAAGAAAAGCCAGTAAAATATCATAGTTGGGGAAAAGCAGCATTGTTAATTTCAAACCTCTTTCATGTTGTCCCTTGAAAGCCAGCAAATTGCCTGGATCGTCTCTTTCACATACAAAGCCAGCAGCTGCCTTTGTTGCTTAGCGACACAGGCGAAACATCAGGACCGATTCTGCTTTCGAGTAAGAAATGTGAAATTTACAAAAAAAAAAAAAAAAAAAAAGTGCACTGGAACAAACAGGAGTGCATTTAAAGTTCATTTTCAGAGTCAACAAGGCACCAGTGAGGCCACTTAACAATTCAGTCCCAGCAGATTGTTCCATCAGTGAAATGTGAAGTTACACAAAGAGACATGATCGAAGACAAGACAGACTGAAAAGCATCAAAATGGTTTAGAAATGGAAGACACTAGAACAAAACAGGCCTAGATACATCAATACGTATTGGTTTGTCACATATTTGATTCTAATACTGATACACAACATATCACACATTTAGAGGTTTTAAGTTCAAAACTAATATTAGCTTACTAAAATGGCAGTTAGCTTGGTTTTCTACATAGAAATGAGATATTGAGAGAAAATAGTGGAGCTAACTCAACTATGCTAATACTAGCTTGCTACAGCTCTGTATCTAAGTAATGACCTCAGTTAGCTCAGTTAGCTTAGTGTCATTCAACTGAATACTAACTCTGAAAAAGATTTTTCATTTTTACCCCAAATATGTTCATTACAATGCCAGACACAGAGGCTAACTGCCCAACACTAGCTTATTGTGGTGAGATATGTGAGCTAACTGATAGTTATCATTAGCTTAGCAATGATGTCAGTTAAGTTAGTGTATGTACGAATTCATCTAACTGAAACTGATTTTTTCCATCTTAGTTAACTTCACTTGCAAACGCTAGCTAAATAAGGGGTAGTGTTATGTGAGCTAACTAGCTACTGTTAGGTTAGCTACAGATTTTTCATATCTGACCCATATTCCTTAAATATCAACCTGTAACTGAGGCCAAATTCACTGGTAGCTAAGACTAGCTTGCTAATGCTCTCAGTTAACAGAAAGTTGTTACTAACAGTTGTTTCTAACAGCTAACACCACCTTGCTAATAATGTTATTTTTGAATAATCTGAACTAACTGACAAAGTGTTAGCATGCTAGGTCAGCTTGTCTGTGGGAATGGGCCCAGAAATGATTGAAAGTCATGTTGAAGGTGGACTAGGAGTATATTAAACCAGATTTTACTCAGAAATATGCCTTTGCTATCTGGGATATGTTTGCATATTAAAAAAAAAACCAAAGCAATTTAATGAAATCAATAGGCCATCACCATTTGGCTTCATGAAACTGTTGGTTTTGGAAGTTGTGTCGCAGCTTGTTTTTCTACTTTTATCCCTCAACTGTGAAGCTTTATCACAAACATAACCTCATATCAGCAGAATTCAGGTGTTGTGCTGTAATCAGATCACGATATGATACTGCAGTTAAAAGCTTTTAACTGCAACTGCAAACGACTCAGGACTGATTTTTCACAGGCGCATAATCCACAAAAGTGTCTGTATGGGAGCTTTGCTGATAGGGGAGAGTTTCTGTGGCTCACTTCAGCTACTCTCTCTGGACTGTGTAACATCATGAATGTTTTAGATTAAAAAGCTACTGCTCAGATGAAGCTAAAATAAACCCCTTTGCCCTTGGTGCGGTGCAGAGAGGAAGGGAGTGCGGAGAGTCACGGATTACCTCCTTTTCCAGGATGGGTGATTCATTTCCTTGTCTTCAAAAGTAACAAGTGATCTCTATTACTTTCGGAACAATTTCAGTGAAATGGTTGCTGCATATAAAATGGAGGGCTGCCCTGTGAAATGAAAGCAGACAGACAGCTGATGGTTGTAATTTTAAAGAGGGTGAGATATAAAAAGGCCTGAACACTTGTGTTGACAGCAGGTCCCTGAGGGGCTGGTACGACTGAAGGTTGGATGTTTGTTTGGCCTGCGGAGGGAACATCTCTATAAAAACCAGGCAGTTTTAGCCAAATGCACAGCTGAGAGAAATGATGTTATTCCCCCGTTATAACAACGTAATCTGTTGACAGTAGATGGTGTCTAATCGAAGGCTGCAGACTACTGCAAGGACATGCATCTCTTAACGGTATATTTATATATCAATAGATGTGAAAACAGACTTAGAGTAGAGTCAACATGATGTTTTCATGTCAGGTAAAAGCACATACATACTCATTATGTTACATAACATGCAGCTTCTACATCTACTAATTAACCCTGTTGCTTTTTATACTTTAGAGGCAGAAAAAAAAAAGGACCGGGACCCTCAAGCCTCATTTCACCATTTGTGAGATTATTTAAAACATAGTAAACAAAGTCCTGCATCAACACCAGCGAAGCGTTCGATAAAGAAAAGTGAGGTAATGGCTACACTCTGGATTTCTACAACTCTGGAGGAGGATGCTGAACTCGTACGACGCTGACCGCTGACTAACTCCACACAGCAAAACGCCCACTCCCTTCCCCTACAGTATCTCTGCTGAGGTCTATTCTCAATGGCCGACTTCAAAGACAGGCCTGAAAGTAAAAAAAAAAAAAAAGAAGAAGTGAGAACTGGAGTTGGGAGACGATGACGAAGATGATGATGATGATGATGTGCACTGATTCACATTACGATTTTATGCACGTACGGGTGGAGATTTCTGCTCATTTTTTATTACAGCACTGAAGCGGTGGGGTGAGGACTTTATTAGGAGCGTGTCCTCTACTTGGCCTTTTTTTTTTTTATTATAGAAGATATAACTGGATTCAAGCAGGGCCCATGATGATGAGTCTCCCATTAAACATCTGTGTACATGATTGCCAACAACTGCTTTCACTGTAAACAGCTGTCAGGTGCTTCTATCAAAGCTGCAGCTCGCCTTGGGAGCAAACACAAAGTCATTTTCTCTGTCTGAAGGAATCTAAATCTGTCCAGCTTCACCTCTAGAGCTTGCAGAAAAACTCTGGTTAATACAAACTCTCCCAACAGTTCATCACATAAATGGCTGCTCCTATGTTTATCCATCCCACGAATATAAACCACATCTTTATGGGTCTTCTAGTGAGGGAGGGAGGGAGGGGCGGGGGGAATGGAAAAACAAACTTTTAAAAACAGCATCAGGACACCACAACAAACACACTTATCTTTGGTAATGCACTAAAAAAAAAAACAACTGGCACTTGAAGTTTTAATCCTTCTGGGAAACAGCCAGTCAAGCAGCAGCAGTGCTGTGTGTCTCTGTGTGTGGGGACAGACAGTAAAACCTCAAAATTACAAGCACAAAGCTGCAAAGAGAAGTGGACAGGAGGAAAAAGGCTGCTGCAACAACCACCGTCGTTTATACTGAAAAAGATGAATGAAGTCTGTTGACTCGATCAGGCCTGATAATAAAAACAGTTTGTGACTGTGGACTGGTTTATGTTGTGCTACGAGAAACTTACAGTCTAAAGTTACTGTGACTCGCTCGTTTCAAATCACCCACCTACAAAACCACACACCTCTATTATTCATTGAAGGAGAAACTTCAGTGTCCCACCGCCCCGCCATGTTTGATTTTAGCACTGCATGTGTGAAGAGGGCAGCGGTGTAGGTCAGGAGCTTCAGTGTTGGAGGGGGCAACACCGTCCACACCGACTTTTTCCTTTTTTCACCTCTGGCACTTTCACAGCTTCCGCCTCTCTGAGACGCTGAGGACGCTCTGGCGTGTATTCAGAGCACATCAGCCACATAATGAGGCTGAGGTGGAGAAGCATTAGAGCCATAACCAAGCATCCAATAAATTATGGGTTATGTGACACAAGGGTGCGATCACCACAACCACCGATGCACCAAACAGAGCCACCAGGATCTTAGAGAGGAAGCTGCCACACAGCTTCACGTGATAAAAGCATCAGCTGCAGATCTGAGCGCCATCTTTTTATTTTTACTTTTCATGGGATGTGATGTTTTTTTTAAGGAACAAGAGGGTGATTACAAATGTCATGTGGCAGCGCTGAGCTCTGACACTAATGTGATCCTTACAATAAAATAAAATGATATAAATATTTGCAAATGAAAAAAGTCAGAATTAAAAAAGAATAATATGAGTACGAGTTCTTTAATAATTGATACTTTAAATGAAAAAATGAGATGATATCATAATTTTGAAAAAGTAATGTCAGAATTAACAATAATAAAAAAGATAAATTCAAAAGATAAAAAGTGTCATGTGACCTTCGTCCTGAAAAGTCAGAATAAAAAGAAAAGAAAATCGTACCTCAGGAAGCTAAAATCCTGAGTTCATGTTTTTCTACTTTCTTTTCCTTCACTAAAAACAAAAACTAAAAACAGTGTAACTTGAAAACATTTTAATATTCCTGACAGCGACAGGAACAACAGCTGGACGTGAGCATTTTTTTTAAAGTGATGTGATGCTGGTTCAACACAGAGCTGAATCTAAATGTACCAATCAATGCAACACTCACAGCCTCGGTCTGAAACAACAATGGCACAATTTCTTTCACTGAAAGTGGAAAATTGAAAGCGCTTTCAGATGATTTTGTCACTTTTTTTTTTTTTTAAAGCTCAGTGACGCTGAATGAAAGATAAGAAAACAAACATCCATGAATGAACTCTTTGTGCTGCTCAGGGGAAAAAAAAAGAAGAAGGAACAATGCGGGTTTATGTGAGGTGAGTGTGTCCTGAAGCGACCACCACCACCACTGTGGACATGAAGTGACCAACCCTGAGATAAATTTTTCATGCGCGGGCCACCTCGACTTGGATAAAATCTATAAGTGGAGCTTCCTGTGAAGTGCTGTGGAGACGTGACGAGCACATCCATTAAAACACCTGGGATTCAAGCCAAAGCCGAAGTGTCTCTGAGCTGAAGCGGCTCCATGTTCTCGTTATTTACCTTCAAAAAAAGCCTCTCCTCTCTTCAGACTGGTGTTTATCATCTTCACAAATTCTGATGTGACCGTGACCGGGATCAAACATCGATTGAAACGCCCAAAGACCAAAGATATCAATCAGACGGCTTTAGCCCAATATTGATCGGACTGTCTTGGGTGATGGAGATAAGATTAATCACTTCTTACACTGAGTAGTGTTTCCTCTTAATGAGCGCTGAGGTCTTTACACCGCTGCTTCGTCACAAACAAAACTTTGTCAATACACAGAATCAATGATCACACACACTGGTCTGAGAGAGAGGAAATGAAATGATATGATCGCAGCGTCTTTGAAAAAAAGTAGCTTTAATCTATAATCTCACCAACACTGAAACTACTCAGAGATGATAAACAATATAAAAAGAAAAAATAAATCAAAGTGTGGATGAAATTCAAATGTTTGGCCTGCACTCAGCCCGAGCAGTCACAGTTCACGGCTGCTACCAGGAGCTGAAGTCTCCAAAGCCGGTCTTGCCTTTGGACTTCTTAGCGGCGGCTGCTCCGCTGGTGGACGGTCCACTTTCATCTTCAGGCGCCGAGCGTTTTCTGAAAAGAGAAGGAGGAGGAGGACGGAGATATCAACACACTGAGGACTTTCACAATCAATCAGCCGTTTCCTCGCAGACGTGTGGGTGACTTGTAGATTGTGAGTTTTCTCTGATCTCTTCTTGTTTTTTTCTCTGAATTTCGCCCGCACAGCTCTTTTCTCTTGTTTCATGTCTTTGTGTGCACACAGTAGAGTATCTCGGCTTCTCAGCTTTTCTTTTCCTATTCAACGGAAAACAAACACCTCTCTCACAATGACATGGATGAATGTACATGAGTTTATTACTTCAAGGGAACCCTTTCACCTCCACCTGACTGGATGGATGCATGACTCTTTATAAATCCCTTTTTATTTCCAATTTTACTTAAATTTATTTCTTAGTCTTGTTTGAAAACAATCAGCTGGCCGAAATAAAACCTCCTCTTCTCTGAAATCTAACTCATCAACAACTCATCACAGCAGCTCTACTCTCCTTCATATTGTAATCCTAACAGGGACAGAGGCGGAGCATTCAGCTGGTGGTTGAGACCAAACCAGAGCTACAAGGAAGCAACAACGCCAACATCAACTCAGCACTTCAACCCTCCTGTCAATCATACTCTCATGTCAACAAGGACAGAGATGGACAGCTGCACCGTCTGTTTGAGTTTGTTGACAGTAAACAGGTCCGTGTGATTTTGGGGAAATAAAACAACGAGCTAAAGGAAACTAAAAGATGTGAAATTGATTAAATGTCAAATCCAAGAATATCAACTGAGCCTGAATCAAGAGTTCAGTGATTATTATCATCATTTCATCATTGTACATCACTCATGTCGACTTGTGCACAGAATAGACTTTTAGCATTTTAAGCTAACGGGCTTCACTCTGAGCTGCTGATTGAATATTAACGACTGTCATTTCAAGACCGTCGTTAATAGACAGTTTTCCTTCAAATGCTACAGATTCACACATCACGTAAAGTCAATCAATGTTTTTATTCCACTTTACTGAGCTGTTTTCTTCCTTCAGGTTTGATGTGATGGAGCGGTGGAAAAGCGGCACAAATGAATTCCAGCACCAAACCATAAACCACCTTAAAAGCCAAATAACGGCTGGATTTAACAATGCAAAAGGACAAGAGTCTAATGGTTTGATCTCTTTATGTTTGGTATTTGATTGGCCCCGACCATGTTGACTGCACATCAGCAGCCAGACATAAAGCAGGGACTAAAGAGAAATATTTTGTAATATTAGAAAATCCAATGCAATGTACATAAACTGAGTAGAAATATGCTCTGGATGATAAACCTGAATCCTCCCCGCGGGGAGAAGGAGGGTAATCTTCTCTATAATTGGCATTTTGCACATGATGTCTCTGCTCATTTTGTGCTGCTGTGTAATAATGGTTTATCATCCATTCATTAATGTATTGTTTCTCAGGTCGCCGTGTGAAAACATTTTATGCAGTTTGTGTGGAAACTTTTTTTAATCCACATTCTGCAAACAAAGCAGAAAGAATGTTCTTCGGGTTTTGTGCATATGCAGCTTTTATTTATATACGTCACCGCGAAGCCCCTGGATGAGTCACTACTACTTTAAAAGCAGAGAGAGTGCTGCTTGTTGAATGGCAAATGAGGAGTGTGTGTGTGTGTGTGTGTGCTTACGTTGTGGCAGGGTTGATGTATTTCCCCACGCCCTCTCTGAAGGTCTTGGGCGCCTGCTCCTCCTTGGCTTTCTTCAGAGTGACGCTGGCCTGCCTCTCCTCCTCCTGCTTCTGCAGCTCCTTCTCTCGCTCAGCTGCGATCTGAAAAAACACAAACCAGGTGAATCCAGGTCGGATACGGATACAGGAGCCCGCCGACACACACACACACACACACACACACACAGAGGAGGTCAACGATCTTTCCTGTACTGACACTTTTAATTTACTTTTACAACCATGTTTCAAATCTCCTCGTCCGACTATGGACAAAATTTTTACTCTCTCCCTTCGGAAAAACTTTGATTACATTAGTTATTGGACCAACAGATAATTAATCTGATTAGGCTGAACTGATATTTCCACACAGAAACACTGAACACATCATGTTGATGATCTGCTGTTTATCTGGAGACACTGAGGTTTCCTGTGCAGACACTTTGCTCTGTGTTTGATCCTGTTGGATTTAAACCTGATCACACTCTTGTTCCTGAGTAACAGTGTTGAACAGCTGGCCAGATGTTGGTTTTGTTACATTTTACAATTCGTCCACATGTTGTCGTCATTTCATTTTGTCCTTCATTTTGTAATTATAACGATCTCATAGCTACTGTATGAAATCAAAGCTCATCCTTGAGTCTAAGTGTGTTTTTCTCTCCACGTCTGTCAGAGGTGAAACTGGACGCCATCTTATTATAAACTCACTCTCGTACATGTGTCGAAACAGACAAACAAACCTGAGCATCAGCCTCTTCGTACGGGTCCACGAACACACTGGTACTGAGGATCTTTATCTCCGACTGTAAAACAGAATCAAACAGGAATCAATCACAATAGAAACCATTTACATGTGGACGTGTCACCGTTAAATTATGTGTAAATGATCGAACATATCCATCCAACTGGATCTAGTACAGGTTTCTGCTCATAGTTGGAGATATGATCATATTTTAAACGAGGAAAACAAGACTTGAAATGATCAAACAGACTGAACTCAGCCCGTCACTGGCATTTCTCACACCGCCCTCACCGGCCCTGCGTCATTTCTAATCTGAGCTCTTGATCTTTAGATGATCCACGTAAAGGTCAAAATACTGTCAGGGCTCCACTGCTCTGCCGCGTCCTCTTCATCGCCTTTAATGTTTGCGATGTAGGAACTTCAACTTTCTCCGGTGTTGTTCTCTGCAACTTCTCAAGCTCCATATTAAAGATCGGAAAAATTAAACTTGGAGGAACCTGTGGTGGACAATTTCTCACTTTTGATCATTTTGGTTTCAGCCAGTCGAGGCCTTAAACCATCAATGAATCCTGAATACCTTTGGTTTGTCTGTTTTGGGATCACTCTCCACGTTCTCCATGGCTGTGAGAGCTTCAAATCCACCGACAACCCTGCAAAACAAAAAAAAAAAGACTTTAATTACACCTTTGATAAGCTGTCTTTTACAAACTGTATGTCTAGACAAGAGCAAAAGACACATTCCCCACACAGGTCCCTGATCGCTTTGATCGACATTTTACCAAATCCAGAGCCAAATCTCTTTTTTAATTACTTGCAATAAATAAAAATTCATCAGCATTAAGATAAAACTGTTTTCAGCTGTGTGATGAGATTAGACACCATTAACCACAGGTGACTACCAGGTGACTAACCACAGTAATTCTGATCGACCAACCATGAATTTTTAATGGAAACCATGATCGGCAGCCAATCAATCAGGAAATCTCCACAATAAATAAGGAGGTAACACACGTCTGGCGTTTAACAGGTGAACAACGAGCTGAAAGTTGTTATAAAGTTAAAGGAAGCTGCAGATTCACATGACAATTGCAAGTGCATTTTAAAAGACACAGAGTTGCAACTGAGCTGATTAGAAACCAAATAAACAGCTTCAGGTTAACAAGGTTTCCACATGAGAACAAACTCACGCTGTTGTGTCTCACTTCTCATATAACGAGTACATCATTTAACGGCTCAGGGATTTTGCAGTTCCTCCAACAACAGAACATGAGTTTTATAGTGCGTCAGACAGAGTGTGTCAGAGGCCGAGGCCGAGAGGAGACCTGTTAGCAACTCCCCTGCTGCAGAGCACTTCCAGAAGTCGCTCTCACTTTGCTCTTTAAACTGTAAACTCTTTGTCCAGCTGCTCCTGTGGGGGCCCCTTGTTACCATGTGGAGAGTTAAAAAACACACACACACACACACACACACACACACACACACACACACACACATAGACAAACACACACACTATGGCACATAGCCAACAGGGGGTCCTTCTCCACAAACGTTACCACAGAGAACGTTTCTGAAGCTCAGGGGGAGCTGCTCCACTGTCGCCATCTTGGAAGCTCCTGACTCCGCCCCCGACTCCCAGCTTATGCAAAAGGGGAGGGGCATGTGTGGAGCAGACGTGAGTGTACTCCCCCACCTGTCACTCAAAGAGGTCCCACCCTCAAATCTGCAGAACTTCGAGCATCTGAACACATGTGTTTCTGCTGGTAACATGAGCGTCTCTAGGACTGTAGTGGCCATCGGAGGAACTGCAGTTATTTTCTTTACTCAATATTTTACGTGGTGATACATTAACAAAAATGGCAACGAAGCAGCTGACAGACTATTTCAAATCATGTCAAACTGCATGGCCTGAACAACCAGATAAAAAAAAAAGGCATGTTTCACATTTACATTTAGAAAAGGCTTCCACTGTGGACGGAAAGCATAAAAACCTGGATGCCAGGTTGGAGCAGAAGCTTTTCAAGTGTGATGACCCCATGAAGAATCAGTCAATTGAAAGCAGCCTGAACATTTTTAGACCATGGGCCGGTTTTTATCTTTAGAAGAAGAAGAAGAAGACGATGATTGCGGCGACCAGTTAAGATCAGGCATGAGAGACGGAGACAGAGAGAGAGACACACACAGCAGTTTAGATGCAGCATCTACTAAATTTTTCACTGCTCCTGGCGAGGACTCAGCCTGGAAGTCATGACATCCACAACCACAACCACATTCGTATAAAAGAATAACGTGAGAAACTGAAAGAGCGAGACGAGACGAGGCTGCCAGTTGTGTCTGTCAGGAGGTCTGTCACCTTTTCAACGCCACCTGCCTCGGCCGCTTAATTACACACTAACACGCCGCCGCTGCCGCAAAAAAAAGAGGAGTCAATTTTAAAGAACAGATGAGCAGAAGTTTACCTTCCAAATACTGTGTGCTTTCTGTCGAGGTAGGTGCACGACCGGAACGTGATGAAGCTGAGGGAGAACAAACAGAAAAACACTGTTAGTGCCACTGAACAAGTGAACAAGTGAAGTATCAGAACTACTGGAGACGAGGCGTCCAGAAAAGGAAGCCTTGGCCTTCAATGATCTGTTTACATTATTATATTACTTTTGTGAACCACAGAGAAACAACCTTCAAAAACCATGATGAACACATCTACGGATGTTTCTCACACTACAACAAGCTAAAGGCGCCGGATTCCTGTTGTTTCAATCAGTTATGAAAAACATTCACATACTTCTTGTCTATAGATATAAACATGTCCATGTATGCTGGATGCTGGAGCTGGAGCATTAAGGCATGAGTTAAAACACATGTATTACTACAAAGCGTATTTTAGTTTTATTACTTCTATAGAAATCAAAAATAAAGTAGCTCTTTGCCATAATGTATAAATGTTTGTTTGTTTGTGACACGACTTTGTTGACAGCATTAAATGTTTCTTCTTTCACCCGCGGCGCCAAGAGGGAAAAGAAATCGATAAAGAAAAGGGAGAGAGGAAAAACAAAGGCAAGACATAATAATCCTCTGCTGACTGACTGTCTGGAAAAGAGCGATGGTTCAAAGTTTAGAAAAAAGATGTTAAAAAAAAAAAAAAAAAAAAAACTTCTTACAACTGAGACTTGTTGGTGTTTGGGCCAGAGTTGGCCATGCTGAGGATCCCGCGGCCCGTGTGGGACAAGTTGGGCCGAAACTCATCCTTGAAAGGTTTTCCCCAAAACGACTCCCCTCCTGGTCGAAGAAGGTGGAAAACAGGAGAGAGAGAGAGAAAGAGAGAGAGAGAAAGTGTTTTGTTTCATCACTGCTTCAGTTAACTGAGGAGCCAGACGTTACAGTATCATCAGAACAACCAGGTTTCTCAATCGCTCCCATATGTTTTTATCAGAAAGTGCACCGTGACACGTCTCCTCCCTCCAATCAGCCGTAAACCGTGGCGCAGACATCGAGGTATTTTTGCAGCTGAAGACGTGAAGTGCCTGTTTAGACCGAACACTCGCCCATTTTCATAGTAGCCACGAGTTCGACAAAGTCAGTCACCGACAATATGGCGACGTCAGTACGGTGTGTTTCAGAAAACTCATCGGTGACGTCACAGAGATCACGTCCATGTTTACCTATAGTCTCTGGCTTGATCCTTCATCACACAAAGTCAAATAAAGTCACATTTTTGGGAACCGTCCAATCGTATCGCTCGGTTTTTTCAGGAAGATGAGGCCCCTGGATTTGACTCAGCTCATGTCAGTGAGTCACTGGAGGACGGGCTTTTCTATCAGTGGGTTCTCACTTGAAGGGGAACAAATGAGTCATGACTCCGACCACATTTCAGTATGATGCAGTGCTCAGTTTGATACACTTGGCACATTTTTATTATAAACTTATAAAAAATCATGGCTCGTCTTTTTTTTTTTACTTATTCCCTCTCTCTCTCTCTTTCTCTCTCTCTCTCAGGGCAAGGATTGTGAAACGACTGTGAATTCAAGTTAAACAATTTCTCTCTCTTACATAAACACATCTGACACATTATCGAGATGAAACTGAATGACTACCTTCATTAAAGAGGCTGCCTGTGAAGTTTTCCCACCACTTTTGGCACTAGAGACGAATGAGTCTCGATGAGCGGGTGGAATAATCTCGTTAGCGCAGAGACAAGGACGCTCTTGTGCTTGCGTGGCTACGTGGGAGATAAAATACACATTCCTACTGACTTCATGCCTCTTATATAAAAGTGTTTCCTCTAGCAAAGTACGTAATAGTTTGTGAAAGTGCAAATCTATACACAAGGATCCAACAAGTCTCATTTGGCCACTTGTTCATGACCTGCCTTTTGAAGTGACTTAAAAGCGACGATTTACTGCTGAGCTCTACGTCCCAGAACGACACAGGAAGATATCTTGAGCTTGAGTTGACCTCAGACAGACCTCACTTCAGTCTTCTGACCAAAACAACCCAGAGACAATCCTGCAGCACTCCACATCAGCTGGCCTTAAGGATAATCAAAGTCCACTAATGAAGGGTGGGCAGTTCATACTATACTGCTGATTAACAGGTAACACGTCAAGAAGCTGAGGGAAGATGAGCCCTCTGGCTTTACAGACGTCTGAGAAAACCAATGTGTTCGACAGGTTTGTTCAAACAGGAACTGTGTCTCCATGTAACTGCACGGGACAAATGAGAACAAGAAAAAAGTGTAATGTCAACATTTAAACATCTTCAACGAGATTGAATTTATGTCACTGAGCTACAACAAGGAAATCATCATTACAGCACTCCACTCCTACCAGGCAGCAGTTCAGTGTCAATCTGGCATTTAATTGCACCATCTGGGATTCTGGACACTTTCGGGTGGTGGTGGTGGTGGCGGTGGTGGGGGGGGTTAAAACCTGATAAGACCGAGTTCATATAGTGTTTAATTTCCAGCTTATTTCCATTGTGGAACATCATCATCCTAATGTATTGAAGTTCGTATGAAAACAAGCAGCTCTACTACCAGCGCCGTTGATTCAAGTCACTGCAGAGAGACGGGCATCATGTGTTTTCATAAGAAGCATAAGACTCGTTTGCCCTTGAACATGGACCCATGTTGCGAGCCTTCAGCTGTGAGTCATTATTTAGACCGACTTCATCATTAAGAATCATCATGATGAGTGTACAGGAATATGCACCGCAGGAGATTATTGGCTCTCGACGGTGGGGGAGAGGATCTGTCGCCCTGAGGTGTGTTTCACTGTCCTGCATCCCGCCAGCTGGTGCACATGCATTAAGCTGTCTGTGCACATATACACCGTTACTGCATATATATATATACATACACATTAGTGGTGCACGGATCAGCTCCAATGCGAGGGGGCTGATTTCACATAAACAAAGATTTATTTAAAGCAAAACAACAACAAAAAAATGGCAGCAGGTGTTTCCGCAGTATCCCGAACAAAGGTTGACATTTCCATCCAAACTCAGCCTCTGAATGTCAACGCCACTTCCTGAACACAACCCATCTAAAACCCCTCGACAACGTTCGGCCACCGAAAAATGTCTTCATGGCGCCTCATGAAAAATTCAAAAATTGGATTTTTGAACTTAGAAAATGTGATAAATATTTTCACGTGTTATTTCATATAGGTGATGAGCTGTACGTGTGTGTTTACGCTCGATGTTATGAGCCAATCAGCTCCCCCGAGGCTTTCTGCAGCCGACGGTGACATTTTTGCATAATTTATCAACCTGGTGACATTTTACCTCAGAGTGTCTGGATCATAAAAACAGAGGGAAAAGGAGGAGGAGGAGGAGGAGGAGGAATTAACTCTCACCAAACAGTTATCAGATAAGTCAAACAGCTGCTGTTGATCTAAATCTCAATAGTACGACTTCAAACTTTAACCTGGTTCATCAGGATGGAAAGTAGAAAGACGAAAACTTGACGGTGCACAGCTGCGAGGCTTCTCCACTAACCAACGCCACGATCGGGTTAATGTGTCGTTTTAAAATACACAACAACAACAACATGTGTTTTTCATTTCATATCTGCAGAGTGTGTCTGGGCTTCATTTACAGGTCCATGTTTAAAACATTTTTTTGTCCTTCCTGCTTTTTTAGCTGAAACGAGGCTCCTCTCTTTCGTGAGCGTGGGAGAATTGTTAACGCTACAGGACAGGAAGTGTCTCCTGCCAACTTGTGATGTAAGACGGGAGGTTCGCTCAAAATGATTTTTATGATTATTGTCGGATTTTTTGTCACGATTAAATCTCAAAATTCATGATTCAGGCTCCAGTGTCTTATTTTCTATCGACACGACATACATGCTCACCTGTCTGTTGTCTTTATGTTGTTACATCCACGTGCTAACATTCATGGTATACAAACTGCAGGCCAAAACGCACACAGCAGTGTTCGGGCTGAGGAGAAACCATGTTAAAAGCCTGCTGAAGGTCTGTTTGTGATTTGTGTGTGTGTGTGTGTGGTGTTCAGGTCCAGGTGATGATGAGGATTTTCTTTTTTACCCACAGGCCAGGAGGAATTCTGCACCTTCATAAATCTGTCATGGTGGATGCATTTTGTGTAGTGTTCAGAGACGCCCACGGACACAAAGCACACTTTGTGCTGCAAACTCTCACAGCTGCACAGACGGCATGAAGGCAGGAAATTAAATGTATGAGGCCTCGCATTCAATTACATGTAGCTGCCTTTTAAAAAGAAGGATATTACACCAAACGGTGGCTGATTGGTTGCTCACCCCCCTCTCCTCAGCCCGTACCCTACACTCAGTCCATCCCTCCTTCCACTTTCCACGACTTTTGTGTGTAAGTGTCTTCTGTTTCAGAGTATATTTAGTAACACTCTTGACTCGCATCTGGAGTTTCAGGCAGTATTTACGCAAAGCTTCCAAAAAGGAGCTATTAATAATTTAACAGAGAGGTGTTATGTAATTCAAAAAGTGGTTTAAGTGCAGTCCTCGTCTTACCTGTGCCAGTGCCAGTGGGGTCCCCTCCTTGAATCTGGAAACAAACAAACAACAACAAGAGAAGGTTAGGTCAGGTTTCTGTGACATTGGCAGCTTACAATAACAAAAGAGTTGCTCCTTTGACTTGTAAAGTTTCTGTGAAGTGTTTAAACAGAAGTTAAAGTTGGAACATGATGACTATTTCCCTCTTGTCAAACAGCCAACATGGAGTCATGTTCCCTGTAATGAGCGGAGTCGGAGCTCTCCAGGACCCTGGCCTCTATTGTTCACAGTTACTGCTCAACTTTCCTATTATTGTTTCTATAGAAGTTTTACAGCTGCGGGTTTTGACCACTGGTGCTGCTGCAGAGCCGAAATTTGATGAGTGTGGTTCCTGTACTGTTTGTATAGAGCCTTCCTGCTCATGTCAGTGGGGTCAGTGAGGCGGTGATTACTTTAAAAATATGGTCCATTGTTTGTTTTTTAAGTTGTTTGGGCTCCGCTGTCGTCGTTGTTCGAGTTGACGCTCCATGTTTTACTCTTTTCCTGTGTTGATCCAC
Source organism: Caranx ignobilis (assembly GCA_021432705.1). Lineage (NCBI taxonomy): Eukaryota > Metazoa > Chordata > Actinopteri > Carangiformes > Carangidae > Caranx > Caranx ignobilis. Next base: position 2,300,191 of record JAFHLA010000010.1, on the reverse strand, counting down.
AAGAAGATATGTTAATGGTTTGAAGAACCAAAAACCATCTCAGTGTAGTTTCACATCTCCTCTCTCAGTTTCTCTCTGGAGCTCTAGTAACGTCAGGTCGGTGTCAGCCAATCAGAACAGAGGAAGCTCTGAGTCTCTCTTCTGATTGGCTGACTGTTTTTCTGAGTGATTCAATAAAAACAGAGCAAAGTTCAGGTAAAAACAGGATAGTTGCTCCAGGTGGGTGGGGCTTGGTGCCTGCTTTGTAATGACATCACAAAGTGACAGGAAGTCCTGACGGCTGGTTTTAAGGCTCAGTGTCTGAGTACAGGCTGTGTGCATCTCTCTGTGGACTGAGGCTTTGATATTTTATATCAACAGATAAATGAATGCAGGACCTTTAACTTTACAGATATATAACACAGAGAAAGCCAAAACTGTATATTTCAAGATACACATCTCCTCTGGATCTAAAAAGGCAACTGCAAAATGCTGTAAACATGAAATCAAACCACCAGCCCTTCGAACTGTCTTCATAATGAGGGCGTGCAAATGTATTATGTGGTCAGACAGAAGCACAGTTGACCCCTGCAAGGTCCTGATTAACTGCATTAAAGGGGAAGCAAAGGCCACATTTATGTCCCCATCAACACTCTGCTTTTAAAGTGTTTGTTGCTATGAAAATATTCACTTCCAGGCCGCCCCTTGTCTCCTTCAGAGCCGCGGAGGATAAGTCGAAGGCCTAAGTGGCTCAGTAATTATGGATAAACAATTCAGAGCTTGCCGCCGCGTATGAAAACCAGGGGACAGAATGAAAATAGGTAAGAGTCCTCTTGAGACCAGATGTCCACTCGGAGCCACTTTAATTACGGGAAGCGGAAGCTGTGAAATCCACAGACGAGCTGCTGATCAGAGAACCGTCGTTTCAAAATACTCAGTCTGGGTTAAGAAGCTTCGGCTGGAGAGAGAGCGAGAGAGAGAAAGTTAGGGCGAAGACCTGCCCAGAATAATGTTTTTCTTTTCCTGTGTGTGTCCCCCTGGTTCATGCAACATGGGAATTGCGTTACGTTGCCACTGGACGCAATGACGTCCAGCCCCTGTTGTTCCTTGGCTGCCATTTGCACAGGGTTGAAAAGACACAGGTGATCCCCGCCTTTCCGCTGCATCGGCAAAATGGCAGCCATTGAAGGTGAGAGGTGTCGCGTCGAAGGCAGCCTCAGGTTCGTACAGTCACTGCATGTCGCCGCGGCGTATGAGGTTTTCTAAAATGATTTCTCTGCCATTTTTTAAATTCTGTCTTCAGACAGTAGTTATGTTTCCATCCAACTATTTTAATGGCGTGGAAATCTTTCAATCTGTGAGGAACCTTTAAACTGTCACTCATGCTTTTATTACTTCTTGCATATTGCAGCTCTCTTTGTTAGTGTTTAACCCAATGTAGCCTGTCTAAAGAGTGAGCTCAAACTGCTGCAGCCCTTTGTGTGGAAAGTGGAAAGTGGAAAGTGGAAAACATTTTGTCAAAGTGTGCGCACCATGAAGTTCCTGATGGACCTGTGGAAGATGGTGCCGTCGTAGTATCCTTTCTTACACAGGCGGATGAAATTCTCTCCGGCTTTGGGAACCTGGAGGAAAGGAAGAGCAGGAAGACGAGACAAGTTTATAAAGAGACAGACAACCATGATAAAACAGTGAGATTATCTTCCTCTCAGTAATTAGTGAAATCGTCCGCCGACAGTTTCTCAGTTGGGTTCTCAACAGCCAATTACATCAGCTCATTACTGAAACCATTGTTGACTTCTACAAGTTAATCAACAGCACTGAAACTGATCAGGACTAACACCACGACCGCCTGCTTAATATCGTGTTGGTCCCACTTTTGCAGCCAAATACACAACAAACTGTGACACCCTGTGTATTCTGACACCTTTCTATCAGAACCAGCATGAACTTCTTCAGCAGTTTGAGCAACTGCACCACACGGGCCATGCAGCCTTTGCGTTGCGACGTGTATCAATGACCCTTGGCCCTGACCCATGATCTTGCGGCTGGTTCACCACTGCTTCTTCCTTGGACCACTGCAGCCCAGGAACATCCCACAAGAGCTGCAGGTTTCAGATGCTGGTATGGAGCCGGATTCGAACCACAAACCCTCCAGATATCGGCCGACCCGCTCTACCTCCTAATCTTCTGTTGTGTACATGAAATCTATTGATGGTCTGATTAGAGGAGACCTTTAGATAAACCCAGTAAATCATCATCATCATCACATCATCACACTAAACGTACTGATGCTGCTTTATATCTAACAAAGGCTCTTGGTCTTTGTGTTAATAATACGTCACATTGCTCTCTGTTCAGTCCTTATTCTGAGCTCTGAGACCTGTAAAACACACACACACACACACACCTGTAGCACCTGGCTCATTATTCACCCCCAATCATTGTTGAATAAAATCCTCCCCATCAGATTTTACCTCTGTGGTGAGAAACTACATAACAGACCCTCGGGGGCGAGCAAAGATCGAGGCACTTTGATAAATTTAACACGATTGGTTTTTCACCGCCGCTTTCAAACACACCACAGAGAGATAAATTGCTGCGTAAACAAGGCCACTCGATGGCTGGAGGTGTTAATGTCACACACATCTCTTCACGCCCGATTAATCCTCCGGGTTATTCCTCACTCATAATTTACAGTAGATGACAAAAAATGAACAACAGCTGCACGGGCCAGGTGACGGAGAGCATCGCTAAAGGACATCAGTTATAACCCACCAGCTAAATGCTGATTGGTAGTTCACCTTCACTAATTCATGGCCTTGCCATTTGACCTCATCTTATTTGGATACAGTTTGCCGGCAGTGGCTTCAGGAGACGCCGAGCAGCAGGTGTCGACCTGCAGATGCAGCAGGTCACATTTTAAACTTGCAGGCAGACGTGACTGACGGCACGAGGATCTGCATTCATGTACACAAAGGCGAGAGTCACGCACTCTGCACGCAACTCTGTCTGACCTGTTGGGAGGTGTTTGTTATGCACATACCGGTAAGTCTGAGATGAAGTGGAGTTCAGCTGCTGCCTGAGGCGCTCTCATGTATCTCTATAGCTGCGAGCCAGGCTCAGCTCGAGTGAAAAAAAAACAAACCCCACAGACATCTGGGTTTTTCCTGGCTCATAAAAAACCATCAGGCATCTTCTAAATCATTACAGACCACCAACCCAAGGCAGATAATTTTGACTACCACTCTGACGCTTTCTTTTTTCTAATCCCTCTCTCTGTAGCTGGAGGCGGAGCTTCGATGGTGACGCTGATCTGGTCCACTGTTATTAAGATCAACAGCCGTGAGGAACGCTCCCTATGTGTGTGTGTGTGTGTGTGTGTCTGCACTCGAGTGAGGAAACCCAACTTTTTTTCCGCCTTTGGCAACAATGGTCGATGGTTTCCAAGAATCACCAGATGCTTTCGTTAAAAAAACAAAAAAAAAAACAAAGAAAAAAAAACACGCTGTTTTTATTCATTGGCCTTTCGCAGTGCGACAGGTTCGTCTCAGCTCCACCGGGCTCATTTCTCCTTACGTCTCTGTTTCAGTGTCGGGGTTCAATGCTCCGACTCTTCCCATCTTTTCAAAGAGGCCTGGTGCAAACACCCAGATGAACATGTAGTCTCTATGTCTCTGTGACAAGAGTGAAGTCGCCATATATGTTAATTTTAGGAGGATTTGTTATGGTCATCACATAATGTTTGTACATATATCTACAATGATTTTGAAGCCTAAATGTTACTTTTATTTACTTTTTTTTTTTTACATCAACAGACACGTACAAGTAAATATTTGATATATTTACAAGTTCTTCATGCAAACTTTAAACAGATCTTCATTTCACTCTCTGGAAAAGTGGTTTCATACATTTGAACTGACTGACAGAATATATATATATATCGGTATAAGCGTATGTAGTTACACATTCACATTTGTATTGGTGATACGCTTCAATATATTAAACATGTTCCACTTTCCAACATGTTTTATATATAATTCTTTCATGTTTTCATTTATTATTGCATATATTTCATGTTTATTTATTAGCATATGTGGAGGCCTTTTGATTTAAACACTGATTTGAGGATGTGGATAAGACCCAGATGTTTAACTACAGAACTAGTACCTGCATGAATGAAATGCACAACAAGTCGAGACGCACGGAGTTGCTCCTTGTTGCGTTTTTTTTTTTGCCACATTTCACTTGGATCTTAATCCTTTTGAGACTTTCACGTCAGAGATCTCTATCTGAAACACTCAGCCTTCTTCTTGCTGCCGCCGCCCTGTAATGACTGTTAATTTAGCGTGTCTGTGTGCAAGCTTTTGTGTGTGTGTCTCTATGTTTGTCTGTGTGTGTGTGTGTGTGTGTGTATGTGTGTGTGTTTGAGCCTGGGAATGTTTAAAATGCAATCCAATTTAGGAACATGCCTAGGTGCCTAAAATTGTCAGTAATCAGTGATGTCAGTGTGGAAACAATGTTTGCTGATGCAAACTGAAAAAAAAAAAAAAGTCCCAGTTCACATTTGCTCACAGGCTCCTCTGTTTTACAAGCTTTTCCCAGCACAGACCAGGGATGTGAAACTAAAAATAATTCCACTGATGTGCAAATACACAAATGTATGTTTAACTTTAACATCTTTTCTTTCGTGCATTTCATGAGCCTCCTCTTATAATGAGTGTTGTACCTATTTAATGTTTTATTCTCCTCACATAAATCCAACATTAGAGCATCTCAACGGTAACATTTATATTCTCATTTGTCTGCTGCTTTAACTTCAAACTCAACACAAACCCAAAGAAAGAATCAAAATGTTTGGGTTCGCCTGTATCTAAATATAAATCTTAGTCAGAACGCTGTCATCCAGTTTTTATCCCACTCAGGTGAAGCCCGTTTACTCTGTGCTCTCGACTATAATGAAGCTGGACCTTCCTCCACATTATGTGTGACTAAGGTACAGGCTGTGTCATCTGATCTCCAACATCTGCCCCCTCACATCTTCTCTGCCAAGTCGGGGACAACGAGGGCAGAGGCAGGCAGCCGAGACATCCACAGCCGAGGTGATGAGCAAATGGACACTTTACATGATGGGAGGAGGAGCAGGCGGAGGAGGAGGTGGTGGGGGGGGGCTCTGGGTTTGTGTGACTGAGAGTGTATGTGACAGTGAAGCGGCGCTCATTAATTCATAAACAGCAGGCCACGAATAGAGCTGCAATCCTGTGTGAAAACCACTGGGGAGGAAGGGGGGGGGGGGGGGGGGGGGGGGGCACAGAGGGCAGGTTGTCTAACTGCTGCCACTTCCCCCCTTATTATTCTGATTCGACGGCTCACGGGCCAATGAAAGCCAAGCACACCGGGCGCCCGGTTACCAGGGCAGAAATGCGTTCCTGGAACTCACGCTGTCTCTCTGGAGCCCCACGTCTAACCTTAAAAAAACAGAGGTACGGAGGCGCACACACACACACACACACACACACACACACACACACACACAAGAAACACACTTTTTTTTTCGCCAAGATGTAAACTTGGCAACCCGAGGGACAGACTCTGCAGAAGGCTGATTTCACTGTTTTGGAAGATGCAACCGCCTGCTCGGGCGAAGCCTTCATCATGACAACATTATCTGACTGAGAACCTCGGACCGGCAAAGTCTGCCAACTCAGCCAAGTCTGAATCACAGCCTCAGGCCTCATTTATGTTTTCTCTGTTTGTACTAGAGTTACGAATGTCTGGATGTTTACTTTAGTTTTACTCTAGTTGACATCAGCTCCTCTGTGCTTTAAGTACACACCATATCTCACACCTTTATTCTAACAGAGGACGTATCTGTCCTTTCAGAACCAAACACCATCTGGTCGCAGCTTCTCTTTTGACTGACTTGTGACTTCCTGAGTGACGTGCAGCCTCCTACCATAGTGTGGTTAACTCATCACTGGTGAAAAAAACAAATGAAATGAGCCAAAGAGAAGGTCGAATTCAAAATAAGATGCTCCAGTGAAAAAAAAAAAATACTACAGTGGTGTCACAGTCAGTCGAGTGAAGTGACATCACAGCTCGTTTTGAGGTTTGTGTGTCTTTAATCATTATTGTGACCATATTTGACCAGGTTAATGAGGTTATATTGTGTGTGTGTGTGTGTTACCACAGTGTGTTACCACAGTGTGTTACCACAGTGTGTTACCTTATCACAGTGCAACTCCAGATTCAAGTCTCCCTTGTTCGTGTGCAGACGGACGTAGCCTTTCTTCTTCACGTACTGGTAACGCACGGTGTCGTCTGCGATGGCGTCTGTAACAGAGAAAACACCAACTCGTTTACTGGGACGTGTCTTTGTGGATGAGAAGCTGTGACTGAGGAAAAAAGACAAAAACAACAGACAGACAAAGGGGGGGTGGGGGGGGGGGGGTTGTTATTTAGAGAAAAACAATCTTAAGGTTGTATTGAGTGTTTATGAGTCTCAGCTTGAAGCTGCAACAGGTGAGAAGTGTGACCTTTAAAACACTCAGAGCTTCTTCAGCTCATCAGATTAAACAAGAGCTGTAACACTGCTTTTATAATATCAGAGGGGGGGGGGAGAGAGAGGGTGAGAGAGAGAGGGAGAGGGAGAGGGAGAGAGACAGAGAGAGACAGAGAGAGAGGGAGAGAGAGAGAGGGTGAGAGAGAGAGAGAGAGAGAGAGAGAGGGGTAGAGGGGGAGAGGGAGAGAGAGAGAGAGAGAAAGAGAGAGAGAGAGAGGGTGAGCGAGAAAGAGAGAGAGAGAGAGAGGGAGAGGGAGAGAGAGAGGGTGAGAGAGAGAGAGAGAGAGAGAGAGAGAGGGAGAGAGAGGGGGAGAGAGAGACAGAGAGAGAGAGAGAGGGGGGGGGAGGAGGGAGAGGTGAGAGAGAGAGAGAGAGAGAGAGAGAGAGGGTAGAGGGGGAGAGGGAGAGAGAGAGAGAGAGAAAGAGAGAGAGAGAGAGGGTGAGCGAGAAAGAGAGAGAGAGAGAGAGGGAGAGGGAGAGAGAGAGGGTGAGAGAGAGAGAGAGAGAGAGAGAGAGGGAGAGAGAGGGGGAGAGAGAGACAGAGAGAGAGAGAGAGGGGGGGGGAGAGGGAGAGGGAGAGAGACAGAGAGAGAGAGAGAGAGAGAGGGGTAGAGGGGGGGAGAGGGAGAAAGAGAGAGAGGGAGAGGGAGAGAGAGGGGGTGAGAGAGAGAGAAAGAGAGAGAGAGAGAGGGAGAGGGAGGTGTTGGTGTGGTGGTGTTGGTGGTGTGGTGGTGGTGATGGTGTTAGTGGTGGTGATGGTGTTAGTGGTGGTGGTTGTGCTAATGGTGATGGTGTTAGTGGTGATGGTGATGGTGTTGGTGGTGGTGATGGTGTTAGTGTTAGTGGTGGTGGTGTTGGTGGTGGTGATGGTGTTAGTGTTAGTGGTGGTGGTGTTGGTGGTGTGGTGATGATGGTGTTGGTGGTGGTGGTGGTGTTGGTGGTGTTAGTGGTGATGGTGTTAGTGGTGGTGGTGGTGGTGGTGCTGGCGTGTCGTCCTGCTCCACACAGCTGAACTAGGTCAGTGAATTCACCAGAGTCTGAACTGCTCTGCTCTGTAGTGAACCACCACAGTTACATAAGAGCAGCTCCGTCCCATGGAGCCACTCGCTCTGCCTGAGCAGCTCGGCCTGACGCCACTCTGTTCCCCGGATAAAGAAAGATTAAAGGAGGCAAAGAAGGAAGAGGTGGACGTGTGTCTCTCTGCTGGGAGTCTGTTGTTGTTGTTGTTGTTGTTGTTGTTGTTATTGAGTGTGCGGTGCGAGGCGAGACGTTCACTTGCCTGCTTCGTGTGTCGTTGCCGGGGTCATGGCTGTGGACGTGAAGGAGGCGGAGACTCTGCCTGTGGAGTAGTGAGCCTGGGGACACAGAGAGAGGACACACACAGGAAGTTATAGCTAACTGATCCTGATTGATGACACCTCTCCTATGATTGATAGATGGCACAAACCGATACTGGAGATTATTGATCTTTAGATTCACTGGTGAAAAAAAACCCAAAACAACCAATAATATCAATAATAATGAATGATACACATCGATGTCCATCTTTCACGGCTTTCAATAATCTAACACTCTGGGGCGCTCGGTGGTCGAGTGGTAGTTAGACACCACATGTCCCATGTTGGCATATGCCTGAGGCGCTGATCGCCGGTTCGATTCCCCCAGTCTCTCTCCCTGCTTTCCTCTTTCCTCTTTGTCTAGTGAGGTTTCTCTAGATGAGCTGAACCTGCCCGGCCTTCGCTCCGGTCTCAGAACAACCGTCTTGGACCGGGTGGTACATCAAGTGCAAACAGGCTTAATTAAAGCCTCTGCAGCTCCTGTATGATTAAGAGCACAGCCCCCCCACCCCCCCCGCTCTGCACCTTCCTCCACCTCAGCTTAGAGAGATTTCCACCATCTCATAATTAAGGTACATTAGAGACGCTTTGAGGCTGTTTAAGTTTAAATTACAGCAGCGAACACCACAAACAGAGCGGTGGAGTTGGAGGAGGAGTTGGTCAGTTCAAATCAAGAGCACGACAACAACTGAGTGAAGATGAAACGCGGAGAAGTGAAAATGGATTTCTGAAGCTCGACGGCTATTCAGCGGTCCCTGGTTCGGCTTTCTTCTGCTCTAGTTCTCGTGAAGACGCATGAAAGCACAGACTTTACCTTGTGTGCTCCGTCTGACCTATATTTCCCCGTTGGTTCAGACGCTGTCAGAGCGTCACCTCAACTGTGAACTCGAGATGAGAGAGCGACCGAGGAGGAGAGGCTCTGGTGCTCAAATGAATAAATAAAATAAAATAAAATATCGAGACACGGCGCAACATCACAGGGGGGCTCGAAAAGAGACGCGGTGACACCACCGTTCAGTCTGAGTCAGGCCTCATCAGAGGTTGTTCGAGGACAACTCCAACCATCTCCACCAGGTCCCAACATCCTTCATCAAATACTTTGATTGCACAGGCATCATGGATACCACAACCACTCCCATCTGCACTGTGGTCACTGGGCAGGTGGGGGCGTTCAAATACCTCCACACAACAACAACAACAACCACCACACCTGTAAACCTCTGCTACACCTCCCCTGTCTGGGGAACCTCCTCGGCTTCCACCAGGTGACCTCACCGAATCCGTCGTCACCTCCAACACAAACACAGACCTGGTTCGGTGCTTTGAGTAACACTGTCCACCTTAATCCTCTTAACAAAAACCATCAGACTGTGCAACACGTTTATGTAATTTGGCGGCCATTTTTGGCTTCTGTGGAGGAAACGGGAGCAGAGAGCGTGTTTCCAAAATATCTGTATTGCCGCCCGCCCGCTGGCAGACGCTGTGAAGGACTGAACTTTACCCAGTGACGTAGGTCTGGTGGTGGTGATGGATTCTGGATGTATTTTTCTACACACACACAAAAAAAACACACCTTTATCTAGACGAACCAAGAGATGTTTACAAGCATCAACAACAAACTACAAATAGCCCGTGATACACACAGACACACTACACAACCAACACAGCTGTCAGGCCGCATGATACGAGTCACTCACATCCAGAACCAACTTTCATCCATCAGCATCATTAATATTTCACGAAGCTCGAGGCTCCATTATTCATTCATTACCACTTATCTATGGGCTGACTTATTAACTTTAAACACATTTAACTGTGCTGCCTTAAACTGATTTAAGCCTCTGACTCGATCTTATGAACCAGGCTTTTTCTTATATTTGCTTTTAAATATTAAAAACATCATCTACTCTCCACATCACTGTCAACACTCTTTGTTAGGTTTCTGCATGTTGTTCTTTTTAGTCTCATTTCCAGCAGCATTGAGAGTCTATTAGTGTGGGTTTGGCTCCCTCCTGTGTCCAAAGTAAGAACTGCACTTCTTTGAAACTGCAGCAGATCTGAATGAATCACGTTTTCAGTTGATTAGTTATGATATAAAATCTTCTCAGAGTGGATCACTCTCATTAAACGGCCAAGATGGTGAAGATTTTGACTAGAAAAAGTAACAATTTCTAATTTAAAGTGCTATAATTAAAAAAAAAAACCTAAAAAACAATTACGTTGGCAAATCAACAGATTCATCTCCATCAGAAATTAGAAAAAAAGACCATGTGACGTGGCTGAAAGCTCCAGCGAAACATTTTAGTTGAAAATTTCCTATTTTACTTGCCCTTTACCAGGAGGTACTGCTTTATCTGACCTTGTCGTGGGAAGCGGTGACTTTAATCTAACGAAGAATAATGAGAGTTCACGATGAAGTCTTGTGGTATTACTGGCACACGCCATCACGTTCTTATTTCCTGCATGAAAATGGTGAATTACTGAATTCACAGCATGTCAGTGTCATCGTAGGTATCTGAACATCTCAGCTCTCACCACTGTGAACACGTGTGTCACATTTTAAATAGAGCCACCTCCTCATCCTCTGTCTCTCTCTCTCCTCTCTCTCCTGCTACAGCATTGTGATGTTTTCACTTACAGCGTTCAGCTTGTCCGTCTTCTTGGCCTCCGGCTCCTTCATGGTGGAGGCCAGGAGCTGATCCCCCTTGTAGTCTTTGTAGAGCTCGCTAAGGTCTCCCTGGTCTCAAGGTTGGTGCTGTTCAGGTGGTACGCCGGGTCCTGCTTGGCCTTTTCCTCATCTGAACCATGACAGTGGGGGAAAAAAAACACCGTCAAAAACTCTGATGAATTTTCACTCCGGTTCCTGATTAAAGCAGAACAAAGAGAAAAGACAGCTGATGCCTCACCTGGATCCAGCACCTTCAGGTTGTTTTTTACATGGAAGAAGTTGGAAACATTGAATTTATCCAGGTTTGTAGGGTCCTATAAACACAGAACAGAACAGTTACACCAGTAACATACAAACTGTTTTCCATTAATAATGTGCTTTAAACTTCAAGCAACAACCCACCTGGAGTGTGATGAGGTCCTTTCTCGCGAAGGGCTCATCAGTCAGCAGATCTTTAAAACTCTTGGTCTTAATGTTGAGTTGCTCAACAGCCTGGGAAACAAAAGACACCATGTATTTAATTCCAACTGTTGCCCAGAATTTGTATAACATTGATTTCTGCTCATTTTCTTGAGCTGAAACGATCATATAAAACACATGAGATTCTACTTTGTTGAATGTATCTGTAAAACCAGATAACAGCCTGTAACTGTTGTTTTGCTGCACACAACTAATTCAATGTGATGTAAGGCAGCAGGCTGCTGTGTCCATGTGGGCTGCGCATCTGCTCTGTATCACACACAGCAGCCAAACCTGATAACATCTCCTCCTCTCTGCTTTGTCTCTCTGTAATTTTAGACACTGGGCCCATGATCCAAAAACTATTTGTGTGTGAGGATCAATGTGGGAGTTCACCTCACCTCATAAGAATACACATTCCCGGTGACCTTGTTGGCAACGATGTGAGAGTTATTTGTGAAGACGTTGTACAGGACGGGGCAGTGATACTTTCCTGGAACAAAAACAACAGGATGAAAATCAGAAACAAGAGAAGCAGCAGAGCCACTGTCAATCGACTGAAGCCTCATCTCACCCAGAAGTCAAGAGGTATCTCATGTAAAGTGCCCGCTGCTGAATTATCATCTCGTCCACGTCTTCCTCCACTTTGCTTTAATCTGCCCTTAACCCCCACCACCACCAGCACCACCATCATCCTGCTCCCTCCCCATCAGCCTTATCAAGCTGCTCTCACACTGTGCTGCAGTAACACAAGTGTGGCTTTGACCTTTTCATCCATAACTACCTGCTGATTGTGGCGATTGGAAAATTATCCCTGATGCCATTATGTAGAACTCTTAGGATTAAATGACACTGAGCACATTTTTACCATCGTTGTTCTTGGTGAAGTTGAGTTTGATCAGAGACTTTGCCTCCAGTTTCTATGGGAAGAATAAAAAAAAAAAACAGAGGTTTACATTTGAAGAAAATCTCACAGGTTGTGCATCATGCAAAGCATCATGGGAGCTCCTATGACAATTTTAACAAAGAGATATCTAAAATAAAATGTTCAATGAGCTGCTGACGGTTCAACGGACTTATCATTTCATCAGTATTGTGGAATAACTTTACCAATTTATAAAACCATGTCACCATGTAAGTAGATAGATGACCTACCTCTCCTGTGGCAGGATTAGTGCCATACCTCTTAATCCATGGAACAATGCTCCTAAAACAGAAAGGCAGAAAGGAAGAGATCAACAACACATGGTCCAACCATCAGAGTCGTCTTCCTGGTTTAAGATGAGCAGACTCCTCTATTTTCCTTCATGGTAAATGCACAAATACACAGTGACAACCGACAGTCAAAAGGCCACTTACAGTCAGACAGACCTCCTTTAAAATGTCTTGATTTTTTTTAAAATCTACTTACAGAAGGTCAAAGACGACTCCCTCCTCGGTGCAGACAGGATACTCAAACGGCTGAAGGGACAAGCTGGAACGTTTCAGAGCAAATAATCATGTTGAAATGAGACAAATATATATTATCTACAGTTACTCAGTAAGAAGGCTATGCATGTTAGTGTCGTCTGTTTTTTCCACGCCTACACAGTAAACAATATCCTGGCCATGTGTCCGACATAAATGTGGAACAGCAAAGCCAGAATGTGTAATAGTAAATCTGTGCGGACCGGATGAACATCTCCGAAGGATAGAAAACAAATCTCCTCTTACCTGCAGTGGTCGAATGGAAGTCGTCTGAAGTTTGCCTGTGGGATTTCTGAAAAACGAAGAGAACTTTACCAGTGACCTCATCTTAAAAATAAACATCTGAAATCTACTGAGTAACATCTGGTTATGGAAGAGTTAACACGGGATATTGGCTACAATGGATGGATGGATGGATGAAGTATTAGGAAGTATTGCTTGGATTATTCCAGATGTGCAAGTGTCCTGCAGTCAGTCAAGGAAGTGCAGCAACCCCCCCCCCCCATCATAACTTGTGTTTATTAAATATTCTTAGTTTTCATTGTTATTTCATTATAGCAAAGCTATGACAGTTCACGTTTGTTTTGACCTGGTAACGTTAAAATCCAATCGATTGACTTAACATTGGAGAAATATAACAACAAACTCACCTGTTCGTTTTCCCCCATAGAAGTTTGTGTATTCTGTACATGTGATGTACCTGTCAGGAGGATTAAAGAAACACACAAACACGTACAATAAGATAGGGGGGAGGGGGGTGATATGTTCGTTCAGAGTACATTAAAAAGTAGAGTTCGCCCCCTCGCTACATCACAAATAGCATTAGCTTGCTATGCTAACAACAACAATCATGTTTCGGAGCCGCTGTGTGCTGTTCAGGATTATTTTAATACTCACATTTTGTCTTTTTGATGCTGTCGCTTCCCCATTTTGAGTTTGTGTGAGGCTCTGACAGATTACGTCCAGGAAAATTAAAGACTTTACCAACAGAAACACACAAACCGTTCACCTTTCCTTTTCCTGTTTACGTTCTTATTCGTTGTCCTCGTGAACGGAAGTTACATTCTAAGTGCGGCGCGCGGCTGCCATCTACTGGCAGAACGATCGCAGCGCATTTACCTCCACAGCGGTCCAACAGATCTCCAGAAACATTAAAGCAAGATTGATTGATTTAACGATTAGTTATTTGACAGAATATCAATTGTAAACAAATTTAAAGACTTATTTGCCATTTCAGTAATCTTTATTCACATGTAGCACCTTCTTAAACATGAATGTTTGCCATTGATCCCACTTTGAGGGAGATTCAGAGAAGCTCCAATTCAGGTTCATTTCCAACCAAACTCCCAAAACTGTGTCACTGCCGCCATCCTAGGCTCCTCCTAGAAATATTCTGCATCTCTCCTGTCATTTATACTGCTCACATCATCTTTCTGACGTTGTAATATGACCTCTGGAAATACTTAAAACAAATTCCAGGCTTGTCTGATGATCCTGTCCGAGCTTTGAGGGGTTTTGTCTTTGGCGATGCGTAGGGCTGATTGGTTTGCTTTTTCATGCACAAACCTGTCTTATTCTCATCATCCACTTCTACACTGCGTTTAGTTTAGTTAAGGAAGCACATCGCTAACTGGACAAACATGACAAAAACAAAACATTGCAGAATAAATTAATCTACAATAGGTTTTATTTTATCTTGGCATTTGATTCGTTAAGGGTATACCCACAATTATGGCTAATCATTTACTTCTTCTAACAAGAGAAGCGAGCAAACAAAAAACTGGCCGAGGCGTGAACCTTGTCCAGGTGGTTAGTAATGTGTAGCAGAAGGTACATTCAGGTTGCCTGTTGCACACACGTCCTCTGAAGCAAGGACAAATCATTTTACAGGTACTAATGACCCTCTTTCCCCTGAAAATAAACAAAGGGTAAGAAAATAGAAAGGTGTAGACCGTGGATCCATCATAAGAACGATTTCATCTTCGATCAAACCTCAGTATGGATAAAGGATGCTGTGGAGTGATGGTGTTTGTATAGAAAAGTATAATCTGAGTTATACTACCTGAGTTACAACTGGCTTTCATTTCACACACCACTTGTAGCACTTCAGCAGCTTATGAAGGGAACACACCAGGTCCAAAGAACAAAGACACACTTTACACAGAACTTCATGTTGCACAATGAACAACTCAACAACAGGTGAAAGTTCTCATCCTTGGCACTTTATCTGTCAGGCAGAACCAAACTTTGACATTGAAGAAACAAAGGCCGAGCTATCAGCCCGACACTTAGCTGTTACTGACAAACATACATTTTTTTTTAAACGATGACAAAAACAAAAGTCGAACAGGAAGGAAATACAGCACATATTCACAAAAGAAAACAAAACAAAAACAACAGGGTTGAAGAGCCAGACGTTCGCCAGTCCAGTAAGTGGATCGTAGCTGATTTGCATGAAAAGTGCAGTAATAGGTCGAATTTTTCTTACAGAGCAAAAAAAAAAAAAAAAAAAAAAAAAAAAACAGAACCAAAAAGTTCACGATGTTGTTCCCTTCAAGAACAACTAAAGTCCATATAAATGGTAAACTTGTGGCCGGTGTTTGCTCAGTACCGTCCTGTAAATAAAATGAGTGTTTTCTCCAGTTTTAATAAAACAGTCTATGAGTGTTCAGGTGGAAAAACACAAATAAATCACCGCAAATCCATCATGGACACGGTGTCATTGGTGATGGTGACATGTCCCGCGTGCTGGGAGGGAGACACAGATTGGACATGTTAGAGTCTGCGCACATTCACCGAGGAAACAAACACTGTGTAATGCAAAAAAGACAAGTTTCATGGTACACCCTCGTTCATCCAGAGTAATATACAACATAAAAAAGCGTTTTCTAAGATCATCATGTCTTTGACCATCAAAGGTCATCCTCGAGTCCTCGAGTGGACGTTTGTGCAAAATTTAAGGCTGTTCCATATATATATACCATATATTGTATGGTTTCCTGCATGTTTAAAGACAAACATAAGTATATTTCAATAGGACACAGAGGAGGATGATGGTTCACAGTAGACTGGTACTCACTGTAAATAGAGGAGGATCTTTGCTGTGAGGGTGAAAGCCTTTCTGTTTACATGTGGAGATCTCGTCTGTCCCTCGGTCCGTCAACCTGAAGTAGCCGATTCTGGGACAAACACAGTAACACAGCGTCACCACTCAGCACACACACACACACAGACATGAATATGGCAGTACACTAACAAATACGTGTTAACCTAACACTGTGAAGGAGATCGATCCCAGTCGTGAGGAGGAAACAGGAAATCTTTTCATTTTCATAATGACTGGACACCAGCAGGTTCGTGACTCACTCATTGAACTTAGGTGAACAGACAATAGCAATGGCCTCTGGCAGCATTATCTGGTAGGAGCAGTGTGTGTGTAGGTCGACGCTAGACAGGAAGGCCGTCTGTGTGGGGTGAGTCTGGAAAAAATAAAAAAATAAAGCCCAGTGTTCAGTTAGTTTCTTTTCAATGTAAAAAAAAACTAATAAAATACAAAAGTTTATGAAAACTCAACATGACACCTCAGTGTCAACTTTCTGTCTGTAGTACGATTTACTGACACTACTGACACTGTGTACGAGTGTTGGGCCAAAAATACATGTGCAAAAATGAAAATAAGCACTTGTCAACAATCAAAAGTGTAAAATTTAAATCACATTCATTTGATATTACAACAACACACTCCCCATGGCCACCAGGGCTGGGTACAGCTAATAATATATGACTGTTTGCATATTAACTTGTGTGTAACTTTATCGTAACAACAGGAAAAAAAGAAAAAGAGTTAAGTATAATGCTTTACCTTCATGAGAAGTTTTGCCCTGGAATCAGTATATCTATATACACCTAATATATCTATATCTATTCATCTAAATATCATATCATCATCATATTTATACACATGAATAAGATATTAATCTTAATGTCTTTATAATGATTTAAGTCAGACTGCTGAGCCCTGTGTGGTCACATTCCTCACAAACATAGATTAATATTTAAAACAGAACCTATCATGTTCCTCTATCACATTATACTTTAAAATGTTCCTCTAGTCAAATCCCACTGTAGCAGCAGCAGATAGAACATCTTCATTTGTCAGAGCAGAAAAGAGGTGGCGCAGGATTATCTCGCTCCTGTGCAGCACGGCGGTGCAGTCGCTGCCTTGAAGTGTTTACTCACATGTATCCAGCCCAGGGTGATGAGATCAAACTGGTCCTGTATGAGGAAGAGCTCCTCTTCGTTTTCCGTATCACAGTAGTCTGGGCCGCCACACTGCTTTGGTACGATGACGTGGGTCACGGTGAACGCGTTTCTGGTCTGGAACAAACACACAAAAAAAAAAAGCGCCGGCGCTGTTACACTGCTTTAAATTATGCAGAGCCGCTGTCTGCCAAGAAAGCTACCCAAGGACTCTAGGAGCTAAATTAACGGAGCGCTGACTGGTTCCTGCCGTGGGTGGAAAAAAAAGCCCAGTCATGCTCCTTAAAGAAAAAAAAAGTGAAAAGAGCTTTAAGTTAAGCCGAGCAGCACAAATGAGCCTCGTACATTTCAAACAAAAGCAACAGCAGATCTGGGACAGGGAGAGAAGAGTCAGGTTGTGTTGTACTCCTCTGGGGTGGGAGGTCAGCTGATGTCTCCACTTTATTCACCATCTCCTGATCCACATTCCTTAGATATTCATAGCCTCATAAATAAGCTGCAGGTTGTATTTTCAGACTTTCTTTCGTTAACCATCAGCTGATTGAAAGCAATAACACATATTTGTAAGTTTCACTAGTAATTTACATGGTTAACCTCATTTCTGTGCTTCCAGTATCAGATCTATTCAGAGGGGGTTTACACTGCCGCTTCAACAGAGACTCTCAGTCTTACCAGTTTCCCACACAGGATGCCACAAGTCTCCACGGCTCGGCTTGTGTTGGCCTCGGCCAACCGCAGAAAGCTCCGGCACAGCTCAGCGGGAACGGCCAACTGCCGAAGGGCATCCACCATTGTATCTGCACAAACCATGAAGAGAGATGGACAAAAGCTGAGCGGAAAAGTTTGATTCTTGTGATGTCCTGAAACACGGCATGGTGCAAAAACTGCAAATTAAGTAGGTCAGGGGGGAAAGAAATCAGCTCAGAGGAATAAATACTTTAAAGCAGGAGCGGGGCAGTATTTAAATCCTCTGAGGGCCCCCCCCCCCCCGTGTCACAGAAAGATTAACTTACTGTTGTTCCCCGGGCTGACCAGAGACCCGGGCTTGAGCGAGCGGTCGAAGCTGGGCGGGCCGGAGGCAGGTGTGCCGATGGTAGTGGGAGGGTTATTGTATTGGTGGTTGGTGCCACTGGACAGGTCCCCCGGGCTGTGTGGAGCGGTGGGGGAGACCACCGGGGGCCCCTGGATGCCGGGAATGAGGGGCATGTCGGGGGAAGGCATGGCGGGCGTGGCGAACTCGAGGACCACACGCTGGCGCTCCTTCTCCAGCTCCTGGCGGCGGATCATCTCCTCGAAGGCACTGAACTGCTCCTGCTCCCGCTGCCGCCGCTGCATCTCCGCGACGCGCTCCCGCTCGGCGTCCAGCGCTCGCTGCCTGGACTGCTCCTGCGCCAGGGCTTCGTCCTCCGCTTTCTGGAGGCAAAACACATCGCACATGTGCAAGTCTGAGTCTCGGCCGGTGGTCCCTTTTGTTCATCTATTGTTCTTCTGATCAGGAAAGACATTCAGTGATAAACTGTGTGACATGAGATTGGCTTCAGGTCGTTGTTGACAACAGCAGTTCTGTTGTGCAATAATTCATGTGAGCTGTGAGTTGAGATGAATAAGTTTCATTCACTGTAATAAACAATGTGACTATTCAAGGTCATTGTTATTGTTTTGCCTCCATTTGGCCTGATAATGAATGACTGGCCCCTGTTATTACGACCATGGTATGCAGTTCCTGTGGCGCTGGTTAATGTTTCACTCCACTTACACGATAGACAACACGCTGTGAAATCAATGTACAATGATGCTGTGCGCTAAATGTGGACTACATTTTTTTTTTTCACAGTCGTTGTGAACTTAGGAGCCGTGAGAAATTCTACCTTTTTGACAAGGTACTGTGCATGTTCCTGCTCGAATCTCCTCAGAAGAGCTTTTTTCAGAACCTCAGCTTGAGGAAATGCAACGTCCTTCAGTTTCTGAGGGAAAAAAGAAAATACAGGAGATAAATGCTGAGCTCGAACAGGTTTGTGAAAACAAATTCAAACCTGGACCAGTATTAAAACTACGTACCTTTAGTGTGTCTTTCTTCTCAGGGATGTTAGCGGTCTTGTAATCCCGGTGCTTGGGGAGTTTTTCTATAAAGAGTCTTGGTGAAAGAGAATTTCTTGCTATTTACAGGTGAAAGTTTCTACAGGCCTCAAACTTTCCTGAGCATCTAAACAGTCGTGAACATCTCCTCTGAACTTGACACGTGAGACGCAGTCTGAGGGACAAAGTCATAGTAACTAGGTAAAAATACTTACGTGATGTATTTATTGTAAAGGAGGAAGGCGTGCTCGATGTTGCCCTCCTCTGTGTAGATGTTAGCCATGCGGATCATCTCCATGCCCGAGCGGAAGTACCGGCGCGGGGGGACGTCGTCGTTCACCTCCACCGTGCTTCCCTTCTTGGTCAACGCACGGACTCGCTCCTCCGGTTGCAGACTGACGTCAGTGTGATCGGCCATCGTTACAGCCCAACCTGCAACACTGGGGACAAGACGGGCCACATATTTACCGCTGCAGTCAGCGCTGTGTGGACAAACCGGAAGAAAACTATGCACACACACTATTTTATTTGGCATGTTGGTTTGTTCCATACTTAGAACAGGTACACTGATCTTTACAACCTCACATTAAAGAAACAATACAGTGAAACTTTTAGATTTGATTGAAAAGTGAAGCAGGATCTTAAACTCTCACCAGAAATCACAGCTGTTTCTTTAATGTCTTTATTCTCATGTGATTTGGGTAAACGGCCCCATGGAGCTCATGTGCCAGTCGGTAAACTTTACTGTTGTCTGTCTGAGAGCGAATGTCAAACACTGTGTGTGGTTGTAAGACACGTTTTTCTTCTATGTTCAATACTTTTTAATGGCATAAGTCACATTTTGGTCAGTTTTCCAAGAAGGTAATATTGGTTCCTTACATTACCGTTCTCTTGTCTCTTGGGACAATGAACTCACATTGTGGCTCCTGACTGAACATGAGCAGACACTTCAAAAAGCCTTTACACCCATTATGGATGTGAGAGCATAACTTCATCCTCTGTATAAACTAGAACAAGAAGTCAGTGGCCCTCTCCTCACGCTCTGTATTGAGGCCACAGCTCAGTCTGAGACTCACTGACTGCTCAGTACATTTAGAAGAAGAGCAATGACTCTGCTGGGAGGCTCCATGAGCCGGGGTTTTCTTCTCTGTATTGATCAAATGAAGTCAAATGTGAGAACGCTTCATCAGCATGCTGACTAACAGTCAGATGGCTCGCATTGATTCAACCGTGACAGCTTCTTGGCACAGAGTGTTGAGAGAGTTACAAGCACAGACAGAGGAGTAGCACCGATAAAAGACACAGGAGAGGTGAATACACTTGACACTTAGATGCTATTTTTAAACTTCACTTGTGTCCTTTAAGAAACTTTCTAATCTGATGCGTCAAGCCGACAAAATAATCACAATTGGGCCATACGCTGTAACTGATTGACTGATGACTATAGATTCAAATGCCCGAAGGAAAAAGCAGCCAGACCTCAAGCAAAATGCTGCTTAAACATATATACATCAATAACAATCCAGTTTATAATCATGTAACATTAAAAAAAATAAAGTATGCACATCATTTTGACTTGTGTTTTTGCTTTATGGCATCCAAAGCACACACACACTACAACAAACATGACTGTAATATAAACTATATTCTATCAAAGCTCAACTGAAACACACTGTATAGCTTACACTGAAGAACAGACACTCCTCCGCTCTTCATCGTCTGTCAAGTATGTACACTTCATCCACAAACATATGATCTAAAATCTATAATCTAAGAAACCTGCTCCAATGCAGATGACATGAGACCAGGTCAAACGTCTGGATTTGGCCACTCAGGACCTGATAAACCCAGACAGGCTGTCGTCCCAGATCAGTGGAACCGCTATTTAACTTATTAGTGAGTCTAGGTGTACAACTTCACAAATGTGAGGCTTGTCCGGATTTG
Organism: Caranx ignobilis; assembly: GCA_021432705.1. Lineage (NCBI taxonomy): Eukaryota > Metazoa > Chordata > Actinopteri > Carangiformes > Carangidae > Caranx > Caranx ignobilis. The sequence goes on along the minus strand of JAFHLA010000010.1, from coordinate 2,279,442 downwards.
ACAAGACTGAGAAGAGTAGTTTTGGAGCTAAACCTGATCTGGACTGGTCTGGTTGGGAAAACAGAGCAGCCGAACTGAAAGCTATTGTGTGTTTATCTATAGGTATACCAATCAACACATTAGCTGAGAGATAAATGTGAAACTCGATACGTGGTGTCAGAAATGCTTTAAAAAACAACGAGCCTTCGGCTAACTGTCACTCCGGTGCTAACACACACACACACACACGAACTGTCAAACTGTGGCTCTTTACAGCTCAAATATTTACTGACACTGCGATAATTTCACCTCATTCAGAAACTCACGAGTTCACGGGTGTACTCTGTGTAAAAGTATAAAGATAAATGTGTACTTCAGGCTCCTGGTGATCTCTGAAACCCCTAACTGTTTGTGTACCTCGCCAAGCTAGCAGCGCTAACTCGGCTAACTTAGCAAAGCCAATGCTACCAGTTAGAAACGGTTAAGTAGCTGATCGAACCGAAGAAGAAGTTAATCTTCATTCTTACCCGATCGAGCCGTGAACCCCGGGGGCTGTCAGAGGTCTACATACAGAGCAAACCAAAACCAGATCAAAAACACAGTCCTGGACTGGACTGGACCGTCTCAGCGTCCAACCTCACGTACTGATCTCTACACTTCCGCAGTCAGAACAACTTCCGCCCTGACGAGTCACGCCCCGCGCCAGAGGAGGATCGATATGATGATACGTTATCGGTTAAGTTTTACGGCCATTCAAAACCAAACATACACATTTTAAGTAAGATTGAACTCCATCTTTGTTTTTTTTTTTCTTTTATCTCTGTCATAGATCTGCGACACTTTTCTCACACGGATTCAGAGACACTTTACAGAGTAGCGATGATATCAGATGATCTATGATGATCTTAGATGATCTATCAGACATGTATGATGACGCAAATAAACAACAAATCATGACGTAATTACAAAAGACAGAAAAAAACAATCACTATATATTGGTCTGTATGAACGTGTGTGGCTCGTTGGTCTAGGGGTATGATTCTCGCTTTGGGTGCGAGAGGTCCCGGGTTCAAATCCCGGACGAGCCCATTATTTATTCAATGATCTCTGACCTAAGAATGAAGACGAGTGAAAACCTGTAATAGATAAACCCAGGAGTTGTGTCACAGGATTAGTCCTCTGTAAAACTCCCTGTACTATAATGTGCGGCAAGGCGACCTCTCTGTTTGTCCATCTGTCTTATCTATCTATCTTTACTGTGACAAATACTTTACATCACATTCAGAAATTAAATGTAGTGTGGATTATTGTTCATTATCATGTAGCGAACTACAAATATCAAGTCTCGTGACATGGCAATATAACCTGATAGTATTACAGATTTGATATTCAGCTAATCATCCTTCCTCATATTTACTAAGCAACAAAGGTTTTGATTTTGTTCATTGATAAATAACTTAAAGGATTATTTTGATCATTTTTTGGTGCAGTTTCTCAGCACCACCTAGTGGAAAATATACTAATGACAACCACCTTTCCATGCATAACAGAGTACACTGACAAATGGCATGGGGGGGGGGGGGGGGCGTCTCCATCAGCATGGGAACTCTGCATCCGCGACCTTAAGGTCAAGAAAGATCTCATCAGGCAGGCTGGGAACCTGGTAATCTTTCTCTGAGCACAAATACCGAGGGGCTGTCAAACTGTCTGATCACACACACACACACACACACACACACACACACACACACACACACACACACACACATACTATTATAACCTTCATTTGCGCCACTGGCTGACAGTGAGGAGACATAAACTGACTTGATGATGTGACAATGGGACACTTACACACTTCACGTGAAAGGGTCTAAGTCATATACACTATGGTCTGTAAGAGACCGGACTGGAAAACAGCCATTGACGTGACTGACCAGGCGGGGACACAAGGACCTAATTCCCTTCCGCCTCTCAGGCACTGAACCCTGACTGACTTGAACAACGTCAGCTGTAAGTGAATGAGTGTGAGAACTTGAAAGGGTCCAGATGCTGTGATAGGAATTGGACAGGACAAGGACCACCACCACTGGAGCCGGGACCCTACTGGAACCGGGACGAGGAACAGAACCAGGACCATGGCCAGCCCAACGCTGGGGCTACCGCGAGCTGCCCTCGCTTCCTGGTCACCGCGAGGGAGCTCGCCTGCCCTGTGTGTAATGTAGTGGGGGGATTCCCCCTACAGTCTGTGTACGTGGCTGAGTCATGCCGGTCAGCCCAACGCTGGGGCTACCGCGAGCTGCCCTCGCTTCCTGGTCACCGCGAGGGAGCTCGCCTGCCCTGTGTGTAATGTAGTGGGGGGATTCCCCCTACAGTCTGTGTACGTGGCTGAGTCATGCCGGTCAGCCCAACGCTGGGGCTACCGCGAGCTGCCCTCGCTTCCTGGTCACCGCGAGGGAGCTCGCCTGCCCTGTGTGTAATGTAGTGGGGGGATTCCCCCTACAGTCTGTGTACGTGGCTGAGTCATGCCGGTCAGCCCAACGCTGGGGCTACCGCGAGCTGCCCTCGCTTCCTGGTCACCGCGAGGGAGCTCGCCTGCCCTGTGTGTAATGTAGTGGGGGGATTCCCCCTACAGTCTGTGTACGTGGCTGAGTCATGCCGGTCAGCCCAACGCTGGGGCTACCGCGAGCTGCCCTCGCTTCCTGGTCACCGCGAGGGAGCTCGCCTGCCCTGTGTGTAATGTAGTGGGGGGATTCCCCTACAGTCTGTGTACGTGGCTGAGTCATGCCGGTCAGCCCAACGCTGGGGCTACCGCGAGCTGCCCTCGCTTCCTGGTCACCGCGAGGGAGCTCGCCTGCCCTGTGTGTAATGTAGTGGGGGGATTCCCCCTACAGTCTGTGTACGTGGCTGAGTCATGCCGGTCAGCCCAACGCTGGGGCTACCGCGAGCTGCCCTCGCTTCCTGGTCACCGCGAGGGAGCTCGCCTGCCCTGTGTGTAATGTAGTGGGGGGATTCCCCCTACAGTCTGTGTACGTGGCTGAGTCATGCCGGTCAGCCCAACGCTGGGGCTACCGCGAGCTGCCCTCGCTTCCTGGTCACCGCGAGGGAGCTCGCCTGCCCTGTGTGTAATGTAGTGGGGGGATTCCCCCTACAGTCTGTGTACGTGGCTGAGTCATGCCGGTCAGCCCAACGCTGGGGCTACCGCGAGCTGCCCTCGCTTCCTGGTCACCGCGAGGGAGCTCGCCTGCCCTGTGTGTAATGTAGTGGGGGGATTCCCCCTACAGTCTGTGTACGTGGCTGAGTCATGCCGGTCAGCCCAACGCTGGGGCTACCGCGAGCTGCCCTCGCTTCCTGGTCACCGCGAGGGAGCTCGCCTGCCCTGTGTGTAATGTAGTGGGGGGATTCCCCCTACAGTCTGTGTACGTGGCTGAGTCATGCCGGTCAGCCCAACGCTGGGGCTACCGCGAGCTGCCCTCGCTTCCTGGTCACCGCGAGGGAGCTCGCCTGCCCTGTGTGTAATGTAGTGGGGGGATTCCCCCTACAGTCTGTGTACGTGGCTGAGTCATGCCGGTCAGCCCAACGCTGGGGCTACCGCGAGCTGCCCTCGCTTCCTGGTCACCGCGAGGGAGCTCGCCTGCCCTGTGTGTAATGTAGTGGGGGGATTCCCCCTACAGTCTGTGTACGTGGCTGAGTCATGCCGGTCAGCCCAACGCTGGGGCTACCGCGAGCTGCCCTCGCTTCCTGGTCACCGCGAGGGAGCTCGCCTGCCCTGTGTGTAATGTAGTGGGGGGATTCCCCCTACAGTCTGTGTACGTGGCTGAGTCATGCCGGTCAGCCCAACGCTGGGGCTGCCGCGAGCTGCCCTCGCTTCCTGGTCACCGCGAGGGAGCTCGCCTGCCCTGTGTGTAATGTAGTGGGGGGATTCCCCCTACAGTCTGTGTACGTGGCTGAGTCATGCCGGTCAGCCCAACGCTGGGGCTGCCGCGAGCTGCCCTCGCTTCCTGGTCACCGCGAGGGAGCTCGCCTGCCCTGTGTGTAATGTAGTGGGGGGATTCCCCCTACAGTCTGTGTACGTGGCTGAGTCATGCCGGTCAGCCCAACGCTGGGGCTGCCGCGAGCTGCCCTCGCTTCCTGGTCACCGCGAGGGAGCTCGCCTGCCCTGTGTGTAATGTAGTGGGGGGATTCCCCCTACAGTCTGTGTACGTGGCTGAGTCATGCCGGTCAGCCCAACGCTGGGGCTGCCGCGAGCTGCCCTCGCTTCCTGGTCACCGCGAGGGAGCTCGCCTGCCCTGTGTGTAATGTAGTGGGGGGATTCCCCCTACAGTCTGTGTACGTGGCTGAGTCATGCCGGTCAGCCCAACGCTGGGGCTGCCGCGAGCTGCCCTCGCTTCCTGGTCACCGCGAGGGAGCTCGCCTGCCCTGTGTGTAATGTAGTGGGGGGATTCCCCCTACAGTCTGTGTACGTGGCTGAGTCATGCCGGTCAGCCCAACGCTGGGGCTGCCGCGAGCTGCCCTCGCTTCCTGGTCACCGCGAGGGAGCTCGCCTGCCCTGTGTGTAATGTAGTGGGGGGATTCCCCCTACAGTCTGTGTACGTGGCTGAGTCATGCCGGTCAGCCCAACGCTGGGGCTGCCGCGAGCTGCCCTCGCTTCCTGGTCACCGCGAGGGAGCTCGCCTGCCCTGTGTGTAATGTAGTGGGGGGATTCCCCCTACAGTCTGTGTACGTGGCTGAGTCATGCCGGTCAGCCCAACGCTGGGGCTGCCGCGAGCTGCCCTCGCTTCCTGGTCACCGCGAGGGAGCTCGCCTGCCCTGTGTGTAATGTAGTGGGGGGATTCCCCCTACAGTCTGTGTACGTGGCTGAGTCATGCCGGTCAGCCCAACGCTGGGGCTGCCGCGAGCTGCCCTCGCTTCCTGGTCACCGCGAGGGAGCTCGCCTGCCCTGTGTGTAATGTAGTGGGGGGATTCCCCCTACAGTCTGTGTACGTGGCTGAGTCATGCCGGTCAGCCCAACGCTGGGGCTGCCGCGAGCTGCCCTCGCTTCCTGGTCACCGCGAGGGAGCTCGCCTGCCCTGTGTGTAATGTAGTGGGGGGATTCCCCCTACAGTCTGTGTACGTGGCTGAGTCATGCCGGTCAGCCCAACGCTGGGGCTGCCGCGAGCTGCCCTCGCTTCCTGGTCACCGCGAGGGAGCTCGCCTGCCCTGTGTGTAATGTAGTGGGGGGATTCCCCCTACAGTCTGTGTACGTGGCTGAGTCATGCCGGTCAGCCCAACGCTGGGGCTGCCGCGAGCTGCCCTCGCTTCCTGGTCACCGCGAGGGAGCTCGCCTGCCCTGTGTGTAATGTAGTGGGGGGATTCCCCCTACAGTCTGTGTACGTGGCTGAGTCATGCCGGTCAGCCCAACGCTGGGGCTGCCGCGAGCTGCCCTCGCTTCCTGGTCACCGCGAGGGAGCTCGCCTGCCCTGTGTGTAATGTAGTGGGGGGATTCCCCCTACAGTCTGTGTACGTGGCTGAGTCATGCCGGTCAGCCCAACGCTGGGGCTGCCGCGAGCTGCCCTCGCTTCCTGGTCACCGCGAGGGAGCTCGCCTGCCCTGTGTGTAATGTAGTGGGGGGATTCCCCCTACAGTCTGTGTACGTGGCTGAGTCATGCCGGTCAGCCCAACGCTGGGGCTGCCGCGAGCTGCCCTCGCTTCCTGGTCACCGCGAGGGAGCTCGCCTGCCCTGTGTGTAATGTAGTGGGGGGATTCCCCCTACAGTCTGTGTACGTGGCTGAGTCATGCCGGTCAGCCCAACGCTGGGGCTGCCGCGAGCTGCCCTCGCTTCCTGGTCACCGCGAGGGAGCTCGCCTGCCCTGTGTGTAATGTAGTGGGGGGATTCCCCCTACAGTCTGTGTACGTGGCTGAGTCATGCCGGTCAGCCCAACGCTGGGGCTGCCGCGAGCTGCCCTCGCTTCCTGGTCACCGCGAGGGAGCTCGCCTGCCCTGTGTGTAATGTAGTGGGGGGATTCCCCCTACAGTCTGTGTACGTGGCTGAGTCATGCCGGTCAGCCCAACGCTGGGGCTGCCGCGAGCTGCCCTCGCTTCCTGGTCACCGCGAGGGAGCTCGCCTGCCCTGTGTGTAATGTAGTGGGGGGATTCCCCCTACAGTCTGTGTACGTGGCTGAGTCATGCCGGTCAGCCCAACGCTGGGGCTGCCGCGAGCTGCCCTCGCTTCCTGGTCACCGCGAGGGAGCTCGCCTGCCCTGTGTGTAATGTAGTGGGGGGATTCCCCCTACAGTCTGTGTACGTGGCTGAGTCATGCCGGTCAGCCCAACGCTGGGGCTGCCGCGAGCTGCCCTCGCTTCCTGGTCACCGCGAGGGAGCTCGCCTGCCCTGTGTGTAATGTAGTGGGGGGATTCCCCCTACAGTCTGTGTACGTGGCTGAGTCATGCCGGTCAGCCCAACGCTGGGGCTGCCGCGAGCTGCCCTCGCTTCCTGGTCACCGCGAGGGAGCTCGCCTGCCCTGTGTGTAATGTAGTGGGGGGATTCCCCCTACAGTCTGTGTACGTGGCTGAGTCATGCCGGTCAGCCCAACGCTGGGGCTGCCGCGAGCTGCCCTCGCTTCCTGGTCACCGCGAGGGAGCTCGCCTGCCCTGTGTGTAATGTAGTGGGGGGATTCCCCCTACAGTCTGTGTACGTGGCTGAGTCATGCCGGTCAGCCCAACGCTGGGGCTGCCGCGAGCTGCCCTCGCTTCCTGGTCACCGCGAGGGAGCTCGCCTGCCCTGTGTGTAATGTAGTGGGGGGATTCCCCCTACAGTCTGTGTACGTGGCTGAGTCATGCCGGTCAGCCCAACGCTGGGGCTGCCGCGAGCTGCCCTCGCTTCCTGGTCACCGCGAGGGAGCTCGCCTGCCCTGTGTGTAATGTAGTGGGGGGATTCCCCCTACAGTCTGTGTACGTGGCTGAGTCATGCCGGTCAGCCCAACGCTGGGGCTGCCGCGAGCTGCCCTCGCTTCCTGGTCACCGCGAGGGAGCTCGCCTGCCCTGTGTGTAATGTAGTGGGGGGATTCCCCCTACAGTCTGTGTACGTGGCTGAGTCATGCCGGTCAGCCCAACGCTGGGGCTGCCGCGAGCTGCCCTCGCTTCCTGGTCACCGCGAGGGAGCTCGCCTGCCCTGTGTGTAATGTAGTGGGGGGATTCCCCCTACAGTCTGTGTACGTGGCTGAGTCATGCCGGTCAGCCCAACGCTGGGGCTGCCGCGAGCTGCCCTCGCTTCCTGGTCACCGCGAGGGAGCTCGCCTGCCCTGTGTGTAATGTAGTGGGGGGATTCCCCCTACAGTCTGTGTACGTGGCTGAGTCATGCCGGTCAGCCCAACGCTGGGGCTGCCGCGAGCTGCCCTCGCTTCCTGGTCACCGCGAGGGAGCTCGCCTGCCCTGTGTGTAATGTAGTGGGGGGATTCCCCCTACAGTCTGTGTACGTGGCTGAGTCATGCCGGTCAGCCCAACGCTGGGGCTGCCGCGAGCTGCCCTCGCTTCCTGGTCACCGCGAGGGAGCTCGCCTGCCCTGTGTGTAATGTAGTGGGGGGATTCCCCCTACAGTCTGTGTACGTGGCTGAGTCATGCCGGTCAGCCCAACGCTGGGGCTGCCGCGAGCTGCCCTCGCTTCCTGGTCACCGCGAGGGAGCTCGCCTGCCCTGTGTGTAATGTAGTGGGGGGATTCCCCCTACAGTCTGTGTACGTGGCTGAGTCATGCCGGTCAGCCCAACGCTGGGGCTGCCGCGAGCTGCCCTCGCTTCCTGGTCACCGCGAGGGAGCTCGCCTGCCCTGTGTGTAATGTAGTGGGGGGATTCCCCCTACAGTCTGTGTACGTGGCTGAGTCATGCCGGTCAGCCCAACGCTGGGGCTGCCGCGAGCTGCCCTCGCTTCCTGGTCACCGCGAGGGAGCTCGCCTGCCCTGTGTGTAATGTAGTGGGGGGATTCCCCCTACAGTCTGTGTACGTGGCTGAGTCATGCCGGTCAGCCCAACGCTGGGGCTGCCGCGAGCTGCCCTCGCTTCCTGGTCACCGCGAGGGAGCTCGCCTGCCCTGTGTGTAATGTAGTGGGGGGATTCCCCCTACAGTCTGTGTACGTGGCTGAGTCATGCCGGTCAGCCCAACGCTGGGGCTGCCGCGAGCTGCCCTCGCTTCCTGGTCACCGCGAGGGAGCTCGCCTGCCCTGTGTGTAATGTAGTGGGGGGATTCCCCCTACAGTCTGTGTACGTGGCTGAGTCATGCCGGTCAGCCCAACGCTGGGGCTGCCGCGAGCTGCCCTCGCTTCCTGGTCACCGCGAGGGAGCTCGCCTGCCCTGTGTGTAATGTAGTGGGGGGATTCCCCCTACAGTCTGTGTACGTGGCTGAGTCATGCCGGTCAGCCCAACGCTGGGGCTGCCGCGAGCTGCCCTCGCTTCCTGGTCACCGCGAGGGAGCTCGCCTGCCCTGTGTGTAATGTAGTGGGGGGATTCCCCCTACAGTCTGTGTACGTGGCTGAGTCATGCCGGTCAGCCCAACGCTGGGGCTGCCGCGAGCTGCCCTCGCTTCCTGGTCACCGCGAGGGAGCTCGCCTGCCCTGTGTGTAATGTAGTGGGGGGATTCCCCCTACAGTCTGTGTACGTGGCTGAGTCATGCCGGTCAGCCCAACGCTGGGGCTGCCGCGAGCTGCCCTCGCTTCCTGGTCACCGCGAGGGAGCTCGCCTGCCCTGTGTGTAATGTAGTGGGGGGATTCCCCCTACAGTCTGTGTACGTGGCTGAGTCATGCCGGTCAGCCCAACGCTGGGGCTGCCGCGAGCTGCCCTCGCTTCCTGGTCACCGCGAGGGAGCTCGCCTGCCCTGTGTGTAATGTAGTGGGGGGATTCCCCCTACAGTCTGTGTACGTGGCTGAGTCATGCCGGTCAGCCCAACGCTGGGGCTGCCGCGAGCTGCCCTCGCTTCCTGGTCACCGCGAGGGAGCTCGCCTGCCCTGTGTGTAATGTAGTGGGGGGATTCCCCCTACAGTCTGTGTACGTGGCTGAGTCATGCCGGTCAGCCCAACGCTGGGGCTGCCGCGAGCTGCCCTCGCTTCCTGGTCACCGCGAGGGAGCTCGCCTGCCCTGTGTGTAATGTAGTGGGGGGATTCCCCCTACAGTCTGTGTACGTGGCTGAGTCATGCCGGTCAGCCCAACGCTGGGGCTGCCGCGAGCTGCCCTCGCTTCCTGGTCACCGCGAGGGAGCTCGCCTGCCCTGTGTGTAATGTAGTGGGGGGATTCCCCCTACAGTCTGTGTACGTGGCTGAGTCATGCCGGTCAGCCCAACGCTGGGGCTGCCGCGAGCTGCCCTCGCTTCCTGGTCACCGCGAGGGAGCTCGCCTGCCCTGTGTGTAATGTAGTGGGGGGATTCCCCCTACAGTCTGTGTACGTGGCTGAGTCATGCCGGTCAGCCCAACGCTGGGGCTGCCGCGAGCTGCCCTCGCTTCCTGGTCACCGCGAGGGAGCTCGCCTGCCCTGTGTGTAATGTAGTGGGGGGATTCCCCCTACAGTCTGTGTACGTGGCTGAGTCATGCCGGTCAGCCCAACGCTGGGGCTGCCGCGAGCTGCCCTCGCTTCCTGGTCACCGCGAGGGAGCTCGCCTGCCCTGTGTGTAATGTAGTGGGGGGATTCCCCCTACAGTCTGTGTACGTGGCTGAGTCATGCCGGTCAGCCCAACGCTGGGGCTGCCGCGAGCTGCCCTCGCTTCCTGGTCACCGCGAGGGAGCTCGCCTGCCCTGTGTGTAATGTAGTGGGGGGATTCCCCCTACAGTCTGTGTACGTGGCTGAGTCATGCCGGTCAGCCCAACGCTGGGGCTGCCGCGAGCTGCCCTCGCTTCCTGGTCACCGCGAGGGAGCTCGCCTGCCCTGTGTGTAATGTAGTGGGGGGATTCCCCCTACAGTCTGTGTACGTGGCTGAGTCATGCCGGTCAGCCCAACGCTGGGGCTGCCGCGAGCTGCCCTCGCTTCCTGGTCACCGCGAGGGAGCTCGCCTGCCCTGTGTGTAATGTAGTGGGGGGATTCCCCCTACAGTCTGTGTACGTGGCTGAGTCATGCCGGTCAGCCCAACGCTGGGGCTGCCGCGAGCTGCCCTCGCTTCCTGGTCACCGCGAGGGAGCTCGCCTGCCCTGTGTGTAATGTAGTGGGGGGATTCCCCCTACAGTCTGTGTACGTGGCTGAGTCATGCCGGTCAGCCCAACGCTGGGGCTGCCGCGAGCTGCCCTCGCTTCCTGGTCACCGCGAGGGAGCTCGCCTGCCCTGTGTGTAATGTAGTGGGGGGATTCCCCCTACAGTCTGTGTACGTGGCTGAGTCATGCCGGTCAGCCCAACGCTGGGGCTGCCGCGAGCTGCCCTCGCTTCCTGGTCACCGCGAGGGAGCTCGCCTGCCCTGTGTGTAATGTAGTGGGGGGATTCCCCCTACAGTCTGTGTACGTGGCTGAGTCATGCCGGTCAGCCCAACGCTGGGGCTGCCGCGAGCTGCCCTCGCTTCCTGGTCACCGCGAGGGAGCTCGCCTGCCCTGTGTGTAATGTAGTGGGGGGATTCCCCCTACAGTCTGTGTACGTGGCTGAGTCATGCCGGTCAGCCCAACGCTGGGGCTGCCGCGAGCTGCCCTCGCTTCCTGGTCACCGCGAGGGAGCTCGCCTGCCCTGTGTGTAATGTAGTGGGGGGATTCCCCCTACAGTCTGTGTACGTGGCTGAGTCATGCCGGTCAGCCCAACGCTGGGGCTGCCGCGAGCTGCCCTCGCTTCCTGGTCACCGCGAGGGAGCTCGCCTGCCCTGTGTGTAATGTAGTGGGGGGATTCCCCCTACAGTCTGTGTACGTGGCTGAGTCATGCCGGTCAGCCCAACGCTGGGGCTGCCGCGAGCTGCCCTCGCTTCCTGGTCACCGCGAGGGAGCTCGCCTGCCCTGTGTGTAATGTAGTGGGGGGATTCCCCCTACAGTCTGTGTACGTGGCTGAGTCATGCCGGTCAGCCCAACGCTGGGGCTGCCGCGAGCTGCCCTCGCTTCCTGGTCACCGCGAGGGAGCTCGCCTGCCCTGTGTGTAATGTAGTGGGGGGATTCCCCCTACAGTCTGTGTACGTGGCTGAGTCATGCCGGTCAGCCCAACGCTGGGGCTGCCGCGAGCTGCCCTCGCTTCCTGGTCACCGCGAGGGAGCTCGCCTGCCCTGTGTGTAATGTAGTGGGGGGATTCCCCCTACAGTCTGTGTACGTGGCTGAGTCATGCCGGTCAGCCCAACGCTGGGGCTGCCGCGAGCTGCCCTCGCTTCCTGGTCACCGCGAGGGAGCTCGCCTGCCCTGTGTGTAATGTAGTGGGGGGATTCCCCCTACAGTCTGTGTACGTGGCTGAGTCATGCCGGTCAGCCCAACGCTGGGGCTGCCGCGAGCTGCCCTCGCTTCCTGGTCACCGCGAGGGAGCTCGCCTGCCCTGTGTGTAATGTAGTGGGGGGATTCCCCCTACAGTCTGTGTACGTGGCTGAGTCATGCCGGTCAGCCCAACGCTGGGGCTGCCGCGAGCTGCCCTCGCTTCCTGGTCACCGCGAGGGAGCTCGCCTGCCCTGTGTGTAATGTAGTGGGGGGATTCCCCCTACAGTCTGTGTACGTGGCTGAGTCATGCCGGTCAGCCCAACGCTGGGGCTGCCGCGAGCTGCCCTCGCTTCCTGGTCACCGCGAGGGAGCTCGCCTGCCCTGTGTGTAATGTAGTGGGGGGATTCCCCCTACAGTCTGTGTACGTGGCTGAGTCATGCCGGTCAGCCCAACGCTGGGGCTGCCGCGAGCTGCCCTCGCTTCCTGGTCACCGCGAGGGAGCTCGCCTGCCCTGTGTGTAATGTAGTGGGGGGATTCCCCCTACAGTCTGTGTACGTGGCTGAGTCATGCCGGTCAGCCCAACGCTGGGGCTGCCGCGAGCTGCCCTCGCTTCCTGGTCACCGCGAGGGAGCTCGCCTGCCCTGTGTGTAATGTAGTGGGGGGATTCCCCCTACAGTCTGTGTACGTGGCTGAGTCATGCCGGTCAGCCCAACGCTGGGGCTGCCGCGAGCTGCCCTCGCTTCCTGGTCACCGCGAGGGAGCTCGCCTGCCCTGTGTGTAATGTAGTGGGGGGATTCCCCCTACAGTCTGTGTACGTGGCTGAGTCATGCCGGTCAGCCCAACGCTGGGGCTGCCGCGAGCTGCCCTCGCTTCCTGGTCACCGCGAGGGAGCTCGCCTGCCCTGTGTGTAATGTAGTGGGGGGATTCCCCCTACAGTCTGTGTACGTGGCTGAGTCATGCCGGTCAGCCCAACGCTGGGGCTGCCGCGAGCTGCCCTCGCTTCCTGGTCACCGCGAGGGAGCTCGCCTGCCCTGTGTGTAATGTAGTGGGGGGATTCCCCCTACAGTCTGTGTACGTGGCTGAGTCATGCCGGTCAGCCCAACGCTGGGGCTGCCGCGAGCTGCCCTCGCTTCCTGGTCACCGCGAGGGAGCTCGCCTGCCCTGTGTGTAATGTAGTGGGGGGATTCCCCCTACAGTCTGTGTACGTGGCTGAGTCATGCCGGTCAGCCCAACGCTGGGGCTGCCGCGAGCTGCCCTCGCTTCCTGGTCACCGCGAGGGAGCTCGCCTGCCCTGTGTGTAATGTAGTGGGGGGATTCCCCCTACAGTCTGTGTACGTGGCTGAGTCATGCCGGTCAGCCCAACGCTGGGGCTGCCGCGAGCTGCCCTCGCTTCCTGGTCACCGCGAGGGAGCTCGCCTGCCCTGTGTGTAATGTAGTGGGGGGATTCCCCCTACAGTCTGTGTACGTGGCTGAGTCATGCCGGTCAGCCCAACGCTGGGGCTGCCGCGAGCTGCCCTCGCTTCCTGGTCACCGCGAGGGAGCTCGCCTGCCCTGTGTGTAATGTAGTGGGGGGATTCCCCCTACAGTCTGTGTACGTGGCTGAGTCATGCCGGTCAGCCCAACGCTGGGGCTGCCGCGAGCTGCCCTCGCTTCCTGGTCACCGCGAGGGAGCTCGCCTGCCCTGTGTGTAATGTAGTGGGGGGATTCCCCCTACAGTCTGTGTACGTGGCTGAGTCATGCCGGTCAGCCCAACGCTGGGGCTGCCGCGAGCTGCCCTCGCTTCCTGGTCACCGCGAGGGAGCTCGCCTGCCCTGTGTGTAATGTAGTGGGGGGATTCCCCCTACAGTCTGTGTACGTGGCTGAGTCATGCCGGTCAGCCCAACGCTGGGGCTGCCGCGAGCTGCCCTCGCTTCCTGGTCACCGCGAGGGAGCTCGCCTGCCCTGTGTGTAATGTAGTGGGGGGATTCCCCCTACAGTCTGTGTACGTGGCTGAGTCATGCCGGTCAGCCCAACGCTGGGGCTGCCGCGAGCTGCCCTCGCTTCCTGGTCACCGCGAGGGAGCTCGCCTGCCCTGTGTGTAATGTAGTGGGGGGATTCCCCCTACAGTCTGTGTACGTGGCTGAGTCATGCCGGTCAGCCCAACGCTGGGGCTGCCGCGAGCTGCCCTCGCTTCCTGGTCACCGCGAGGGAGCTCGCCTGCCCTGTGTGTAATGTAGTGGGGGGATTCCCCCTACAGTCTGTGTACGTGGCTGAGTCATGCCGGTCAGCCCAACGCTGGGGCTGCCGCGAGCTGCCCTCGCTTCCTGGTCACCGCGAGGGAGCTCGCCTGCCCTGTGTGTAATGTAGTGGGGGGATTCCCCCTACAGTCTGTGTACGTGGCTGAGTCATGCCGGTCAGCCCAACGCTGGGGCTGCCGCGAGCTGCCCTCGCTTCCTGGTCACCGCGAGGGAGCTCGCCTGCCCTGTGTGTAATGTAGTGGGGGGATTCCCCCTACAGTCTGTGTACGTGGCTGAGTCATGCCGGTCAGCCCAACGCTGGGGCTGCCGCGAGCTGCCCTCGCTTCCTGGTCACCGCGAGGGAGCTCGCCTGCCCTGTGTGTAATGTAGTGGGGGGATTCCCCCTACAGTCTGTGTACGTGGCTGAGTCATGCCGGTCAGCCCAACGCTGGGGCTGCCGCGAGCTGCCCTCGCTTCCTGGTCACCGCGAGGGAGCTCGCCTGCCCTGTGTGTAATGTAGTGGGGGGATTCCCCCTACAGTCTGTGTACGTGGCTGAGTCATGCCGGTCAGCCCAACGCTGGGGCTGCCGCGAGCTGCCCTCGCTTCCTGGTCACCGCGAGGGAGCTCGCCTGCCCTGTGTGTAATGTAGTGGGGGGATTCCCCCTACAGTCTGTGTACGTGGCTGAGTCATGCCGGTCAGCCCAACGCTGGGGCTGCCGCGAGCTGCCCTCGCTTCCTGGTCACCGCGAGGGAGCTCGCCTGCCCTGTGTGTAATGTAGTGGGGGGATTCCCCCTACAGTCTGTGTACGTGGCTGAGTCATGCCGGTCAGCCCAACGCTGGGGCTGCCGCGAGCTGCCCTCGCTTCCTGGTCACCGCGAGGGAGCTCGCCTGCCCTGTGTGTAATGTAGTGGGGGGATTCCCCCTACAGTCTGTGTACGTGGCTGAGTCATGCCGGTCAGCCCAACGCTGGGGCTGCCGCGAGCTGCCCTCGCTTCCTGGTCACCGCGAGGGAGCTCGCCTGCCCTGTGTGTAATGTAGTGGGGGGATTCCCCCTACAGTCTGTGTACGTGGCTGAGTCATGCCGGTCAGCCCAACGCTGGGGCTGCCGCGAGCTGCCCTCGCTTCCTGGTCACCGCGAGGGAGCTCGCCTGCCCTGTGTGTAATGTAGTGGGGGGATTCCCCCTACAGTCTGTGTACGTGGCTGAGTCATGCCGGTCAGCCCAACGCTGGGGCTGCCGCGAGCTGCCCTCGCTTCCTGGTCACCGCGAGGGAGCTCGCCTGCCCTGTGTGTAATGTAGTGGGGGGATTCCCCCTACAGTCTGTGTACGTGGCTGAGTCATGCCGGTCAGCCCAACGCTGGGGCTGCCGCGAGCTGCCCTCGCTTCCTGGTCACCGCGAGGGAGCTCGCCTGCCCTGTGTGTAATGTAGTGGGGGGATTCCCCCTACAGTCTGTGTACGTGGCTGAGTCATGCCGGTCAGCCCAACGCTGGGGCTGCCGCGAGCTGCCCTCGCTTCCTGGTCACCGCGAGGGAGCTCGCCTGCCCTGTGTGTAATGTAGTGGGGGGATTCCCCCTACAGTCTGTGTACGTGGCTGAGTCATGCCGGTCAGCCCAACGCTGGGGCTGCCGCGAGCTGCCCTCGCTTCCTGGTCACCGCGAGGGAGCTCGCCTGCCCTGTGTGTAATGTAGTGGGGGGATTCCCCCTACAGTCTGTGTACGTGGCTGAGTCATGCCGGTCAGCCCAACGCTGGGGCTGCCGCGAGCTGCCCTCGCTTCCTGGTCACCGCGAGGGAGCTCGCCTGCCCTGTGTGTAATGTAGTGGGGGGATTCCCCCTACAGTCTGTGTACGTGGCTGAGTCATGCCGGTCAGCCCAACGCTGGGGCTGCCGCGAGCTGCCCTCGCTTCCTGGTCACCGCGAGGGAGCTCGCCTGCCCTGTGTGTAATGTAGTGGGGGGATTCCCCCTACAGTCTGTGTACGTGGCTGAGTCATGCCGGTCAGCCCAACGCTGGGGCTGCCGCGAGCTGCCCTCGCTTCCTGGTCACCGCGAGGGAGCTCGCCTGCCCTGTGTGTAATGTAGTGGGGGGATTCCCCCTACAGTCTGTGTACGTGGCTGAGTCATGCCGGTCAGCCCAACGCTGGGGCTGCCGCGAGCTGCCCTCGCTTCCTGGTCACCGCGAGGGAGCTCGCCTGCCCTGTGTGTAATGTAGTGGGGGGATTCCCCCTACAGTCTGTGTACGTGGCTGAGTCATGCCGGTCAGCCCAACGCTGGGGCTGCCGCGAGCTGCCCTCGCTTCCTGGTCACCGCGAGGGAGCTCGCCTGCCCTGTGTGTAATGTAGTGGGGGGATTCCCCCTACAGTCTGTGTACGTGGCTGAGTCATGCCGGTCAGCCCAACGCTGGGGCTGCCGCGAGCTGCCCTCGCTTCCTGGTCACCGCGAGGGAGCTCGCCTGCCCTGTGTGTAATGTAGTGGGGGGATTCCCCCTACAGTCTGTGTACGTGGCTGAGTCATGCCGGTCAGCCCAACGCTGGGGCTGCCGCGAGCTGCCCTCGCTTCCTGGTCACCGCGAGGGAGCTCGCCTGCCCTGTGTGTAATGTAGTGGGGGGATTCCCCCTACAGTCTGTGTACGTGGCTGAGTCATGCCGGTCAGCCCAACGCTGGGGCTGCCGCGAGCTGCCCTCGCTTCCTGGTCACCGCGAGGGAGCTCGCCTGCCCTGTGTGTAATGTAGTGGGGGGATTCCCCCTACAGTCTGTGTACGTGGCTGAGTCATGCCGGTCAGCCCAACGCTGGGGCTGCCGCGAGCTGCCCTCGCTTCCTGGTCACCGCGAGGGAGCTCGCCTGCCCTGTGTGTAATGTAGTGGGGGGATTCCCCCTACAGTCTGTGTACGTGGCTGAGTCATGCCGGTCAGCCCAACGCTGGGGCTGCCGCGAGCTGCCCTCGCTTCCTGGTCACCGCGAGGGAGCTCGCCTGCCCTGTGTGTAATGTAGTGGGGGGATTCCCCCTACAGTCTGTGTACGTGGCTGAGTCATGCCGGTCAGCCCAACGCTGGGGCTGCCGCGAGCTGCCCTCGCTTCCTGGTCACCGCGAGGGAGCTCGCCTGCCCTGTGTGTAATGTAGTGGGGGGATTCCCCCTACAGTCTGTGTACGTGGCTGAGTCATGCCGGTCAGCCCAACGCTGGGGCTGCCGCGAGCTGCCCTCGCTTCCTGGTCACCGCGAGGGAGCTCGCCTGCCCTGTGTGTAATGTAGTGGGGGGATTCCCCCTACAGTCTGTGTACGTGGCTGAGTCATGCCGGTCAGCCCAACGCTGGGGCTGCCGCGAGCTGCCCTCGCTTCCTGGTCACCGCGAGGGAGCTCGCCTGCCCTGTGTGTAATGTAGTGGGGGGATTCCCCCTACAGTCTGTGTACGTGGCTGAGTCATGCCGGTCAGCCCAACGCTGGGGCTGCCGCGAGCTGCCCTCGCTTCCTGGTCACCGCGAGGGAGCTCGCCTGCCCTGTGTGTAATGTAGTGGGGGGATTCCCCCTACAGTCTGTGTACGTGGCTGAGTCATGCCGGTCAGCCCAACGCTGGGGCTGCCGCGAGCTGCCCTCGCTTCCTGGTCACCGCGAGGGAGCTCGCCTGCCCTGTGTGTAATGTAGTGGGGGGATTCCCCCTACAGTCTGTGTACGTGGCTGAGTCATGCCGGTCAGCCCAACGCTGGGGCTGCCGCGAGCTGCCCTCGCTTCCTGGTCACCGCGAGGGAGCTCGCCTGCCCTGTGTGTAATGTAGTGGGGGGATTCCCCCTACAGTCTGTGTACGTGGCTGAGTCATGCCGGTCAGCCCAACGCTGGGGCTGCCGCGAGCTGCCCTCGCTTCCTGGTCACCGCGAGGGAGCTCGCCTGCCCTGTGTGTAATGTAGTGGGGGGATTCCCCCTACAGTCTGTGTACGTGGCTGAGTCATGCCGGTCAGCCCAACGCTGGGGCTGCCGCGAGCTGCCCTCGCTTCCTGGTCACCGCGAGGGAGCTCGCCTGCCCTGTGTGTAATGTAGTGGGGGGATTCCCCCTACAGTCTGTGTACGTGGCTGAGTCATGCCGGTCAGCCCAACGCTGGGGCTGCCGCGAGCTGCCCTCGCTTCCTGGTCACCGCGAGGGAGCTCGCCTGCCCTGTGTGTAATGTAGTGGGGGGATTCCCCCTACAGTCTGTGTACGTGGCTGAGTCATGCCGGTCAGCCCAACGCTGGGGCTGCCGCGAGCTGCCCTCGCTTCCTGGTCACCGCGAGGGAGCTCGCCTGCCCTGTGTGTAATGTAGTGGGGGGATTCCCCCTACAGTCTGTGTACGTGGCTGAGTCATGCCGGTCAGCCCAACGCTGGGGCTGCCGCGAGCTGCCCTCGCTTCCTGGTCACCGCGAGGGAGCTCGCCTGCCCTGTGTGTAATGTAGTGGGGGGATTCCCCCTACAGTCTGTGTACGTGGCTGAGTCATGCCGGTCAGCCCAACGCTGGGGCTGCCGCGAGCTGCCCTCGCTTCCTGGTCACCGCGAGGGAGCTCGCCTGCCCTGTGTGTAATGTAGTGGGGGGATTCCCCCTACAGTCTGTGTACGTGGCTGAGTCATGCCGGTCAGCCCAACGCTGGGGCTGCCGCGAGCTGCCCTCGCTTCCTGGTCACCGCGAGGGAGCTCGCCTGCCCTGTGTGTAATGTAGTGGGGGGATTCCCCCTACAGTCTGTGTACGTGGCTGAGTCATGCCGGTCAGCCCAACGCTGGGGCTGCCGCGAGCTGCCCTCGCTTCCTGGTCACCGCGAGGGAGCTCGCCTGCCCTGTGTGTAATGTAGTGGGGGGATTCCCCCTACAGTCTGTGTACGTGGCTGAGTCATGCCGGTCAGCCCAACGCTGGGGCTGCCGCGAGCTGCCCTCGCTTCCTGGTCACCGCGAGGGAGCTCGCCTGCCCTGTGTGTAATGTAGTGGGGGGATTCCCCCTACAGTCTGTGTACGTGGCTGAGTCATGCCGGTCAGCCCAACGCTGGGGCTGCCGCGAGCTGCCCTCGCTTCCTGGTCACCGCGAGGGAGCTCGCCTGCCCTGTGTGTAATGTAGTGGGGGGATTCCCCCTACAGTCTGTGTACGTGGCTGAGTCATGCCGGTCAGCCCAACGCTGGGGCTGCCGCGAGCTGCCCTCGCTTCCTGGTCACCGCGAGGGAGCTCGCCTGCCCTGTGTGTAATGTAGTGGGGGGATTCCCCCTACAGTCTGTGTACGTGGCTGAGTCATGCCGGTCAGCCCAACGCTGGGGCTGCCGCGAGCTGCCCTCGCTTCCTGGTCACCGCGAGGGAGCTCGCCTGCCCTGTGTGTAATGTAGTGGGGGGATTCCCCCTACAGTCTGTGTACGTGGCTGAGTCATGCCGGTCAGCCCAACGCTGGGGCTGCCGCGAGCTGCCCTCGCTTCCTGGTCACCGCGAGGGAGCTCGCCTGCCCTGTGTGTAATGTAGTGGGGGGATTCCCCCTACAGTCTGTGTACGTGGCTGAGTCATGCCGGTCAGCCCAACGCTGGGGCTGCCGCGAGCTGCCCTCGCTTCCTGGTCACCGCGAGGGAGCTCGCCTGCCCTGTGTGTAATGTAGTGGGGGGATTCCCCCTACAGTCTGTGTACGTGGCTGAGTCATGCCGGTCAGCCCAACGCTGGGGCTGCCGCGAGCTGCCCTCGCTTCCTGGTCACCGCGAGGGAGCTCGCCTGCCCTGTGTGTAATGTAGTGGGGGGATTCCCCCTACAGTCTGTGTACGTGGCTGAGTCATGCCGGTCAGCCCAACGCTGGGGCTGCCGCGAGCTGCCCTCGCTTCCTGGTCACCGCGAGGGAGCTCGCCTGCCCTGTGTGTAATGTAGTGGGGGGATTCCCCCTACAGTCTGTGTACGTGGCTGAGTCATGCCGGTCAGCCCAACGCTGGGGCTGCCGCGAGCTGCCCTCGCTTCCTGGTCACCGCGAGGGAGCTCGCCTGCCCTGTGTGTAATGTAGTGGGGGGATTCCCCCTACAGTCTGTGTACGTGGCTGAGTCATGCCGGTCAGCCCAACGCTGGGGCTGCCGCGAGCTGCCCTCGCTTCCTGGTCACCGCGAGGGAGCTCGCCTGCCCTGTGTGTAATGTAGTGGGGGGATTCCCCCTACAGTCTGTGTACGTGGCTGAGTCATGCCGGTCAGCCCAACGCTGGGGCTGCCGCGAGCTGCCCTCGCTTCCTGGTCACCGCGAGGGAGCTCGCCTGCCCTGTGTGTAATGTAGTGGGGGGATTCCCCCTACAGTCTGTGTACGTGGCTGAGTCATGCCGGTCAGCCCAACGCTGGGGCTGCCGCGAGCTGCCCTCGCTTCCTGGTCACCGCGAGGGAGCTCGCCTGCCCTGTGTGTAATGTAGTGGGGGGATTCCCCCTACAGTCTGTGTACGTGGCTGAGTCATGCCGGTCAGCCCAACGCTGGGGCTGCCGCGAGCTGCCCTCGCTTCCTGGTCACCGCGAGGGAGCTCGCCTGCCCTGTGTGTAATGTAGTGGGGGGATTCCCCCTACAGTCTGTGTACGTGGCTGAGTCATGCCGGTCAGCCCAACGCTGGGGCTGCCGCGAGCTGCCCTCGCTTCCTGGTCACCGCGAGGGAGCTCGCCTGCCCTGTGTGTAATGTAGTGGGGGGATTCCCCCTACAGTCTGTGTACGTGGCTGAGTCATGCCGGTCAGCCCAACGCTGGGGCTGCCGCGAGCTGCCCTCGCTTCCTGGTCACCGCGAGGGAGCTCGCCTGCCCTGTGTGTAATGTAGTGGGGGGATTCCCCCTACAGTCTGTGTACGTGGCTGAGTCATGCCGGTCAGCCCAACGCTGGGGCTGCCGCGAGCTGCCCTCGCTTCCTGGTCACCGCGAGGGAGCTCGCCTGCCCTGTGTGTAATGTAGTGGGGGGATTCCCCCTACAGTCTGTGTACGTGGCTGAGTCATGCCGGTCAGCCCAACGCTGGGGCTGCCGCGAGCTGCCCTCGCTTCCTGGTCACCGCGAGGGAGCTCGCCTGCCCTGTGTGTAATGTAGTGGGGGGATTCCCCCTACAGTCTGTGTACGTGGCTGAGTCATGCCGGTCAGCCCAACGCTGGGGCTGCCGCGAGCTGCCCTCGCTTCCTGGTCACCGCGAGGGAGCTCGCCTGCCCTGTGTGTAATGTAGTGGGGGGATTCCCCCTACAGTCTGTGTACGTGGCTGAGTCATGCCGGTCAGCCCAACGCTGGGGCTGCCGCGAGCTGCCCTCGCTTCCTGGTCACCGCGAGGGAGCTCGCCTGCCCTGTGTGTAATGTAGTGGGGGGATTCCCCCTACAGTCTGTGTACGTGGCTGAGTCATGCCGGTCAGCCCAACGCTGGGGCTGCCGCGAGCTGCCCTCGCTTCCTGGTCACCGCGAGGGAGCTCGCCTGCCCTGTGTGTAATGTAGTGGGGGGATTCCCCCTACAGTCTGTGTACGTGGCTGAGTCATGCCGGTCAGCCCAACGCTGGGGCTGCCGCGAGCTGCCCTCGCTTCCTGGTCACCGCGAGGGAGCTCGCCTGCCCTGTGTGTAATGTAGTGGGGGGATTCCCCCTACAGTCTGTGTACGTGGCTGAGTCATGCCGGTCAGCCCAACGCTGGGGCTGCCGCGAGCTGCCCTCGCTTCCTGGTCACCGCGAGGGAGCTCGCCTGCCCTGTGTGTAATGTAGTGGGGGGATTCCCCCTACAGTCTGTGTACGTGGCTGAGTCATGCCGGTCAGCCCAACGCTGGGGCTGCCGCGAGCTGCCCTCGCTTCCTGGTCACCGCGAGGGAGCTCGCCTGCCCTGTGTGTAATGTAGTGGGGGGATTCCCCCTACAGTCTGTGTACGTGGCTGAGTCATGCCGGTCAGCCCAACGCTGGGGCTGCCGCGAGCTGCCCTCGCTTCCTGGTCACCGCGAGGGAGCTCGCCTGCCCTGTGTGTAATGTAGTGGGGGGATTCCCCCTACAGTCTGTGTACGTGGCTGAGTCATGCCGGTCAGCCCAACGCTGGGGCTGCCGCGAGCTGCCCTCGCTTCCTGGTCACCGCGAGGGAGCTCGCCTGCCCTGTGTGTAATGTAGTGGGGGGATTCCCCCTACAGTCTGTGTACGTGGCTGAGTCATGCCGGTCAGCCCAACGCTGGGGCTGCCGCGAGCTGCCCTCGCTTCCTGGTCACCGCGAGGGAGCTCGCCTGCCCTGTGTGTAATGTAGTGGGGGGATTCCCCCTACAGTCTGTGTACGTGGCTGAGTCATGCCGGTCAGCCCAACGCTGGGGCTGCCGCGAGCTGCCCTCGCTTCCTGGTCACCGCGAGGGAGCTCGCCTGCCCTGTGTGTAATGTAGTGGGGGGATTCCCCCTACAGTCTGTGTACGTGGCTGAGTCATGCCGGTCAGCCCAACGCTGGGGCTGCCGCGAGCTGCCCTCGCTTCCTGGTCACCGCGAGGGAGCTCGCCTGCCCTGTGTGTAATGTAGTGGGGGGATTCCCCCTACAGTCTGTGTACGTGGCTGAGTCATGCCGGTCAGCCCAACGCTGGGGCTGCCGCGAGCTGCCCTCGCTTCCTGGTCACCGCGAGGGAGCTCGCCTGCCCTGTGTGTAATGTAGTGGGGGGATTCCCCCTACAGTCTGTGTACGTGGCTGAGTCATGCCGGTCAGCCCAACGCTGGGGCTGCCGCGAGCTGCCCTCGCTTCCTGGTCACCGCGAGGGAGCTCGCCTGCCCTGTGTGTAATGTAGTGGGGGGATTCCCCCTACAGTCTGTGTACGTGGCTGAGTCATGCCGGTCAGCCCAACGCTGGGGCTGCCGCGAGCTGCCCTCGCTTCCTGGTCACCGCGAGGGAGCTCGCCTGCCCTGTGTGTAATGTAGTGGGGGGATTCCCCCTACAGTCTGTGTACGTGGCTGAGTCATGCCGGTCAGCCCAACGCTGGGGCTGCCGCGAGCTGCCCTCGCTTCCTGGTCACCGCGAGGGAGCTCGCCTGCCCTGTGTGTAATGTAGTGGGGGGATTCCCCCTACAGTCTGTGTACGTGGCTGAGTCATGCCGGTCAGCCCAACGCTGGGGCTGCCGCGAGCTGCCCTCGCTTCCTGGTCACCGCGAGGGAGCTCGCCTGCCCTGTGTGTAATGTAGTGGGGGGATTCCCCCTACAGTCTGTGTACGTGGCTGAGTCATGCCGGTCAGCCCAACGCTGGGGCTGCCGCGAGCTGCCCTCGCTTCCTGGTCACCGCGAGGGAGCTCGCCTGCCCTGTGTGTAATGTAGTGGGGGGATTCCCCCTACAGTCTGTGTACGTGGCTGAGTCATGCCGGTCAGCCCAACGCTGGGGCTGCCGCGAGCTGCCCTCGCTTCCTGGTCACCGCGAGGGAGCTCGCCTGCCCTGTGTGTAATGTAGTGGGGGGATTCCCCCTACAGTCTGTGTACGTGGCTGAGTCATGCCGGTCAGCCCAACGCTGGGGCTGCCGCGAGCTGCCCTCGCTTCCTGGTCACCGCGAGGGAGCTCGCCTGCCCTGTGTGTAATGTAGTGGGGGGATTCCCCCTACAGTCTGTGTACGTGGCTGAGTCATGCCGGTCAGCCCAACGCTGGGGCTGCCGCGAGCTGCCCTCGCTTCCTGGTCACCGCGAGGGAGCTCGCCTGCCCTGTGTGTAATGTAGTGGGGGGATTCCCCCTACAGTCTGTGTACGTGGCTGAGTCATGCCGGTCAGCCCAACGCTGGGGCTGCCGCGAGCTGCCCTCGCTTCCTGGTCACCGCGAGGGAGCTCGCCTGCCCTGTGTGTAATGTAGTGGGGGGATTCCCCCTACAGTCTGTGTACGTGGCTGAGTCATGCCGGTCAGCCCAACGCTGGGGCTGCCGCGAGCTGCCCTCGCTTCCTGGTCACCGCGAGGGAGCTCGCCTGCCCTGTGTGTAATGTAGTGGGGGGATTCCCCCTACAGTCTGTGTACGTGGCTGAGTCATGCCGGTCAGCCCAACGCTGGGGCTGCCGCGAGCTGCCCTCGCTTCCTGGTCACCGCGAGGGAGCTCGCCTGCCCTGTGTGTAATGTAGTGGGGGGATTCCCCCTACAGTCTGTGTACGTGGCTGAGTCATGCCGGTCAGCCCAACGCTGGGGCTGCCGCGAGCTGCCCTCGCTTCCTGGTCACCGCGAGGGAGCTCGCCTGCCCTGTGTGTAATGTAGTGGGGGGATTCCCCCTACAGTCTGTGTACGTGGCTGAGTCATGCCGGTCAGCCCAACGCTGGGGCTGCCGCGAGCTGCCCTCGCTTCCTGGTCACCGCGAGGGAGCTCGCCTGCCCTGTGTGTAATGTAGTGGGGGGATTCCCCCTACAGTCTGTGTACGTGGCTGAGTCATGCCGGTCAGCCCAACGCTGGGGCTGCCGCGAGCTGCCCTCGCTTCCTGGTCACCGCGAGGGAGCTCGCCTGCCCTGTGTGTAATGTAGTGGGGGGATTCCCCCTACAGTCTGTGTACGTGGCTGAGTCATGCCGGTCAGCCCAACGCTGGGGCTACCGCGAGCTGCCCTCGCTTCCTGGTCACCGCGAGGGAGCTCGCCTGCCCTGTGTGTAATGTAGTGGGGGGATTCCCCCTACAGTCTGTGTACGTGGCTGAGTCATGCCGGTCAGCCCAACGCTGGGGCTACCGCGAGCTGCCCTCGCTTCCTGGTCACCGCGAGGGAGCTCGCCTGCCCTGTGTGTAATGTAGTGGGGGGATTCCCCCTACAGTCTGTGTACGTGGCTGAGTCATGCCGGTCAGCCCAACGCTGGGGCTACCGCGAGCTGCCCTCGCTTCCTGGTCACCGCGAGGGAGCTCGCCTGCCCTGTGTGTAATGTAGTGGGGGGATTCCCCCTACAGTCTGTGTACGTGGCTGAGTCATGCCGGTCAGCCCAACGCTGGGGCTACCGCGAGCTGCCCTCGCTTCCTGGTCACCGCGAGGGAGCTCGCCTGCCCTGTGTGTAATGTAGTGGGGGGATTCCCCCTACAGTCTGTGTACGTGGCTGAGTCATGCCGGTCAGCCCAACGCTGGGGCTACCGCGAGCTGCCCTCGCTTCCTGGTCACCGCGAGGGAGCTCGCCTGCCCTGTGTGTAATGTAGTGGGGGGATTCCCCCTACAGTCTGTGTACGTGGCTGAGTCATGCCGGTCAGCCCAACGCTGGGGCTACCGCGAGCTGCCCTCGCTTCCTGGTCACCGCGAGGGAGCTCGCCTGCCCTGTGTGTAATGTAGTGGGGGGATTCCCCCTACAGTCTGTGTACGTGGCTGAGTCATGCCGGTCAGCCCAACGCTGGGGCTACCGCGAGCTGCCCTCGCTTCCTGGTCACCGCGAGGGAGCTCGCCTGCCCTGTGTGTAATGTAGTGGGGGGATTCCCCCTACAGTCTGTGTACGTGGCTGAGTCATGCCGGTCAGCCCAACGCTGGGGCTACCGCGAGCTGCCCTCGCTTCCTGGTCACCGCGAGGGAGCTCGCCTGCCCTGTGTGTAATGTAGTGGGGGGATTCCCCCTACAGTCTGTGTACGTGGCTGAGTCATGCCGGTCAGCCCAACGCTGGGGCTACCGCGAGCTGCCCTCGCTTCCTGGTCACCGCGAGGGAGCTCGCCTGCCCTGTGTGTAATGTAGTGGGGGGATTCCCCCTACAGTCTGTGTACGTGGCTGAGTCATGCCGGTCAGCCCAACGCTGGGGCTACCGCGAGCTGCCCTCGCTTCCTGGTCACCGCGAGGGAGCTCGCCTGCCCTGTGTGTAATGTAGTGGGGGGATTCCCCCTACAGTCTGTGTACGTGGCTGAGTCATGCCGGTCAGCCCAACGCTGGGGCTACCGCGAGCTGCCCTCGCTTCCTGGTCACCGCGAGGGAGCTCGCCTGCCCTGTGTGTAATGTAGTGGGGGGATTCCCCCTACAGTCTGTGTACGTGGCTGAGTCATGCCGGTCAGCCCAACGCTGGGGCTACCGCGAGCTGCCCTCGCTTCCTGGTCACCGCGAGGGAGCTCGCCTGCCCTGTGTGTAATGTAGTGGGGGGATTCCCCCTACAGTCTGTGTACGTGGCTGAGTCATGCCGGTCAGCCCAACGCTGGGGCTACCGCGAGCTGCCCTCGCTTCCTGGTCACCGCGAGGGAGCTCGCCTGCCCTGTGTGTAATGTAGTGGGGGGATTCCCCCTACAGTCTGTGTACGTGGCTGAGTCATGCCGGTCAGCCCAACGCTGGGGCTACCGCGAGCTGCCCTCGCTTCCTGGTCACCGCGAGGGAGCTCGCCTGCCCTGTGTGTAATGTAGTGGGGGGATTCCCCCTACAGTCTGTGTACGTGGCTGAGTCATGCCGGTCAGCCCAACGCTGGGGCTACCGCGAGCTGCCCTCGCTTCCTGGTCACCGCGAGGGAGCTCGCCTGCCCTGTGTGTAATGTAGTGGGGGGATTCCCCCTACAGTCTGTGTACGTGGCTGAGTCATGCCGGTCAGCCCAACGCTGGGGCTACCGCGAGCTGCCCTCGCTTCCTGGTCACCGCGAGGGAGCTCGCCTGCCCTGTGTGTAATGTAGTGGGGGGATTCCCCCTACAGTCTGTGTACGTGGCTGAGTCATGCCGGTCAGCCCAACGCTGGGGCTACCGCGAGCTGCCCTCGCTTCCTGGTCACCGCGAGGGAGCTCGCCTGCCCTGTGTGTAATGTAGTGGGGGGATTCCCCCTACAGTCTGTGTACGTGGCTGAGTCATGCCGGTCAGCCCAACGCTGGGGCTACCGCGAGCTGCCCTCGCTTCCTGGTCACCGCGAGGGAGCTCGCCTGCCCTGTGTGTAATGTAGTGGGGGGATTCCCCCTACAGTCTGTGTACGTGGCTGAGTCATGCCGGTCAGCCCAACGCTGGGGCTACCGCGAGCTGCCCTCGCTTCCTGGTCACCGCGAGGGAGCTCGCCTGCCCTGTGTGTAATGTAGTGGGGGGATTCCCCCTACAGTCTGTGTACGTGGCTGAGTCATGCCGGTCAGCCCAACGCTGGGGCTACCGCGAGCTGCCCTCGCTTCCTGGTCACCGCGAGGGAGCTCGCCTGCCCTGTGTGTAATGTAGTGGGGGGATTCCCCCTACAGTCTGTGTACGTGGCTGAGTCATGCCGGTCAGCCCAACGCTGGGGCTACCGCGAGCTGCCCTCGCTTCCTGGTCACCGCGAGGGAGCTCGCCTGCCCTGTGTGTAATGTAGTGGGGGGATTCCCCCTACAGTCTGTGTACGTGGCTGAGTCATGCCGGTCAGCCCAACGCTGGGGCTACCGCGAGCTGCCCTCGCTTCCTGGTCACCGCGAGGGAGCTCGCCTGCCCTGTGTGTAATGTAGTGGGGGGATTCCCCCTACAGTCTGTGTACGTGGCTGAGTCATGCCGGTCAGCCCAACGCTGGGGCTACCGCGAGCTGCCCTCGCTTCCTGGTCACCGCGAGGGAGCTCGCCTGCCCTGTGTGTAATGTAGTGGGGGGATTCCCCCTACAGTCTGTGTACGTGGCTGAGTCATGCCGGTCAGCCCAACGCTGGGGCTACCGCGAGCTGCCCTCGCTTCCTGGTCACCGCGAGGGAGCTCGCCTGCCCTGTGTGTAATGTAGTGGGGGGATTCCCCCTACAGTCTGTGTACGTGGCTGAGTCATGCCGGTCAGCCCAACGCTGGGGCTACCGCGAGCTGCCCTCGCTTCCTGGTCACCGCGAGGGAGCTCGCCTGCCCTGTGTGTAATGTAGTGGGGGGATTCCCCCTACAGTCTGTGTACGTGGCTGAGTCATGCCGGTCAGCCCAACGCTGGGGCTACCGCGAGCTGCCCTCGCTTCCTGGTCACCGCGAGGGAGCTCGCCTGCCCTGTGTGTAATGTAGTGGGGGGATTCCCCCTACAGTCTGTGTACGTGGCTGAGTCATGCCGGTCAGCCCAACGCTGGGGCTACCGCGAGCTGCCCTCGCTTCCTGGTCACCGCGAGGGAGCTCGCCTGCCCTGTGTGTAATGTAGTGGGGGGATTCCCCCTACAGTCTGTGTACGTGGCTGAGTCATGCCGGTCAGCCCAACGCTGGGGCTACCGCGAGCTGCCCTCGCTTCCTGGTCACCGCGAGGGAGCTCGCCTGCCCTGTGTGTAATGTAGTGGGGGGATTCCCCCTACAGTCTGTGTACGTGGCTGAGTCATGCCGGTCAGCCCAACGCTGGGGCTACCGCGAGCTGCCCTCGCTTCCTGGTCACCGCGAGGGAGCTCGCCTGCCCTGTGTGTAATGTAGTGGGGGGATTCCCCCTACAGTCTGTGTACGTGGCTGAGTCATGCCGGTCAGCCCAACGCTGGGGCTACCGCGAGCTGCCCTCGCTTCCTGGTCACCGCGAGGGAGCTCGCCTGCCCTGTGTGTAATGTAGTGGGGGGATTCCCCCTACAGTCTGTGTACGTGGCTGAGTCATGCCGGTCAGCCCAACGCTGGGGCTACCGCGAGCTGCCCTCGCTTCCTGGTCACCGCGAGGGAGCTCGCCTGCCCTGTGTGTAATGTAGTGGGGGGATTCCCCCTACAGTCTGTGTACGTGGCTGAGTCATGCCGGTCAGCCCAACGCTGGGGCTACCGCGAGCTGCCCTCGCTTCCTGGTCACCGCGAGGGAGCTCGCCTGCCCTGTGTGTAATGTAGTGGGGGGATTCCCCCTACAGTCTGTGTACGTGGCTGAGTCATGCCGGTCAGCCCAACGCTGGGGCTACCGCGAGCTGCCCTCGCTTCCTGGTCACCGCGAGGGAGCTCGCCTGCCCTGTGTGTAATGTAGTGGGGGGATTCCCCCTACAGTCTGTGTACGTGGCTGAGTCATGCCGGTCAGCCCAACGCTGGGGCTACCGCGAGCTGCCCTCGCTTCCTGGTCACCGCGAGGGAGCTCGCCTGCCCTGTGTGTAATGTAGTGGGGGGATTCCCCCTACAGTCTGTGTACGTGGCTGAGTCATGCCGGTCAGCCCAACGCTGGGGCTACCGCGAGCTGCCCTCGCTTCCTGGTCACCGCGAGGGAGCTCGCCTGCCCTGTGTGTAATGTAGTGGGGGGATTCCCCCTACAGTCTGTGTACGTGGCTGAGTCATGCCGGTCAGCCCAACGCTGGGGCTACCGCGAGCTGCCCTCGCTTCCTGGTCACCGCGAGGGAGCTCGCCTGCCCTGTGTGTAATGTAGTGGGGGGATTCCCCCTACAGTCTGTGTACGTGGCTGAGTCATGCCGGTCAGCCCAACGCTGGGGCTACCGCGAGCTGCCCTCGCTTCCTGGTCACCGCGAGGGAGCTCGCCTGCCCTGTGTGTAATGTAGTGGGGGGATTCCCCTACAGTCTGTGTACGTGGCTGAGTCATGCCGGTCAGCCCAACGCTGGGGCTACCGCGAGCTGCCCTCGCTTCCTGGTCACCGCGAGGGAGCTCGCCTGCCCTGTGTGTAATGTAGTGGGGGGATTCCCCCTACAGTCTGTGTACGTGGCTGAGTCATGCCGGTCAGCCCAACGCTGGGGCTACCGCGAGCTGCCCTCGCTTCCTGGTCACCGCGAGGGAGCTCGCCTGCCCTGTGTGTAATGTAGTGGGGGGATTCCCCCTACAGTCTGTGTACGTGGCTGAGTCATGCCGGTCAGCCCAACGCTGGGGCTACCGCGAGCTGCCCTCGCTTCCTGGTCACCGCGAGGGAGCTCGCCTGCCCTGTGTGTAATGTAGTGGGGGGATTCCCCCTACAGTCTGTGTACGTGGCTGAGTCATGCCGGTCAGCCCAACGCTGGGGCTACCGCGAGCTGCCCTCGCTTCCTGGTCACCGCGAGGGAGCTCGCCTGCCCTGTGTGTAATGTAGTGGGGGGATTCCCCCTACAGTCTGTGTACGTGGCTGAGTCATGCCGGTCAGCCCAACGCTGGGGCTACCGCGAGCTGCCCTCGCTTCCTGGTCACCGCGAGGGAGCTCGCCTGCCCTGTGTGTAATGTAGTGGGGGGATTCCCCCTACAGTCTGTGTACGTGGCTGAGTCATGCCGGTCAGCCCAACGCTGGGGCTACCGCGAGCTGCCCTCGCTTCCTGGTCACCGCGAGGGAGCTCGCCTGCCCTGTGTGTAATGTAGTGGGGGGATTCCCCCTACAGTCTGTGTACGTGGCTGAGTCATGCCGGTCAGCCCAACGCTGGGGCTACCGCGAGCTGCCCTCGCTTCCTGGTCACCGCGAGGGAGCTCGCCTGCCCTGTGTGTAATGTAGTGGGGGGATCCCCCTACAGTCTGTGTACGTGGCTGAGTCATGCCGGTCAGCCCAACGCTGGGGCTACCGCGAGCTGCCCTCGCTTCCTGGTCACCGCGAGGGAGCTCGCCTGCCCTGTGTGTAATGTAGTGGGGGGATTCCCCCTACAGTCTGTGTACGTGGCTGAGTCATGCCGGTC
This sequence comes from Caranx ignobilis, assembly GCA_021432705.1. Taxonomy (NCBI): domain Eukaryota; kingdom Metazoa; phylum Chordata; class Actinopteri; order Carangiformes; family Carangidae; genus Caranx; species Caranx ignobilis. Next base: position 2,249,635 of record JAFHLA010000010.1, on the reverse strand, counting down.
AGCCCAACGCTGGGGCTACCGCGAGCTGCCCTCGCTTCCTGGTCACCGCGAGGGAGCTCGCCTGCCCTGTGTGTAATGTAGTGGGGGGATTCCCCCTACAGTCTGTGTACGTGGCTGAGTCATGCCGGTCAGCCCAACGCTGGGGCTACCGCGAGCTGCCCTCGCTTCCTGGTCTGTATAGTGTACGTATGTGTAACTGTGTGGCTGAGTGTCTCTCTCTCTCTCTCTCCGTTCAGGTCAGCGTGGCGTTAGCGACCACCGGCTTTGACCAGCTCTCCCCGCCCCTCTGCTTCCTGGTCACAGTGTGACGTGAGGGCCTGCCAAAATGTACTCCACTGCAACGATAATAATGGGCATTTATTTTGCGATTAAATGACACCGTCGTAGTAAACCGCCTTGTGGGGCCCCCGCCCCCCCTGCCTTCAGCCTGCATCTGACGCTGTCTGCGCGATTCAGCACGAAGTCTGTATGTCGGTCAAGCTCCCCCACCTACCACGAGAGAGACATGAAGAGGAGTTATCCCAGTGGGGCAGAGAAAAAGAAGCAGGGAGGAAAGAAAAGGAGGAAAAAAGAAAGAATGACAGTGGTAAGTGCATTTTCACCTACTGACTGACTGACTGTGTTGTCATGGATTCCATAGGGGCGAATAAGCTAATAATTAAGCCATGATGTTGCTAAACAGGACACAGCAACTTTAGCAGGCTATAGCTAGCAGGTAGAGGTGCTTTACTCTCCAGTCTCCACCAGCAGAAAACAACAAAACCTCTATTGATTATTATTACTATATTAATAACAACAACAACAATAATAATAATACTTAATTAAACCTTGTATGAAAAGCTATGCATAATGATGAATTGATGATGATATGTTTCTAAAAATAATATGTTTCTCTCTTATCTCTCCTCAGGATCATTACTAACATTTTTAAAACCAGTAAATCCAGGGAAGGATAACGTTACCTTGATGTGGCCTTATACATTGTTTACTCATTGACTTTTAGACCAGATGACCTGTGGGTACCGTGTGATTTTTTCACTAGCCAAGCCCAATTTTGTATTATTTATTTTATTTGATATTATTTATCTCCACTATTTAATTGTTTTATCTATGTTGTGGCAATTTTATTTTTCTTTTGATGTGCCCTTATACATTGTTTACTCATTTACTCAGATTTGTATTTTTTTATATTTTAAGTTTAATAATTTGCAGTGCACTTTTGTAATAAACTCAGGTTCATATTTTATATATCTTGGTTGGTGTCAGATTATTTACAACAACGATTATTGATAGGCCTGGGCTTTCATGGACTTCTGTTGGTCCCTGGACCTCACTTTGAGAACCACTAATCTATTCTAATCTATTTTTTTCAGTATACATCTCCAGTGTCCTGGAAATTGTACATTTATGTGAGCAAAAACCTATTTTTTTCGGCGTGCACAGGTGGGGGCCCCAGGAATTTCTTGCTTGGAGCCCCAAAAGAGTGAGTGAGTGAGTGCTATGTGTGTTGCCAGGGCCGTAGCCAGCTATGAGGTCATCGAGATCCGGACCTCGGTAAAAATTGGACCGGACAGCTTTTATTTTGAAACGGCACGGCGCACGCTTGAAGTTATCTGATGTATGGGTGGAAATCGCGGGAAATTTTGAGCTGAAAAGGAAGATAAGGTGACAGGTGAGTGACAGCTTTTTTTTATTATTATTATGTTACAACCAAGCAGCCCACTATAAGTTAAGCCGATGACCGACGCGATCCAACAGTGTAAACTTGCATGTGGTCAGATCCACTATTTTCGGCAGTCGACACAGCAGTAAGTAACTAACATACCGGAAAGAGGAGCGTTGGTTCACCTGGAGTCCGGCAGACGGTAGACCGGGTGCCATTCAAATGGACGAGAGAACGACGGTAAAACTTGAGGGAGGTCGGCAAAAAAATACCGTGGACGGTCACAGGCAATAGGCTACCGTCCCGACCCGAGTTAAAAGTGAATGACAAATACTAAGTCTCATGACATGGGAATATAACCTGACCTCTAAACTTTAAGTAAATGTTGTTAGTTACTGTCAAATGATCGTTTAAAGTTTTGATATTCAGTTAATCATCCTTCCTTGTGCAGTGTCTCAGCACCACCTGGTGGATACAAAGGCTAATGACAGTTTCATTTCAACCACTTCTCCACCCGTAACTGAGTAAATGAAACTGAAAACAGTGGAGCAGAGTCGATCAGAGCAGAGACGAGACGCCGCGTTACAGGTTTGGATCTTTACCGAACAACACAGACCCAGTGGATTGTACAGAGAAAGTTGAAGGGACTGAACTTTGGTGAGTCTTGTTGATTTAAAGAAATCTGGAAATCAGAGGAAATGGCTGAGAAAGCTGCTCTTTTTGAAAGTTACCTGAGTTGCCACGTTTGTTCAGAGACTTTCAGAGATCCTGTGTCTCTGAGCTGCAACCACAGCTTCTGTTCAAGCTGCCTGCAACAATTCTGGGAACAAGCTAAAAACAAGAACTGTCCCATTTGTAAAAGGAAATCTTCAAAGGATGATCCATCCATAAACTATTCACTCAAAGAACTGGCTGACTCATTTGTTGGGAGGCAGAACACTGGTTCACCCGAGGAAGAAAAAGAGGCAGAGGAGAAGGAGGAGAAGGAGGAAAAGGAGGAGAAGGAGGAAAAAGAGGTGGTGTGTGATAAACATCCAGAAGTTCCTTATTGGTTCTGTGAGGACGAGCAGAAAGCTGTGTGTCCTGTCTGTGAGTTTTCTCTCCACCAGAGTCACAAGGTGGTTCCTGTAGAAGAAGCAGTCAGTGACCTGAAGGAGCAGCTGAAATCTGACTTAAAGTCTCTGCAGGACAAGAAGAACAAATACAAACAAGTGGAGGAAACATACAATGACATGATTCAACTCTCCAAAAAGCAGCTGTCGTCCACAGAGAGGCAGATCAGAGCAGAGTTCAACAAGCTCCAGCAGCTCCTGAAAGAGGAAGAGGAGTCCAGACTGGCAGCTCTGAGGGAGGAAGAGGAGCAGAAGAGGAAGACTATGAGCAGAGAGATGAAGATGATTGAGGAGCAGATCTCCTCTCTGTCAGACAGTATCTGTGCTGTTGAAGAAGAGCTGCAGAAAGACAAGGTGGCGTTCCTCAGCGGTTATAAAGCCACTCAGACCAGAGCCAGAGCCCAGAGCTCAGTGTCAGATCCACAGCTGCTCTCAGGAGCTCTGATAGATGTGGCCAAACACCTGGGCAACCTGTCCTTCAGAGTCTGGGAGAAGATCAAGGAGAAGGTCCACTTCACTCCTGTCATCCTGGACCCAAACACTGCAAACAACTTTCTCCATCTGTCTGATGATCTGACCACTGTGAGATGTGGAGACACAAAGCAGCAGCTTCCTGACAATCCAGAGAGAAACACTAATTATGCCACTGTTCTGGGCTCTGAGGGCTTCAGTTCAGGGAAACACAGCTGGGAGGTGGAGGTGGGAGATCATCCTGTCTGGGTCATCGGATTGGCTAAAGAGTCAGTGAACAGGAAGGGAGAACTATTAGCTTCACCAGAATATGGAGTCTGGTGTTTATTGTATGGTGATAAAAAACACACCAATGGTGCTGGTGAGACTGTGACAGTGAAGAAGAGTCTCCAGAGGATCAGAGTCCAGCTGGACTATGACAGGGGGGAGGTGACCTTCTACAACCCTAAAGCCATGACTCACATCTGCACTCACAGAGACACTTTCACTGAGAAACTCTTCCCATATTTCTGTGTTGGAAAATCTGGTGATGCTAAAACCACTGATATCAAAGTGTGTCCCACTGAGATCAGTCTGTGATGTTCAGGAACCTCAGTTTTTCTAACATGATGGTTTGAGGTTCATTAAACTCTAAACTCATCATCATCATCATCATCATCATCGTCATAATTTGTTGTTGCCATGGAAACTCATTGTAAACATGTTAAAACTGTCCCCAAACATTTAGTTCTACTTTTGCTTTATTTTACATGATCGAGTGCAGGTGACATCACATATCAATCATATGAAACAATGATGTAACCAATGTTTACACAATATATTGATGATCTTGGATCAATCAATGATTAAAGCTTCATTTTTCTCTCAGGTCAAGTCTCCTCCGTCTTAATGCAGCTGTTAATTACATGTCTTTGTTCCCTGTTGATGTTTTAAAACTCAGCTGTTAACTCAGTTGGATTCACATCTGAATATAAATCATCCAGCTGTGGTGCAGATGCTGATAATGACATCTGAAGATCAATGGACACGACAAGCTCTCTGTCAGGGCTCGTAATCCAATGATGCTGCTGTTGTTATTATAACACTGATTTGTCTTAAAGGTGTAAAATCAATTAACATTAAATTTGATCATTTTTGGTGCAGTTTCTCAGCAGCACCTGGTGGATATAAAGACTAATGACAGTTTCATTTCCACCACTTCTCCCTCCATAACTGAGTAAATGAAACTGAAAACCATCTGAGCAGAGTCGATCAGAGCAGAGACGAGACGCCACGTTACAGGTTTGGATCTTTATTGAACATTGCAGACTCAGTGGATTGAACAGAGAAAGTTGAAGGGACTGAACTTTGGTGAGTCTCGTTGTTGTAGATTTAAAGAAATCTAGAAATCAGAGGAAATGGCTGAGAAAATCGCTCTTGTTGAAAGTTTCCTGAGTTGCCACGTGTGTTCAGAGACTTTCAAAGATCCTGTGTCTCTGAGCTGCAGCCACAGCTTCTGTTCAAGCTGCCTGCAACAATTCTGGAAACAAGCTAAAAACAAGAACTGTCCTATTTGTAAAAAGAGATCTTCAAAGGGTTTTCCACCCATAAACTATTCACTCAAAGAACTGGCTGACTCGTTTCTTGAGAGGCAGAACAGTGGTCCACCTGTGAAAAAAAGGAAGGAGGAGGTGGTGTGTGATGAACATCCAGAAGTTCCTTACTGGTTCTGTGAGGACGAGCAGAAAGCTGTGTGTCCTGTCTGTGAGTTTTCTCTCCACCAGAGTCACAAGGTGGTTCCTTTAAAACAAGCAGTCGATGACCTGAAGGAGCAGCTGAAATCTGACTTAAAGTCTCTGCAGGACAAGAAGAACAAATACAAACAAGTGGAGAAAACATACAATGACATGATTCAACTCTCCAAGAAGCAGCTGTCGTCCACAGAGAGGCAGATCAGAGCAGAGTTCAACAAGCTCCAGCAGCTCCTGAAAGAGGAAGAGAAGTCCAGACTGGCAGCTCTGAGGAAGGAAGAGGAGCAGAAGAGGAAGACTATGAGCAGAGAGATGAAGATGATGGAGGAGCAGATCTCCTCTCTGTCAGACAGTATCTGTGCTGTTGAAGAAGAGCTGCAGAAAGACAAGGTGGCGTTCCTCAGCAGTTATAAAGCCACTCAGACCAGAGCCAGAGCCCAGAGCTCAGTGTCAGATCCACAGCTGCTCTCAGGAGCTCTGATAGATGTGGCCAAACACCTGGGCAACCTGTCCTTCAGAGTCTGGGAGAAGATCAAGGAGAAGGTCCACTTCACTCCTGTCATCCTGGACCCAAACACTGCAAACTCCTGGCTCCATCTGTCTGATGATCTGACCAGTGTGAGACGTGGAGACAAATGGCAGCAGCTTCCTGACAATCCAGAGAGATTCACCAAGTATACCACTGTTCTGGGCTCTGAGGGCTTCAGCTCAGGGAAACACAGCTGGGAGGTGGAGGTGGGAGATCATCCTGACTGGGTCATCGGATTGGTCAAAGAGTCAGTGAACAGGAAGGGAGAGTGTTCAGCTTCACCAAGACATGGATTCTGGTGTTTATCGCATCGCAGTGGAAAATACACCAATGGTGATGGTGTCTGGCCTGTAACAGTGAAGAAGAGTCTCCAGAGGATCAGAGTCCAGCTGGACTATGACAGGAGGGAGGTGTCCTTTTATGACCCTAAAGACATGACTCGCATCTACACTCACAGAGACACTTTCACTGGGAAACTCTTCCCATATTTTAACATTGGGTTGTCTGGTGATGCTAAAACCTCTGATATCAAAGTATGTCCCACTGAGATCAGTCTGTGACGTTCAGGGACCTCAGTTTTTCTATAATGATGGTTTGAGGTTTATGAAACTCTAAACTCATCATCACACTGGGTGATACTTTTGTTTTATTTTGCATGATCGAGTGCAGGTGACAATACATACTGTGTGTTATGTACAATGATCAGACGTATTATTATTCTATCACTTACAGTTTTTTTTAAACAAAGTGTTTAAGTCAGTGTTTAGTGGAAGTCAAAAGTATTTTCTTGAACATTACAAAATATGATATATTATATCCTACAAGGTCATATAATAGGATTACTGTTAATACTGCTTTTGATTGGTGAAGTTTGACAGTTGAAAATATCATATACATATACAGTGTTGAACAGTTTAATGAACAAAAACCCAGATCTCATGACATTTCTGAATGTGATGTTACGTCATAAAAACTAGTTTTAAACAGGAGAGAGGAGTTTAAATAATGAAAGTGTTAGAAAATGCCTGAAATGACATTAAAAATGTGAATATTCCTTATAACATGACAGAAAGAGGTCACATGTTGTATGAACAATCTTATACTTCACATCATACTCACAAATGAACTTTAGTGTGATAAAATGTGGATTATTGTTCATTAAAATGTAGTGAATGACACATATTCAGTCTCATGACATGGGAATATAACCTGACCTCTAAACTGTAAGTAAATGTTGTTAGTTACTGTCAAATGATCGATTAAAGTTTTGATATTCGGTCAATCATCCTTCCTTGTGCAGTTTCTCAGCAGCACCTGGTGGATAAAAAGTGGATAACCGCGCAACACGGTCTGGCTGCAGACCTCCAGCGTGGGGCTGCAGGCTCCACTCTCAGGCCACCTCCACTGACAGGACGCTCGGGACAGGAAGTGCACGCAAGAAACTTCAAAATAAAAGTTTTATTCAAGGATATCAGTCCTGCATTTCCCATTCACATTATGCCAGGTGCCCTGGTCGGTCAGAAACAACTGGACTGAACGACAGCAAAACATTAAATCCTCATTTCATCTTCATTAAGACAACAACCTGCTAACCACCGTTAGCGTAACTCATTTAAAATAAACAACCCACCCACACGCGCAGGATAACGTTCATTCGGCCAATAAAAAGGTAACGCAACCCGTGCATTCAGATATTATTTCTTTATTTATTTATTTGATAGGCTATATTTATCGTTGTCATGGTGGTAATCAAATGCACAAGACGAAAATGCCGGAGTCCTTTTGGAGATGCACAAAAAGTTTGTTACTTCCGGGCCTGACAGTGGAGGTGGCCTGAGAGTGGAGCCTGCAACGGAAACGCCCCCCGCTGGGGGTCTGCAGCCAGACCCGCCATAACTGAGTAAACAACGCTGAAAACAGTGGAGCAGAGTCGAGCAGAGCAGAGACGAGACGCCACGTTACAGGTTTGGATCTTTATTGAACATCGCAGACTCAGTGGATTGTACAGAGAAAGTTGAAGGGACTGAACTTTGGTGAGTCTTGTTGTTGTAGATTTAAAGAAATCTGGGAATCAGAGGAAATGGCTGAGAAAATCGCTCTTTTTGAAAGTTTCCTGAGTTGCCACGTGTGTTCAGAGACTTTCAGAGATCCTGTGTCTCTGAGCTGCAGCCACAGCTTCTGTTCAAGCTGCCTGCAACAATTCTGGGAACAAGCTAAAAACAAGAACTGTCCCATTTGTAAAAAGAGATCTTCAAAGGGTTTTCCACCCATAAACTATTCACTCAAAGAACTGGCTGACTCCTTTGTTCAGAGGCAGGACACTGGCCCACCTGTGAAAAAAATGAAGGAGGAGGAGGAGGAGGTGGTGTGTGATAAACATCCAGAAGTTACTTACTGGTTCTGTGAGGACGAGCAGAAAGCTGTGTGTCCTGTCTGTGAGTTTTCTCTCCACCAGAGTCACAAGGTGGTTCCTGTAAAACAAGCAGTCGATGACCTGAAGGAGCAGCTGGAATCTGACTTAAAGTCTCTGCAGGACAAGAAGAACAAATACAAACAAGTGGAGAAAACATACAAAGACATGATTCAACTCTCCAAGAAGCAGCTGTTGTCCACAGAGAAGCAGATCAGAGCAGAGTTCAACAAGCTCCACCAGCTCCTGAAAGAGGAAGAGGAGTCCAGACTGGCAGCTCTGAGGGAGGAAGAGGAGCAGAAGGGGAATACTATGAGCAGAGAGATGAAGATGATTGAGAAGCAGATCTCCTCTCTGTCAGACAGTATCTGTGCTGTTGAAGAAGAGCTGCAGAAAGACAAGATGGCGTTCCTCAGCAGTTATAAAGCCACTCAGACCAGAGCCAGAGCCCAGAGCTCAGTGTCAGATCCACAGCTGCTCTCAGGAGCTCTGATAGATGTGGCCAAACACCTGGGCAACCTGTCCTTCAGAGTCTGGGAGAAGATCAAGGAGAAGCTCCACTTCACTCCTGTCATCCTGGACCCAAACACTGCAAACTCCTGTCTCCATCTGTCTGATGATCTGACCAGTGTGACACAAAGAGACACAGTAAAGCAGCTGCCTCCTGACAATCCAGAGAGATTCGCTTGCTTTGCAGAAGTTCTGGGCTCTGAGGGCTTCAGGGCAGGGAAACACAGGTGGGAGGTGGAGGTGGGAGATCATCCTGACTGGGCCATCGGATTGGTTAAAGAGTCAGTGAACAGGAAGGGAGAACGAGGAGCTTCACCAAGACATGGAGTCTGGTGTTTATTGCATCGCAGTGGAAAATACACCAGTGGTGCTGGTGAGCCTGTGACAATGGAGAAGAGTCTTCAGAGGATCAGAGTCCAGCTGGACTATGACAGAGAGGAGGTGTCCTTTTACAACCCTGAAGACATGACTCACATCTACACTCACAGAGACACTTTCACTGAGAAACTCTTCCCATATTTTGGCATTGGGTTGTCTGGTGATGCTAAAACCTCTGATATCAAAGTATGTCCCACTGAGATCAGTCTGTGGCGTTCAGGGACCTCAGTTTTTCTGTCATGATGGTTTGAGGTTCATTAAACTCTAAACTCATTGTCATCATAATTTGTTGTTGCCATGGAAACTCACTGTAGACATGTTAAAACTGTCTCCAAACCTTTAGTTCTACTTTTGCTTTATTTTACATGATTGAGTACAATTGACAACACTGACTGTATTACATGCTACCTCAGCTGTCTGACGTATTGTCAGGATAAAGTGAAACACACTGATGCACTGACCCACAATAAACTGCCCCACCTAACTGTGTATGATTGTATAGATTAATCCATAAGTGTATCTGAGAAAGAAAGTCTTTTATGTTCAAAAGTGCGATTGTGTATCTTTGTGTTATCTCATCACTAAGATCATAGACTTTACAAAAACAAACATCAAAATGACATGATGACATATACAAACTTTATTTTCTTATGCAGATTTTACAGGTCATACTTTACAGGCCTATGTGTCTGGTTCTGGTATTTCAATTCAATAAACTTTCCAATGATTGAATCTCATCAGTGTCTTTGCCTAAACCCATTGTTGTTTTGTTTTGTTGTTTTAAATGCAGTGATCAACAGAGTAGATGTCCTTTTAATTAAACTAACTGCTAACTGCCAACAGAAAATAAGAATGAGTATTTTCTCATTTAAAGTATTATTATTATTATTATTATTATTATTAACAATAATAATAGTAATCTTTTTTTATCTATTATTATTATTGTTATATGTAAGCAGTACCTGGCATTGGCCGCCTGGGGGCGATACTCTCACTTTAAAAACCAGAGTCATCAAACTGTCGACGTCACCACTGACGTCAGCCGGACTACAGCCTCCACGCTGCTGTCGCTGCCGCCGCTGTGTGGCTCGTCTGAACTGAATGGGAGGACGGACGGCAGATGGTTTCAAAAAAAAAAAAAAAAAAAAGCCTTCTCCCGTCCGTGAATGAATGAACCTTTCCGGAGATACCCTGCCGCTGCCTACAACTGACATTTCCTGTCTGTGAGAAAGTGAGGGGACGCTGTTTGTTGAGAGGAGTCGACGCCGAGGCTGCTTTTCTGTCCCCAACAGCATCACCGGGTAAGCTAACTGTCACGGCTAACGAGAAGCAAGTCCGTTTACCTCTGTACGTGATCTAACCGTTGAACGCGGCTCTTAGTTAACCGCTGGGATGTTTCTGTACTCACTCATTAAGACTGCTCTGTTACCTCTTATCCTCTTTTATTTTACCACGAGCTAAACCCGTGTCTTGCTATAGAAGCTAACATGAAGCGGCTAAATCAGATTGATCCGACTGTTAGGACTCATCCATGTAGTAGGCTATTTACTATGATTTCTAAGACGTTTCTAGAAACCTCGGCGCAGAAATGTGGGTCCAACCGATACAGAGAAAACTTAGCAGCCGTGTCAATGAGTACTCTCAGTCACAGCACTGTAAGATAACCACACAACCACACTTAGCATCTGTCAAAATGACCCACTCTCCTTCACTGTCAGTGAAGTACACAGTGTGACATGCGTGTACTTCAGTATGAAGTCCATCTCTCATATTTACACTGCAGGTGGATGTATATTGTACTTCTTACTCCATCTACAGCTGTACACACTGACAGATAAGCTGCAGTTGTGCTAATAACTGATTTTCACGAGGGTCAAAGGACCATGATGTTCATTTATAGATGCATTTTTACAAATACTATACGAGCCTCTTATAGTTTTGTGACCATGTGCAGACATGCATCTTCTGAAAAACCCTGGATTCACCTGTAAAAGTCATTTTTATAATCCAGTGATAAATAAATGGGTTTCCAGCCTTCTAGCATGTGACTCTAACCAAAACACATGGAGGAAGTTGTGGGTCTGTTGTTAACTGTACAGCGGCAGTTGTGCTCATATATCAAGATCCCTCCTAGCTTCATCCATAAGCTAAACAAAGAAAGAGGATTACTAATCAATACTATCAGTATTTACCTAAGTACATACGCTCTGTGGCTTTCTGCTTCTGGATGTCTGACCGAGTCATGTCTAAAAACCCTCTAATTTTATGGTGAATGCTCCTTTGTTGTACACTCAGGATGAGTGTAGCATGTTGACAGTGTGTGCGGTGAACCAGACATCGTGCCCCCAGCCATCACTCTCCCACCTAATGACAGCCTTGGTTGATGATATCAGCCCCCCCCCAGGGCAGAGGGAAACAGTAATTAGGGGCCTTGTGTGTAGAGGTTTTATGAGTCAATGCACACCTTATAACCCGCCCTTCACTTCGGGGGTGTATAAAGTGACCTGGGATGAGATGGTCTCAGTGAGTGGATGCGAGAAGATGAACCAGCGTTTGCTTTGAGGAACGAGCTGCTGCTTTGAATTAAGGAGGATCTAGAGAAGAGCGAGCGCTTGCTGTCTCCGTGTCTCCGGTTATAAAAGGTACTGAAACAAGCAACAAAAGTAGACAGGAAGTTTGAGTCTGATCCTGAGCCAGACACCAGCTTTGTTTAGAGTAGGTGAACGTGAGTGTGCTGCAGTGGTGTTGTCGACCTGTCTCCGTTGAGCCGTTACCGACGTCAGTCCCAGAAATCCCTCGCTGAGAGTCAACGTAGAGAAACTCAGAGGCACAAGTAGTTAAACAAGTGTCAGTATAAGAAACAAAATGCAACTTCAGATTTTCCATCAGCACTTTTACCAGCCTTTTACTGAGCTTGTTGTTCCTTCTGCAGGACGATGGAGTGCTAATAAAGGCATTTTTTAATGCTGACAGGGACAATACTTTTTGAAGGAGACATGTGAGTGCCCCCCATGTGTGTGAGCCTGGTGGTGTTTTTTCCTTTCCATGTGGTGTTCGCAACCTGGTGGTGTTTGAATTGGCAGCGTACATCCTGTTGATAAGGCCTCGGCCTGCTTTCTTATTAGACCTGTGGCCAATCACGGACTGTTATATCCTGCTCCGTCAGCTGCTGAAGTTGATGATGACGAGGGAAATTTCTCACAGGGCTGTGTTTACACGTGGGTGTCAGCGACTCACCTATGATGGCGGTTGGTTTACTTAGTCCCCGAGCTCAGATTTTTCGATATTTACTTCTGCATCTGTTTTTTTTTTTAGGGCTAATTTGTTTGTAGGTTTCCTTTTTTATTTCTGGACAGGAAGGAAACAGTAGCCAAAGCCGGGCGGAGCGGTGACTTCCAAAGAATGGAGAAAGATGTGAGAGGATGAGCAGAGGAGGAGCTGCTGCTGCTGCATGCCTGTGGGATTGGAGTCCAGCAGACTGTGACTAAACATTTTCCCGTCCCTGCGCTTCCCTCCTTGTCTCTCCCCTGCTGGCAGCTTCCTTGTAAACCTCATATTTAACGTCATGGCAGAGGCCTTCGATGGCGTGTTGAAGGACTCTCTGCAGCTCACTGCCACTCTCTTCTCACCACCCTTTATCTTCCCACAGCTGAAAATAGGCCTTGGACTCGCAAAAAACACAACGTGGTGACCCCATGAGTGTGTGTGTGTGTGTTTATGGGACTGTGTGTGCACTGATATCGGTCTAACCTGACATGTGACATTTAAAAAGCAGTCTCTCCTCCTTGTTTTGATTGGACCACAGAGCGTGGACTGAGGCCGAGGCAAAGGTCTGCCAGAGAGGAATACGTCTCCCTGCTCAGTGTGTTTCTTGTGTCTGTTTGGCTCTCTAGACTCTGCAGAGCAAAAGAAGGACTTATTTAGCAGCACAAGTGCATGTGTATATTTAGTTTCCCTACCAAGTTATTATCACAGCCACAGAGGCATGATGACAAGCAGAACCGCAGCTGCTATTCCTGTTCACTTGTTATATTGATACATACTTGGAAATGACTTGGAGGCCAAAACCTGATATTGGACAACCTGCTGAAAAGCAGATTTAAAATTATTTTGATAACTGATATTGAACAAAGGTAGATTAACTTGGTCATGTCTTGTTTTTTTTGAATATAGAGTCGGTCTGGGTTGTGAATGTACGCAGGGAAATAGACACTCAAAACAAGGCGATGGGACCTCTGCAACTTTGTGATGTCACAACAAAGCAGTCACCAAGCCCCACCCACTTGAACCCACCATACAACCTCACTGGATTTGGTTTCTCCAAGTATGAAATCAGAAGAAATGTTAATGACATACCAAAGACTGACTGACCCCCATATGAGCCTATAGGCGCCATCTTGGATCAGCTCATTAAGCACAACATTAAACTTTCATGGCTGTGGCACATTACAAAGATAGTGTGTGTTTATCCAGGGCTTACACTCTCTAATATTCCCTCACACTTGTTGCGTGCGTCTCCTCTCTGTCTAATGAAAAATAGATGTGGAAGAGGAGGGAGAGATCACTTTACCTCTGGCAGCTTTCCTGCCACCTGGGCTTGTTGTTGTCGTTGTTGTCGTTTATCCATGTGTGAAACTGATGACCATGAGTTAGTATGACTCTCCTCGCTCTGAGATGATAGTCATTTACATCTTCCCTCTATGTTCTCAGTCAACTGATTATTGAAGCGTCATCATCACCAACCTCCTGTGTCTCACCAACAACAGCAGCCAGCAGGACGGAGGCCGAGGCTCAGAGCTCCTGCAACTTTCCGAGGAGATTGTGTAAGAGGTGAAGTGAATAAAAAAAAAAGAAAGGAGCTAAAGAAGCTTATGAGGTTTTTTTTTTTCTTCATTCTGTTTTCTGCAACTTGTTTTCACCTCTTTTCAGAATGAGGTCTCATTAGAGCAAGTGGAGGAGGAAGATTTGGGGCAGAGGGGAGACAGATGAAGGAGAGAGGTTGGTGATTACAAGACTGACTGAGGTTTTTTTTTTTTTTTTGGATTTTCTTTTTTGTGTTTTGGTTTGAAAGTTGAATTTTCTCTGGGGAAACTCAACAGTATAACTCCAACACAAACCCTCTGAGCTCCTGCAGCGTAGTGCCTTGCTCAAGGACATCTCAGCCGCTCTGTGTCTGACTCTGGCTCTTCTTCTTTAAACGTGAAGTTTTCTGCTCACGACTTGGTTTCTTCGCCTTCGGGGCAGAGGAGCGTGATCGTATCGACCGGCCCTGCTCTGGCCTGTTTTCGTCCACCGCAGCCCAATTGGATGTTTGCAGCTGCAGTGTCCCCCCCCCCCTTCGATGCCACTGTGTTTTATGGTGCCCAAAATGGGAATAGAGGAGGAATCCTCACTGCAGCTGTAGAGCAGGAATGACGTGGGTTCGGTTCGGGTCTGGACTCTGTGGCCCGAGGCTCACATTGAAATGTAAAGAGAGCGGCGAATCGATAGAGACGAGAGAAAAGAGAAAATTCAAGCTGGCAACTGGCATTTCAGTTTTCCTCTTCTCCCTGTTGCCTCTTGTCTTTCCTCCCCTCCTCCACCCATCCTTCCCCCTTTTCTCTCTGCCTTTCTTCCTCACCGGTGAGTCGTAACCTTGTTTTTTTTTTTTTTTATCCGTCTCTTTCTTTTCTCTCTACAGTCCACTGCACTCCTGAGGAGCCCACCGTTTCTTCCTCTCCACTCGCTGCTCCCCCGACTCCCTCTCAGCTCTCAGGTAACCTGTGGGCATCACTCAGGCGTTCCTCAGGGCAGACAAACTGACTCAGGCACTTTATACTGCAGCCATCGTCATCCCAGGAAAAAAAAACAAAAAAAAAGTTGTCTTTACAAAAATGAATGGCTGTGTGTGTTCACCTTCGACGTGGCATATGGAGCTTCTGGGCGTAAGGCGATGAATTGGTGCTGTGTGTTGGCTGAAGTGAGGTGGAGGAGGGTGGTGTGTGTGTGTGTGTGTGTGGGGGTGTGTGTGTGTGTTACAGTATTTCCTGTATGTGGCGTTTTGAGTGTGTTTGTGAAAGTTTGAGTCACAGATGCAGAACTTTTGCACCCTGGTGATGGATGAGTTCAAATGCTGGAATAATATTTTCTGATTTTAAGTTTTTACTTTTTTTTATATGAATTCTTGATGTTAAACAGGATTGATGGATCATTAAGGAGTGGATGTCTGATTTGTGTTTAAGGGGGTTATAGTGTGTGTGTGTGTGTGTGTGTGTGTGTGGTGGGTGAGGCCTGTAATTGTATGTAATTGCCGGTGGTGGTTTCCTGTTCGCTCTGTGCTTTGTGCTATAGACACCTCACAAAAGGCTCTTTTGGATGACACCAAAGCAGAAGTCAAATATTTCAACAAAGTTATACCTTCTCACCCAAAAAGCATTGTGTTTATTATCTAGGCCTTAATCTGTTAAATGTGTTACCTTTTTAACCCATAGTTAAACATATATTACAGCTTCCTGCCTTTCTTCGTATTTTACCACATTTCTTGGCATCCAGCTGTTGAGTTGTACAGTGTGTACGAATCATTGTCAGGAGTGTGCACCATGTGCATTTATAACAGATACTAACAAAACACACACTGCGAATATATCTCACTTGTAGCAGGTTGAACAAAGAAAAAGTCTGAGATGATACCGTACGTATGTTGTTGTGTTTGATCACGTCTCCTCCTCCTCCCTCCACAGATCAACGTCCTTCAGCCAGTGAAGAAACGATGCTTATCTGTTGCCCTCATGGCGGCAGCACGACCACCGTCACCCTGAGGTTCATCCTGGGCCTGGCCCTGCTGCTGCTCTGCCCCCTGGGCATGGTGACGGTGCAGGGAGAGAGCCAGACCCAGTCTCCTGCCCAGGTGCTCCAGGACCTGCTGGACCGCTATGGGGACAACAGCACCATCACTGTGCCCCAGCTCCGGTCTCTGTTGGCCCTCCTCAGCCAGGGCCAGGGAGACGGAGACAACGACAGCAGCAACGTGGCTGAGACGCCCACAAGCACACCTCCCAAAGCCAACAGCTCCAAGGTGAGAGGAAAAAAAGACGTTATCTTATTTTGTGTTGGCACTTTGAGCTGATAAGCTGGTATAAGAAGTGCAAATAGAATCAGTGCAGCTTACGTACAATGAGAAACAAAACATGAAGTAAAAGTAATGTAACTTGCTGTAGACTTCAAGACTTCCACTCTTTTTGTTGTTTGTCATCTTCCCTGTCTCTCTGAAGTGTGTACTTTAATTAAATCCCTCAGACCAGCATCTTTACATTTGACAAACCTGACCTGATTACACATGTGATGGTTTTAATTGCCTTATATTATATAACATGCACATTTGTCGGTGGATAATAGAGGCTATTAGAGGTCTGTATTGCACCTCATGTTTGTCCATTAAATATTGACGTACAAACATATAATTGATCTGATACATGGGGAACAGGGATAGTGTGCATGGTTGCAGAGTTCACTGAAATGACTTCATGAATCAACCTGCAGTTGTGGTTTTAAAACTTAGTTTTATAGTTTACTTTTATTGCCTCTGTGTTATAACTGCCCCTGTCTTTGACCTCCAGCTGGGTTAGAAGTCTGAAGCCGCTCTGAGTCGGGTCAGGTGTAAGCTATGGTTGGTCTAATCAGGTCTGGTTCTGTTGCCATGTGTCTGCTGCAGTGGATTATAATCACACATAACAGTTCTCTCTGTTTTGGTTGATTCAGGTCCAGGTCGGGTTTGAAACATTGGACCTTTTACTTTTCTATGTTTTACAGTACAGGCCTATGTTATCCCAGGTCGGACCTAGTGGAAGTCGTAACACAGTCGTGTTTGAGCCAGAGCTTGGTCGACTAGGTGGGGCCACATTAAGTGAATACAGGAGCTTGAGGTTGTATCCTGCATCTTATACCTGATGTGACAAAGAGCAGTGATCTGAGGTGTGTGTGTGTGTGTTTACTCTGTAAATGTCACAGTTATGAAACACATGAAGACAATTCAAATCATGCAAGTGATGGAGGCGGGTGTGTTCAGTTGTCACGGAGCTGCTGAGTCATCAATCTGTGCAAACCAACGCACCTGTCACACCATGTTGAACTGGTGAGGACTTTGTTGGCTCTTAACTGTGGCCGAGACATGAGCCTGATGGAAATTTCTCAGACTCTAACACTAACATGGAGTCAGATCCTCGAATGCTCTGACGCTCCGCTCTTGTCTCCTGCAGTCAGAGAAGTCGAGAAGGGTAAATCCAGCTTTAGTCCTATCTGGACGAAGCGGGAGCCACCGGTGCCAGATAGCCGACATATTTAACATACTTCACATACTTAGTGTCGTGGATGGTTGACTCACTTGTTGATCTGCTTTCTTTTTTAGCTCTGAGTGATTGTGGGAAAGTAATTACTACTTCTCAGAAAATTGATTAGATCGGAGGTTTAAAGTCACATGCACTTTGAGATGTTGGGTTTGGTCACTTACAGGAGGAATGTGGTATTTATTTAGTATGAATGTGAAAATAGAAACTGATAACGTGTGTCTTTTACGTCAGAGAACAGAAACAAAAGTGCAGCCTTTGGCCCAACAAGAGATCGCTGCCGTCCATCTTCGGCGAGGTTATCACTGATACAACCTGTGTGTCGTCAAACACACATCAGAGGACGCTCTCAGCAGGGGAGATAGCACAGCACACTGCCACTGAATAACATGCTGGTTATGTTCCCTGCTGTTATGACAGACTTTAACATTTTTGAGGTTAGACAAAGTGATGAATCAGCTGAATTTTTACAGTGAGTCACTATGAAGAGATTTCACTTCTGTGTGATTCAACTTCTCTGTTCGTTCCCAGGAAATAAAGTTTGGACTTCCCTCTGTGTGACTGTATATACATTGACTTCTTAGTTTCTTCCTTTCTGTTGCTGGACATTTTTAACTCAATATTTTTAGGGTTTTGTTATAATTGCCTGACATCTTTGACATCATATAGAACAAGTGAACCCGTCTGTTTCGGCACCTGAAGCAGACGACATACTGTACGTTTTTCTTGTACTTGGTTGGGTCACAGTTGAAGGTTGTCATGGTTGATTAATAAGATGCTACGATGGCTACGGTGGCCCTGAGAGCTCAATGCAGTGCAACAAATAATATAACAAATACATCCAAGCAAGTACACCCGAGTCGAGTTCAGCACATTTTAATGATGTTGTTGTTTTTTTTCCCCAGTGTTTGACTGCAGACACGTTGGCTATTTACAGCATTAGCGAGCAGTCGCGGCTGGACGGCCAGCGTCTCCAGGAGCTCTGCCCCACCATGCTGCAGCAGCTGGACGCCGGCACCTGCAGGGGGCAGAAAGACGAGGCGCAGAGCGGTGACGCCTCACCCAGGCCCTCAGACGCTGAAGGTGAGGACCGACTTGTTATGCATTGTTAATGTATTTCACCGTCTTATTAACACTGTATTTGTCACATTTTACAGTCTGATGTCAGGTGTTCGAAGATTGTCTGACGCCTGAAGGTTGAATGTTTCTATGTTTTGTGGTGGGATTTGTCTTTATATTTGTACATTTGCAGGTTGTGGGATAAACTTTTCTTTTGCCCCCTTTTTTTTTTTAAAGTTTCTGTTTTCACAGCCGTGATGTCAGATCGCTGAAAACTTAGAGACCTCAAACACAGATTTCTTCATCACATCTGAGCTCTGAATGTGTGTTTTGTTGCCCAGCGATAGTGATATCATGATGTCCCCCGAAGGACATCAAAGCCAAAATAAGCATGCACGAGGCTTAGCCAAGGCTGAGATTGCATTTCGCAGTTTGGCTCAAAAAGCAACACGTACTTCAGACTCCATGAACCTGCTTCGGTCAGCAATAACCAGCCTGCAGCAGAGATCTCATCCAGGTAAAGATGCTCCCGGACAGGAAGGTCCCCCCGGCCACAAACTGCTCTTCTTTCCTTGGCTGCTGACCTATTGTAACTCCATACAGACTGCTGAGTGCACACACGCCCAGCAGGACGCCCTTGAGATCCCTGGAAGCTGTTTTGGCTCCATCTGCGTTGAATCTGAAGTTTTAGAAATGAGCAGTGCTGTTGAGGCTGTTGTTTAACAAGCCGTGGAGCTCTTTTCAACATGAGGGAAATTGGCTTCGGACTCTGTAGCGGGAATAAAAAGGCTCGTTAATGACAGACTTGGGGAAAAGTTGGTGACCTCAACTGATCTTCTGCCTTTAAGGCTGCACTGAAAACCAAAGGCAGCACAGCTTATGTGTGTGATGACTGTGGGCATCAGTCTTCATCTTCTTTTTAAACTAATGACCCGCTGTGGCCTTGCTCAAGCTAGATGACCAATTTCAGCTCTTAATTTTCACCCAGTTTATCTTATCCTTGGCAGGTGGAGGAGAAATGGTTGACTGGCCCAGAGCTCTGGCTCTATCTTTTTGACAAATTTGTTTTCCCTTATCATCCTCAGCTCGCCTCACACTTGCCCCTGTAGGCAGCTTATTTTGGCTTGAGAGCTGTTTTTCTTTGCCTTGGCTGTGGAGGTCTGCCAGCAGCAGGGAGGCAGATGTGCTGGAAATTCATCTCTACTGCAGATCTCATATATCCTGATCTTTTCCCACTATCTAAATGCAGCACTTTTACAGAGATAAAATAACACGTGCGATCAGATATACCACCGAGGCACATAACTGATCATGTTGAAGTCAGACTTGTTTCTCCCACAACCAACAGCCTAGCAGCTTTTAAAATTGTCTATGACTATCACACTGTTCAACCTTGGCTGTTTCCCAATAGCCTTTAACTACTGTGGTTCTACCTGTAATGTGGTAAGGTAGTTCTTGTGGAGTGCCTCAGGGTTCAATCTTAGGGCCCATTCATTTCTGTTTGCCAGGAGTTGATTTCATTTGTGAACGTGAATGAATGAATGAATGAATGAATCTCTATATGCCTGCCTTACCTGATCATTTGAAGACAATCTCACTTTTGTTTTTAACCTGATTAGATGTCTTTTTTGTGTGACATGAGTTGTAACCACACCTGTCTTGTTAATCTAATTTTCAGCTTTCTCAGCATGGAGAACCGATCATCAACTACTCATAACCTAACTTTTCTTCCCCCGTGAATTTCACAGGTGGTGCATCTGCAGACGAAAATGGCACAAAAAACATTTATCAAATGTCCCCGTGTCTTATCTTGTTACCACATGTGTCGATTAAGGCAGTTGTTCCCAACCATTTTGGCTCATGGCCATGACCAGCGTCCCAAACTGTTGGTTGGGACCTTGCCACTGGAGTATCTTTAGTCTTCAGTCTTTCTAGTACATAAAATATTTTGTAAACCAACAGTATATAATATTCTGAAGTGCAGGTAAACACAGTTATTTGTCAGCATGTCACTGTAGCGGAGGCAGATGATAAAATGCCTTGAAAGCAGCCGTAATTTTAGCCTTGTGTATGTTTGTATGTGAATTGAAAATTGAGGCTGTGTTCACAACTGCATTACGAGACATTATTCACAGCATTTTGTTTTAATGTCACTCCTTCCTCTTCTAACCAACCTTCCCGTCGCTTGGATCCCCAGTGTGGGGCTTTTCTTTCCTGTGTGTGACGGTGATCAATGCCTTCTCCCTCACCGGAGTTGTCATCGTGCCGCTGATGAAGACGCGCTATATGAAATATGCACTCGTCTTTTTCATCGCTCTCGCAGTTGGCACGCTGTACTCCACTGCTGTCCTGCAGCTCCTGCCAGAGGTTTGCCATCTATCCTTACAACTTTTTTTTTTTTTTTTTTTTTTTTTTTTAGCTAATGCATCTTCTCACATCCCATAAAACTTTTTTTTGCTTTATTTAAAAAAAAAACACACACAAACACCAGAGGTCCAAACCTCTCTAGTTCACTACAGTGTTATTTACAAACCCCGCTCACCTTTTGGCCAGGCGCTCCACTCTCTGTCCTGCGGTAATTTCTCTTTCCTTCCTGCCTTTGTTTTTCTCTGTGGTTTTCATGGCTCTGATAAACAAAGTCTTTGTGGTGCTGCTCTACCTTTTCATCATCTACCATACATCGCGGTGTGTTCGTGTGTGTGCATCTGTGTGCTCTGTATGCTCTCATCTGTGCCTGCACCTTTACTAGGCCAGACTCAAGGAGAGGAAGTTCACCCCACTCCTCTCTTCTGTTGCTGCTGCTGCTGTAAGTAGAACAGCAACACAGGCTTGATAACTTTGACTCGACTCAATTTCACTCAGTTTCACTCCTAAAGATTCATACTTTTCTGTCTGTGTAAGACAATCCTGGAGAACAGGAGCGTGGCACCATTAAGACGTCCTTCAAATTGAAATGTGACCCCCCACCCCCCCCCCACCTCCTTGTTCACGGCGCTCCTCCTGATACTGTCGGCTGGGCTATTTAAAGTTCATTTGTTCCCCTTTGTATCTGCATCATAGCTAGTGTTTACCCCGAGGCTAGGACAGAGGTACAGATGCATCTTTGTGAGCAAGGACAAAGTACGTCTGTCTGTGTCTGTGTCTGTGTGTCTGTATATGAGTGTGTGTGTGTGTGTGTGTCTGTTCCTGAGATGTCAGTGAACTGTAATTTTAAACTTAATTGCATCCTGGTTCTCATCAACACAAATGCATGGGGTGAACACATTCCTTCGAAGGATGGCTAATTATTATCTTCACATGTCAATGAAATGTGGTGTCACTTCTGTTAATCTGCTCACACTGGGAAATGACCTTTGACCCTGTTGTCTCTTGCAGGTATCTTTTTAAAATCTCTCCTCTCAGGTTGATTTCATTCACCTCCTCCTTTTCTTTTCAGGGTGATATCTGGTTGGTGTTCTCTAATTTTTTTTTCCTCCGTCACCTCAGTAATTAATCTGATTAAAATCATTTCCAGACTAACCAGCTGTTGTTTCTCACCTCCCCTCCCCTTTCTTTTTAATGCCTCCTCCTCCTCCTCCTCCTCCTCCTCCTCCTCCTCCTCTCTCTCGATCAGTGTGGGGTTATGGGATCCTGTGTGTGACACTGATCTCTCTGTGTTCGCTGGTCGGGGCAAGCGTGGTGCCCTTCATGAAGAAAACCTTTTACAAGCGACTGCTTCTCTACTTCATAGCCCTGGCCATTGGCACGCTCTACTCCAACGCCCTGTTTCAGCTCATCCCAGAGGTAGTGTCGATGCTGCTCTGACTCACTTAGCTGTGGCTTCTTCACTGCAGTTTCTACAAACAGCACTGGAAAACTCCAGCATTGATAGGTCAGGGAGACACTCACTACTGTGATATACAAGGAAGTAGGAAGTGTTATTATTTATTTATTTAGTGATATTTACAGTCACATTGATCAGGCACTGTGGCCATAAACTGAACTGAGCATGCAGCAAAATTTCCATCTTATTAACGCCACTGATGTTTATTGAGAGTATAAATTTTGAGATGCATGGCAGTTCTTGTCACAGGAGATGAAGGCTGTGTTCAGGGTCAGTGAAAAGTAAAGCTCGACCACAAGAAAAACAAGGTTATTTAAAAATATGTCTCCTGAAGGTTGGCCTTTACAAAACATAATATTACACATACTCATTCTTACTGATGCTACTCAGTACTGGCACTGAGTTGAAGAAAAACCTACAGATAAAATAACCACCTGTACCTGTAAAACATAACTAAAGTTACATAAACTTTAATTCACACAAATGTTAAAGGGATAAATCTATACCGTTTTATTGCCCAGTCATCCACTCGCTGGATTTCCTAAACTAATAAGTTAGTTGATTAAAAATTAATGATTGGAAATTCCCTGCGCTGATGAAATAATGCAAAAAAAAAAAAAAAAAAATGTCTCTAGAACTAGAAAAAAAAAACTAAACTAAAGCACATTCATGAATAGACTCTTAATTCCCAGCCGTGGCTAATGGGTTATGATGATTCAATGACAGGACGAAGACTGACAAACAGTTTTTGCTCAACAACCGTCAGCAGCCTCAGCAGTTTCACTGACCCATTTATCATCAGGCAGGAGCAGTGTGTGTGTGCGTGTGTGGTTAGGGTGTGTGTGTGTGAGTGTGTGTGTGTGGTGAGGGTGTTGGGGAGAGGAAAGCCTCAAAAACACCCCCGGTTTGAACAGTGGTGTTGAACACAGTCAGCGTTCAAAACACTGTGAACTGGCAGATCTTCTTTTCTTCTTCTTCTTTTTTTTTTTAACCAAACCTACAAAGATGACAAGAGTTTTCTGACACAACTTTATCAGTAGTATTTTTAGATTGACACTGGTCTAATAATAAAGTTCTTCTGTAAGTCTTGACCTCTTTAGATATGCAGATGAGACACCAGATTATTAGGATGGTGACAGCACCAGCCTGGTGTACATAATACAGTGTTAAATCTTCCCCCATCATCGGTCCA
Source organism: Caranx ignobilis (assembly GCA_021432705.1). Taxonomy (NCBI): domain Eukaryota; kingdom Metazoa; phylum Chordata; class Actinopteri; order Carangiformes; family Carangidae; genus Caranx; species Caranx ignobilis. The sequence continues at coordinate 2,226,437 of JAFHLA010000010.1, read as the reverse complement.
GTCCTCTCATGTAGGCGAAGTTTAACAAGTCCACTCACTGAAGGGAGCTGAAGTGTACGTAAACACAGCAGGTACAAAGTAAGTCAGCCCCCCCCATTCAGAGCCACACAACCCACAAGTGTGAGCAACTGCCCATTAGGTTTCTTAAACGCTGTCTAGACGTTGTGCACACCTGTCATTGCCACATTCATCGCTGCTGCTCAGAGCTGCCGTGTAATTCACAGCATCGATTCAGCCAGGATGAATCGTAGGGAAAAAAGAAGCGTGTGTGTGTGTGTGTGTGTGTGTGTGTGTGTGTGTGTGTGCGCCTCAAGAGGTGGAGTGATTTTTGATTTATAGGGCGTTTGTGTCTTGTAGAGTTGGAACGATTACATACATAATTCAACACGCGTCTCAGATTTTAGGATGCTGGTGTGAAATATTGCTGCAGTCTCCTCAAAGGATGTCGGCGGCTCTAGCTGATGTTGTCATTTACTAATTCATAAACACGTTGGACAGGAAGACAAAACCTTCCAGAGATAGCAGTGCGAAGTTTTTTTTCCACAGAGATAACATTGCTCTTGTTCAGTGACTGACCCTGACGGTGGATGTAAACACAGGGTAAAATGTTTATTCATTCTCTGACAGAGATGAAACTTCACTCTTGTCTCCAGGCAGCCAGCCAGATCCGCTCAGACTTCAAAATAGCACTTAAACAAACACTGATCCTTCACTGCCAGAACCTGCTAAATCACAATCCATTAGCTGTGACAGTGTTTTTTTTTTCTTCATAAACACCTTGTTTTTTAAAAGACATGCACAGTGAATGATGTCAGCTTCTGATGAATGTTAATTGCAGCCCTAATGCCGTCCTCTCTCCTGCCTGGTTAGGCCTTTGGTTTTGACCCCATGGTGGATTTCTACGTGTCCAAGTCTGCGGTGGTGTTCGGAGGCTTTTACCTCTTCTTCTTCACCGAGAAGGTCCTCAAAGTGCTTCTCAAGCAGAAACATGGGGTGAGTTTTTCAACCAATCTTTATTTGAAGAACTGGCGTTACAAAGCAAGAAGCAAGTCTCAGTTCGAAGGAGATCTGAAGTTGGTGCAGGACCAGGAAAAAGATTTGTGATCCGGACTCAGATCATCTGGTGCAGGGATTCTTGATCCTCCTGTTGCTGGAGACGGTTTGTTATGACTCTGGTCACGGTTGCTCCACGCCGCCCTCACAGGAAGTCTAGCATGTTGGATTTTTTTTCATTTCTCTGCCTAGTTTGAATCTCATATGACATGAACCTTGACATTGACCAATAGGACGCATTGTTTACACACAGTGGTGGTGCGTTACCTCGCCTCACGTATGCAATGTAAGTTAATGGTTTTAAGGTGTACACATTCACCAGACCCAGGAACGGGCCCACAATCATTTTTTCTTCCTTTTCTTTATCGTGTCTGAGCTAAAGACTGTTAGCATCACACACAGCGCTACTGTAGTTTCCTGTTATGCCTCCCCGATGATCTTATGACCTTGTGCAGGGTCGTGATTGATGATTGGTCGCGGTCGTACTTGTAGTGTTGCCAAGAATTGAAAAAGTGAGCGTTGAGAACCTTAAAGTCTCTGTTTATGAATAAAGATTTCTTTCTTTATTTCTTTATTTATTGTAAAAACCAAACCAGAGCTTTACATCATCATGTGTTTTCACAGATTGGCCTTTACCTCTCATTATTATGCATCATCATGAGTTCGCCCACTCGTTTTCATATCAGTGGCAGGTTTAACCGACTGAACAGGATGTTGGTTTTACAGTAACTGACACGTGCATCATAAACTCATCTGACTGTTGAATTACATCTTCAGAGAGCGGCGATAACGATGTTGCTGTCTGTTGTTTAATGAGGGCGTTGCACACATGTCAACTGTTGGTGGCAGGTGTTTGTTTGTTTTTTTTCACACTTGCACCGGCGACACCTGTGATTCAGGTTTACACCACAGCCTGCAGGGTGTTTACGGTAGCGTGACTCGCCTCCACCCTGGAGTAAGAGTTAGGAATTCTTTATTGTCCTGCAGAGGAAACTCAAAGTTCAAGTTCATTGTACTCAAGTTCATAAATCATACACGCAGACAAAACCTGCTGAGGGTCATGTGATGAAAGACGGGGTTAAAAATCAGTGGTTTAAAAATGAGAATAATGAACAGTTTCCATGACAACTCAGATGTACAGTGAATTGTAACTCCACTTATTATTTAATATGGTGATTTAAGATGCAATGATAGTGATCAGATCTTGTAGCTGTTGTGTCTGTAATGTGTTTGCCTGAGGTCGGTATCTGGGTTCAGGATGTTTGTTGGGTCGTTCAGGATCTTCTCATAATGAGTGATGATCCTCATAATGTTCATGCATCTGGATTAGACATTGGAGTTGAGATTTTAACCATGGCTTTGAGTTTTCCATTTACTCTATAAAATCTGAGCCTTCACATGAAGCACAGCCTCCTCATCCTGTCGTAGAGGTAGTGGTTACACTCGCTCTGATCCACTGACCTGATCCTACACATCTGAATTAATGTCACACACCTATAAAAGATGTGTTTGTTTTATTTTAGCTCACAGCTTCCTTCCGAACTGAGATCCTGGTTCCTGCCTTTATGTAGATTTCACTCCGAGTCAGAGATGCTTCATTAATCCCCCAGAGGGAGTCTGTTTTGTGACAGTGCTCTTTTCCAAAATATATATGAACATAATAGAAAACAGGGATGATAATAAATAAATCCCCATATTTTAAAATACAAAAATATCACTCTTCATCGCTAATGCCATCATCCGTTTGAGTCTCACATCACATCCCGGCCACATGACAGCTGTGCTTCCCCTTCCCATTTGCATGAATGCAGTGGAAGTGAACGTGGCAGTTGTTTGATCGGTTTTGTTTTTGTAACACATCTGAGAGTCGCCGTAGTGGAGATGGAAATTAAATCCTTATCTTGATGGACTGGCGTTACAAGCTGCAGGCCTTAATTCAGCGTTGCACTACTGCTGCTGCTCAGTTCATTCACAAAAAAAAAAAAAAAGCAGCACTTTGGTTAATGGAGGCTGACGACGGTGGGCCTGATGCTCCACCTTGTGGTTACTCAGACATATGGTCGAGCCAAGCTAATTAGCAGCTAACACGACGACCTGCTGATCCAATTACAGACGCTCTTTGACCCACACCAGCACCTACGACACTACTTTAAAAAAAAAAAGCCTCTTAACAGCTCCAGGTCTGTTAGTACCTGCACATCTTCAATATGTGGAAGGTGTGGGTTTGATTTCGTCGAGTAGTGATTATTACCTGGATTAGTCCTGTGACCTGTGACCTTCCTGAAGATGTGTGTGAGACACTGTTTTATAAAAAATGTCAGCCTTTGAGTACACGTTGCCTGCAAGTCTGTGTTCAGGGACCTCTGTGATTGTGTATTGATTTTATATTGCATAATGGGAAATCTCACACCTTTTTGCGTGTTGATAATTTGAGCATCAGTCACATTTATTATGAATTATACCTGCTTAACCTGTTCAGATGCAGTGCAATCCTCACAGAGGCAATAAATCAACTCTTATAAAAGATTTTAATGAGGAATTCCCAAGAAGAAGAAGAAACGCAGAGCAGGCTGTGTTTACACTGCTAGTTTGGGAAAGGACGTTTCCACCAGTAATGGATCTGTGAAAATCTGTTATTGAATCGTCATGATAATCTGTTTTCCCTCCGTCTCCAGAGCCACGGCCACAGTCATTACCCCGGTGCAGACCGATACTCGACATCTGACAGGGATTTGGAGGAGGGCGAGAAGGAGAAGCTGCAGCAGAACGGAGAGGCCAGCAGTTTGGCTCTGGGCAAAGTCGACGCGGGGGAGGGCGAGCTCATGCTCAGCCCCGCACAGACGCCACAGGTAGGTTGTAACAGAGGGTGGTGGAGTAGAGCAGGTGTTGGTTTTCATGAAACCAACCACGTGTTGAGCTGCTCTCTCATGTGTATTTGCCTTTCAAAGTGGTTTGCTGGACTCTGTTCCTGCAGGACTCCCAGAGCCCAGACAGCGGGGGGCGGTCCGGGAGCAGCGGCGGTGGCTGCTACTGGCTGAAGGGGACGACCTACTCTGACATCGGCACGCTGGCCTGGATGATCACGCTCAGCGACGGCCTGCACAACTTCATCGACGGCTTGGCCATCGGCGCCTCCTTCACCGCCTCCGTCTTCCAGGGCATCAGCACCTCGGTGGCCATCCTGTGTGAGGAGTTCCCCCACGAGCTGGGTGAGTTTTTTCATTTGATGAGTTTCAGCTTCACTTTTTTGTTTTGATTGTGACTATGAGTAATATTTTTTATGTAAGTAATGATAAAGCTCTCAAATTGTATGAATTCATATCATAAGAATAAAGTGCAGTATAACTGCTCCCCCTGGTGGCAGAGACCTGTCATGTCAATCAGACATAGGACTGTAAATACTTCTTACAAATACATATACATACAGTTTGGTTGGGATCAATATAGGATTATCTTCTATATCCAACTGCACAGGCACCTCTTTGACATGTCTTTTGTCTGTTGTCGTTCTCTCTCTCCGTCACCAGGAGACTTTGTGATCTTGCTGAACGCTGGCATGAGCCTACAGCAGGCCCTGTTCTTCAACTTCCTGTCAGCCTGCTGCTGTTACCTGGGCATGGGCTTCGGGATCCTGGCCGGGAACAGCTTCTCGCCCAACTGGATCTTTGCCCTGGCAGGAGGGATGTTCCTCTACATCGCTCTGGCAGACATGGTCAGTGTTTGGGGTTTGGGTGGAAGGATGAGGTCAACACAGACGGGTGTGGTTGTCTCCTGGTTGTTTCTATTTGGAAAAAGTGAAAACCATGAATCTATGATCCTCTTTACTCGCTGCAGCTGAGTCAGCATCAGGCAAACTGCTTACAAGTGAAAGATTTTGACTAAGCTGGAAATATGATGACATGATGATGTCACAAAGTCTGAGTTTGGTGAGAACCACCCACCAAAAACCAAAGAAAATCAAAGATGATCGCTAGAGATGAATATTACCTATGAATAGGTAATTTATTTATTGATTGGTGGTGCCAGTCTGACTCACACAGCGCACAACACTGGATAAGCAATTATCGCACACTTGATTTGAAAACTTTAAAGTTGCTGCTCGATTCATCATTGATTTTTTTGTCTCTCAGTTCCCAGAGATGAACGAGGTGAGTCGTGAGGAAGAGGACGCGGGCGGCAGCAGCTTCCTCCTCACCTTCGCCATCCAGAACGCCGGCCTGCTGACGGGCTTCTCCATCATGCTCCTCCTCACCACCTACTCCGGACAGATACAGCTGGGCTAACACCAGTACCTGAAGTCTGAGAAACTGGGACGTCAGCTGGTTTGTACTGGTGGAAACTGGCCCCAGGAGGAGGAGGAGGAGGTGGAAGGGAGGGATACAGGGAGCAAGCAACGGAGGGGGAGACTTTTCTCTTTATTCTCTTTATCTTCCCCCCTTTTTTTTTGTTTTTTTGGACCTTGGAGTTTGAGAAGTTTGGCTGTGCGGCAGGTACGCACGCTCCTCTGTAGAAAATACCTGAGTAGCTGTTCTTGTGCAGTTCCCACATGCAGTAGATCCTGGGCGGAGCGTGGCCTCAGCTGACGCCGCACTCTGCCACTGAATAAGACTTACAGATGTGAGACTCCAATGTGCGCCGAACGTGAACATGAACTGACGTGCAATACTCACCCAGTCACTTATACTGCTCTCCACCCCCCCCCCCCCCCCACCCCCCTTGGTGGATGTCACTGAGCTTCAAGCCGGGCCTGTTGAGATTAATTAGATGCAGAGTACTTATATATCACTGCTCCTCTGCCCACAGTGTTTCCTCAGGAGGTGAGAAAAAGCACAATCAGGTAACAGCAGCTGTATTATCGACCTTCTTCAGTCTTTATCCTTCTCGTCCAGACTTTACACCCCCTCCACCTCCAAACCCTCCCCCTTTTTTTTTTCCTCTCATTCCATACCAAAAACGAATTACTATGGACCTGAACTGGAGTTTTAATCAACTGTCAACATCAACCGACTTCCAGCTGGACTTTGTTGTTTGTGAGTTGATGTTATATTTTTTTACTCATGAGAAACGTGGAGGAGGAAAAAAAAAACAAACAAAACAAAAATCGTTCAGACTTTCAAAGACCAAATATGGGCAGACCATTGATGAATGGTGAAGGGCTACACAGTGACTCCTCAATTCGCAGGAAGAGGTTTCTAACGAAGCCGAAGCTCGTTTCTGTGATGGTGACATAAAGTTTGAGTCATCCAGTGTCCACCGCAGCATTTCTCCATAGTTAACCATCTGTGCCCTTCATTAATATAGCAGCCTAGTTATAGCTTCTTTTTTTTTTTTTTTTTTTTTACTATTATTATTATACATTGTATTGTTGAACTCTGGTCCTCACACATCCTGCAGAATAATTTTCCCAGTATGCTGTGTTGTTTTTACACCTGTGTCCTAGTTTCAACAGAAAACTGTAAAGCTGACTCTTAAGCACGCACACTTCACCTCCTGGTCTGGTCTGTGATCTTATCTAATGTTATAAACAGAACGATCAGGTTTTATACTGTATTTAGCTTCTGAGGTTGTTGTGACACAAACATCCGACTCTCTCCTGCGTTGTGTGGACAAAAGTATGTGGACACTTTTGTCATGTTAAATCATTATGAAAAATCATCTAGAAAAAAGATCAACAATAAAAATATATCTGTCGTAAGTTTTGACAAATGAAGGAGCTCTGTCTGGCCAATTAGTTTATTAATCAGCAAAACACCTGACGCTGTTGGACCAGAGGCCAGTTATAACACTAATGGTTTTGAATACGTTGTTCACCAGCGACCTGTAGATACACTGTCTGGGTGTCCACATACTTTTGTCCATGTAGTGTGATTCAAATGTGAGGGTGAACCAGTGACAAACAGTTCATGGCCTGTAAAGTTTGGTTGTTTTCAGGGCAGCGTGACCGGTTTCTCTCCCACAAACTCGTAAACACACGTGTTGTTATGGATGAAACAAACATTCACACCGTCGCAGCGTCGTCATGGCTACAGACCTACTGAGTTCGCATGTATGTGAGCTTGTCGGGTCGCCGCTGATCCATGTTGACTCATCTTACAGACCTGTACAATATTCAGACTTCAGTGCAGAGTAAGTGGAAAGTGGTCCATCACCAGAGGCAACATACTTTTCCTTAGATTCAGTGTCAGTATAGATTATAGCTGTAGAATATTATTTATTAGAAATAGAAAACTGGAAGAAACGATTGGCTGTCACCGTGTACAGGCCTACTGAATTAACAAAACAAAAATATATCTGTTGTTCCTGGATGGAAAAGGCAAGCCATTAAAACGGGTACCATGTGGTACAGTATTACTGCTGCTTGAAAGTTATGATGTATGAGAGTTTATTTATTGTTGTTTGAGCCATAAAATATTTATTTTATGCTTTACATCCAAGAAAACGTCTTTGCTTTAGCTTTACATCACAAGCCATGGAAGCAGACAAAATCCAGTCTCTGTGTTTGTTGTCGTTTATTTTTGTTCGTAGTTGTAGTTTATTATTATTTTTGAATCAGTGGGACAGCAGACAGAATATACACTAAGCTCTTATTGCATTGCACATTTTAGCTTTATGGTAAAAAACTGAAGCTGGAGCATTGACACTAGTGCAGGGACACAAACCAATAAACCAGTAAATGAATTAAGGAATCGCACAAAGAGTAACTAGATTTATTGTTGCAAAGTATTAACCAACAAACAAACAAACAAGACGACCAATGACCGACTCTCTGGAGATTTTAATAACCTATCAATGCTCTCTCTGACTTGCAATGCTTCATTAAAAAAAAGAAAAAGAAAAAAAAAAGTACTTAGTATGATTCATGTCATAATGAGGGAAAAGCCTCTCCTCCTCATCATCAGCCTTCTCTCTCTGTGTCATGGGAATAAATTTGTTTTGTTCTGTTTTTTTTTTATAAACATAATTTTTCAAGAATTTCACGTGTCGCGTGTCGTCATTGATCCATAATTGTGTTGGTTTTGCATCTGTTGCTTTGTTGTCTTATATTAAAACTGAACATGTTCAGATCTTGTATTCATGTTACATGTTTAAAAAGTTTCTTCTATTTTGATATAAATAATGAAACTAATAGATGCCAACAGGAAATTAGCATTTGTATACATAGGGCAGAAGCATACTTAATGGAAACGCTTGGGTAACTATGTTGATGCTGCGCTGCTCTCTGGTGCTGCCAGGGGGCGCTAGTGCTTTCACCGCGCCGCGTCACTCCTTGCGTCACTTCCTGCTCCCAGTAACACAGATGATTAGAAAAGCGTTGGGAAGCTGAAACTGTCCAAAGCTGCGACGACATCGATGAGATGGCTTGAAAAAGGCCCAGACAGTCGCGTTGAAAGGTGACAATATTGATCAATTGATTAGTTAATAATTCACAGACGACTGACGTCAGGACGGTGATTAAAAAAAAAAAAAAAAATCAACGGCTGGTTGAGTTAGCCGCGTTGTGCCAGCGTTAGCCGCTCTCCATTCATTAACGTGCCGTCACGTCTGTTACACAGGTTGCCTCAGCTTTGAACGCAGGTTATAAGTCAGAAATAAGTTAATTATCTACATGACATTAGATTTTATGAGCTGTTAAAGCTGTATAATCTCTAACACTGCTGCTTTACTCTGCTAAACGAGCTGTTAGCTAACCAGCCAAAGTGCCTCTGGCTGGTAGCTAAAGTTTTTCTGACGTGGTTTGTAGCTGCTGTTACGTGGTGTCTGCAGGTCGTGGAAAGGCCGGAGGAGAAACGAGGAAAGCTTAAATTGAATTTACTACAGCTTTGAGTGTTTTTCTGTTCTTCTCTCGACAGCAGCAGGAGGCTAAAGTGACTATGACAGGCTGTCAGGAGACTTATTTACCTGCAGACTTAACTGGGTTAGAGCTAAATGTCCAAAATGTTTCACCAGTGCAGTACATTTGTTGTTGTTGGTGTCAACTGAGTGTCATTAAAAGCTATTTGAGGCCATCACAGTGGGCTCTCTGGGAAAATATGATGTTCATATTTCATTTTCCATCCTTCAGTATTTCTCAGGTTTCTCTGTCAACAGTATGTTGTGATTTTTATCGACTGTCAGAGGAGACATCTGCTGTTAAAGTGGAGCTCCTGTGTCAGAGATTGTGCTGATATGGATTTGATGCCAGGATGAGGCTCAGTCCTGATATTGACTCTGGTTACTGTTAAAATAATGTAATGATTCCTCTTTTTTTTTTTTTTTTAAATCAGGAAGTCTAGTTATTCTCTGAACTGAAGACTTCACCTTGAACTTGTAGAACTATGGTTTAGGTGCAGCTGGACCTGTTACCAAAGATTGATGTGTTCTATGATTACAGCCTTGAACTTTGAAGTGATTAATGTACAGAGCCAGAATGGATTTTTGATTAAGTTGTTATGACTCTGTAGAAAATACTAGAGAAGGTGAAGCCATGGCCTGTGCTCGAGTGCCACTGGATGAGCAGCAGGTGACGGAGCCTGGCCCTCTGGGAAAAGAGCACACACTGCCTGCGCTGGTGAGTCAGCTCTGCTCATGCTGCTATGCAAATATTTCATTAGTCTCCACTGCCAGCAACAACAGGCTGTGCTCCTCCTTCTCCTCCAACAACCAACAAACCCCTGGTGCTCTCTGCTTCCACATCAGCATCCTGACAGGAAGGAGGAGCGATGTTTTGTGCCTTACAAGCCTCCAGCAGAGGACGGCTCTCCCGCTGAGGTGGAGGAGTTTTTGGAATATGCCAGATTCATTTTAGAGGACCTGGAGTGGCTGCTCGCACTGCCCCATGACAAGTTCTGGTGCCAGGTGAGGGACTGTCAACACATTAGCATCTTCCTGAGCCACATTTTCACTTCTTTTTTGTTTAGTCACAGCTCTCTGCTGAAGCCAGAAAGTGTTAGTTCCTACACAAGTCTGAGGAAGTGTGATGGAGAGATAGAAATAATGACGTAACAACATAAACATAGAGAAATGAATGAAGAACTGAAACCAAACCAACAGAATAAAGACAAAAGGGTCATAAAAAGACAAAGCAGAAATAACAGTCACTCAAAACAAGCTGCTTCTGAATCCTTAAAATACCAGGAAAGTCTGTCACCATTGCAGATGGAGATATTGGTCATTTATGTAATGGTCTCTCTACCCGTTTCTCCTCTTTCCTTCTTGTAACTGATCTCTCCATCCTCCTGTCTTTCCCACCAGGTGGTGTTTGACGAGTCCCTGCAGAGGTGCCTGGACTCGTACCTGCGTCACGCCCCCCGGGGCCTCGACCTCGCCGCCCTGCCCTCCTCCCCAGCGGTGGCTGAGATGCAGCGCTCCATCCACAGGATGGTCTTCTTGACCTTCCTCAGGATGGCTACACATAAAGAGTCCAAGGTAGGAACCTAGATATAATGATCTACTTCTCAAGTGCCGTCACTTTCAGATTTCTGTGCTCTTCGGATCATGGTGTTGTCACTGTGAATGAAGTGTGAAGCCTTGCTAAGCTGTGCAACTGAACTGTTGTCTGGTTGTTGTTGTCTACGTTTCATCCCTCAGGATAACTTCTTCACCCCGGCCGTGTTTGGAGAAATTATCTATGAGAACTTCCTGTTTGACATTCCCAAAATCTTGGATCTGTGTGTGCTCTTTGGAAAGGGCAACAGCCATCTGCTGCACAAGATGATCGGTGAGCTGCCTCCTTGTTTCTCTCTGCACAGTACCAGTGACATATTTAAAGTTACATCCTGTGTTAACTTTCATGTCCTTTCAGAGAACATCTTCACCCAGCAGCCGTCTTACTACAGCGACCTGGATGAGACAGTGCCCACTGTATTACAGGTGAAAACACAATCTTATAATTGTATGGAAAATGTATGAATATACAGAGTTTATTTGAGTTTTTAAAAGGTGAATTTAGAATAACTTGTGTTAGTGTCCCCCTCAATCTGTTCTCTGTCACCTTCAGGTGTTTGACTCAGTCCTGGATAAGTGTGGTCTTCAGTGTGAAGGAGCCACCGCCATGGAGCCAATGAAACTGAATGCACACAAACAGCCCACTGCCATGACCATGAGCCAGCAGGTCAGACAGACACACACACACACACAGCTACGTAACAATACATTGGACTGATTTGCTGGTTCAGTTCTACTCTGGTTAAGGTTAAAAAGTCTCGGCATGTTTCATTAACTTCTCTTTTAAGGTGAATATAGATTATTTAAAGGTAAATATCGTTACCAGAGACAGATCAGACCAGAGACAGTATGTTTACCAGCTGTCTCCATAAAAAGTACAAACATCAGTGTCTTTTGTTTTTGAAGCATCAACCTTTGGTGTATGACACATGACTGTAATCAAATCTCACAGATTGAAAATCCCCGAATCTTGAATCTGCCAAAAAAAAAAAAATCCACCTGTGTTAAGAGGTTGAGTCGGGAGGCTGCTGTGAAAGTGAAAATCTAAAGTGCTGCATCAACTTCTTGACATGAAACTTGAAGAACCTGAGCTTTAAGACAGCAAAGTCTTGATCTTAAGTTGGTTGTAAATGTCTGTGGACAGGAATGTTAACGAGAGGCTGCAGGCAAACTTTGACTAAAACTTTTCTAATTGGCTGAAAACCTTCATCTGATTTTATTTTAATCTGCTCTTTTCCCACAGACAGCGACACCACAGCTTTGTGCTCTTTCCCTGATGATGTGTGATTTTCTTCTTCTCTGTCTCAGGAACTTGCAGATATAATTTTGTACCTGTGTGACTCGACCACCACCATCCATGCCTTCCTGGACATCTTCCCTGCTGCCTGCTCCACCTTCCACTCCCACGGCTTCCTCAGCAGGTACAGAAGGAGGACGGTAGCTCTCGTAGCTCGAGCCTCATCTGCACAGATCTCCTCCTTGTGATCATTTTTTGTCTCTCCTCCCGACAGACTGACCTCGTTTTATGAGACCACAGTGCCTGACCTGGAGAAGGCGGTGAGGAAGAGAAACTTTGATGATAAAGGGTGAGAATCTGCCTCAGGGATTTGGTTCTATATAAAGGAGAAATGCACAGTAACCAGGATGATTAAATTCTCCGACCTTTCCTCCTTCAGTCTTCAGGACGACTTGTGGAAGAGGTTGTCTCACTCTTGTCGTAAGATGGTGGAGATGTCTCACCTGCTGCTGCACCACACCTGCCTACAGCCCATCCTGGAGGGGTGAGCTGGCTGTCACTCAGCCTCCTGACATACATCATGGCAGGATTTGCATTTTACACACATTAAATCTGCTGATGTTTGTCGACTTGCAGGAGAGAAAACATGCAAACGTTTGCAGAGGAACTACTTCAACATTTCACGTCTTTTTTACCTGAGAAAAGGTGAAGCCAACAGTCAAAGATCTGTACTGTCCTCACATATGTTGGGAAGTTTTCTGTCCTGGTTCCCATTAAATATAAGAAGTGGTTTGTTTGACTGTATTTTGCTGTACTTCTAAGGCTTTGTCATGAGCAGTTTATGATATTTTTAGCAGTAACATCCTGCAGTTTTTGCCATTTGACTAAATTGTACCCACTGAACGTTTAGAAAGATATGCACCTGTGTGTGGTTCACTGCTTAAGTTTCATGTTTCACTTCACTGGTCGTCCTCTCAGGTTCTTAGCCGACTACGATGAGCAGTTTCCCCTCAGTGACGACATCAGCCTCCTGCAGCAGGCCCTGCCCGTCATGTATCCTTCAGCTTTACAGCATAAACAGATTTTCATGGCTCTTAACAGTCTGCTAGCAGAGACAGCCGCAGATTAAATGTCCAGATGAAGATGGGAAATAAACAGCACATATGTCCATATTATATTTTTTCTAAGTCAGTTGTATAAAAGATAAACAAAAACGTAGATTTATGCATCTGTAGCTTTGAGCTGTTCCTTCAACATTTAACAATCACTAAATGACTTACAGATATTTACATTTAAAGATGTACATACAGTTTGAATCAAGTATGTGTAGCAGACAGTAGTTGAAGTCCTGCTGTGTCTTGGCTTTGTCCTTAACCACCTGTCTCCATCAGTGATGAGACCAGGACGTCCTACCTGCTCCAGGGGGTGGCGAGTGCCTGGGACAGCGTCGGGCGACGGAAACCACAGAACCAGATTCAAGCGCCTAAAGGGCCCTTGTCGTTCTCAGCTAGTCAGGGAGCGGTGGGCGGGGCCGGCGCCGCTTCTTCAGCCACCTTTAAACCTCAGGAGGTCCAAACACCAGCAGGAGGAGAAGGCGTGAAGGGAGCAGAGGCCATGGTGGACATTCCCCGAAAAGGAAACAATGTGAGTGCTGTGATTATCACAGTGAATTTATTACAGGAAGCTCAGAGATCCAGCTCAGGAATCAGATAATATCATGTTCAGGAAAGTAAACCACTGGTCCAGGAGGCAGACCTACTCAGTTACTGTTGTATCATGAAACTGAAGTCATCATCTAAAACTTACAAGACTATGTCTCGAACTGACTGGTCTGTTGTTGCTGATCCAAGGATCCTAATAGCTGAGTTGTGACATGCATCAGAGTGATTAGTACACATTAGCATCGGCTAAGCATGACACCCAATTGAATTAAACTAAATGTTTGCAAAACACATCAGTGTGATTCAGTAAAACTGAGCAAAGCCAGAGAGATGTACGTACACCAGATGTTCGGACAGGAGCAAGCACTTTATCCGAGACGTAAAAATACAAATAAAAGATCCAAGTGATGTATAGGAGATGATATGCAGGCAGAAATAAACTACTTTAACTAAAAAAATAACTGTCAGCTGAGTGATGTGAGAATAGATGTTAATCAGGCCACAGATCCAGAAGAAAACACTTGAACACTGTAACTCGTGTGTGTGTGTGTGTGTTCAGGGCGCGGTGTGTCCGCTGAGCGGGCCGGAGCTGGACTCTCTGCTGTCGTGTATCAGGGACCTGCTGCCTGATCTGGGAGAAGGTTTCCTGCTCGCCTGCCTGGAGGAGTACAACTACAACTCTGAGCTGGTCATCAACAACATCCTGGAGGACCGGTTAGCGCCCAGACTGGACCAGCTGGACCGGTCCATGCCAAGGTCACACACACTCACACACACACTCACTGAGCTTCACATAGAATATGTAACAGATGTTTTTCTCTTCTGTTCAGTAGCCGAGAGTTTTGTTTTTGCGTGACATGATTTCCTGCCTGAAGCTTTGGACACGTCTGCTGAACACAGACATGTAGTAACAGGCAGCACCCAGAGGAAGCCTGACACAGTGTCTGTGTTTTCACTCACTGTATATTTAGGCCTCAGTCGACCTGTTAGATTATTTCTCTCCTGGCGTCCACCTAAATTAACGCAGGGATCAACATGTCCAAAAACTGTATTGAACCTTGGTTGAGTTTTATTATGTGGTTTGTTGTTGATTTTGTACAAATTCAAAGCTGAGAACATTTTCTTTTTTTTGCATCAACACTAGTTTTAACTGTCGTTATTTAAATCCCTGCTTTGTTATCGTCTTTTATTTCTTTTTGTTCTCACGTGTGGGATCACTACACCGTATAGATTGTGTTTTTCTTCCATCCTCTCAGGCCGGTGAAGGAGGAGCTTCCAAATGTCCTGAGCAACAGATCCAACGTATTTGATGATGATGAGTTTGACGTCTTCCGCAGGGACCAGGTGGACATGTCCCGCATCTGGAAGGGCAGGAGGTACGATGCATTCACTAATCAAAAATGAAAAAGCCCCAGATGAACATATATTTACAATCTTACTCGACCTGTTCAATCAGAGCCAGGTAGGATCCAGGTCCAGACGTTGCTGCTTCTTTTGCCTTGTTCCTCCTTAAAACTCAGCTTTAAATCTGTAACACAAAGTGAAACATCTCCGTGTTTCCTGCAGGAAAGGTGAGAACGTCCGAGAGATGCTGAACGACAAGCAGCACGTGGCCGAGCAGAGAGCCCGTTACCAGGCTTACGAGACGGTGGTGGACGAGGTCATCATCGAGCCCGGGGAGTCTGCGGAGGCGTACGGCCTGGACGACTACGACGACGAGTACGACGACACCTACGACATGAACCAAGTGGGAGCCAACGACCTGGACGGAGACAGCTTGCTGAACAGAAGGTGAAGCACGGTGTTGTGTGTTCAGAACTGGAGAATCAGCTTTGAACGTATTAAATGTGAAACGTGGAGGACGTTAATTTAACTCAGTGCTCCTGTTTCACCTGCTCTCCTGCAGACCGTTCACAGTCCCACAGGTGCTGAGGAAAGGCAACAAACCAGAGGAAGAGGAGGAGGATGAAGATGAAGAGGAAGAGGAGACTTTACAGGTGCAAAAACAGCAGCTCTGTTGTTCACCCACTGTTTCGGGTTTATCTGTTCATGTAGCTTGAATTTAGACACTTTGAGCGACACAGTGGATAGAAACACTTTCATTATTCCTACTGAAGCAGCATGAGAGGACACGTCACTATTAAACCAAATGGATTTTTGCAGAGAATAATCTGTTTTCCAGACATTATCTTAACTTCCTTTATCATTTGAATTACTTCAGATGAAATGTTTTTATTCTGTGATTTTTCCACCTGTGTTTCACATGTGAATCCATTTGATTTCAGAACAATGTGAACAGGGACCAGTTCGTACAGGACCCGGCTCTGCTGAGGGAGAGAGCTGAAGCCAGGAGAGCTGCCATGCAGCAAAGGAAAGGGTAAAAAACTGAGAAGCTCACACTGCAGATTCTGCCTCAGCCAAGTTTTTCCTCTTAAGAAATAACACATTTATATATTTTACCTGCTCTTTGTTGTTTAATGTGGATTTTTTCTTCTGTAAACTGACGGTTTAAGATTAGAAAGTGTATAATTGATAAAAACTCAAACAAAATTTTATCTTAAGTGATTTTTTAAGAGGTAAAAGTTTAAGGTTTAAGGAAATCTTGACAATAAAAAATTCTGTATAAAGTTTTTAAAACTTTAAAACTCTCTGACTCCTTTCCCAGTTTCCGACCGGAGCGTACCAGTAACGTCGTCGGCCGACCCAAAGGTCAAGGTCAGACCCTGGACACGTTCCTGGACCGGCGCAAAAAGGAGGCCAACAAGAGCCGCGTGTCCAACCACAACCGACGCACCATGGCCGACCGCAAGAGGAACAAAGGCATGATCCCGTCCTGACCGGTGTGACGGCTGCTGCTGCTGCTCGAACGCACCGGACTGACGGTGGCGGACAGAGGACGAGGAGAAGGAAGAATCAGGTTCTGGAGTTTGTTTGTTCTGGGTCGCTCGAGCCCTGAAGGAGCCTGAGAAGGGAAGAGACGTCCTCTGAGGGTTTTCAGTTGCATTAGTTTACAGTTCCTCTGCACTTTAGCCTTGTGTTGTCTCTGAACATCTCCTGTTAGTGATTTTCTTTTTATAGCTCATTATAAAAAACCAAAGTTCTGAGTGTGAGGGAGGGACTGAGGACGAAGAATAAGAGCTTTTTATTTTTGCCAAGTAACAAATCAGTTTATTATTAAGATCCAGAGTGACTGAATGAAGTTTCTTTGACATCATCATCATCATCAAGTAGACAACATAGGAAAACAAAGGATGAGGGATTTGATTCAGACTGCAGTTCCTTCTGTAGCTGGAAGAACAATTTGTGACCCGGTGATCAAGTCTGGACGTCAGCGGCCGACTCGACTGTCGCTCTCACCAACCCCCCCCCCCCATGATGAGGCGCTGGTGTGAAAGCTGCTTGCATGTAATGTTCAAAAATTTGCGTGCATGATGTCATCAGTCTGCAGTTGTCCCCACTGTTGTCCAGCCTTCGCAAAAACCAACAACAACAAAAAGAAGAAGAAGAAGAAGAAGTCTAGAGACTCTCTGACCATCTCGTTCTGATGCTGTGGTGTTTGTGTTTGGAAGCACATGCTGTACAGAGTGGCCTCACACACACACACACACACACAGTAGCTGTAGGTAAAACCTCCTACATGTTGCCATGCACAGACTATTTTCTATGAAGAGAACAGATCTATCAGAGCGTTTTGTAACAAAAAAGCACATGGAATTTGCTTTTTGGAGTTGACTGAAAAGAAAAGAGAATCATAAAATAAATACAATAATACTATGTTTTGACATCCTTTGTCTTTGGCTCATTACTCACAGGATGCACAAAAATAAAGTGGATTTGACCTTTTTCCTTGTATAGCAGTAGAGCATGTTGAAGACTTCACTGGAGATCCTTCAAAATAAAGCTGCACAGTCAGGCCTTTACATTATGATCACAACTATTTTCCTCCAATGTTGAAGTGACACTTAAAAAAAAAAATGTTATTTTCAATGGTTTGGACATTAAATTGCCTCAAATTTGATTTTTTTCTTTAGACATTTAAATATTTGCTGTAAGTAAACATACAGCACAACTATACCCTTCAAAATAAGAGTCTTATATTCTGATAAAATACATTTGCTCTTTTTTTCTTTAAATAGAAAATAAACGCTAAAATGAGGAAGACAACTTTCTTCACAATTTTCACCAAGATGGTGCGTTCAAATGCAAAATTTCAGTTTCGATCATTACGACGACCTGTGCAGCTGTGTGTCAGTCGGGTCACATGATTATATGAGATGTTTGTTCTGGTCAGTCAGAAACAGAACGCACTTTGTCACAGACACAAACAAACTAAAGAGGAAAAAAAAAAAAGAATTAAAAGCGGCCTGAAGCTGTTACCTGTGTCAGTGCAACTACAACCAAACCAGCTACGGTAACTTACACACATGTCAAGTTTTGAACTCAGGAGGTGTGTTTGTGGTTTCTGCATTGAAGTCATAATAATTATAATAATAATAAGGCAAGTTAAGGACAAGTTAAGTGCAAACACTTTTTTTTCCACGTGTGCTACCAACGGTGGTCCAGTTAAATCTGCACTACGACTACAGAACCTCTACAACTAATAACAAGTCACTGTCAATCATGAGTGTGGACACGAGATGAGAGCACGTTGAACCTCAGGTTAGTTATTTTTGACATCGTTTGGACCTAAAGTTGAACCACGTCTGGTCCACGACGTTTTAAAATCACAAAAGCACTGACTGCTCGTGCACAAACAGCTGCTTTGAACAGACAGTGTTGATGTGAAGAGTCATGTCTTCACTGCTGCAGATCACACGTACAAACAAATATTTACATGACTGTACAGTAACATGATCCCAGGAAGAAGGAGGAGGAGTACTGTTCATACACAACAGCACCGGTACAGTAACTTCATAGTATTGTGTTGATACCACCACTGTCAATGTCTGCCAGACCTGCCCAGAGGTCAGAGGTCAAAAATCTCACTGCTCCACAGTCCAGACATCCTGTCAGCTGCTGCTGTGACAGGTATAGATTTGCTCCCACAATCCATTGCTGCAAGGAGGAAGTACTGAGGTCAGTAAAAATAAAAGGTACTGGAGGAAGAGAACTGATCCCAGAGCTGCTGCTGCTGCGACGGTGGAGGACGTGAGGCGACCGTTAACTGTCTTTACAGACGCTGCCTGTGGACGGGATAAAAAAACAGAGTCTGAGGAACTGACATAATATATTAACAACAAGATCACAGGGTCATGGAAAACTGATAAGCAGCCAGTTTGATTATTGATTTCTTTTTGTTTTCTAGTTTTTTCTCTGAGTTTTTTCCTCAGAAATTCTGATTTTTTTTTCCATAAATTCTTTTTTTTTCATAGAAATTCTGACTTTATGTCTCAGAAATTCTTAGTTTTTTCACAGAAATTCTTAGTTTTTTCTCAGAAATTCTTAGTTTTTTCTCAGAAATTCTTTTTTTTTTCCAGAAATTCTTTTTTTTCCTGAAATTCTTATTTTTTCACAGAAACTCTTAGTTTTTTCTCAGAAATTCTTAGTACTTTTGTCAGAAATTCAGACTTTTTTCAAAAATTCTTATTTTTTTCACAGAAATTCTGACATTTTTGTCTCAGAAATTCTTGGTATTTTTCTCAGAAATTCTGACTTTTTTCAGAAATTCTTCTTTTTTTCACAGAAATTCTTAGTATTTTTCTCAGAAATTCTTTTTTTTTTTCAGAAATTCTTTTTTTTTTCACAAATTCTTAGTATTTTTCTCAGAAATTCTTTTTTTTCAGAAATTCTTTTTTTTTTTCACAAATTCTTTTTTTTCACAGAAATTCTTAGTTTTTTCACAGAATTTTTTTTTTCTCAGAAATTCTCACTTTTTTTCACAGAAATTCTTAGTATTTTTCTCAGAAATCTTTTTTTTTCATAAAATTCTTATTTTTTCACAGAAATTCTTAGTATTTTTCAGAGAAATTCTGACTTTTTTTTAAAGAAATTCTTTTTTTTTTTTTTAGAAATTCTTATTTTTTTCACAGAAATTCTTATTTTTTTCACAGAAATTCTTATTTTTTTCAGAAATTCTTTTTTTTCTCAGAAATTCTTTCATTTTTTCACAGAAATTCTTAGTATTTTTCTCAGAAATTCTGACTTTTGAGAAATTCTTATTTTTTTCACAGAAATTCTTAGTATTTTTCAGAAATTCTGACTTTTTTTCTCAGAAATTCTTAGTATTTTTCAGAAATTCTGACATTTTTTCTCAGAAATTCTTGGTATTTTTCTCAGAAATTCTGACTTTTTTCAGAAATTCTTTTTTTCACAGAAATTCTTAGTATTTTTCTCAGAAATTCTTTTTTTTTTTCAGAAATTCTTTTTTTTTCACAAATTCTTAGATTTTTCTCAGAAATTCTCAGAAATTCTTATTCTTTTTTTCACAGAAATTCTTAGTTTTTTCACAGAAATTTTTTTTCTCAGAAATTCTCTTTTTTTCACAGAAATTCTTAGTTTTCTCAGAAATTCTAAAATTCTTATTTTTTCACAGAAATTCTTAGTTTTTTCACAGAAATTCTCTTAGAAATTCTTTTTTTTTTTCAGAAATTCTTATTTTTTTCACAGAAATTCTTATTTTTTCACAGAAATTCTTAGGACTTTTTTTTCTCAGAAATTCTTCATTTTTTCACAGAAATTCTTTTTTTTCTCAGAAATTCTTTTATTTTTTTCACAGAAATTCTTAGTATTTTTCAGAAATTCTTTTTTTCTCAGAAATTCTTAGTATTTTTCAGAAATTCTTTTTTTCTCAGAAATTCTTTTTTTCACAGAAATTCTGATTTTTTTTCCAGAAATTCTTTTTTTTTCACAGAAATTCTGACTTTTTGTCTCAGAAATTCTTAGTTTTTTCACAGAAATTCTTAGTTTTTTTCATAGAAATTCTTATTCTTTTTTTTCACAGAAACTCTTAGTTTTTCTCAGAAAAGTATTTTTCAGAAATTCGGACTTTTTTCTTTTTTTTCACAGAAACATTTTTGTCTCAGAAATTCTTTTTTTTCACAGAAATTCTTAGTATTTTTCTCAGAAATTCTTTTTTTTTCAGAAATTCTTATTTTTTTCTCAGAAATTCTTAGTATTTTTCTCAGAAATTCTTTTTTTTCACAGAAATTCTTAGTTTTTTCACAGAAATACTTATTTTTTCTCAGAAATTCACTTTTTTTCACAGAAATTTTTGTCTCAGAAATTATTAATTTTTCTCAGAAACTTTTTTTCTGATTCTTATTTTTTTCACAGAAATTCTTAGTATTTTTCAGAGAAATTCTGACTTTTTTTTCAGAAATTCTTTTTTTCACAGAAATTCTTAGTTTTTTCTCAGAAATTCTTATTTTTTCACAGAAATTCTATTTTTTTCACAGAAATTCTTATTTTTTTCACAGAAATTCTTAGTATTTTTCACAGAAATTCTTAGTATTTTTCACAGAAATTCTTAGTATTTTTCTCAGAAATTCTGACTTGAGAAATTCTTAGTATTTTTCTCAGAAATTCTGCCTTTTTGTTTCAGAAATTCAGATTTTTTTTCTCAGAAATTCTGACTTTTTTCACAGAAATTCTTAGTTTTTTTTCTCAAAAATTCTTAGTTTTTTTCAAAGAAATTATAACCTTTTTTCACAGAAATTATGACTTTTTTCCTCAGAAATTCTTAATTTTTTTCTTAGAAAAAAAAATCTCTGTTGTTGGCCCTAATGGTCTTCCATAGTAAAAATCTCAGATTATAGAGAAAAAGTACATTTCCAAGTTCAAGAACAATGATGATATGATCCAGTAATATCACAGCAGAAACACTAATGCATAATGAGTACAAACGTATTTTTTTATGTTAATAATTCATTATTTTTACTGGTAATGGAGTCTCCTACTTTTGTTTCATTCGGTAAAAGACTGATGATGATCAATGCTTTTTAACACGTCATGAACGACAGAGCTGTGTGTGTGTATGTGTGTGTGTGTCTGAACTCACTGAGGATGCTGCGTTTGCACAGAGGACAGGTGTGTTGCAGCAGGAGCCAAGGGTCGACACAGTCTCTGTGGTATTCATGGAGACACGGCAGCACCCGCAGACACTGAGGGGACGACGACAACAACAACAACACAAGGTCAACACAACAGCTGGTATCATTAACTCATTCATTCATTCAACCTTTATGTTAATTCTAATACACCGTGGTGGAGACTCATGTACAATGTAGCCGAATAAATGATAAGTTAAAATGTCTTAGACACAACAACAACAACGTTGAGCTTATACATGAGATATAATAAATAATAAATAGAAACCTGTATCATATTTAAAACCTTAAAACAAGATTGTGTAGATCAGCTAAAACAGGAACATCTGGAAGTAACGTGTGTTGTTATTGAGAATGAAAGTGAAGAAAGTTTTAGATTACTCAGCAAATTACTCAATGACAACATTCCATGAGTCATGATAAGGAGCAGGTCTGAAACTAAAGGAAATGTTCTGGTTCATTTATTTTCATTTGATTTTAATTTTATGTATCAAATGAATTTGTGTTTACAGCTGTTTTTTCTTATCCAGCCTGGACACAGTGTCTGCTCCTGGGATCCATATAAATGAGTGAGTGGCTGCAGGAGCTGCAGTCTGACCTGGTTGTTGTTGAACGGCTCCAGACAAACTGCACAGTTGTCAGTCTCCAGCTGCTGGGTCGGGTCGCACCACGGTTTGGGCTGACGATATGTTTTGGTCTTCAGGGACGACATCGTCTTCAGGACGTCCTGTTTGGGAAGCAACTGCAGGACATTGACATTGTAACGACTTAATGAAACATCTGACGTGTCGTTTGATGAGTTTAACGAATGTCCAGTTTCTCATAAAGTGGATCAGCAAAACACAAATTGAGCGTTTCCTTTGAGTTTCCACTTTTATACAGAGACAGTTTTGTGTTTGTTGTTAATTTGCATCTTTAACGGAACTGAAGTTGTGAACAAATAAAGAAAAAAGGACGACATCTGTGTCTGAAATGTAGCAAACAGTCAAAGAGCAAACACCTGAACCTCTGAACTCAACAACAGGTGTGCAGGTGTAAAAAAAAAAAAACTGCTGAGTCAGGAGTTCACCTCTAAGTCGTCGTTGAGCTGGTGGTCCTGGTACTGCCATCGAGCCTGGACGATGACGCCGGTGCTGAGGATCAGAGCCACCAGGAGGACGGTGTCCCACAGCTGCTGCAGGTACTTCTACACACACAGAGGGGGAAGAGGGAGGAACATCTGTACGTCAACATCTGGTGATTCTACGAGTCATTTAGTTCATTAGTCGACTGAGAAAACAGAAGTGAGAAGAACAAACGAGCATCTGATCATAAACCACCGATCAGATTTATTAATTTTTGCTTCTTTGAGTTTCCTCAACATGATGATTTCTAACTCAGGTGTAATAAAAAACACTGATCCAAATCAAATGCATTTCATTCCAAATATTTCTCACTTTCAAACTTATATTCTGCAAACTAAAAGTGAACAGATTGTGTAAATGTGTTTGTCTGATGTGTAAACTCAGTGGTGTTCTTCTCCTAAGTCCTGCTCTCTGCTCCCCCCACCTGGACCTGTGAGTTGGTCTCTCCCGTGCAGATGACCCCCTGCCACTCTCCGTAGCGTCCGCCTCTCGACCGGCCACAGCTGGACCACAGCGTGAGCGTGGCTCCCTGCCCGGACACACAGCAGCATGCGCTCAGTGTCAGCTCAGCCTGTCATCCTCACCCTCACCACAGGAGGGCGCTAACAACTGAAACACACACACACTGATCAGCTGTTCGTTACCAGCCTCACCAGGTTGTCCTGCAGGATCGTCCTGTACGTGATTTTCGCCGTCGCCTGGAGGCCCCTGCGAAGAGACAGAAGAAGTTTAGAGCCAATAGAAATCCTCCATCACCACGGTGACAGTGGATACACACAGTAAACTGATTCATCTGAATGATCAGATTAAGACTAATGCATAAAGTGAGACTGATGTAGAGTGTGAGAGGAAACATGGTTGACGTGAGGGGAAGCTGCAGTGACAGTCATGTGTCCTGTACCTGAGCAGAGCTCCAATCAGCTTGGTCACATTTTCAGACGTCTGGATCACTATGATGGGTTTGGACAACACCTGAGACAGATCCATCTGCAGCAGAGATGATCAACATGAGCTGGACACACACATACACACACACAGCTCCTCAGCTTTTATCTGATCTTCATGTAGACGCTGATATCTGCACAGACACACCAACAGCCCACAGAGAGATACCAGCTTTTCAACTGAAACAAAAATAAAAACAGTTGTGTTTCTGAACCTTCACCTCACTGACGGTGTTTTGGTTGAGAGCCAGGATGATGAGCGCCGAAGCTCCGAGGACCAAGGCTCGCTTCATCTGCCACACAGATAAAGAATTTAGCACAGTTTCAGTTTCAGGGCGTTAACTGGCTGCAGCAACATTTGCATCTATGTTTAGTTGAAGCTCTTCCACTGTTTATCTGTGCAACACTTCCTGTTCCACTGGCTGCTAAACAACTACTCAAAGGAGGAGGTTTTTGACTTTAAAAGGTCACAAACTAAAAAAAAAAAACGTGTGTTTATGTCTCTGTTGTGTCCGTTTGCTGCAGGAGTTACATTCAGTTTTCTCGTAGAAAAATCAACACAATATTCAACCAGCACACTCTCTATCTCTGATACTGAAAAGCATTCTGGGAAATAGATGCAGATGCAGGCGAGACAGGAAAACAGATTTTCATCAGAAAACAACTCCCAGCATGCACCACTAGCAACACTCACTTTGTTGACCATGGCGTCAGCGAAGGACTCCTGGTTCCCAGTGGAGGCTTTACTGTCGTCCATGTCCACGGGCACGACCCCGATCCACGGCTCCTGCTCTTTGGCTTCGTCCCCCTCCTTCATCTGGGTCTCCTCATCTTGAACCTGAGGACAGAGGACAAGTTTGACATTTACACTGCTGGGTGAAATAGTGATGACGTCATAATTGCAGTTTTATTATAATGTTTAACACTTTGGATAAACAGTGGTCTTCCTGGTATGTTTATCTGAGTGAGGTTTATTCCACATTTAGTTTAAATTATTGATCTACTATTGACAACATGACAGTAAAGGAGGAAAACCGTTAGTTGCACCCACTTGCTCCTCTATTGTAGTTACTGTCTGTCGGTTTTCACCAATATTCACCACACAGAGGATCCAGTACAACAACCCTCAACCTCTAGCCATAAAACAAGCTCCTCTCTCCGGCTCACCAGGACCAGCTCTCCCTCCAGCTCCTCTCGGTCCTCGGAGCTCTTGCTGCCCCCGCTGGACTCCACCACCTCCCCCTGGAGCACAGCGCTGACATCCGACGGCCGCTCCAGGAAAACCTCCACCAGAGCGACCTGCTCCGCCGCCACCAGCAGCCCTG
Organism: Caranx ignobilis; assembly: GCA_021432705.1. Taxonomy (NCBI): domain Eukaryota; kingdom Metazoa; phylum Chordata; class Actinopteri; order Carangiformes; family Carangidae; genus Caranx; species Caranx ignobilis. The sequence goes on along the minus strand of JAFHLA010000010.1, from coordinate 2,201,625 downwards.
GCCACCGCAGCAGCAGGAGCGGTAACGTTACCCAGAGACAGCTCCAGAACCGAGCCGTGGCCATGGTCCGAGCGACGGCAGAGAGAAAATACAGCTCCAAACTGTAACAAACACACAAACCTGATCAACTGTCAGCCATCATTTGTTTGGGAGAAGCTGCTGGCGTTTGTGCTCGCCAGGTACTCAGACCCTGTCGAAGAATGTAAACAAGAGAGGGCAACTTCCGGTTCCGACCGGAAGAAGAGGGAGGATTACTATCTTGTCCACAAGAGTGTACACAAATGAGATTCAAACGATATTTAGATTTGTAATGAGTTATTTAATGGGTGAAATAAAATTTAGAAATATATTAAGCTGTCGAACATATAATAGCAGATTAAACTTGATTGTTGCTGAACCGTAAAAACACCAGTAAGAACTAGAAGGGAGCGGAAACCCTCGCCGAGGCTAGTGTCGAACTACACCAGACTTAAGAGGGAATAATAAACAAATAAATACATAAGAAACCCTCCAAAATTCAAATAACCATTTGCTACCAAATACGACGTAAAACGCTGGAGTACTCCTTGAGTAGTCCCATTGACAAACACACAGACGTTGGTTAAGTCAACAAGCTAACAACAAGCTAGCCATTACAGCGTTAGCCGAGAGAACACAGAAACAATAATTAAAGAAATGATAAAATAACTTTAAATCAAGAGTCGTCACTTTCTCTGATGGACATAGTTAAAAGAAGAGACACATTTTCATATCAGTGTCAATTTAGCTTTATTTCTGATTGCATTTGTACTGGGTTAGACGCAGTAAGAGTTCACTAGGGACTAAGATATTAGCTTGTTCAGTGCCTGAGTTCCTTCATCAATGGCACTGAGTAGTTGGACAAACTTCCCATCTCCGCTAGAGGTCGCTACACACCTGCTGCTTATTCATGCAGCTCATCATGAGGCAGCAGTGCAATTACATACATCCTACAGGTACAGGTAAGGAACGCTACTTAAGGTTCATGTTTAACACAACAATAATGGCAGATGTGTTCGTACTGATGATTGGTGTCATATCGGTCATATCTGGTTTGAGTATTTACAAAACTGTTGATCTCTGACTGAGGTTTGTGGTGAGAGGTCAGAGGTCAGTAACCATGGATGGAGTTGCCAGAAAGGCAGAATGTAGGCTGGTCTGGTGGATCTTGATTTCTGCTGTGGCTGACAATATGTTTACAACAGCATGAACGTGTCTTGTATCAACAGTCCAGGCTGGTGGCGTAATACTGTGGGTAAAGTTTTTTTTTTTTTTTTTTTTTAGGCCACATTCTGGGCCCCGACCACAATTTACCATCTTCTAATGGCTATTTCCCTCATTACATACCATGTCACCAAGCTTTATTTATATAGCACCTTTTGTAGAAGTCAAAATGCAATGTTAGCTGTTGACCAAAAAACAAGCAACTGACCAAAAAACAGAATTGTTGACGTTTTATGTATATGCAAATACTTGGTGAAATGACAGATCAGATTAAGAGAAATAAACACTAAAATGATGTGAAGTTGTCCTGTCATCATGGAGAAGAGCCTCCAAGGAAAGTTCTCCACGTTTTTCTTTTTTGTTTTTTTTTGTTTGTTTGTTTGTTTTGGAAACGATGACATGAAGAACCGAGGCTGCTTGACAGCAAAGGGAGGAACGCTCCTGCAGTAATGTGGTGTGTGTTCCTAATAAAGTGATCATTAATTGTACAATATGGCGGCTATAAACTCCAATGTGTATGTTAATCATAGACTGTATATGAAAATGATAATCACTGCAGATATGAGGACATCTTGTGAGGCATGGAGGAATCGTAACATGTTCCACTACCACCGAAGAAGAATATAGTATTTTGAGAGACTTCCATCCTCTACTTCCTGGTTCGTTTTACAGCCACGACACAGACCCAAAAGAACCGCTACGACTACAGTTGGGCAGCTTTATAAAACCACCACATCTTCGTGTCACGAGTGATGAATAATTTCCACTGTCATAGTCGGATATTTCCCGTAAGCGAGCTTTTAAAAAAAAACAAAACAAAAAAAAAAAAAACGACAAATGAGGAAACTCGTACCTGTTTCTCTTTGCACTTGCGCACTGCGACAGTGTCACAACCCTTCAATAACCAGGACACACTGCTGTAATGTGTACATTTATTAGTGTTTAACGTTGTCAATAGGAGCTGGTGAATTACTCAGTCGCTGAATTGAATTAATATGAACCCGGGATTTAATCGCTGCCTTTTGTGCGCATGCGCGGGATTTGCGGCCGCTTGACCACAAAGATCGTCTATTCTATAGAATCGGAGCCACTCGGTTGTTAAAACGTGCCCAACGTAAAGTAAACCACTTCCTCAAACTCCATGCTTATGTCTTTGCAACAGGTTTTACGTTAATATCCCCAAGGTGCCATTCAATAATAGTTACTCATCATTTATTTGAAATGAAGTTTATAAATTAACCCAGGGGGCGGGGCTTCTCCTCTCCGTGGCTCGTTGTTTTTCACCTCCGAGTATAACATCTTATCATTCCTCCTATCTTTGGCCGAGTCAGCCGGTTGGACTCGATCTCTAACGGGCGGCGCGAGACCCGTGTTTACATTTTTTTCTCCCCCCTCCACCTGCAGGCAGCTGACACCGTGGGAGCACAGGACAGCGAAGCCGTGCATGAGCATCACGCGGAGGTGACTAATGCAGCAGCCCGCCGCCGGTTAACGGTGACGAACGGTGACGGTGACGCTGCTGTTGATCAGACTTTGAAAGAGCTCTGCGTTTTTTTCATCTTTATCATCAGGTCGCAGACATGAGCGGAAGAGTAGGAGACCTCAGTCCTAAACAGGCTGAAGCACTAGAGCAGGTAAGTTTTCTAACAACAATATTACTAAGCCTAATAACGATTATATGAATGACTATTATACTATTATCAATAATAATAATACTAATGTCAGTTAATAACGGAGAGCTGTGGTGGTCTGCCTTATCTCTCTGCACAGTTTCCTTTTATCACACGTGGTTTGTTCAGTGATGCTCCAGTATCATGTGTGAGGGTGCAGCTCTGATAATGTCTCCATACAATCTGTTTATTATACATTTGCCTTCTTGATATCACTCTGACGGTAATTGATTTCTAATAAAGAACCCTTATTAATTCATAAGCTCTTTCCAGTGGCTTTGCTATTGGTTAATACATCATTACTGTTCTATACAGTTTAGTAATGACACTGGTTTTGTCTGTGAGTCAGAAGATATTACACCATTTGGATTCAGCACATTTATCACTGAACAAAAAAAAAAGACTAAAATTAACTGATAGTTTCGTCACATGTTGCTGAATATAACTTTGCTATAATCCAGCGATTTGAGCCAGTTTATGTGTCTGGAATATTGGCGTGATAAATGACATCACTGATTAACCAATTTCAGCTGATTACTTTCCTGTTGATTGGTGAATTGATTACACAATAAGATCTTAACTGAGAATCAGTCAAAGCCGCGGCATCAGTGTAAGCTGGATTTGCTCTGTTTACTATAAGATCCTGTTCCTCTTCCCAGCAGTCTAACAGTTTTATATCACTTCATTTTAGTTTTCTGTTGCAGCTTATAAACAGTTTTCTTGTTGCTTTGTTAAGATAAACAAACAAAAACAGTATTTCTATGGGTCAGTGCTTTATGGTGCATCTTTGTGACTCACTTCCTCGTCACTGCTCTCACCTGAGGTTTGCTGTGATATAACAATAATAATACTAAAGCAAGATGAACTCAAGGGGACGTCTCTTCATTTAAATAAGTTGTATTACACTCCATGACCACAACTGACCTTTCAGGTTCAGCCTCGGCCTCTTGGTTCCCCTTATGAGGAGTCATAATGTTTTATATATCATCTATTTATAGACAGTTGTTTGCTTTAAAGTCTGAGGCTCAAGTTTGGGACTCGTTCCTCGTTTTAACTTGAGCTAAATCCTCTCAGAACTGTATATATTTGCATTTTTTTTCTTCACTAGTTTCTGATGTGATTTAAATCATTCATCAGTGAGCGGTGCAGTGTTTTGTCGCCGTGCGCCGCATTTTAAAAACCTGAAATGAGTCGACTCTGTCTCGACTGCTTTTCTGACCGTGCGATAAAAACGTTGGCAGGCCGACACCGTCTCACATCGACATTACAGTGTGTAAACTAATTGGTCACACAGTCACAAGTTAGTTAGAGAAGCAGACCTGATGAAAACATCCACAGTGAAATAAAACAGAGGAAACTTCAGAGTCTCTGTCTTTTAGCTCCAGGCTCATTGTTTTATAACTGTGAAGATTTCCACGAAGTCTCTTTCAAGTGATGAAATCCTCATGTCAGTCAAATGTCTCTTTCTTCTCTTCTTCCTCTCTTTCTTCATTAAGTTTCAAGAGAGGATACAAGACATTCTTCCCCAACTTCCTGCGCAGCATGACCACTTCCTGTTACGCTGGCTCAGAGGTGAGTTAACAAACACCACCACCATCAGTACCAGCAACAACAACAACAACAACAACAAGTGTCACCTGCTGCTCCTCCCTGACTCCACCTCACACCTACATTTTATCATGTCTCCTGCAGTCGTTCTCATACGTCATCCACTATGGAAAATCAACAGGCGTCACCTCTTGTCCATAAAGCAGAAGCTGCAGTGGTTTATCACATGAACCTCATGCAACATGTGGAAAAGAAAAAAAAAGTCTCTCTTTGCAGCTGTTGGGAAACTCACATGGTTTTCGCTGCAAAACATGAAGCTCAAACCACAACTGAAAAACTCAAACCTGACAGCAAAATCAAACCAGGAAATCTTAATAAGTTTTCAAGCTAAATTTGTCCGATTTTCCTCGGTTAGGTCAGGGCTGAGGTTGTGCAATTAGAGTCTGGGAGGCAGTGATTAAAGGAGGCCTTGTTCTGATTAGTTGTGGAGCAGAGGTCCAGCACTGCGTGTATCAAGCTAATCCAGGGATAATCGCATTAAAGGTGCACTACGATGGACGGCAGCCCGTCTACCAGGAGACGCTCGGCCGCCGAGTTTCTGTGGCTCAAGTTTCCTGGATTTTTTTAATGACAGTGATAAACTGTTTCATAACAAGTACTCAGCATCAGTGAGGGAGCATTGTTCTCTGTAATTAGGCGTCACTGGACGACCGCGGCTGCTGTGAAAGGCTCAGAAAAGTCGACGTCACGGCTCCGAGCACGGACAGTGAGGGCCTGTTTGCATGCTCTGATTGAGTTGAGTTATGAACGAAAAGATGGCCGCCGCTCAAGCAATGAACAGGCCTGTTCATTGATTTACAACAGACACCAGCCTGAGGTGGTGGAGCAGCAGCGATCGACCTTATAATGAGGTGGATCGAACCAAACAGTGGAGTTTTACCTCTGCTTGTACACACATTTATTTGTGTTGTTTCTGTTTACTCATCTAATCTGAGGCTCTTTACATACACTTTATACACTTTTTATAATCAGGACAGAAGGAAAGAACTGGGGAAGTTACACATATAAATCAAATTCCTTCCAATGAGAAGAACTTCCTGTTTCCCACCACGTGTTCCCACAACACAGGCCACAATGGAAAAGTTTATTTCTGTGGCTAAAACACATTTTTGTGGATGGTCTCGTCCACATCAGGATCTGTGCCAGCGCTCCTGGTGCTTCCCCAAACATCAAATAACCCAAACTGTCTCTTTAACATCAGACTGGGCCGACGGACCACTCACATGATCGTCCAGGATGTTTTCCTCCTGGTTTTACAGCTGGTTGTCTTGGACATGTTGAAGGGAAACACAGGGCTCCATAACGTGATCCAGTCAGTCTCTGGTTCCTCCATACGACCGCCGAAGATGGTTCTTGTACCGAAGGTCAACGACCTTCCTCCTCGTCTTCAACCCAAACAAACATGTTTCAGTTCTGCCTTCAGACGACTCTCACTCCACCCAGGGAAACATTTATCTTTAAACAGCTCCTCCTTCAACCCCCGATCAGGTCGTCCCTGTGAATGTCAGACAGTTTATATCAGATACATTAGAACAAGTGTCGTCTATAGAAATATAGATTATCCTGATCGAGTCCTGAATCATCCAGGTTCTTTTTATATGTGTTTTTTGTGTGATTATTACTGTTCCTGTTTTTATTCTCATTTATTTTCAGCCACTAATTAGTAATAATAATAATAATGATCATAATAATTAATAAAGATAATAATTAAATCCAATCAGGAGCCTCTTCCTTTGGTTAAAGTGATATACAACCTGATGACAGTGGGGCTATTGTATTTATATTGATGTATATGTGATCAAATGAAAACAAAGCCCAAAATTTAAAACACTTTCTTCTTGAAGTTGTCATTTAAAGTTTCAGTCGAGGTCGCTGATCACAGAGTTCATTGTCCCTGCAGGCTTCCTTACAGCCGGAGCTGCAGTGTGGCAGACACTGACTCCAGACTTCACTGTTGTGTCATTAACTGTTATCAGAGCCTGAGCTGAGAGGGAAGTTCTTGTACCAGCCACGAGTGTCGTCATAAACCTTTATCACAGCTTCAGATAACGTGATACGAGTCAGCAGGAGGTCCGTTCATACTGGTTATTGGGAAAGCCTGTCTGTGTATATGTTGGTGGTGACTGTTCACTCACAGTAATGAACATGAACATGAAGGGTTCGAACCGGAACAGAACAGAAACAATAGCACTTATCGCTGACCCAAAATAACCCACAGTCTCCTGCCAGATCCCACTTTGTGCTTTTGTAATTGTGGGTCACTGAGCGTCCAGTTCAGGTGCCAGACCGGAGCATTAGCTGCAGTCTAATCCACGGTTGGAGTGAGTTGTAAGTCTCAGTAACTTCGCGGCAACAGACAGTCAGTCAGCTGCAGAGCTATAATCACCTTACACAGAGCATTAGACAGTGTCCACTCTGTTCTGGATCACACCGACTCTGGGGGGGGGGGTTTAAACACTGTCAGAGAGGAGGAAGAAGCCTCCGGGGACGTTGTACACATTTACGGATGAAATGAAAGATTTGGTAACTTACGGTTCTTTTGTGATCGCAGGGCGACGCAGTGGTCAAGTGGTTCAGGTGGATTCAGCTCCAAACTGTACTCCACTTTACCTGCCGAACAAAGACGTAAAACTGTACACTATAATTCATCATTTATGAAGCATGTTCCCCTCATTGATTTTCATTAGTATGTGATTAACTCTGGATTAACAAGATCATCTATAATAAAACATCTGTTAACACACTCACTGACCATTACAGTCACTCATCAATGATCTTATTGTAAACCACTGACATCTAATTAACTGGTATTTAACTGATATAATGCTCATTAAGTATGGAAATACTTTCTCTTTATAAATTATGAAGTAAGTGTTTAACAATTTTTAACTTCTTTCCTAAAAGTTTGTCCTCGCTGTCATTTGTGGATTAAGGAGGTTATATAGGAACTGCATGAGTGTACTGTGCCCTCTTCTTCTTCTGCAGTTAAAAACCCGTTCACATCACACGTCCGAACTACAGATTTATGTACTAATCATGTCAACCTCCTTTTTTTTCTCTCTTTCAGCCAGAAACTTCAATGTGCAGAAGTCGGAGGCCATGCTGCGAAAGGTAAATGTCTTAGATACTGACTGTTGACATTTTTTATAGTATAAATCAAAGTGCAGTGAAAACCAGGGATGTGGAGGACGTTCAGTCCATCAGCTGCAGGAGCGGCTGCAGTAACGTTTCACTGTGGATAAACTGAGTCATCGCAGCAGTCTGAGGAGATAACATATAGATAAAAGAGTTTCAGTGATACCTGAGATGACAGAACAGGGTGTGCAACAGTGACCTGACCTAAAGCTGCAGGAACTGATTTTTGTCCAGAGCAGCACACGGAGCACTGACTGAGTATTTAAATTAGGTCAGATTACTGTGGTTCATTCATCTGTCTTTAGTTTTATTCTGTTTGGGATAAAAATATAAATCTACAGCTACAATCTTCTTACAAAACTACCCACGTGTATCCAGCAATGAGCCAAATGATGTGGTTAAATGTGATAAAATTAGTGCTGGAAAGTACTGACATGTTAACAAAAACACTGTTGTTCTTTAAACTAGCATTAATTAGCCTATTTGTTAGTCAAAGTATGGTGGCCCTGAGGGTTCAATTTAACACATGTAAACATTCTACATGCTGCTCGTGATTGTCAAGACAGTTTCTTGGTTTGCATGTGTTTGGTGTTTTACTTACTGAGCTGCTTCTCAGTTTCATATACAGTAGAGACAGGACAGTATAGGATAGAGGACAGTGGAGATAGAGGACAGTAGAGATAAAGGACAGTAGAGACAGGACAGTAAGAGATAGAGGACAGTAGAGACAGGACAGCAGAGATATAGGACAGTAGAGACAGGACAGTAAGAGATAGAGGACAGTAGAGACAGGACAGCAAGAGATAGAGGACAGTAGAGAAACAGGATCAGATCAACTGTTAATTTTTGAATCTGTTAATGAGGCTGAAAAACAAACATGTTAATTGACCTGTGAGACTGAGACATTTCTCTCTCTTTCAGTGTATGCATGTGTGTGCGTGTGTGTGTGTGTGCGTGTGTGTGTGTGTTTAGTTGCATGTGTACACACTGATCCCCTTCCTGCTGACTGAGCAGGTTATACATCATCTTGCTCCTGTCTAAAACCTCCTAAGCCACTTAATTCACCACCTTGTGCTTGGGTGGATCTGCTGCTCCACACGCTCCGCACACTCCGTCACACTCATGTGTTCACCACAAACTCACCAATCCTTTCATTAACACTTCTGACCTGCAGCCATCTTTGTCTTCCAGCACTTGGAGTTCAGGAAACAGATGAAAGTAGACTCCATAATCACAGAGTGGCGTCCACCAGAGGTAAACAAAGACATAAACATGAGTCACATGAGTCCTCCCTCCTGACAAAAAAAGTCAAAAGTTTAAAAATGGCCGCTGTGTGCAGGTGATAGAGAAGTACCTGTCAGGAGGAATGTGTGGCTACGACCGCGAGGGCAGCCCCATCTGGTACGACGTGATCGGACCGGTGGATCCTAAAGGCCTCTTCCTGTCTGCCTCCAAACAAGACTTCATCAAGTCCAAGATCAGAGACTGTGAGATGCTGCAGAGGGAGTGTAACCTGCAGTCTCAGAGGGTGGGAGCGCCAAACACACACACACACACATCATCTATTGATATGTTACAGTTTTCATCAGGTGCATTATCTTAAAGTTATAAACAGACTAAATGTTCCCGTCTCCTCCTCCTCCTGTGTGTGTGTGTGTGTGTTCTCCTCCAGCTCGGCAGGAACGTGGAGTCGATCACTATGATCTACGATGTTGAAGGTCTGGGTCTGAAACACTTATGGAAGCCTGCTATAGAAACATATGGAGAGGTATACACACACACACACACACACACACACACACAGTCTAGTAAAGCAGATTAATGAGTTAAAGTGTGTGTTTGTCACCAGATCCTCCAGATGTTTGAAGACAACTACCCAGAGGGTTTGAAGAGACTGTTTGTTATTAAAGGTAAATTCTCTTTCTTTATATTTATATGCTGTCGTCACAGCTCACACCGACACCTCCTGTGGATGAGAGAAAAATGAAGATTTACTTTTGTTGAATTAGTGAAAAAAGATAAAAAATACAGCTGTAAAAATAAGAATGATGCTCTAAAATGATACACAAACCCACACGGTCAGAAAACAGTGCATGTACCGCGTGTACCGCGTGTGCTGCTGTGGCGGCTCTGTGGTGCTGTAAAGTGTCTGCCATCTATAGTGTGTGTATTTATAACAGTCACACATTAACAGATGTAACTGCAACATCAAAACGTGTAAAGCACATAATATTTGCCTGCTAATGAAGTTTGAACCTTACAGTGGTGATAATTACAGGATTATCAGTCTTGCCTCCATACATGAACGTTTCATTACACTGTGATCTGCGTTTACTTTCTGACTCTTGACACTTGTTTTAACACATGTTTATTTTAAACGCCTGCAGCTCCCAAACTGTTTCCTGTGGCCTACAACCTCGTCAAACACTTCCTGAGCGAGAACACCCGACAGAAGATCTACATCCTCGGGGGTGAGACACAGCCGTGCATCTAATTTTATGTCTTCCTAACCCTGAGCTCACATGAGAATGAACGTGTCTGTTGTTGCGACAGCGAACTGGCAGGAGGTTTTACTGAAGCACATCGACCCCGAGGAGCTGCCGGTGATTTACGGAGGCAAACTGACAGATCCTGACGGAGATCCTCGCTGTCGCACCAAGGTGAGCCAGTGACTCAGCAGAGACTCTGTTTGTTTGGTGAGACGAGGGCTGACAGGTCGGAGGAGACGCGTATCCACCGCTGAGATGCGTTCACTGACACGTTGATGAGGGTCTGATCCCTGGGATACAGTGAGAGACCTTGGAGAATTGATTTGTATGAAGTGAGATATTAAATACAATCACGTTAGCTGTTCATCTTTTTTTTTTTGAACTCCTGCTTCTGTCCAATGGGACTGAAATCTGAACTGTTAACAGAGGCTCTTACTCCATTTTGACTGTTATCATTTAGTAACATTTGGTTTACTACTCTTTCATATTATTTTACATTATTTACTATTTTTATTTTTGATTGATTTGACAGTCTTATCCTGAAATATACTAAAGCAAAAGTCAAAATAAGAGCAAAATGACAGAAATAAAGAATATTAAAATCAAAACTGTTAACGTCCCATCAGCCTCAGCTCTACAAGCAAATGTTAGCTTGCTAATATAATAAGCTAATGTAACATAAGTACAACCTCACACAACTGCTAGCAGCGACCATTAATCTAGGCAGCTTCATCAGACAGAAGCAGTGACAGTCCTGCTCTGGATACACGTCTGGTCCGAACCTGATCAGCCTGAGTTTAATTCATCTAGTCTACAACAGACCACTCGCCCTGTAGTTTCCCCCTTTTACTGGCTTCAGTCTTGCAGCTTCCAGCTTTGCTTTGTGACACACACTTTGCACCTGCGATGTTATGGCTCCACGTTTGACTTGCAAACTTGTGTTTTATGTGAGTTTGCATCCCACCAGTTTTTCCTGTCTCTGTCCCTACAGACTGTAAACAGCCTCCTATTAGATAAACAAAGTGGACACTGGGCTGTTTTCTGTTCTGTCACATTGACACTGGCTCATAAAACGTTACCGCTCCGAGCTCTGTGTGGGATATATCCTTCCTGTTGCACGTCAATGAGCCGGTGTGATCCCAGTGGGTCAATGACAAAAGGGAGGACAGCTCTGGAACAGATCAATACCGCTGCACTCGGCCTCTCTCTGCTGCGTAGAGCGGGGATGAACTGATGCTTAAAAGGGACGTTGTTTTTCTAGGCTGCACCGAGCAGATCGTGTGCTGTGTGTGAATTATAATAAACAGGTGATGACAGACGTTAACACGCTGTAGCTGTGCTTAGACAACAAAAGGCCTCGGCACCAGGGAAGCTGTCAGAGCCGCTGTGGTAGCAGCTTGAGTAGGCCCGCGCTCGTAGATAATAAACCCTAGCTGAGGAAACTGACCTGTGTCTGTCACTGTTTCTGTAGATTAATAATTGGGCCCAGGACTGATGAGCAGCACAAGGAGAGAAATTCATATTCGGCTGCATGCAGGATTCAAGACAGTTGTGACGCACAGCCTCAAAGTGTTTTCTTTTTTTCTACCTTTCTTTTGGTTTGTTTTTTAATCTTTTTTTTTCAGTTAGCTAGCTGTGTGTCCTTCACATTGTACTGTATTGTTATGGTTAGGTCGTAGGAACTAAGGTTTTTGTTTGATTTTGTTTTTCCAATCGTTCTTGTGGAGAGTCGGAGGAGGAGCTTGATGCCACTCTGTACAGGAAACATGATGCTAAAACCAGGAAACGACTTCACTTAATGCAGCACGAGTCTCTCCATTAAAGCACAATTACCTTTTACACTTTTGTTTTTTGGGCACAGATTAAATAAACAGGATTTAATGAGTTAATCCTCAGAGGAGCTAGTGGGCAGGTTTGGTTGAGCTAGGCTAACCAGTCTCAATGCTAAGCTAAGCTACGCTAACCTGCTGTCAATCAATCCTCTTCTCTAACTCTCAGAAAGTGAGTTAGCCTGTCGGTGCGCTTCAGTTGTGCTCAGGAGGCTGAAGTTTTGAGCTCTGAGTCGGAGTCGGAGGAATCCCGCCAGCTCCGACATAAGAATTCAAGATGGCTGCTACTCACGTCAACAGTAGCAAAGGACATTAGTTTATTTTATTTCTCTCGTGATTGTTTCACATTAAAGTCAGCCATGGTCACAGTATACTGTTCAATTTTTACCCCTCGTCATTTTCCTACACTGAGAGTAACATCTAGATAGAAGTGTTACCAAAATATTGATAAGGGTGGCTAGCAGTGGCTAACAGCCCATTTATTTTGGTACACGTTGCATGTTTTTTGTTGTGAGTTTATACGGCTTTTTAAAAATTGTATAATTTGTTGAATTTGCATTGAAATCTAACATTTTTAAGTATAAAACCAACATATTTTCATTTTGTTACATTAATCGGCCATTTTTCCTCAGAGGGGACGTCACTCTGAGCTCTGACCTCTGACCCCCAACGTAAATGGAGCGCACCCTGTTTCACAAAAAGTCAAATTATTTCTTAAAGAACCTGAACATCATTTAACAAACCTGAGGGAAACTTGCAAATGGCAGGAATGGAGACATTCATGTTGTGTCTGGTTTAAACTGCAGTGACCTGTGCAGCAGGACTTTTAGGCCTTATGTATGTTTTATATGAGGCCTCACACTTTTACTCTACAGTCAATGTAAAGAGTCAGAAATCAGGATCTGCCTGATGAAGCGTTGCTCTCTAACGGAACATTTAGTTTGATCGGTGTGTTTTCTTCTTCTTTTAGTAATGCCTTCCTCTCTCGATCTTTTCCTTCTGTTGGCGTCTGTTTCCAAATAACGGCTCCAATGAGGCTGAAGAGACTGTTGCAATATATTTCTTTTAGAGAAGTGGTTTTAGAAGAGTTTGACTTCCCTCCTGTTAGTACAACAACAACAACAACAACAACAACAACAATGAGGATGCATGATGTGTGAAAACCTTCAGAGGATGCTGGATCCAGAGGTGTGAGCTGTGTTAGTGTAAACTCTGTGATAGGTTTGATTCTTTGTGAATAAACAGACGAGTGGAAAAGAACCGCTGTTGAATGTTTAAATGAGAAAAATAACAAGTGCTCACAGATCTCTAAAGAAACTGAATCACAGTAAGTGAATCTCTTCTCTCTCTCCTCGCCCCTCAGCCACTCACACATTTTTCATATATCAAGTGTGTGACGTCTGTATTTTGACTCTTTCTTTGTCTCTGCTGAAGATAAATCACGTCGGCCCAGTTCCTCCCTCCTACTACGTGCGGGACCACGTGAAGGTCGACTACGAGCAGTGTATGACTGTCAGCAGAGGATCCTCACAACAGCTCGACTATGAGATCTTGTTCCCGGGCTGCGTCCTGAGGTCAGAGGTCAAAACGGCTCCTTTATTAACTGATTTTTGTTTTATGTTTGTTATTTTATGAGATGAATACAAGATGATAGTTAAGGTCCTCACTGTTGTCCTTGTGTCATGTCAGGTGGCAGTTTGCCACCGAGGGGGCAGACATCGGCTTTGGGGTGTTCCTGAAGGCAAAGAAGGGCGAGTGGATGAAGGCAGCTCAGATGCAGGAAGTTGTGCCGAGCCAACGCTACAACGCCCACTTAGTGCCCGAGGACGGGTCGCTGACCTGCGAACGGCCCGGAGTCTGTGAGTGACTTTCTGTCTTGGCTGTAAACACAGTCTGTTACAGACTGACATGTCACAGACTGACGTCATGACTCTGTTCATCCTCCACAGACGTGCTGAGGTTTGACAACACCTACAGCATCTTCCAGGCCAAGAGGATCAGCTTCACTGTGGAGGTGCTGCTGCCCGACCGCCTGCAGCCCCCACAGACCAACGGGGGCGCTGGCAGCAACTCAGTGCAAACCGAGGGCCCACAGCCAACAGCCGACAGCCAATCGTGAGCGAGCGATGATGAAAACGACACAACACAAGACTTGTTGTTTAGCCGCGAGTAAGCACAGCCTGAGATACTTGATCTGAACAGGAACCACAACACGCTGCCAATACATACAAATAAACAGAGTTATATCTAAATGACTGATGAACTCATTCATGTGGCGTCTGCTGCTACACCCATTAAAGGAGGAACATACAGTATATTAGTGTTTTACTCACCTGGGCACTGGGCACATCTGTCCAGCTGCTGATAATCCTCCTGTAAATGAAGGAATGAGAAGCAGGTTAGCCGACTGTTCATCAGCACAGAGTGAATCCATGTCGTTGTTTGGAGGCTTTTTAACAGACGTTAGAGCTGAAGTAAAGTTTGTCTCCAGATTGACTCTAATGCAGAACGGCCACTCACTGAATCATGTTGGTGAACAAAACAATCAGATCAGAAACAGACACTTTATTGATCCTCAGGAGTTAACGTTACAGCTGCTCTAATAGAGTTATATATAACATAAAGATGAGAGATATACATAAACATATACAAGATAAATATTTACAAGTAACAGTAGAAAAAAATACGTACTCATACTCTAATATACAGGACTCAGAGAGTCCTGAGAGAACAGTGTGTGTGTGTAAATAAAGCAGAGGTCAAGGCCCACGACGTCTCAGTGTTACCCTCTAATGTCCTTTTATTTCCTCCTCCATGTTGCTGCTGAAATATCAGCAGTAAAAGTTTCCACACTGAGCATCAGCTCGTCCTAGAATAATCTGTAACGAGGTTTTAACCTTAGAAATCTCAGCAGCAAACGTCACAGAAAACATTCCTACAAAATATTTTTATTCTCTAATTTGTAATTTATTTCCAGAAAACAATCAGTTAAACGACATGTGATAGATTTGTATCAAACAATCATTGATAATTTACATTTTATGGTTGAAAAACTGCAGTTTTACTTTCGCGCCATCATCATTAGCAGTGAATGAGGAAACTGAATGATTCTCTCACCAGACAGTTACTGAATGTAGACTGAAGTCGACTGATTGATGTTGTTCACAGTCTAATGAGAGGTTTTCTTCTTCTACTCAAACAACTCACAAGTAAACAATGACATAAAATTAAATGAATGTCTCAGATCTTCAGTTTCGACACTTTGGCCCAGTCGAGCTCACACTGTGTCTAAAGCTTGTTGTTGATTATAAACTTTCCTCATGTGATGAAGTTTTGCATCAACTGTAAAGAAATAAAATCCATATTTAAGAATAAACGGCCGCAGCCTGTTTGTTTGCCAGTCGCTAAGAAAACAAAGTCTCTGTGGAGTTTCCTCATGAACGAAACAATAAAGTCACATCACTCACCAACATGAGACATCTTCATCTCTTCACTCTGATTGATGCGATTAATCAGTTTTTACTTCCACATAAAACTCAAAGCTGTTTGAAAGATGCCATGTCTGCACCTGTGTTCACCAACCTGAGGACTTCCTTCCTTTTTCCCCTTCTTCTTCTTCTTCTCTGCTTTTTCTGGTGGATTTCTGCAGCTCATGTTGCAGCAGCTCCACCACCTGTACACAAGCAGGAAGTGACACCTGTGACAGGAAGGTGAACTACATCACCTGACACTTACAGACACAGTCAGTCAGTGCAGATATCAAAGCACGTGTATTGATTATTGATCATGGCACTGTCCAGTTCTTTCCTTGTGTATCTTCCATATACTACTATCTATATATATATAAATCCTATTAAATACCACTAGTAATATTTGCATATGTAAATACTGTATATCAGGTTTTAGTAGTATAATGTTGCTGATGACAAGTTTATTAAAGCATAAAGTTGACAAGTTCTGGGATGGTTATAGATTTTTATAACATAGATCAACATACATATTTGTTTGGGCCAAACATATGTGTCAATATATGAAACTGTTACAGTCTCTATTAGGTTTATATGTAGTTGTATTTCATTATTATATATATAAATTGAATATACTGGGTGAACAATTAACAGGATATGTGAGATGTCTGGATACACACACACACACACACACACACACACACACACATATATAAATGAGACCACCCACAGTCTTAATTTTATAAATATTTTATATACAAAATATTGTTACAAGTATATTCAACATATGTCACATTAGAATAATGATGAAGTACTTTACATACATTTGATCGATCCTCATTATTTCACAGTACGTACATGAAAAAGATCACAACTCTAGCTCAGTCTGATCGTATACAATAAATACATGCTCTGGTCTTAGGCTTCACTTCTCTTCTCATTGATTTATTCTTTACAAACTTACAGTTAGTTTTTAAACAGAAGTGCAAGAGTTCAGTCGTCGCCACCACAGCGATGGAGTGAGAGAGGACCCACAATCCTCCTCTTCATGCACTTAACACTCTGCCTGTGGACAGTGTTTTTAGTTAAGTTTAATCACAGCAGAAACCAATCAGCATGAAGCAGGAAGCTGGAGATCCTCCAGTGGCCACGTGTGTCTGTGCACACAACACCAGACTCAGACACATCGAGTGACTGGACGCTGAACACCTGCGTTCCTTGGCACGTAAGTAAACAGACAAAGAGTGTGGATCAAACCCAGTTACACTTCACTCAGACCCGTCAGGTGTTCTCGTTTCCCACTGGTCCAGGTTCGTTAAAGTGCGTCTGACGTGAAAACAACCAATCAGATGCGTTTCAAGAGCAGGAGGTGGCTGTGCATGCATTGCAAGGCTGCGGCATCAGAAAGAAAGACTCTCATTCCTGTTTTAAAAATGTAAAAGTAGAGCTTCCTTAAAGGTGTTCACACTATTTTAACCCTTTAAAAACTGTGTTGTTTGTTTATTTGTTTGTTGTTGTTTTCGCTCAGAGCAGCTCTGCAGGTAAACAGTCTTCACAGTCACAGTTTTGGCAAAAACAGAAGAGCTAAATCCAGAAAGCTATGACGAAGCTGTTGTGTTTTAAACTACTGTACCCATAATTCTTTGCTTCTGAGAAAAGAAAAATAATGCTGTTTGACTTAAAAGATCGACACTGCTGAAACCATGTTCATGTTTTCAGTCTGAGAACGTGACCTCTTCTCTGTTAAGGCTGTGTAATTCATAACAACTGACTTCACTTTCTTTATTTTCAAGTTTTTTTTCTCATGTATCGAGTCTGTTCATCGTTGAAGAGCAGCACACATTAGCAGCTTCCTGACACACTTCTGCCTGGAATTAAAAACAATCCACCCATCATCATCCAGCATCTGTTGTTCTTTGTTCTCAAATTAGGGGATTGTGGTTGGTCACTAAATTCCCAACCTGCAATTTCAGAGCAGTTTCCTTGGTTACCGTCTGCAACAGCTCATGCTAAGGATGATGTTTCATTTGGTTTAATGTGTTTTTGTGACAGTATTCAGTTGGTTGTTGCCATTAAGTGTTGGATAAAAGTGTCAAAAAGACAAAGGCCCATTCAGGTCATTATTAATTTTGTCTTTCATTAATGGGGCCTTTCATTACGACCCAGAAGCTGGATTTTTCCAAGTTTCCAGTTGCTACATCATCAGAAACGCCTCCGGAAGTCAGATATCCAACTCGGAGGAAGTTCAGTGACGTCACAATCCAAGATGGCTGCTCGGTGCATCAACAGTGGATAAAACATCACGTTTATCAGCCACTTAGTCTTGTTTTTGTGTCATTAAGTACAGTATTGTGCAACTTCTACCTGTAGACGTGTTGTTAAGTTGCTTTCACACTCAAATTGTGTTGTTATTGGCTGGAATTAGCTAACAATGCTAACAACAATAATAACTAGTTCCAGCTCAGATTTCCAACTTCCGAGGTGAAATTGAATGCAGCATGAGCTCAGCTGATGGCCAACAGATTTAATTGGCTAAGAATTGACACATCATTAGAAAGAGTTTTTTTTTTTTTAACATTTTGAGAAACCCTCAACGTGTCTTAATAAATCTCTGACCTGTGTTTATCTCCAGTGTTCCTGTCCTCCATGTGTTAATGTTGCTCCAAGGCTTTGATGGTATGTGTTTACTGACGGTGACAGTGCTCCTGCACCGTTTTAACCCTTTACCCCAAGGTGTGGTGGTGCTGAGTCGGTGCCCCGGCTCATCTGCCCTCCTCTGCAGGACGCACTTCAGACTTGAGCTTGACGAACTCCTTGGCCACCTCGTCGGCAGGTCTCTGGGACAGGATGCGCATCACCGTCATGCCCGTCTCGTCCGTGTGAATGCGCGGCCCGATGGGACACCAGCACACACAGCTCTTGCGGTCAGCGACATCACGCAGCTGGACCACGGCCATGCCCACCACCCTGTCTGCCCGGCCGAAGCAGTAGTCCTTCACCGTCACCTGGAGCTCGTAGCAGTCTGGAGACTCTTTACCCAGGATGCTGTGGGGCAGAGGGGCAAACAGAAACTCAGCCTCTTATTTCACTGCATCTTTTACATGTTTAGGAGAAAAAATAAAAACACTCACAACTGGAAAGACTCGTTGAACTTCGCCGTCCAGCTGTTGTTCTTGGACTTTGTGGTGAACTTGCGCTTCTTGTCGGCGAGGAAGGGACCGACCATGGAGACATCGACGAAAGGCCGGAACATGCCGGATGTCTGCCACTTCATGTCATTCACCGCGATGACTGATGGGATGGAGGGATGACAGAGAGAGAGATATCAGAGGTTGAAGGTCAGGAGAGGTAAGCCAGGCAGATGTCTGGGGCCTTCAAAGGGAACAGGGGCCCCTGGAGGCACCCCCAGACTGGCATATCTTGAACTACCACCACCAAATCAATCTTTATTTTTATCACTATTTTAATCTTAATCTTACTTAGTTTTTTACATAAAGGTAGAAACAGAAATATTTCGTCTCTCAGTAAGTTTTAGCACTTTTTAATCAATGTTTTGAGAACAAACACTTTGTTGATGAACTTGTCAGTAAAAACTACTTTAAATTCTGTTGAGCTTTAAAATTCACCCCTGGTCCTGCTAATGTTGGAGCTACGAAGCTCAAGCTCCAGATGGTGGTGGTTTACGATGAGCTCTTGAACGCACCACCAACCAGAGACTAGTTTCTTCTCACAGTGATAAATTACAAACCACTGGTAGAGCTAAAGCACAAAGCACCAGTCTGAATCTTTAAAGGATCAGATTTAAGACCACGGTTGGTGACTGTTTGTGTGTGTAGATCCCAGGTGTGTCTCACCTCTGACGTTGACCTTTCGTTCTTTCCCGAGCATCATGTCGATCTGCAGCACAGCCTCTCCAATCGGCTTCTCCACCCCTGAACCTGCAGCGACAAGAGCAACGTGAAAATCTTTACACCTCACTGTCGTGTCTTATCTTCTATTGTCTATTATCGTGTCTATCTTCATCATCATCTAGTTCATGTTTAGAGGCTGATCAGGATAATCTGACACTCCACCATGTTTCACACTGTTATATTTAGTATCTGATAAAGTGATGATTCTTGAGCAGAGAAATGAGGATCAAAAAACAGCTGAATCATATCAGTTTCAGTTCAGATCTGTTTTTCTACATTGAACCTTAAAATGAATCTGTACAGTGGACTCACCCCGGTCAGGACGGATCTTCTCATTGCCAGTGATTCTGATGCCCATCCCATCATGCACTGAGAAGACAGAATAAGAAGAAGAAGAAGAAGAAGAAGAAGAAGAAGAAGAAGAAGAGACTCAGTGAACTTCTCCATTGATTTCTATCTTCGTCTGTTCCTTTAAAGCCTTTATATTGTGCATGCAATGTGTGTGTGTGTGTGTGTGTGTGTGTGTGTGTGTGTGCATGTGATCACCCTGAGAGTGCTGTGTGGTGACAAAGGTCTTGATGAGGGTGTCGGTGCTCTGGGAGTACAGGGACAGAGCATAACGCAGCGACGCCAGCTCAGGACTTTTCTCCACAAACGCCTTCTTCAGCCCGTTTCCTCCGGCGTGGAAATATTGCTGAAGGAAACGAGAGGAAACGATGTTATATGTAAAATAACAGGGCAGATAATGTTAGAAGTAACCGCAGTGAATCTACAGTATCACTTTCAAGATCAATAAAGTATCTGACTCTGGTTCTGATACTTAATCACATTGTGATTATTATCTTATACATTTCATTTAATGCCTAAGAATCAAATCAGTAAGATAAATTAAGATGATGTTTTTTTCGTCCACCCACCTTGATGGTCTCCAGGCCTGCGTCGATGATCACACACTGTTTGGGCGTCAGGGTTTTGGCTTCACCTCCTCCCTACAACGACCAGAGTTCACACACTCACATGAGACAGAGCTTCCTCACAGCAGCAGCAGAAACAGCAGCGACACTCAAAATAAATATAGACTCCACAAATGTTATGTCTCTGCAGCTGAATTTGTTTCTTCTCTCAAGCAGTTTTGAAACATTGTGTTGGATTGAAAGTTTATAAAGAGATGCTGGATGATGATGAACAAGTGTAGGTGATGCAGGAAGTTTCACACTTCTTTCTTTATATGTGAGTGTTACCTTGAGATTTGAGAGTCCTTTAGCTGCTGTGAGGAGTTGGGCTCCCTGCAGAGAGGGCGAGAGAGAGAGAGAGAGAGAGAGAGAGATGAGGAGTGATTTTCAATTTTATAATAAATCACATTTGGTGAAGAAGAAGAATAAAAAAGCTGTTTGATGGTTCAGCAGGATAAAAACCCAGAGAAAACACACTTGCTGACTCCTGCCTCTAGATGGGAGCAGAGTGCTACTGCTGGTCTTAATAGGCCATTATTGTAACACACACATACTGTACGTGTTCAGTGTTTCCAACACATCCTCTTCAGTTATTCTAATTATCTTCATCTGTGTCCATGTTTTATTCATTGTTTTGCTCAAAGTTAAAGTGCAGATGCTTTTTGAGTTGAAACTGTCGCTACAGCTGATTTTAAGATGCTGGAGTGTCCTTGAATGCACCATCCAGGAGAGGTTTTTTTAAAAAAAACATTTGTTATGTGTTATTTGTCCTTAATGGATAAAAACATGCACCAATATTCTCATTGTGTTTGTCTGTGAGTTGTGGATGATGAGTCACAGCTGGACCAGTGTGAAGTAAAGAACCTGGAGCTCATCATCACACAGTCGTGCTTCACTCTCTTCACTCTCAGCAGTGACACTCCTGCAACAGGAGACACTTTGTCACATCTTCAAAGCAGCAGTGTGAAGATTAAGAATTAGCTTAACATTTTCGACTCCAGTGACTTTTTTTTACACTTCAAAGTGTGTTTACGTGTCCTGGGGAATACCATGCCTGACTGCATGTATGAAGCTCAGGAGTGAACCTACATGAAATCTGACCAACGGCTTCCAGTGATCAGTCGGCGTTCGGCTCAATCTGAAGATGACCAAAAGACCAAAAACCTCTGTAGTCTGATCTGATCTCTGCTCCAGGATAAGAAAAAATCTATGCCTAAGTTGGATGTAGTTGAGTTGCATTGTGGGTAATGTAGTCAACCAGGTTTTTAAATAGGCTGATATCAGTGGTTCTGCAGCAGTAAAACTGTCCAACATGAGTCTGACTGTCCTCTGTGATGGTCAAGACTGGGCTTATAGCTCATGGTTCTGGTTTTGGCTGGAGATGTGGAGGCGGTCGTCATGGTTACCAGGCTGTCGTTGGTCTGAGGCAGGACGATGGTCTTCTCCAGGCTGCTCAGGACGATCTTCCACAGATCCTTCAGGATCCTCTTCAGCACCGTCTTCTCACAGATGTCAGCGAAGATACTGAGACTGGATCAAACAACAAAACCAGCAGTTACACATCCAGAGGACACAAAGGGAGACACACACACACCACACCAGACCAAGTTCTGGCAAATGGATAAACAGTTTCTCTGATGTTAACAGAAAGTAATGATAATATTTCCTTTCTTGAATGTGACCATTTTAGCTTCATAAATCCTGACGAACCTCTCTGCTTCAGACTCAGATTTCTTGGAGGTTTTGTGGAGATTCATCGTGTTATTTAACAGTTTAGACTGAACGCAGGGAAAACAGAGAGATAACACAGAGAGATAACACTGAGCGATAACACAGAGAGATAAATGAAGACGCCTCCAGCTGTTTACAAACGCTACGTGTGGGGAAACCTTGAGACGGTTGTTCAGAGTAAAACAGATGAGATCAAGATACAGAATGTGAGAAATCACAAGGCCACAGTAATCACTAATGACTGATCCATTCACGTATACTGGAGATTCAATGGAGCAATAACACCGTAAACATCCCAAGTCTCCGAGTTCAGTCTCTGACAAACTTCAATAAATTATGAGCAGTGTAAAGTCAAGCTTCAACTAAATCTGCACATTGAAGTGTTGCAACACACTGTCTGTTTGTTTTTCTGCTTGTACCTGTTCATGTTCTGCACCTGTGCTGCAGGACAGGTGCTTCAAAATGCCACATTATCATGTATTTTACTTAGTTTCTCAATTGAAGGACAAAAGTGAAGTGAATCACAATTGAATCAATCTGCGTCACCTTCACTTCCTCCTCGCATTCATCAAGAAAAAGTTCGGGTTTTCATTCCTTTCAAAGCTTTGCTCTACTCTAATGATGCGGTCTGGAGACGAGCAAATACCCTAATATTGATCCTAAGTAAAGATAAAACTAATCATTGATGGTTTGGTGCTTCATTGACCCAAAATGAGAAGAAAAAATTGACCAAGTTTCTTTTGTGAGTGGATAAAAAAACAACGGAGGTCTAAATGTTTTAGAAGCAGCTGACACATCACAGCTTAGTTTGTTAATGACATTAGTGTTGTCGCCTCTTTGTGTGCAGCGATGAGGCGGCAGCTCGACTCACTTCCCATCCAGGAACTCCATGAGGGGCCTCAGCATGTTGTCGGCATCTGCCTCTGCTGTGTTGTGGTTGGGGGGCCCTTTGATCTGGTAGAGGATCTCAGCCATCTGACGCATGCAGCCGTTGATACGAGACTGGAAGCTGCAGGGAGAGGAGGAGGGTGATGTGATGTAAACCTGTGTGTGTGTGTGTGTGTGTGTGTGTGTGTGTGTGTGTGTGTGTTTCTGTTACCTCTTGGCAAACACGGCGCTGAAGTTGTCCAGGATGGTGCTGAGCTTCACCTGCAGCTCGTTGAGGATGTTCGCCGCCTCTGTATCCAGCTACAACACACACACACACACACACACACACAAAGGAAAAGGAGGAAGAAGGAGATAAGAGGTTATTTTTACTTGGCTGCTAGAACCTGAAGTGTTCAGTGAATCCTGTTTCTCTGAAGCCAGATTCACCTCCAGCGTACAGTGTTTCCATCCGAACCTCTCACACACTGACAAATACATGTAATACATGTAAAATGTAACTCAGTATTAGTGTGAATAAATCCTTTACACACACATTTACACACATTCAGGGACACGGAGCTTCATTTATCAACTGTATTCAAACATAAAACTGATTTGTCAAGAAGATGCACTGGCTGTTAATCAATTATAATATTTCATCACAAAGTGCATGTGTGTCCACACTTAATCCCATGGATCACATATTCTGTGCTCAAAATACACATGTGAAGTTTTCTGAGTGTTAAATAAAGGACAAACCTGCTGCTGTATTCAAATCTAACATTATTATACATGAACCAAACACAGTGACAGATGGTTCAGAAGATTCACTTCAGCTGATTCATCTCCTGCAACTACAGGTCGGGTCAAAGGACAAAATAACTCACATTATATCACATTAACTTTTGACAGCACTGGTTTTAACTATATGTGCTACATGTAAAGCTGCAGGTTTTTCCTGTTGAGACACTCGATGTCAAAGCTTTGATTTGCTCTAACAGCAGAATCAGAGCTGGAAATATGACACAGCTCATCCACGGACATCAGGGACCAACCACACAGTCCAACTTCAGCCTTTAAAACTTTTTGTTTCTCTTTATTCATGGTCCTAGGTGAAGTGATGCAACCACTGCACCTTTTGGAGAAACTTGCAGGGAGAATAAATAAATCTAAAACCAAAGGAAGCTGGTTCTCTTCTTCCACTAAACTCAAACTGAAGCAACACAGTCGACACCAGCAGCTCGTCCTTCTGCCTTCTCCTGATTCTAGCATTAAGTTGTGCAGCTAAATAAACATGCATGGGCCAGATGTTGCTGATCATCGTGTGTGAGTGTGTGTGTGTGATGCAGATCAATAAACAGGAAAGAAACCGACTGAAACCAAGAATGGCTGCGATGACACACGAGGAGTTTGTAAGACATGAAGGGGAAAAAAACACGAGGAGCTCATTCAGGCACCGTCTTCAAACACATTCACCACCGGTGGTGTGTGAAAAAAAGGAGCGTTTCAAGAGGTAAAGAGCGTGACATTTCCTGACCCCCCTCGAGCAGGTCCTCAAAAATACAACATGAGAGGCTGAGGGATGAAGGAGAAAAGTCTTTTTCTTTAAACTCTGAGAGCAGCAGGAGGCTGTCGCTCTTTTCCTCCCGTCACTTCCCCTGAGTTAACTCCACTTGTGGAGAGCGGGAGACTCAACGTGGTGAGGACGATGCTGCTGAAGACGTGAGCTTAAGTTAGATCAGTCCTGCTCACTCAGGTTGTTACAGGTTGGTTCTGTGTCATTGTGAACAGGTGACACCCAGGAAACAGGCGGCGGTCCATGTTGAAACAATGACACCTGAAACAAGCCTGGATCCAGATTCAACCGAGACCAAGACCGGACCAAGACTTTGAGGGGGTCGAGACTAAGACCAAGCCAATGCAAACCATTACTGTATTCAATTCAGTGAAACTCTGAAACTCTCTAAAATGGTCAAAACACCAACGCTGTGCAGAAGCTTGATAAACAGGTAAACTCACATCATCTGTGATCTTAGGGTCCGTATGCATCTGTTCTCATACATCCTCTGTGATTAGACTGTGTGGGCATGCACACACCAGGTCTGAACTCACACATCTCTCTGTTTTTTACTCAAACATTCATCCTTCTTATGGGACTTATGGGGATCTTGTGTAATTAACCGACGGAGCTCCGAGGTCTAATCACTCAGAATAACTTGGATACACACGGCTTTTAATCCTCAGACATGTTGAATCCTCGGTGATCAGGAGGATTCAACATTTATCTTTTTCACTTTTTCATTTAACAGCTACTGTGAAAATAAAAAAAAGGCTGGAGCTAAACGAAGTGCTGCCCCCTGCTGGTGGTGGTGGTGGTGGTGTTGCAGCCTGGGAGATGAAATGAGCCTGAAGGCTGAAGCTCATCAGTATTCTGGATGTGAAGTGAGCGCCACATGTTGTAATAGCCAAATGGCTGCAGGATGAGACATCAGGAGGAGCGTGTGTGGAAAGTGTGCCATCGATAACTGTGGAACTGTGTTATTAGATGGAAGACAGTGGGCAAGCTGCCATTACACTAATTGGACTAAAAGAGGGCTGTGACTTTCAAGTGACAGTGTTTTATACTGTCTTACATTTTAATTGAGAAAAAAACCGTCCAACTCTGCTGCTTCAGAGCGAGCGAGCTCTTGGTCCAGATCCAAAAAGTGTCCCAGAGCTCGGCTGGGGTTTTATATGAGCTGCTCATGTCAAGTGAAGTTGGACATCTTTATGGATATCTGAAGGTGACCGTGTGCACGAGTGGGACGTGTCCTTGCAGGACAAAGACTGGTTGAAGACAGGCGGATGAATAAAGATCAGTGACGTATGTACAGTGTGGATTGAGAGGCTTCGTTGAGCGGCTGAGATCGTGTCCAGGAAAATCTGGATTAGAAAGTTTCTGAGGAGTTGTAGTGAAGCTCAGAGTGAGCTGCTCTGCTCTGCTGCTCTGGCGGAGATCCGCTCTCATACCTGTCACTCAAAGTGGCCACGCCCACAATTATGATGAAATTTAAACAACTATTGAAACATATAAACATTCAAGGAGGAAACTGTTTGTTGTATTTTTACATTTGAGTCTATGAGGACTGACTCATAGACACACTCTAGTGGTCACTAGAGGAGCTGCAGCCTTTTGTAAAACTGTAATATTAAACATTAAGCTTCATTAAATCCTTGTTCCAACATTGATATGGATTAGTGTTTGATTGTAGATGGGCAGCCAAATCGTTTGTTGATCATTTACTGACATTTTATAAATGAAACCACTGATATCTCCTAAATAACTGGTTTGTAACTGATGTGACACCTGATCTATAATTCTCATCATCACCAATCATGTGTCAATCGTGAAAATACAATAATTAAACACATTATAGATTCGAGTGTGTGGCTGTGTTCATTAATTACATATTGATTTTAAACCAGGTAACGTTCACCTCCTATATTCATTCAGTTCTTCCTCAAGACTCTGAGAGGAGGGAGAAAATGAATGAAGAAGAACAGCACACACACACACACACACACACACGTTAGCCTGACCAGAATCACAGCTTGAAATTAGCAGTGTCCTTTACAGGTGATAAGTGCTGGTGCGACTCTGTTATCTCTCTCTAACACACATCTGTCTGTACCTTCTTCGTTGCAGCTGTGGCTTCAGTCTTCAGGAAGCAAAGAGCAAAAAGAGAAAAAAAAGACAGAAAAGTAAAACGAAGACGACAAGTCACACGATACTGACTGAGCAGGATGATGATCAACACAGACAGACACTAACAGGGTTTGTACAGACAGCTGTTGTTTCCTGTGGTGTGGGCGTGGCTCTGTGATTTACTGTCTGCTGGGCTGGGTGAAGGTGAGTGGGTGATTTTAATAAAAGCTTTTTGCTTATTGCCTTCAGTTTATGAGGACGTTACAAGACAGAAGGGACGTCACCTGTAGAAGTCCAGTGTTTCACTGCTGCTGCTGAACTCACTGACATACACCTGCTGTGTCAAACTTCATAAATAATCAATAATCAAGTCTGGGATACACCAGATTTAACACTGCAGCTGCAGCACCATGGTTCATGTACTGAACCTGCTTTGTACTCTGTGTGGACGTCTTTTTCTCATCCTATGTTCTTTACTCAGGTCACAACTGGATCTCAGTGTCAGTGTGACGTCTGGATTAAATAAAGTTGATCTGTACTTTAACATCATGTCAGAAAACTGAGAGTAAAAAGAACAGGGACAAGGTGCACTGATCTGTTTTTCCATTTTGTATGATTCGCCTGTAGTTTATAAGTCTATACTGGGTCTATATTGGGTCTATATTGGGTCTATATTGGGTCTATATGGGTCTATACTGGGTCTATGATGGGTCTATACTGGGCGAGGACAAACAGGCTAAAGGCTCAAGAGGTGGATCAGAGGGGAAAAAGCTCTGCAGATGAAACAAACCTTGTTCACTTCCTCCTTTGACTGTGGAGAGAAAACAAAACCAAATGAAATGAAACCCTGTGACTCCCGTTTCCCTCCAAACAAACTAAATCATGACAGAGTTGAAATCAAAGGTGACAAACACAGAAACAAAATGAAATCACTCAGAATGAATCAGACTCTGCTGCCTCTGCCAACGGCCGAGTGGTTTGAAATGGATTCTGGGAAATGTCTGAGTCAGCTGCTGAGACGGAGGCAGCAGCAGAGGATGAGAGGAGCGAGTGACGCGGTGACATCGTCTCACAGGAAACAAACAAAGTGTTTACTTTAAACTGAAACTCATCTTATGTGGTTTTCTATTGTTGCATGATTAAAGTGTTTATAATTGTCTTTGTCTTTGACCTTTCAGCTTTTCAATAATGCTCCCAGTGTTTCTGTTCAACTATCAATCTTCATCTCTTTGGACTTTTATCATTTTTGTGCTTTTATTTTGTTGTTTATCGTTTTATCTTCATGTGTTTGTTGTTGCCGTCCGTCAGACTCTGAAACTTCAGTCCAGTTTTTGTTTTTTCTTTCGATCACTTTGTAAGTTGCACTGTGACTTGTATTAAAAGTTCTTCATAAATACAACTTGACTGACCGACTGATTGATTGAGCGATTGATATTGACTGGGCCGTTACTCTTTCTCCTCATGATGCTTCATTAAATGTATTTGCTGTCATCTGTCTCCTGGAAGACGACTGCTATTCACATAGTTGTTTTCAGGTGTCACTCAATGATCAATACCAGGTCCAATCATTTGATCTGGCCTGTTGTTTTGTATCTATGTTCGTGTCCAATAAAGATATTGATTGCAAACAATTAGTAGATACATCCAGACTTTTTATGTGACCGACCGTTGGCCAACATTGGCCCGACATCAAACATCCACATAAAAGACAGAGTTTTTCTCTCTGAAGTCGTTGTTTCACTCACTCACCTCTTTGCTCTTTGCTTCCTCCTTGAGGCAGAGACAAGAAAGGGAATGGTTGAAAAGAGGCTGACAACGTTACTTTCTCTCTCTGTCTGTCTCTCTCTCTCTCACACACACACACACACAAAACCAAAGACTGCAGTGGCTGTTTACAGTAGTGTAGAGTGACGTAATTAAACAAGTGCATGTGTTTTCATTCAGTGAATATTGGAGGGAAATGAGAATCAATCTGGAGGTGAAGGGCAGAAACACGACCAACAAACCAACCTGCTTCTCTTTGTCTTTCTTCTCGGCCTGCAAGGACACACACACACACACATCTGTGAGTGAGCGATGCTTATATGACACACACACACACACGTGAACATTCACACAGTTTATTAGGTCCACCCTCCTCCGTCTGTTCGCCTCTGGCTCTTCGGCCCCTGACTCACATATAAATAAAGCTCAGTGCTACTTCGGTCCAGTTTTGCTGACTCTTGGGTTCATACCCCTCCCCCCAACTCCCACTCCCACCCTCCTGTCTGAGGGTTGATCTAAAGTAAACCCAGACCTTGACATGTGAAGGGTAGGGGTGTGGAGGTGTTTCTCTGACACCATTCAGACGTTCAGGAAGATGATGTCTACCTCATGGAGAGTGTTTGGAGCTAGAAAAGTCCCTTTAGGGAGGAACGTCTGCTTCTTTATGGCTCATAACTAGAGTCAACTGAGAGCTGGGCAGTACAAACGTGTGTTTTTACTGTATAGATGATGCTATGCTATGCTATGCAATACAGTACGGTATAATAGTATACAATACAATATGATACTATGCTATACTATACTGTGCTGTGCTGTGCTATGCAACACTATACTTTACTACATTATAATGTACAATACTGTACTATACGACATAGTACTGTACTGTACTTTACTGCACAGCACTCAAAAGGGGAATAAATACACACACACACACACACACGCTCACCTTTTCCTTGTCGAGCTTTGAAAGACAAAAAGGAACAAAACACAGATACATTAAATAAAGTAAACAGAAAACGACAAATGAAAGATGTGGATTTATGATGATGATGATGAGGATGATGATGATGGTGGTGGTGGAGGAAAAAATGGTGGAAAAATCAGCACATACGTCAGTTTACACACACACACACACACACTGTTACAGCAAAGTGAATGGAGGTGGACGAAGTGTCCCAGTCAGCAGGAGAGGACAGGAGAGGTCAGTCATGGTTAAATGTTGGCGGGACCAACACTTTGTACAGAAACCAAACCTTCTCCTGCTCCTCCTCCTCCTCCTCCTCCTCACTGTCGTCATACGCCGAGGAGTCATCCTACAGGAGGACAGACGGCACAACACACACTAAACACATCTGCTGCAACAAGCCTAGATACACCTTCACTGTGCATCAACACTGCCCCACTGTTTCTATGCTACACCTCCCTGAGCAGAGGAGACACACTGCAGCTCGTTCTGAGACAGCCTGGTACTTTCTTTTCAGTGCTGAAAGTTAAAAATATCTCAAGTTTTTTTTTTTTTTTTTTGCTCTTGCACTTCCAACGAGATCTTGAATCGTCTCAGACTAATGTGGCACTCAGCTCTTCCCTCGAGCGTCTTCTCCACTGCTGCTATCTGAGGAGCAGATTTCTGCTTCGTCATCTCACGCCTGATCCTGAACTCCTTCCTTTTATTTTATGTAAAACTGGTTTATACCAAAAACACAGAAGAAGTCCTAACAGGCTGACTTGTGGTGTAAAATGTGTTTTTTAATAAGAATACCTGACAGCCTCTAAGTTAAAAAGCCTCGGCTGCACCTCCTCACTGCAGATTAACCTGCCGCCAAGGGAAACCTGTGATAATAACATCCACTGGTTTCACAGGCCGGTAAACACAGGTTTGAATGTTTTCCTTGGGCTGCTATTTTGTGGAGCGACATGCAGGATGAGGTTTAATATTCTACTGTACTTCATGATGCTACAAACACACACAGCACAAGTAACAGTCTGGACTAATTCACACAAAAAAAACACAACACCACAAGACACAACACACAGAGTTGTGGTAGAAAGGCCTGGACGACCGACCTTGTTCTCCTTCTCCTTGTTGTCAATCTGAGGATGGACGAGACAAGACGAGACAAGACAAGACAGGACAGGACAGGACAAGAGTCCAGGTTTTGTTCATTCAGTGGATTCACAAGAGCTCCTCACATCTCATTTACATCTCTATCACTTCAACTGATTAATGCAAAATGGACAGGAAGCAGGAACTTGTGACAGCATCACATGATTCTCCTAAAACCTGTGACATCACCACTTTTATCTCTAAGACACAAACATTTCCAACAACAGCTCAGGTGAAAACCACAAATCAGATGCAACAAGAAAAGACAACGACAGCTCCAAATGTCCACAACACTGAACCTCCATAACGTTTTATAGACCAGGACGACACTGGTTTGAATGAAAGACTACTGAATACATAAGACAGCCCCTGGTTTGGTTCAAGGGGGACCTGGTCTGAGTCATTAAAACAGACAGTGTGAACAGGTTTTTGAACTCACATCGTCATAAACACCATGTTTGTTCTCCTGTGGACCCTCATCGACCTCCATTACACCCCATAGTCTCAGTAACTAAACATAAAACCAACATTCATCCACCAAACTGCAGCCTCACACCTGCACCGACCTTTGACCTCACTTGCAAGACCTTACACTCCTCATCAAGTTCCTCAATTGGATGAAAATACAATAACACACAATATTAATAACTGCTTGTCGCTCCCGGGCTCAGACAGCCTGAATCTGTCATTAATGATCCAATCGCAAGTAAAGCAAAGTACGACAGCAGATGAAGGCCTTTATAGGTTAAAACAGAACAAGACAGAAGACAGAAGACGGGGGAAGTCAAAAATAATCTCTGAAATTATCAAGTCAAAAATATACAAGAAAAAACTCACAACTTTGTGTTTTTATAAAAATCAAGGATGGAAACATCTCTACACTTTTGGAGGTTGGAGGAGCTTTTCCTCATTAAACCTCATTCCTCGATTCTCCCACTGCAGGCGCAGTGAAAAACAAGCCACATCTGTCCCACCTTTAAAAGTGTAGATATGTTTCTTTCCTTGACAGAAAAAACACACAGAGAGGTGCCGCTCCCCCCTCTTCTAGGTTGTGGTTGTGTGTTAACCTGGCTCTTAATAGTGCAAAGTGAATGTAGATAAAAACTCTCATTAAGAAGACAGACATTTATCTTCTACATACAACATGTAACTTCTCCTTAAAAAAACTTCAGCTACAACAAACGAGCAGCACGTTCAGCTGCCGCTGCACCATAACATCCCATAAGACATCTGTTTACATCACAGTAACTTTACCCCCCCCCAAAACAAAGTCAAGTCAGCAAAGTCGTTTCAAGACGCCATGTAGCAGCAGCTAAACACAATCAAAAACACTATCAAGTTCAATTATCTGCCCCCCCCACCCCCCAACTATCTGGTCTATTAACCACCAGTGTGCTATCAGAGCTCTGCTAACATGTGGTACAAGAGCAGTTTCTGGGATCAGGTCAGTGGAGGGACTGAAGAGCAGATGTGTCACTTTTTAACAGATCATAAACTCATCTGATCATGAATATTGATTTATGATCAAAAGGAGAAAAAAACAACAACAATAAATCAGAATTTAGCAACGTTTGAATCAACCTCCAATCAAACACCAATACAGTGTCAATCACATAATCAAACCACGCCCAGATTTTCGGTGTCATCTTTATCTTGAACCTTGGTGTTTGCTGATCCAGTCATGAATATTTAATATTACTGATACATAGTTAAAATAAAAACATATTCCCTGGGTTTAATCTCGTATTTAAGCTACATGTCCTTGAGCTGCAACAAGGCGACACATGAAATAATCCAGATTTAGGAGGTTCAGTGATAAAATGAGTCGTCTATAAATAATAATAATAAGGATCTACTAATCAGCTCATTGTTAGAGAACCAGCCACGGTCGTGTTCAGACTCAGTCAAACAATCATCAGTTTTCATCAGGCACTAACGTATGATAATGAACCAAATTATTCAAATGATAAACACGAGGCTGAGACACATGACCTCTGACCTCTGACCTCTGGCTGCAGAGGTCCAGTGATTACACCTGGCAGCTCACAGGTACAAATGAGCTTTATTCTACTTTTACTCCACGTTTAAATATATGAACATGTGCTTTTTCTTGGTTTCTGTCTTACCTCAGATCCCTCAGAGTCTGAGCAGCCAGACTGGAGTGAGACGGACAAAACACCAAGGAGGAAATGTGAAATAAAACAAAAACATTAAAAAAAAACCCAAAACAGTTTAAATGAGATTTAAAGAAATAACAAATACTGCAAACTCTCCCTCTCTCACCTTGGATCCCACTGACTGGAAGCCACGAAGATCACAAACAAAAGACAGTTATTTAAAAACACAAAGAAAACATGACTCAGCAAAAATAAAAGTGATTTTTGTTTTGTATTTGTTTGTTTGTTTTTTTTTGTGCCCACCCACCATGTCATCCTGCCCCTCATGGTCAGACATGGCCTGTTGGGAGACACGGGGGGGCGCACAGGAATAAAATGTGATTATCATATTACACACACACACACACACACAGTTGAAGTCGACTCCCACTGACAGAGCTGCTGTCAATGACTTTGATCACAAACTCTACAATCAAACCATGAGACGACATCAGATCCAACTTCAGCTGCTACACACTGGACGATCTTAACCGAGCACAGACATGAGGACAGTTTCAACCTATCTTTAACATTATAAGCCTCTGAACACACACTTACACACTTGTCAGAGTATTGATTGAGTGATGCTTTAACAGAGGAGATTCCTCAGACATGAGATCTCACAGAAACTCAGTGAGTTCAGAGGAAAAACAAACGTCTTCCTCTGTCCCTCATATATGAGACATTATAAACACACTCATGTTGTTGCTATAAGTCGCTGCCGTGTTTATGAGCTGGAAATGTGTCCTAACTAACGCCAACCTGGTGTGATCGCTCACATTGGCTGTGACAGGTATTGATTTTAAATGGTAACCTGAATGAAGCCAATGCAGCCATGACTCAAGGGGACGCAGCTCTCATTGTTTGGCTTCCTTCTAATCTCATTCACATTGTGCATGTGATTTAATGTTTGAAGTTATTAAGTTCAACCTGTCAGGACCAAGTTCAACGTCTCAGATTAATGTTCGTCAGCTTCATCTGAGCGTGACACTGAGGTTTGAGGTTGTGACGGACAAAAGAAAGAGTTGACCCACCTCCTCGTCACCCTCCTCAGGCTCCTCCTCCTCCTCCAGCTTTAGGAAAGAAGCAGCGTCAGAAAAAAATCACTTCAGGCAGAAAAAGAAAAACTACAGTTGATGTCTGGGAGTCTGGGACGGAGGAGGAGGAGGAGGAGGAGGAGGAGGTGGAGGGAACTATTTGAGCTGTTACTTAAAACTAAAAATAGAAATACAAACGAGGAGGTTCTGTTTTGACGGGAGTGTTTGTTTTGGATGTTTCAGGTTGAGGAGCAAAAAGAGGGGAGAGAGGAAACAAAGAAACCTCGACATACCCTCTCCTCCTCCGCAGTGATCTGTAGAGGAAAAACACACACACTCAATCTCACACCTTACTTAAAATAATTCAAAGCGTAAACACACACACACTGCAGCGGCGCCACCTGTCTTTCTGAACACCTGCTGCACCTTCATCCTCTGAAAACCTGATGCATTTTTAAAGTAGGTTTCTCCACGAGTGATGTCTCCAGAAATACATCTTTCATTCAGACCAGACTGATGAGCCAAGAATGACTCAGCAGAAACTCGAGAGCGAGGAGCGGCTCACGAGGCCGTCACTGACGACACAGCACGGATCTGGATTCTCCACATGTAGAGCTTTTACATCCTGCTCCAGATTTTTCAGAGACCTTTGGACACGATGATGTGAAACCTGCTGTCACTTCCTGATTGGATCTTATCACCCTTGACGACCAGTGGTGAGAGTCACATGGGTAACAATTTAAATCAGTTACTGACCTAGTTATTGTCTTTGCTTTGAACTTTAGTGCAGTTAAATTCAGCATTTTAAGACTCTTTGATGTTTTCCATGCAGTGTAGGTGAATGGTCATGTGACGTGTGGTTGTGTTTTCAGGTGTGATGACATGAACGGAGATCGATGTTACAGAGAAACGTGGCCCAGAGCTGGTTGTTATTTATAGCGCTCTGTGTCTCCTCATTCACACACAACTGACTGAGAGGTCGCACCTGGAGGATATAGGTAAAATCAATGAGCTGGGATGTCCCAGTGTTTCCGGGGGGGGGGGGGCACTTTTCCCAGAAAAACTGTTTGAGTGAACATCAGCAAACTAGAAACATCTGTAAAACCAGAGGCAGCAGTTGGAGGAGCTTCAACATCATAAGAAAACACACACACACACACTGACAACAACAAGAAAACACTTCAGCATCACACGCACTCGTCCGTTCATCAGGGAACTCTTCTGCTGCAGCTGGTGAGTGCATGTACAACTACTGAGAGCCCTGACTGACTGAGTCACTCACTCACTCACTGGCCTCAGTTTTCTTGAATAACCTTGACTGAGAATCTCGACTCCTCTAAATGTTGAAATATAACACGATAAACAAAACACAAAACATAAAAATAAATACATAAAACCCATTTAAAACCCAGAGAGTTTGTCAGCTGCAAACCACCACAAGTCACAAAGCTGATACTGAGTCAGACTGATCCATGATTATTGGTCTGTTTGATCAGATCTCCTGTTGCCAGCAGCGACAGATATGTTTTTATTTTAAGTTACTGACACAAACAACAGGATTTCAACACTTTATCATTAAAGAAATTCAACTCTAATGTTGTTTGAATGATCCTCTACTTTCAGTCTCTTTCTGCTGCTGCTGTGTGTTTCAGATAAACGAATGAAGCCCCATTGACCCAAAATAATAAAACCTTTTCTCCTCTGGCTCTCAGGAGATTAATGTCCCAGTGTTGTGTTGTGTTTTGTGTTGTTTGTTGTGCACATCTCTCACCTGTTTCGCTCCCATGGACTCAAACATCTTCTCCAGGAGGACCCTCATCTGCTGGACGTTGTTCATCAGCACACAGGGCTGGAGGAGGAGGAGGAGGAAGATGTGAGACAACAGGTGCAGGTGGGTGAGAAAAAAAAACAACAACATAAGAGAGATGAAAAAATAAAGTGAAGAAGGAAAAGTCAAGAGAGTCAAAGAGAGAAGAAATATAAAAGAGCAAAAGGAGGGAAGTCAGTGAGAAACAGAGCAAAACAAAAAGTAAAAAGGAGGCGATGACGGGAAGATGAAAGAGGCAAACAGAGAAAATAAGAGAGACAGAAGAGACACAGAAGTGGGCAGCAGCTGAAATATTAATCCACTCTGCAGCGAGCTCTCAAAGCGTTTGGTCTCCCTCCAAATCAGAGATGATCAGAGTACTCACTATCTTCTCCTTCTCGCAGTAGGAGGGGAAGCTCTTGGACAGAAGGGCACAGTACTGCAGCAGCACTTTGGTGATCGTCTGTGGAAAAGAGATAACACACAGTCAGGACATGTTTGCACTGGGAAACCTCTGGAGCGCAGGATCTGAACACTGGTAATTACTGCGTTTAGCCTGGTCCGATCACAGCCGGAGCTGTTTGAACTGGTGGCACCGAGTTTTCACACTGTGGCCACTGAAAATGTGTCGTTTCCTCTGAGGACTTTAGGCCCAGTCTTTAGTCTGCAGGAGCAAGTCGGAGCTCCTCTTTATAAAAGACAAACAAAATGACAGCTCCATCATTAAAAAGTACAAACTGGCCGGGAAGGACGTCACATCTGAGTTGATCATGTTCCAGATGTGTGGTGGGACATATACACACAGATTTTTGTGTGTGTGAATCTTATTTACGAATACGAGTTACTTCATTCATCCCAAATATAGACAAGAAATAATAATATGCAATATTGCAACCACATAAAATACGGTTTCAACATATTAGATAATAAAATCCATCATATATATATATTCAGATACTTTACTATGGCTCTTCATATGCTATAACCAGAGGATGAGTCATAATGTGATCATAATTCATCCCATTATAGGTTAAATATATAGTATGTACACAAGGATAAAGACAAATGCATCTTTGTTCCTCGAAATAAGAGCAGAAGAAGAAAAAATCCAAAGTTTAGGATTTATGGGCCGTGGTGTCTGATGATGGTCCCCCCCCCCCCCCCCCCCCCCCCCGCTGTGAGAAAATCAGCAGAAAACTAATTAATCTTCTTTGTGAGCAGCCAAGTTTGAAGTATGTTCAGAGTCAGATGGGATTTGTCAGGAGTGGGAGGGATGGGTTGGTTGGTGCCTGTTTACCAAAACACCACCGGGACTTTGTTTGTGCATTGATCGGGCAACATGTCTCAGCTGCTACTGTAGGTGCTAATGTCGTCGCTGCCCCCTCCCCCCTCCCCGCCCTGCCAATCAAAGACTGTAGGCGGCACTCGAAGGACGTCTCAGTCTCAGTCGTTTGATCTCATGTGCAACGAGCCAAACCTTTCTGAACAAAGCACAGGTCCCGTTGCCAGAAGAATCAAACTTCTTCAATGAAAAGAGACAAAAAGCGTTTTTCAAACTCTTCCATTGTTAATCAGCTGAAAGAGACGGCGGCTGTGTGGAGTCCTTACAGGTTTACACAGGGCAGCGTATTAACATCTGGCTGCTGCCGGTTTCCAAACACTCCAAGAAAAAGTGTTTTGCAAATGTTTAATGAGGAAGGAAATACGACGCTCGGCCTCCAGGAAACCCACTGAGGCTCTCGGTGACAAACGGCGAATGTCATCCTTGTTTACAATAAAAACACCGCAGGGCGCTTTAAATAAATCACAGAGTTAATTTATCGGTCGTGATGGAAACTCAGGGGCAGGAAACAGAAAAAAAAAAAAAAAGGTCCTGAGACTCAGTTAGCTCAAACCATGTGAGAGACTTCCTGCTTTCTGCTCAGTCAGCGACTCAGACCTCTCACACTCATACATTAAACATGTGGTTTGTTCGCTCGCTGCTTTACTTAGTGTGGTTTCTTCTCTTGTTTCTTCTTCACTGTGACTGTTAGTGGGCGAAATGGATCTGAGGACAAAGTCGAGACAGTGGAGGATCATAGAGGGACGAGATGGAAGATGGTGGAAGAAGACAGGAGTGAAAACAGGGAGGAGAGAGAGAGAGGACGGGATGGAAAATGAAAAGCGATTTTGGACAGAGAGACGGACGGCTGAGAGTGATGGCTCATGTTAGCCATTCTTTATTTAATGAGGCTCCTATCGATCGAGCCATCACACACACACACACACACACACGAGAAAGATTTGTCAGATTTAATGTCTACGCCTAAAAGCATTCAGAGGAAAAAAATCTGATGTTTAAAGTCCAGCGACAACAAAAAGACGTCACTGTAGCCGAGTCTGTGCGTTTCACATTTAACAAATACCTGAAAGTCCTGAGTCAGAGTCAGAGTCTCAGACTTATACATGATTCAAGAGTCAAAACAGAGGAGCAACAGGAAAAAGCTTTAGAGATGAGTCACGACTTGAAACTGAAACATCGGGTAACGTAAAGGTAAAAAGGAACATCCATCCTTCTGTCCTGACACTGAGAGGATAAAGACGGAGCTCAAACTTACACACAGTTTTTATCTCTGCAGTAATAATCACATGCAACAGTCTTTTCTACGGTGGGAAGGCTCAACACATGCAAACACACACATGCAAACACACAGCAAAACTTTTTTATCTCTGAAAAAACTCACAACACTGACAGAAGTGTTTCCAGGGACACAGAAAGGTGACGGACAGAGGGAAGCACTACTGTTCAAAATGGAAGTGACTTTGTTTGGTTTATAAAAACATCAATGATTCACACACTGAACATTGAAAACCACTGGATTAGAGGAGTTACAACTTTACTTCAACCACAGAACCACAGTTAATCTGCGTTGCCGGGAGCATGCGACTCTGAACCAAGAACATCTGTCTCAGTCTGTTCGGTCCGAGAAGCTGGAACAAGCAAATATTTGATACTTTTCACTTGCAAACAAAACATCGATTATTAATGACGCTACTAAAAGACAAATGGTTTCAGCTCCGGCTCTGTGGATTATGTAGAACTGGAACAGAGTCTCCATTCGTCTCCACTGTGTTGAGTCGAGGGAGGATTTATATACATTTACGTTTTACAGTCGTGTGAGCTGATGGTTTAACGCAGCTGTTTGTGCACGTCTCAGTCTCACCTTGGCGAAGCGTCTGTTGTAGTGGGCCACCACGGCCGGGTCGGGGCAGTCGAGCTTCTTGATGATCTCGAAGCTCTGGTTGAGCTGTGTGAAGATGTCGACCACCGAGCTGGAGAACAGGGCGTGTTCGGACGTCTGCTGGAACTGCAGAGAGAGAGAGAGAGGAGATACGTTTCCATGGTGGACTTGTCTTTTCTGTCATCACAGCCTCCTCCTCACTGACTCCTGCATCCTCCGCTCTGCTCTACTGGTAGCAGGACCTGGGAACCTGAACCGGAACCGGAACCGGAAGTGGTACCAGAACCTGGAGCTGAACTAGAAACGGGATCAGGACCGGGAACAGAACAGGGAGCAGGAGCGATCCCGTTCCAACGCTTCGGATGTCTCCTGTATTTGACTTTACATCGCTATGAACTGTGGGTAATTCGCTGAAGCACAGTCAGTGTCTTTGCTGACTGACAGTGAGGGGACATAAACTGACATGATGATGTCACAATGGGACACTGACACACTTCATGTGAATGAGCCTAAGTCATATACAGTCTATGGTCTGTAAGAGACTGGAACTCAGACATTAACATGACGGACCAGGCCGGGGACACAAGGACCTAATTCCCTTCCTCCTCTCAGGCCCTGAACCCTGACTGACTTGAACAACATCAGCTTTAAGTGAATGAGTCTGAGAGCCTGAAAGGGTCCAGATGCTGTGATAGGTCCTGGTCCTGTCCCATTCCCGAGGAGCAGATCCAGGACCATGGGGCTGGCACAGTGTTGGAAATGGGACCAGGACCGGTACCCGGCCCACCGGAACTGGAACCAGTACCAGGACCATACTGGAACCCGGACGTTACCGGTACCGGAACGTGAACCAGGACCATTACTGGAACCGCGAACCGGGAGAGGAACTGGAACCCGAACCCGAACTGGTACCGGAACCGGGACCAGTACCCGAACCGGTGCCGGTACCGGAACCCGAACCCGAACTGGTACCGAATCGCTACCAGAACCCGAACCGGACCGGAACCCGAACCGAACCGGTACCCGAACCGAACCGGTACCAGAACCCGAACCGGGACCGGGACCCGAACCCGAACCCGAAAAACCGGTACCCGAACCGGAACCGGGGAACCCGAACCGGTACCGGAACCCGAACCGGTACCGGTACCCGAACCGGAACCGGTACCCGACCCGAACCGGAACCGGGACCCGAACCGGTACCAGAACCCGAACCGGGACCGGTACCGGAACCCGGGAACCCGAACCGGTACCGGTACCGGTACCCGAACCGGGATCCGGAACCCGAACCCGAACCGGGACCGACCGAAACCCGAACCGGTACCACCCGAACCCGGACCGGTACCCGAACCGGTACCGGAACCCGAACCCGAACCGGTACCAGAACCCGAACCGGGACCGGTACCGGTACCGGAACCCGAACCGAACCCGTACCGGTACCCGAAACCCGAACCCGAACCGGTACCGGTACCGGGACCGGAACCGGGACCCGAACCCGAACCGGTACCGGGACCCGAACCCGAACCCCAACCCTAGCTCTCAGATACCCAAAACAGTACCGGAACCCAAAACAGTACCGGAACCTGAACCGGGACCGGTACCCAAACCGGAACCGGTACCAGACAGGGGACCTGGACTAGTCAGTGTAGATGCTGACTAACAGTGAGGAGACATGAACTGATGTGATGATGTGACAATGCGACACTCACACACTTCACATGAAGGAGCCTAAATCATATTCAGGTCCAGAACCACCGGAGCCGGGACCGAGGTCGAGGACCAGAGCCAATACTAAATCACACCACTCTTGTTCCCCTCCCCGGCTGCTGTAGCTGTAATCACTCCTCAGATCTCAGGGCACTCTGACCATTACAATCATCATCACTCATCTGAAATGTTGCTGGTGAGGGGACGGAGGAGGCCTCGCTGCGCTGACGCACTAATCATATGTTCCTGCAGATGAATTCATCAGCTCAGTGGCTCAGGTGGAGGTGGAACTGGTGACCTGAGGGTTCGGTCTGACAGATTTCCCACATGACCGAGGCCTGCTTGCTGGACTCTGTGGCCAGCGTTAGCTTCGGAAAACCGACAGGAAATGGACCCACAGCTGGTTCTTAAAGAGCCGGAGGAGGTCGATAAACTCTTAACACCTCCTCAGTCACACCATCTAAGTGTAATGCACTCCTCATGAGTGAAGAGGGGAAAATGTGGGAATGAAGAGTGAAGTAATATTCATTAGATTATTCTCTGAAAGCCACCGCACAGAAACAATTAATGCTTCGTCCCGTCTCAGAAATGAATCTGCAGTCGAATCGACTCTTCAGCTCCACTCACGTGGTTTATTCCTCACGCTGCAGCGTTTATCTAACGCAGCTCTTTAGTGTTTAGAGATGCACTTCAGATACAAAAGCCTCTGCTCCACCTCAGCATCCACCTGTGAGCTCTCAGAGAAGTTTGTATCGTTGCTCTCCCGTTATTTGGCACAACCATGGGCAGGGTTGACCTTGGTTTCTGTGAATGTTTATCTGACATCTGTTGTATTTCGACATCTCCTGGGAGAAGCCTGAGAGAGGAGATGCAAAACTAAAACCAGTAATAAATCTTCTTTTGGATCAACACTTCAGATAAAACACAGGACGAAAGTCAAAATCAGTGTTGGAGACAGAGTCAGAGTATTTTTCTTCTTTAATGCTGATCAGCTTCATGTGAGTTGAAGGCTCGAACTTCAACAACATGATGCTCCAACTATTGTTTTCCTGCTCTGATGATGACTTGATTTGAGACCTAACTGTCAGTCCTGAGCTGCTGTGTTTAGATCCACTTTAGCAGTATGTGGACTATGTGTATTATAGTCCAGTGGGATCTGAATGTGTCTCCTGGTGATAATAGTGTTGCTTTTCAGAAAATAATCTATAGATCATCTATAAATCACCGTTACACTCACAACATTTTCAACAAACACAGACGGACTACACATGAACTGTCTGATTTCATGATGTAAATGCTTGTAACCAGTGCATCCAAGTCCGTGGTCCAGATCTGTGTTTGAGCTGCAGCTGCAAAATGAGTCCAAAAAAGGGATGAAATGATCAGATGCACAAGGCAGGAAGTGGTGCAAATAAGAGAAGTAAGAATCACCACAACCGTGCATCGATCGATCGATAATGTTTAGTCACAGTCCTGCATCTTTTTCTGCAGAGCAACAGATGTTGTCACTGGATGAAGTGGTTCATTCAAACCCCCCCACACTGAGGGATCATCTTCTATTCAAAATGAATCCCACTGTGACAAATGTCCACATCCTTCCTGTTATTGTAAACAGTGTGGAGACAATGCAGAACACAGGGGTGGACACAGGTGAAGACTTCAGGTCTGTGAACCATGAGTCTTTTCTGCAGAATAAAATCTGCTCTCAGGGAAAAAAAAAAAAAAAAAACTCCCCAGAGGACGGCGCAGCTCCCTGGGGATGAAGAAGAGCTTCGGGAGCAGCACGAGGTCGAGAGACGACGCTTGTCCATCATCCTGTTAAACATGAACCGACCGCTCACAGGCAGAACTCTGCTGCACCCGAGTGAATGAATGGCGTCCCGCAGAGAGACCACGAGCACAGAGGTCACGAGCCTGAAGCTGTCTGTCATTCTGCTGTGGAGGTCCGTGTGAGTTGTAAAGAAAAAAAAAAAAAAAAGCTTCCCTGGTTTTTCTACGTCTGTTCAGATCTGGTTTCTCTGAATGTTCAGCTGCTGGAAACAACCACAAAAGGTCAGAGAGCAGCCGCTGCACGACACCAGGTTTGGTCGGTTTTGTGCAGGTTTGTCTAGAAGTTCACGTTTTAACATTGAGCCGAGTTAATTATCAGCAGTGGAACTGGTTTTAACGAGCAGTTCATTAGGGTTTTGTCAGGCTTCCTGAATCTTTTATATCTGTGCTGCTGTGATATTTTTAGTTACTGTTCTCATGCCTCTGTAACTTCCTCCTGGTTGTTGAGGAAATCGACCCGACTCACAGTTCAAAATGTGTCTGCAGATGAAAAAACAAGAAACTAAATGATATTCATTTATCATATTCAGCAAAGATTTGTGCAGTAACAGACAAACAGCCATGATGTCTCATCTGCACCAGTTGAGAGGGCAGCAAATTGTTCATGTTTGCTTTAATTAAATCCAGTGTCTGCTGAGACGACTTCTCTCATCCCATCCCAAACACAAAATGTCTCCACTGGGGACGGACAGCAGCTTAACACAGTGTCTGGATTCCTGTTCCAGGGTCTAACACTCAAACGCTGCCACTTCAAACCACTTGACTCACAACACAACATCCGTGTGCTTCCTGTAACACACCTGAGCACATGTACTGTACGAAGCTTTAATGAGAGGGTGTGAAGTGTACAGAGGTTCATTACAGGTGTGAGACACGAGGTACAGATACTGCTGCAGGTGAAGCAACTAGAAGATGCAGCTCAAGTCTAAAACATAATTAAGAAAAAATAAATGTTAAAACTGCTGTGAAGATCATTGAACTTTAATAAATATGAACGTGACAGTGCTGCAGCAACACTGTTGTTTAAGTTTAGGCACAGTGATGATAATGATGATGATGGTCTGAAATGGGCACTCTGTCTGTCGTCGTGGTAACAGCAGTCAACATACAGCTGGGTAGGTGGTCACAGGACTGTCATGCAAATAAACCTGAGTGTGTTCATGTTTTCTTCAGGATCAGTGTGATCAACAACACCGACGACAGGAAGTCACCATTAATAAGACCTGACTCTAGTTTTAACAGCAGCTACTGGCTATAATGCAAACAAGTGACGGCTGCACAGACAAGACTCCAAATCTCATTTCCTGTTTACGCTCGGGCAAATTATGGGAAACGCACGTCCAAAACTTGAGTGTAAGTTTTTAGATTTGTTTGTGTCTCTGATTCCCTGATAAAAGCTACTGTTGATAGTTCTGTGTATCTTGGGGGCGCAGTGTGACAGGTTGCCTAGAAACACCAAGACAGATCATTTTCACCAAAATAATATGAAAGCGGGGGGAGGGTCAGAGTTACAGGATTAACAAACACAAGACAACAGTGGTTCATTTCATGGTTTAGACGACCAGTACACTGTTGCAAATCACAGTTTATGAACCCTTCTCCTGCATTATTGATTTGCTACCCGGTTTAAGTGAGGACTGATTAAAATCCTGGACTCTTTAAGGCAGTGTCTGAGTCGTGAGGAAAGAAGGATGGATTCATGGCGAGCTGAAAACTTTCTGTGCGGATCATGTAACCTCGATGCCCTCCTCCACTCACTCACCCCTTCTCTCTTGTCTCTCTCCAGCGCCGCCTGCATGAACTCCATCGACACGTCCTCGTTCTCAGCCAGCCAGGCCAGGACGAACTGCAGGAACCACCTGCAATGACAACAAGTCACGGACAGGACTGTTACGAATCCTACCGTCTAGTTTATTGTGAAGTTTCTCCTTAATTAACAGATTTTATGACTCTCTGTTTCACCAGTGTGTCATCAATGTTATCAAAGTTAACCTGTCATCCATATGTTTGTTGACACTTGGTGAGGAGAGCTGTGTTGTGTGTCTGCTACTGTGAATTTATATGTAATGGTTGTGATTGTTATAATAGTAGAAATAGTAGATGCAAAATGCTAAGACTCGTAGGATACAA
Organism: Caranx ignobilis; assembly: GCA_021432705.1. Classification (NCBI taxonomy): domain Eukaryota; kingdom Metazoa; phylum Chordata; class Actinopteri; order Carangiformes; family Carangidae; genus Caranx; species Caranx ignobilis. Next base: position 2,157,282 of record JAFHLA010000010.1, on the reverse strand, counting down.
CAGTGGACTTGATGGAAGCTGTTTGTGTGTGTGTGTGCATGTGTGTTCCTGTGTGTGTGTGTGTGTCTTACGCTGGGTACTCAGGCACAGCATCTTTCTTGACGGGCAGGTCCTTGATGTACTCGTTGTAAAGCCACTTGACCTTGAAGTGCAGGTTCATGTAGTCGGCAGTTTTACACAGCTTGTGTTTCTCATGTTCTGTGAGGATGACCACACACACACACACACACACACAAGTAAACACACATACATGACAGCTGATAATCACACAGGGTTAATGTTCTTGGATTAAACTATTTATAATCTGCTCACATTTTCAAGCTCAACAACAACAACAACAGCTCTGCAGACAAAGAAGCAGATCGCACCCCGTTTGGGCTGGACACTCTCATCATCTTCCCTCCCAAGTTTTAATTACTTTCTAGGTAGCTGTGCATAAGATATTCAGGGTAACAGATGGATGGATCAATAAAGAAACGAGCAGAGCGATCTATCTTTAGTCCGTCCCTGTGAATTCACTGTATGGGACAATAAAAGAAACCAGAGAGCTCAGATTGATGACATCAAAGGAGGTGATATGAAAACAACAGGAGGCCTATCTATATTATATATACATATTAATCCATAGTTTATGGTGCGTTCATGGTCCCTTCAATCTCTCATTTTGGTCTCCACCAGGTCCAGGAGGAAGTATCTGTATGCTCAGCCGATAAACGCTCCAATATGCTCTGCAGCTGCTGTCTTTCTGCTGAGTGAGCAGCGTAGTGTTCACTGGGTTTTTAGAGCTCTTCCACTAAAACCATCTTCCTGCTGTGACTAAACAAAGAAATAAAAGCACTGGGAGAACTGGGAGAGTGAAACATGAAGGCAGAGCTGCAGGTCAGAGCTAAACAATGAGTTGAAAGCTGAGGGGAGCTGCATGTTTATCCTCTGTAGGTTCATCACTGTGAGCAGACATGGTTTTCATGGTGTTATTATGAAATTATAGATGATAGCTTCTTTAAACACAGTGGTAAACATTTAAAAATGATAACGTCCTACAGATCAGACACTCGGAAACATATGACTCCTTCATAATAATCCAGTCTGTCTCTGCTGCAGTTGTCCACATCACTTCCTGTCATCTCACTGTGACACCAATACAGCAGGCCTGTCGTCAGCAGCTCTCAGCCTCCAGCCGTACATCATGTATGTGTGAGAGGTGGATTAATTTGGAGAAAAGACCACGTCTGAAACATAATTTATCTTATTTGTGAGCAGGAGTGTAAAGAAGACAAACAGACTAATTGGAGCTCATGTGAGGTCATGGTGCAAAAAAAACCCCAAAACAAAACAAAACCTGGGAAACACTGCTGTGGATGACTAATTCAACATCATCACACACACACACACACACACACACACACACACACACACACACACTGTCTTACCAGCATAGAAATCAACTCTGCGGATGCGAAATGTGGCGGGAGCTGACATGGCAACGTGAAAGTTATGAGAACAGGAAACAAGGAGGCAACAAGTGAGATGAGAAAAAGATAAAAACAATGAAAAGTGAATGAACTACTCTAGAGGACCAAGGGAAGACTAAACAAAGAAAAGCCATGGCTAACACTTTATAATTACACATTATTAATCATCAGTCAATCATTGTTAAACACTTAATTCATCATTTATAAAGAACTCTTCCTACCTACATTCTGATCAGTAATTTATTGGCACAGTTGTGAATGATTGATTCTTCATTAATAAACTCCACAATCGACAATAAAATCACTCGCTGACCATTAGCAGTAATGGTCTAATGGTATAAATGTTCATCTAAACAGTTTGTTGATAATTTAATTGCGCTTTATAAATGAGCTCATGAACCACTGACATAACTGGATTGTAATTGATATAATAAGTATGAAAATACAATCATTCAACACATTATAGATCAGCTTATTAATGCAGAGTGCTTATAAATCACATACTGATGTGTTTAACAGTGCTCAGCTGATGTTTAGTTATTATAAAGTGTTGCCACACTGTGACTGGTGACCAGCAGCTTTTAGTTTTCTGATGTAAACAGACTCAACATTTTCACCATGACTCAAAAATCATCTACAATCTAGACTCGTTCTACTGTAGAGGCTCAAAGCTCAAGTCTGGACACCAGGACACTTCGCTGTCGACAGACAGTTTCTACACTCAGAAGCCAGAAAACCAGTTTCTTACTTATAAACTCTTGTGTCTATTTTCGCTGTGACTCACTGGAGTCTGTATTTACTCTCTGCACCTGATTTGACAACAGACTGTGAACACACCAGTTTCTAAGTTGATGGTCTAAAGGAGAAGATTTATTCTCCTGCTGCCTGAACGCCTTTGAACAAGCCATTAAATCTCACGTTTGTTGCAGCAGCCAACAACACACAACACACACACATACACACTGAAGAGGTGTGAAGTGGGGTGGTGCTGAGAGAAGATCAAAATGTTTCTCTAGATTAAAAAAAAGATGCTCTATCGCTCCTTTTTTTTTAACCATCTCATATTTTCTTCTTCGTCTCGAACGCGCCTGTTTTTCCAGCTTCCACTCTCTAAACTCTCTAAGCTGCTCCACTACGGACTCATGTGACTGTATCGTCATCGTCTCACCATTGTTCCAGCAGTAGTGATCGATTTTATCCAAAACTGGAAGAGACAATGTCAAAGTGAAGAAAGAGTTGATGGAGTGAAGAAACGTGGCGGGGGAGAAAGACATGCATCACTGTCTGAGCTGTCACACACACACACACACACTTCATACACACACACACAGTCTTACCCTCCAGGGCGTACTTCATGTCCTGAGCAAACAGTGCCCACATGACCTCAGCGCTGACTTTACCGACGTTGAGTTCCTGAGGAAACCTGTAGGGAGGAGGACGAGTTCAAGGGTGAGAGACAAACAGAGAGAGTGTTAGTTTCTCTGCTGGTGTGTGTATTACAGCTGCATGTTAATGAGCTGACGGATAAGTTCCTGTGTGTTTCTGATCAGAAATACAACAGAATGAACCAGATACACAGATACAACACACACACTGTTGCTGGTGCTCTTCTCTGACAATTACACTGTAAAAATCTAAGAAAATATAATAATTTGTGTAACAATATTGAATCTTCTAACTGTGTCGACAGAAATCATGTCGACACACGAGGAAGAAATCACAGCAGCATGTTTAAATCACATGTTTTCTGTCCAAACGTCCACATTTTAGGCATAATTTGTCACCTGTGTAAACATAACCACCTGAAGGGAGAGAGAAGAAAAGAAAATCACCGAATATTCAAAACTGAGACAAACATGGCTGCTTTCAGACTTCTGAGTGATTTTAAAAAACAGGTGAATCATAATTTCTTTTTTCTTTTTTTTTCCAGAAACTCTAAAAAGCAATTCATGTTCATTCATGTTTAAATTGTTTTTTCATCTGTGTTGCCCTTGAGTGGTGAGTGAAAAAGTTTTCTATTATTTTCTCTTCATCTTCTGAGAAAAAAAAATCCAACAACAACAACAACAACAAAATGTCTGCCTCTCATGGCTTGTTTACACAGATGAAAACACAGAAACTGAGCGTGGCAGAAGAAAAAAGTCCAATCAATCAGAGCCATTGTGTACAACTGGCACATTAGGGCCATTGTAGGCAAAAGAAATGCAAAATATGCTGAGAGAGAGAGAGAGAGAGAGAGAGAGAGAGAGAGAGAGAGAGAGAGAGAGAGAGAGAGAGAGAGAGAGAGAGAGAGAGAGAGAGAGAGAGAGAGAGAGAGAGAGAGAGAGAGGAGGGGGTAAAGTTCCTAAAATTTAGTTTTTAAGTCACAAATTTATTAGAAACAAACTCGCAATATGTGTTTTTTTTTCTTTAAACACGTCTTTTTCTCTGGATAAGATCTTCCACTGTAGGTATCCTGCAAAACCAGCAGCGTCAGTCCAACCTTGCAAAGTATAAATGAGTTTCCTTCCTTCATAGAAAAAAAAACTGAAATGTACATTTTTGTACAACTTCAAACGCCCTGAATGTGCTGATGGATTTCTACACTTCCTGTATTTGTGTGGCTGTGAACACTTCTCTTACTCTGTGGTTGTGATTTTACAGTGACTTGAACACATCATATGTCACTTTACTGTAATGTCCTCGGTTATGAACTATATTTTCAGTGTCAGCTCGACACGACTGAGAAATAAACAGTGAAGGATGCAGAGCAGAGCTCAGCACTCACTGGTTGATGATGGCTGTGTACGAGTTCTTGTCCTCCTCGATGATGGAGACGATGAGCGTGATGAGTTTGGGCCAGAAATCCAGATTCTGGATACTCGGGCCCTGCTCTTCCGGCTGGCTCTCCTCTTTCTTCTCCTCTTCTTCCTCCTCCTCCTCCTCTTCCTCCTCTTCCTCTTCTTCCTCCTCTTCTTCCTTGTTTTCTTCTTCCTTATTGTCTCCTTCCTCTTCTCCTTCAGCCTTTTCCTTCTTCTTCTTCTTCTTCTTCTTTTTCTTCTCAGGCTCGGGCTACGAGTGAGAGAGAGAGGAAAAAGAAAAGACAAAGATGAAGCGATGGGAGAATTAAGTTGCCAGATGTCTTGAACTCACAGAGAGAAAACTGCCCTGTGATGAAATAAGTGGCAATGCTGAACAAAAACAAGAGTTTCACATTTCACCATTGTTATTTGAACGAATGATTTCACTGAATAATTTATGACAATGAATTACAATATCATTCTCCTGGATTTCATTCTCTAAATTCTCCATGTTTGTGTGATAAGACACTGCACAGACGAGGAGGGATGAGCTCAGACACAGTGACACACGTTCATCTTGGTTAAAAATATCTGGAGACAATTTTTCACCAGATGACGGTTGATTCACGTTGATGGTTAATTCATTCATATTACAGACATTTCCTCATTTGCACATCCAATCTTAACTGTCTGGTAACCATGGTAATTAGGACAAATGATGAATTGATGAATACCTGCTAAATCAATGATCCTTTAGCAGCTTAACAGAGTAAAAGCTGATAACATAAGCTGCATAACGTCCCAAAATCTTCATTAACATTTCTACATTTTGTTAACTATTCTCAGTATTTCACCACTTCTTTCTGTGTAGACAACAAACTATCAACAGATGAAACATGTTCACTGACAGTCTGATGGCAGACTCTAACAATGTGCTGCAGTTTGATGACAAAACAGGCTACATCACCCCAGCACCCTGCTGTTAGCCAAGCAGCTACTAGCAGATGTGGATAAGCTGATTGGGCGCGGTGCAACTCACAGATGTGTTTGTTTTTGCTGGTAAAGTTACAAAAATACCTCAGCAAGACTGAGCTGAGAAAAGTAGAAATGGTTGCTAGAAGACAGACATGAGAGTTGGTACATAATGTTGGAGTAAGTATTTCAGGTATTTCAGTTTTGTAAGGTAAGGTAAGGTGGGGTAAGCTAGGTTAGGTGTACTTCTGGTTTCCATCAAGAATAGGTGGTTAAATGTGTTTCACCCTGTTGAGCTGCTTGTTACTACAACTTGACCCTGACTATTCTTGGCTATCCAGGTTTTCTGCAACACTGTCTTACCTCAACATTTCTCTATTTACCCATGATAAGCTAAGATTGTGAAAATGGGAATCAATAACTATTACATTATTAAATTTCCATGGTGTGAAAACAACATTACGAGATACTAATGTTGGAGCTCAGGAGGTGTTGATGCTCAGCTACTCACTGGCTGGACGGCGGACTGGAATTGACGGTTGAAGAGCTCCAGACAGTTGTTGAAGATGTACTCGTAGGTGGAGTTCAGGCAGGCCTTGACACAGTCCCGCACCACATTGGCAGCTCTGGGGGGATTCGGCAGCTCCAAGACCTGCACAATAACAAGATATAGGAGAGAGAACACCAGTCAGATACAACTCTTTTTCAAGGCTATAACATTTCTCTAAGTAATCAGAAACAAGACCCCAGACTATGAGGATATGTGGTCATATGCTTCTTATATTCTGTTTCTACCTTCATTCTGAAGAAGGTGATGCTGGTAAGAAGATCCACTGTTGACTTGAGGTCACTGAGGCGAGGCTTACTGCTGGCTGGGAAGTTATTCTGTAACACGCACACACACATATACAAACATTTGCTGAACACTTCAGTTAACCATCTATTTCTTCTTTCTATCTGCCTGTTTTTGGATGTCTTATGGAAAATTTCCTCTTCAGCGGATTTCTTTTTTTCTGCCACAGTGTCTGTTTTCCCTTTTAGTATTCATCATATCCAGCTTCTGGTTCACTCAGCCTTTTAATTTATCATTGCACAACACATTACAAGCAAACAGTGGTAATGAATGCAAAAGTCGGGAGAACATCATCCAGACAAAAAGCAGATGAAAAACCTGCTGTGACGCACAAATAAACTTAAGAGACAGAAAAATAAACAACATCTGAGCAGCAGATTTTATGAAGGGTAATGAAAACAGAAAACATTTCCCGGTTAGAGACAGAAGACGAGTTAATACTGACTTCTTATAATCAGATTTCTATACCCAGCTTGTCCCTTGTTGTGTGCACGAATGAGGTCAAACTCTGATAAAGGACTGAAGCTTTATACAGTGTCTGAATGTGTTGAGGAAAAGAATATGAGCAGCTGAAAGTGGAGACTCACCCTGTACATGGAGAGATCTATACGCAGGGAGTTGTGCAGCTGATCCAGGAGTTTCACAAAACGATCTCTCTGTTGGAAAGAACAAAGAAGAGACGGCGCTCAGATTTGTTCAGACAGTGGGGAAGATGCAGACATGAGCAATTTGCAGCAGCCTGTGTGTGTTCGAATGTGTCTGAGTAAATGATGGGTACAACAGCAGCACTGTGGGGAAGAAGAGAGGAAAGCCTGAGCAGAGAAAAATAAATGTTTTGTCTAAGTAATAAACCACAACTGAGACTATTTTTCTGCAGGGTACAAAAAAAGTAAAATATAAAACCATTTGTGCAACAGGAGAAAACTTAAATTTGGAAAAGTGTTGGAGAAACAGAAACGACTGTCAACATCACTTGGCACATGGTGCCACAAGGCAAAACACTTCACTTTCCTTGGGTTTAGTTCAGCATTTTCTATCAGAGCCGACAACCAAATCTTCACCTCTGTCCTCATTGAGCTGTGGAAAATGTTTCTACAACTTAATATCTAAAACATAGTGTAAAAGTGTATTGATTGACCCTGGGTTATCAGGATACATGTCAATATAAAGTGGTGTGTCATCAGCATAGCGAGGAAAATTTCTGCCATGGCTCCAGATGACATTTCCAAGTGGCAGTGTGTTAAAAAGATTAAAAAGTGTTGGGCCTAAAATTGGACCCTGGGGTACACCACAATTAATAGCATCATTTTTAGTAGAAGTTTTAGTAGACGAGGCCAATCAGGCTGTGAAAATGTTTTTAAAAATTTAAAGCTTGATCTTAGTAAATTTTTCATATCCACACTGGACCTGAGGGTGAGTGTGTGAGTGAAAAACTGGTTTGTCTAATAGAACTTCTCTATATTTGTTTCTGTTATTCCAGCGTCAAGGTTTTAATGAACAGGTCTCCTTTTGGTTTATACTGGGCAAAGACACAAGCATGTTTGTAAATAGAGCGTCTGAGCATCTTAAATATGGACCGGACTTTTGCGTTTCAGGCCATTCTGTGTATTTTTATTGTGCAAATTGCTGCTCTACAGTATAAAATATACAACCCATATCAAGCAGTGAAAACACGCACAACTGATAAACAGGAAATGATGCGTGCAAGCACCCCATGTGGAAGACAATTGATGTAGGATGTGCATATTAAACATCACCCTGAACACAGCTGTCACAGTGGTACGTTTGGTATCAATGAGCCAGATGGCACTGCTAACGGTGCTTATTCGTCTTTATTAGAAGAAACTAACATGCTAAATCACATCAAGCACACGGTTTGTTTGGCTGCACTTTAAACTGATACACCAGTTGTTGTGCTTCTGTGGTAGAATAATGTATTATTAAAATACATTGGGTTTTACAGGAATTAAAAACTAAACCTTTAATGTCACAAATTGTTTTTTACATTCACACATAGAACTGATTTGAGTATTTACCACTATACTCAATTTGTGCCTCACTTAAAGTCATGGAGACACATGGACAGGAGGAACCAGGGCCCACGCCATGCTATGTTCAACAGCCAACCAGCTCTACCATCCGGGCTAAAAACAGTAGCGGTATCCCCATTGCTGTTTATCCACTATTTCTCTTCATATGCCTTGGCAACACATGTTTATTTACATGCCGTGCCAGTAGAGCAGCCTGAGCATGAAGTAGTGGGAGTCACGACATGGCAGACAAACTGAGGGGATGAAATGAGTTTTGTCTGACAAAGAAAACGAGGGAGGAAGAAAGAGAAGCAGGACTTCCAATGTAGTCACGGAAAAAATGCAAAAACACATTCATCTATAACAGCTAATGACACTCACAGTTACAGTTTGTCTGGAAATGTGTCTTTCTCTTCCTGAGAAAAGTAGCCTGTCGTGGTCACAATTAGCCTGAGCATTGTTAGTTTACTGGAAAGGGTTTCCCTTTGTTTTCATCTCTGCATGAAGACACGGACACCAGCCAACATTAATTGGCACTAACGACTAATATAAATAGCCAAATTCTAATCAACCTCCTGAAAGTGTCTTTCAACTCTTGTGTGTGTGTGTGTGTGTGTCCCATGGCGGCAGGGCCAGTGCAAACACTTTAATTATGTATGAGGAAGCAAAGGCACAGTGTGTTTTAGCTTTATTAGTCTCACACAAACTTCACAGACAGAAGCCTCAGCTCACTCATAAAGGCTCAGGCTGTTATTTACTATATATTGTCTCTTAATAAACATAATAAATGTGTATCACTGAGTTTTGTCTGCATCTGATATCTGTGTTTTATTCAAAGCTTTATTATTAACAACTATAAAACACATCGATGAGTCACTTTGTTGCTCTGAGTGACACATTCTTTTAGTGCTGATATTGGCCTGATATTGATTCCCTCGAAGCCTCCTCTTTATGTTGGCATTTTTTTTAATTTGCTTATAATTGTTTTTGCAGCAGCATGGATCTATGGATGGTGGTAACATATCTGTCAGGTGATCGGTCCATCACTTTGGATGGATTCTGAATGTTGCAGCTAGAAAACAAGGATAGAAACATGCAACGAAGCAGCAGCATGTTCGATTGATATTCAAGGCAGATTTTAGGAGCTTGGAGACTAAAACAAATCACATCATGCTGCACCTGGTGGTCAGCCCATGTAAATAAATAAATGCACAATTAATAAAACATCAGATTCAGATGGAATAAGGTCATATATGCCTCTTCTGCTTATTTGCAGGTTTTCAACCCTTTTAACGTCTAGAAGTCCCTGTCGAAAGAGCACCTCCAACACGTCCAGGAGGTTCTTCAACATTTTTTCAGCGGGACATTTAGCTCAAAGTTCTGCAGTGATCAATCATTATCTTGCAAAGCCGCTAACATTACTGCAGACAACTGCTCTCTATTTGCACTGTAGCATCGACATCATCTTCAATAAAAAACGTCGACTAAACCACTGTCAAACCGGTCTAAATAATCCTTAGACTGGTATCTACACTAAGATAAACCCTTAAACAGAAGGACAAAATGTCCTGACTTACCAAAGCTCCACGCACACACATGCAGGCACACACACACATTCACACACACATACACGTTTTGACCTAAAAAGCCTGAGACAAGGACAAGAGCTGAGTTTTGACCTTTAGAAAATAACACATTGTCACATCGTCCTTCCCTAAAGCAAAACCATCCTCATCCTCTGCCACGCACACAGCACACAGTAAATTAAAAACTGTGATTGGCTTCGCTCTCCTTGTTACCAACTCACTCGGTTTCTTCCTCTCCACATCCTGGAGTTCAGGAAACACTGCTGCTGCTGTGACACAATTTATGTGACACAAAACACATTTGGCATATGTTCCTGTTCATCCAATGGGTGATAAATTTCTCTTTAAACAGGGATTAATTAACAAAAAAGAGCCCGAAGCCTTCATGTAACAATTACCTAAAGTAGCCTGAAGACAAAAGGGAGGAAACAGCAAAGATCATTTAGAGCCATCATGCACATTTTTCTTGGAGCGATCCTGTGAGAGCTGCTCTATCCCAGCTTTCATCACCATTACATGATCCTATAGCCGAGGCTCTTTCTTTGTATTTTGAGGGTTACTTTTTTCATTTGTACTGACAACACACACCTCCAGAGTGTTTGATCTGCCACATCCAACGACTGGGACATTACTTGATGAGTCATTGTCTGTCAGAGGAAGCCAAACGTCAAAAAACAGCAGGTGTGTAGTGTAGGTGTGGTTGGTCTCATCGACTTTTCTCTTTTCTCTTTGTTTTCCACACTGAAGGCGGAGGAGGCTGAGAAGCCGCCGTGGTTGTTTTCCTCATGGATGAGATTCAGATTCACCACAAGCTAATAAAAAAAAGTACCTTCAACAAGCTGCTGCTGCTGATGTGTCGAATTATGTCGGGATGAAACAGCATGTGTTGGTTTTGTTCCTGGAGGAACTGTCGCCCAAAGCAGCACACACTTAAATAACTTAGGAACTAAAGAAGTTGTACACACTGTAGGAATCATTTGGCTGCAGGACAAGTTGTCAGATCTGCGGAGATGAGTCTGATGAGTAAAATTTAGATGAAAATCACCGACTCCAGATACATGAAAGAAACAAGTGCTGTAATTATTTAAAAAAAAAGGGGAAATAGAGACAGTTGGAAGTTTACTTCCACCTCCATTTCCCCCTATAATGAAGAGCAACACACAATATTTTGTTTCCTTTCTCCAGTGGCACAGCACTTCCTCTCTGGGACATAATGATGCTGTGGGATCTGGAGGATAAAATGTTGTATTGTCATTTTCCGCTGAGTGAATCCACAGAAATGGAAGGAAACTTTCCAGGATTTTGATTTTGATTTCCAGCAGAAAACAGGACGTCTGACGCTGATGTAAATCTCACCTCTTTATATTCTTTATAGCAAACAACCCTGAGCTCCTTAAGGCAAAGGCAAAGTCACAACAGTAAATAGACTCCGATGAGAAAGCAGAAGCGGCGCCGGTGGTGAAAGAGCCACAGAGCTAAACTCTGGCCTTATCATCACATTTTACACTCATCATCATCATCAGGATCATCAGGATCAGTTTAATCCATGACTCTTTAGATCTAATCCTGCTCTGCTCTAACAAACACACTCTCTGTAATTAACATGTGAAGAGCTGGGATTGGTCACGACCAGGGAACAATTAGCAACAGTTCCTCTCCCTCATGTCTCTGATTTAAAAGTAAATATTCGTCTGTGCCGCCTCTGGCTGACGACCAGGGACACACTCTCATGTGTGAGGAGTGTGTGTAATAGCGATAATAAAACACACACTGTACATGCTGGGTAACGATTCCCTGGGAAAGTCATCCACGGAGAAAAAACAAAACAACAATAACAGGTCCAGTGGAAAATGTTTGTTCTCATCAGTGAGATGCTGCTCTGTCTGTTTGTCTTCAGCACACACACACACACACACACAAATGCAAACAGTCCACAGGCGAACAAACACACCCACACACCTGTGCAACACAGCAGGTGGTCACACTGTCAGCCGGTGATTTCAGAGCTGAGTTATAGAGAGAAGAAACGAAGGAAGAACAGATCGATACGACTCCATCTTCTCACAGACAGAGGAGACGAGCGCACAGGAAAGAAAAGTGAAGTTGTAGGATTTGGGAAATCCACTTATCGCCACGGCAGCAGGCGCCTTAAAATCAGTTTGGTCCAATACTTAAACAAAACCAAACCAAAAACAAACAAACTGGGGGAAAAAAGCAACAAAGAATGAAAACAATACTGTGTGTGTCTTTGAGAGGAATCACAGCAGGAGCAGTCAGAAAAAAAAAAAAAAAAGCTCAGACAAATGAAAAGAAACGAGCGACAGGCAGAAGTGTGAGCGGTGAGGCAGATGGCATCAACACAACAACCTGGGTTTCAGTCAAAAAAAAAAAAGGAAGCACCAACAAGATGTGTGTGCTTTCTTCTGGGGTACTTGGACCAATGATTAACAACAGGGGAACCAAATATTATGGGATTGATTATTGAGATAAAACACAATAGCAGCTGAACACAAACACTGAACCAATCATGCTGAATTATATCCATATCAGGATTCATCTCTTCTTCTGTTTGATGGACATCTACATTGATATGGTCCGATATGGAAATGCCAAAGTTAAATTTGTAAATATGCCAAAACATCCTGATTCCATGTGGTTCAGTCGAGTGAACTGACTCAGCTCTGATTCGATAGTCAGTGGATTTACATACTGGGGTGCAAAGGTCTGAGATCACTCTTGTGAAAGTGAAACTAGTTTCTAGATTGTAAATAAAGATGGATGTAATACACACCCTCACCTGTCACTCAAAGCAGCCACATCCTAAATTATGCAGAAGTTAGAAGTTAAAAATAGTCGTCATCTACAAATCAGGTGAAAAGACCTAAAACTCTGTTCAGCACCGGGCTGTAAACATGTTTATTTCTGAACCTTTGAACATGAGAGTTAATGAGCATCGACTGAGAGTTAGATTCAGCCCCTAGTGGTCATTAGTGGAACTGCAGTTTTTGGCTCTTTAAGCTCTGGACTCTTGGGTCTGACTTTACTGACACTTTTGTGTTTAGTTTAAGATTGTTCATTTTTATTTATGAAGTCAACAGGTTAGCTCCTAGTTACTCATTTATTAGTGTGGGTTTCTCCAGTCTGGGGTGAATGATATTTCATGCATTTATTCATTCATTAAATTATGCTGATTCATTCATTAATTACCGTGAGGCCATTTCAGTCCCGCTGACGTTCTCCATCATCAAACAGGGAAAAAAACAGCCTCCCTTCAGTGAAACTTAATGACATAGATGAACTTATCAACCTCTCCAGCAGCAGCAGCAGCTTATTACCAAGCTGGCCACCCAGAAATAGACCCTCACGCTGTTGTAGCTCCCAGTGAGAGCAGGTCCGTCTGCATCCCCCTGACCCATTAAAGCAGGAACATGCTGCCTGCAGTCGCTCGTATATCACTGAAGTGTAACCGGACTGAAGTCGACACCATCGGCGAAGATCCCAGGAGTCATTAAGCTCGGCCTCTAGCTGTCATTGCCCTCCCCCACCCCACCACACCCCACCTCCTCCAATTGAATTTGGGCCACCACAAAGTTCACAGTCGCTCCCGAAAGGTCCCACAGCGATCAGACATTACCTTTTAATGAGGAAGATTATTAGCAGCATGACGGAGCGCCCACTGGCTCTGTCGCGGCCGTTTCTGTGAGAAACAGCTTGTTCAGAGCATAAAGCTTTCAAATACTACAGACAACCGAGGGCCAGCGTCCGTGGGAAGACGACGTGACACCTACATAAAGTCAAACGGTGGCTCTAAGGCTAATTCAAACATCTCTCACCTTTACAAGATGAAATCTCACTCCTCACCGCCTCCACCTAGAAACGTCTGCTCTTTTGTAGACTGTCTTTTTAGAGAGTATGGCTTCAAGAGATGATCAATTCTTTAATCAGTGCTTTACATCACATTACAGTGACTAGATGTGTGACTAACCTCCTGGTGAATGTTGATTGGCAGCTGAATCTCAAAATGACCTCAATATTTTCACTGGGGTTTTAATTGGGTCTAAATTTGACCCGTTTTCAACTATGATTCATATGAGAAATCTGATTTCACCTTATCACTTGAGAATAGCATGGATGGTTCACTTGACAATATGGTGTCAAAACAGTATCCTGTGATGGTCCATCAGCTTTTCCTCCTCTGACTGCAACTATGGTAAAAACCATTCAAATGTTTTTATGTTTTTTATGTTGATGAGTTCTATTGACCATAAAAGTGTAGAAGTAAAGAGTAAGTAAACACGTCATCTGCCGAGATTATGGGTGGACAAGAGATCCTCTCCACACAATCACATGTCAGAGCGGTTGTTTTGACCTGTGATTATGGTGCACATGTTGTCCATGAATGCATCGCTCCTCAGCTTTCGTCAGAGGCAGCAGTGCACATACAGTACAGTAGTGTGTGAGAGATCAGGTGTGACAGACTGAATGATGGTGTGAATAAAGAAACAGGCAGAGAGAGAGAGCAGCCACAAAGAAATGCATCACAATACAAAGCACATGTTGTCTTTGCTATATAATTTAACATCTGCATTGTTCTGTCAGTCAGATATGATAGGGTTCAGCTATACAGCAGAGTGGTTTTCAAGTCAAATCAACTGTAAACGCTCAAAAGCTGAGGCCTCCCAGAGTGCATGACAACACTGCACTGAATCAACGTCTCTGGTCGACAGTTTGATTGTCAGACTTTACTGGAAACACTGGTGTTTATCTGTGGTGGTGACTGTGTTTAATGTGATGCTCGCTTACCCCAAAGTTGGAGGCTGCAAATCTGGCCGGAGCAGAGACGTTGGTGGAGGCGGTGGGGTGGGCGTAGAAGGCATTGATGTTGGCCAGCAGGGTGCTCATCACCGCCGGCACCCCCGACAGCATGTACTTAGATGACAGGCAGGAGAAATGGCTGAGGAGGAACAGACAGGAGGAGGAGCAGGAGGTTTAGAGAGGGAGGAGACACGAGGAGTCGAACAAGTTTGGAAAGAGGTGGATAGAAAGGGAAGATGGATACGGAGAGAGATGATGAGACAGGTGGAGACAAAGGGGCGCAGAACAAGAAGATGTAAGTAAGTAAAAGCTGCCATTTTTCTCCATCTGTGCTCAGCTTATATTATAAACAATATGAGAATATATTAGATAATAATCATTAAACCTGACATGTTTCAATCTGCTCTGAGATGCAGTGACTTGTGTGCACTCAGTGCAAGTGAGACAGAAGCTGCATCAGTGTCTGTGTTGACAGCTGTATTGATTAAAAGTCATAGTGACAGGCTGGCAGCTGTTTTGGCATTTGGAGACGCCCACAAGTCCTGAATTTATTCCCTCACATTAATATCATTTAGGAGCAGCTCATGATCATGACACTTGTGATGGAGAAGAAGAAGACTTGAGCTCAGGCTGTGCTCTGACGACATCCACCATCCACCCCAACCAACCAATCCACGGAGCGTCAAACCAGTGATTATTTGGACACCACAACACAACTGGGAAAGAGGTTTAGTGGCATATGAAGCTATCCAAGTGCATTATGGGAAGTGCATGTTTTTAATTTGACCCTTCATTAATCTCTTTGTCCCCTTCTTTCACACTTGCATCCACTGTCTATACACATTCAGGCTGGAGACAGTCCCACGTGACACTGGGTGAGGGCGGGGTACACCCTGAACAGGTCACCTGACAAACAACTCATATTCACACGAAGGGCAATTCAGAGTCGCCAATCAACCTACAGTACTGTGCATGATTTTGGACGGTGGGAAGAAGCCAGAGAACCAAGAGAGAACACATGTGACTGTAATGTACTGCACTGTCCATTTTATTTAGGCAGGAGCTGTGCAAATAAACCATGAACCAAGGGGAGAGATGTCTTGCACCAAGTTTTAACAACATTGTTAGTTACCGCTGCAGGTGGTGCAACACAAACACCAGGTCATAAAATTATAGAAATATCATCACCCCCCATGTCTCTCCTCACCTAATTCACAAATATGTGCAAAATTGCTGCAATAAAATAGAATTAAAATGTGTGTTAACATTGTTAAGCATGTGACTCCAGCGGTAACAGCTTTGGATGAATCTAATGTCATGTTATGCACATGAAGCAGTGAAAGTTGTGTATCCATGCAGCATCCTCTTCTGTATGCATTTATTTTATAGTGTTGTGTGACGCAATAAAACACTGGACACCTGAAGGCCTCCAGTTATTCTACCAACAGATGAAGCCAAAATTCAGTTTTCAGTGTGTGTGTGTGTGTGTTTACTTGTGTGTTGTGTTGTTGATCGGCTCATATCCTCGTTCCCACTGATTCGCAGTCGACGTTGCTTCAGTTCACAACTTTAATTTACTCCGAGTTTCCCGGTGTGATTGAGTTACGTGATTGTGCTCCTTCCTCTGACACACACAGAGCTGCACTGTGCCTTTAAGGTCAAATTACAACCTTATAAATGCAATTAAAACAGTGTGTATAAAATGTGTGTGTGTGTGTATGTGTGTGTGTCTCCCTGTCTCGCCACCTGCCTACAATGATCCAATCAAACATTTGGGAAATCTCTGAAATGACAGTTCATCTTTCCTCATTAGATCAGATAAACTAATTTGCATGCTGTTTATAGTTCATGACAGCCCCGCCCACCTCTCATCACTGCACACACACACACACACACACACACACACACACACAGGCAAATTAACACACTAATTTGAGGCATTTCCTGATTGGATTTAGCCACACACACACACACACACACATACACACACGGATGGCTGATGCCATTCACAGACAGCATCACTCACGTCATGGCCTGGTAGATGGACTCGATGCCGTAACGCATGGCGAACTCATCCACGATATCCTGTTGCACCTCGTCAAAATAAACCTTCCAGGCGTCGTCGCCTTGAGCCACTGGGATCTTCACCACGCCGCCTCCCTCTATGTCCGTGGAGAAGTGAAACATGTTCTGGATGCAAAGAGGTCGGATGTGTAAATGTCAGTGAAGCACACAAACAAACAAACAAACAACATCCAGAGTCTCTCAGAGAAACATCCGACATGAAATAATGAGGGGGGGCTCAGAGCTTGTTGAAAAGTTAAACACAACATCATTTATCAATCAGAAATATCAAGTATCCACTGGGTCAATATGAGGATCAATAAATGTCTTAAGAAAATGAAGTTGTGTTTTGTTTCTACAGTCGTGACCTCGACTCTCTGCAGACTCAGACAAAATGTCACCGTGTGTGTTTGTGTCGTGGTAAATACAAACAGCTTATTACCGAAGGTCTGTCGTCAGGTTCCCCGTGACATGTTTGTGAGTGTGTGTGTGTGTGTGTGTGTGTGTGTGTGAGTGTATATGTGTGCATTACCTCATGAAGGCACGTGTACTGCACATGATATGGAGCCACCTTCTCCTCTCCCTCGATCTCCACGCTGATCTGAAGACGAATGGCACCAGACACTGCCGACTTGTCTGTTCGCTTCTCTGTAAGTGACACACACACACACACACACACACACACACACTCAATTACTCTGAAGTGGCACAGCAGTCAGATTTAAACTTGGGTTGAACTTTGAATCTAAGATGACAACTATAACAGTGAACGCTCCAACTGCTAACGAGCAACAACTCTGAAGTTCACACACACTAGACTAGTACACACACACACACACACACACACACACACACACACACACACATTTCCCACATACCTAGGTTGTACCAGACGTCCATCTCCCCGCTCAGCGTTCGGACCTCGATGATGCTCTGACCCAGGAAGTCGTCCGACTCCCTCTTCAGTCGCTGCTTCACTCTCGACTTGATGTCGTCGTCCTCGTCCCAGACGCGCAGCTTGATGCGGTCGGACGAGTTGTGGCACTCGCTGTGGCGACAGGGAAAGAGATGAGTCAGCGCAACGTGCAGGGTCTACACATGCCCAGAGCAAATCAGCACATGTTCAAGACTATTTAAAAACTTGTAACAGAAGTTAAAGTTTTTTTTTAAACAGCGTCATAATAATTATGTTTGAGTGAACTGTCCATACATCCATCTCTTTCTATATACATTTATATACATATTTGATCTTCTTAGCGTTTATAGATTATACAGAAGAGTTCCTTCGAGCAGAACATGAAGCAAAAACACAACGCTCACTGTGCACTAGTGAACCTATTCCTCATCCTAATGATGAATAATGAGTTTTTCCTCAATAGGATACAAGATAACAGTGGTGCAAATGCATTTTAATGGACTTTACTATTTCTATTTAACAGCTATAGTTGTTTCTTTTTACACTACAGAGTGTAGTAGAGAAGTGGTGAGTGATCTGTGATTATACAGTGAAGGCTGGATCTGACTTTACATGTATAATAACACAATGTTAATCTGCATGATTAGATAATACTCCATTTACTCTTAGTCAGAGTTTTGCCTCCAACACATTGTGGTGTTTCTTCTTTTCCCCTTGAAACCATGCAAAACCCTCAAATGTGTCACACAGTGTGTGTGTGTATGCAGTAATCAAACACATGCAACAAACAGGAGAGTGTGTGTGGGGGTAGGGTGGGGTGGGTCTGTTCACGCCGACACCGACTCGGCTCATGGTGAAATCACCTGTGTGGGTTTACCTTGAAGTGAAGGATCTAAAAACCTCGCTAATTCCAGGTGAGTGTGTGTGTGTGTGTGTGTGGCTCTGTTGCTCTGCGACCTTGAGCTGAAGCAGAAAACATCAGGCTGCACTTACAAGCTGAACTTCTCCTCCCAGACCGGGTTCAGGTTGCCGTAGATGGTCTTTGTTCTCTTCTTGGTTTTGCCAACCTGGATGGTGACGTACGGGTCACTGGAGCCAGTCCTGTCCTTCGCCTGGAGACCCTGCGCACTGACGACTGATAACACACACACAACACACACACACACACAAATGGAGAGAATAACTATGAAAATTGCATAAGAACAACAAACACCTACTCTCTCACATCATCTTTCTGTCTCTCATTCACACACACACACACACACACACACGACGATGTCGCCCACGCAGTTATGCAAAGCCTCGTAACACAAAACTCATGACTCACAGGCAGATGTTGGGTAATGTTGGGTTTGCTTGCCAAGTTACTGGTCAAAGATGCGTTCAAGAGACAACACGGTTTGACTTTTAACAACGCGATCAGAACGCCTGGATGATAAAAGCCGACATGCATATTCATGACGTCGTTAATTTCATTTTTGCACTTTGTATTCTGTGTGGTGTTCGTGTGCCACTCTGTCAAGACGACAACACAACACCATCAGTCTGGTGCTGATAGATGGAGATTAAAGACTTATTGTTGAGTCTGGAGACATTTCTTTGAGACGGGAGGTCAGCAGATACGATGGAGGTTTTTTTTTTTTTTTTAAGTGAAGGACAACTTGCCACCATCTCTGCCACTTTAATCCAGGTGAGAAGGAAAGCGAGAGATCCGCAGCAAATACTGATGAGTGTGGCTATTTATAGCTGCAGGTCGTCACTACAGCTGTAGCCTGGAGACAAAGACATGGGGCTCAACATGTACTTTATTGCACGAAGAAGAACCTGTGGGAAGGTAATGGACGGAAAGGTCAACACAGAGGCCAAGGAGCAGAGCGTCGCACGTTTGAAGTTACTTGACAGTTAATGTAGGTAACGTGCACGAGATGCTGACAGAGGCCGAAGAGGAGCTGGAGGGAACAAAATGTGATAAAACTGCTGCACGTTGAGAGAGGTTGTGTGTCAACTCTGGTAAACTGGATGGTATGAAGTGCTGAACCATGTCATCACAGCCTGACAAGTGTCAGGATGTGTATGGACTGGTAATAAAGAAAGAAGCAGCACGAGTGGTTAGATGATTCAGGCCATAAGTCACTGCCGTGTGTGTGTGTGTGTGTGTGTGTTTCCCCTTCAGACGGTGATTTAAACCAGAGAGGGGAAGACATAGTTTAAACACCAGCGGTATATCTCCAAGTTTCCACATTGCAGAGCTGTTAAAATACATGTATTCATCTTCTGGTAGAGATTTAATGACCATTTATTGTCTCTCAGAATTTACTGTTCAGTTTTTGGAAACTCGAAGTTTCACAAAGCTACAGATCCCCACCATGGAAAACTGGAACCAAGTTGGACGAGGAGGTTTCTGACACTCAGTTTGGAGGGAGGAGGAAATCAACAGCTCTTCAGATGAGAAGAATAAGTCGATTACATATAAAGTTACAGCCAACAGCTGGTTAGCTCAGCTTAGCCCAGCTTAGCACAAAGACTGGAAACATGGCCTGGCTCCTGACTGATTGGTTGCTGATCATAACTCGATTGGAATTAATGCTTCTAGTCATCGATCACCTCAAAACCTATCACCTGTGATCAGTGAGGAACAGAACAGGCCACAAAAACAACACCACCAACAGTGGCCTGGTGCAGCAGATCACTAACTTAACTAATGCTAAAAAAAAAAAAAACTTTCCTTGTTTTCTTTTTGAGCTCATACGTACGGTTCAGATCAGATTTTTAAAATACATAAACTTCCTGTTCTTTCTTTTAAGTTAGGAACAACAGCAGCAGCAGCAGCAGCAGCAGCCATGAAGTCCTGTATGCGTCGAGCTCTTGGTTCAGTCAGCGTCTGTGACTGATGCGTGTCATCTGTGCTAAAGAGAATTCTGAATATCAATCAGTGGAAATATTCCCTAATGATATCAATGGATTTCTTTCAAAGAGCTTTTCTGTCGAGCGTCTCCTGTCAGTCTGCTGTCAAATCCAATCACAGCTTGGCCTCAATACAAAACTTGAGTGAAAAGTTGAGTCTGATTGTTTTTCAGATGAAAAAGTGAAACAAATTTCTGTTTCCTGTGAAAGAATGATTGTTATTTCTCCACTTAGTTTGAAGGACACTAAGTCGCTAAAGAGAGAGCTTAACAAATGTTGTCTAAGAAAATATTTGATGCCTTGAGCTTCGACAGACACATTTATTCAAATCTTTTAATTATGCATCAAACAGTCGATTCCTGACCTTGATCAACAGAGAAGAGAAGTGAGCGTGAATGAATTTCAACAAAACACCCGGTGGCGAACGCTCGTCCCCGGATCTCCCTCCTCTTTAAATGGAGCTCATCACTGGTTATTGGAAAGACAAGGTGTGATGGCTGCCATGGCAACAGTGCTGCCACTATATGGTGTGATGTGTCTAGTTGCTTTGGTAACAGCGACGGTCCTCATCATGTCTGGCAAAGGGAGGGAGGGAGGCGAGGACGCTCGGCTGCTCCGACCGCTGAAGCTTTGCATATAAACAGTCAGACAAAAGTTTCTCCACAGTTCAGAGGAGGCTGTCGCATCGAACAGGAAACTTCCACCGGATAGCTACATCTTTTTTCTTTTAGTTATTTATCTGAGGAAACCTGACAAGTTCTGCTTCACATCCACACTGACGGTTCTTTTCCCAGGGCACAGAGACTTGAAAAAAAATGTATTCCCCAGTTTAATCTCCACCTGGTCCACAGGTGTGTGTGTGACAGTGGGGGAGAGAAGTACTCCACAGCAGCAGACAGTCCCACAAGCGGAGCTCAATAATGTACATTCACTGCAATCGGCTACCAATCAATACCCGGGACGTGTCCCTCTGTCCCTTCCTCATTCCCTGCACATTTAAAATGAGCCTGAACGTGTGTCTCAGTGCTGCTTGGTCTGACTAATGATCAGATTTCTTTTAGTGATCAATATCTGAGGCGACGACCAGATGACCTGATCCCTTCGTTAACACACGACTTCATATAAACAATCAAACAGGCTGAAGTCAATGGTGAGAACAAAAGAAGAAAAAGACGGGTGTAACACTTAGTGCTATGACCTGCAGCCTGAAGTCACACACACAGATGAGTGTTATACACACTCTCCTGTCACTACAAGCCCGATGGACACTGTTCACAGGTCAAGTGCCTGCATTAGTAATAATAGAAAGAGAAAGAGGTGGATGGAAAAAGACAACAAAAAAAGGTAAATGGAGGGCAGGCTGGAGGTGGTTTTGTTCTCCTACTCTCTGCATCGTAACGAGCTCGACAGCAACAGTGACCGATCTGTGAAGACGGACGTTCATCTGTCTCTTCATACATTTATTTAAAACATATTTAATGTCCTGGTTTAACTTTTCTTTCAAGGCTTCGGAGACGTGAGTCATTCCAGCAGCCAGACGAGCAGAGCAGCTGCAGGAGAAGTTAAGAACTTGTGATAAAGTGAAAGAGACCAAAGAGATTAAAAGACTCTGCGAGTCAGAGCGTGAAAACTCCTGCAGTGCATCTTTTCCCAGGGTTTCTGTCGTCTACGTCAGATTTATTCCACCTTAAATCTAACTGAGCAGAGTCATTATCAGGAGTCTCCTACGTCTTATCTGCTTACAATTTCCATCTGAGAACGATCAGATGAACCATGAATAATACAGTTTTTACTACACGTGTTCCTGCAGCCCTCTTTGACCTCATTCTCTAAGAAATTAACAGGACGTACTGTTGACGGTGATCTTGGCCGACCACTTGGAGGTGCCGTCCAGGACGTTCTGCTTGATGCTCTTCATGTGCTGGGCGTGGATCATCTTCGAGATGTTGAACAACCTGCGGATCTCCTCGAAGATCTCCGGCTTGTTCCTCTCGCGGATCTTCATCCTGTCCTTCATGGCCATGATGATGTGCTGTGTCCGGTCCTCCGCCCCCGTCTTGGAGCTCTTCTCAGCTGCTCCTGGAGATGACAAGAGGAGGAGCTTAGATTTCAGAGGTTGAAATTTGAAAATACTACAAAGTTATTTTACTTTTTCACATTTCTCTTTTTAAGTTTCAATGTTTTGTAGATTTTGGTGCAGTTGTTCTCTTTTCTCTCTTCTCACTATAATTTTCTATTACAAAACATTTCCAATTTTTGACCGACACTTTTTCTTTGTCAAACCAACGAGAGAGTTTCCTGCTTATAAAAAGTGTAGTTCATGTCCAAGACTTGATTGATTAGGAAAAAAATAACAGGTAAAAAAATAAATCTACTAAAACATCTTCATAACATCCAACCAACATGGAATATTTCCAGGTTTTATGCGGCTCAGTAAAACCACTCACTCTGCAGACAGTCGGCGTTCAGCAGCTCTTGACACTTCTCGTGCACTTTGACCCCACACTCGGCGCAGCGCATGCCCTGCCGGGCGATGCCCCACAGCAGACCCTCGCACTCGTAGCAGTAGGTGGGCGTGGTGGCCGTCCACACCTCGAAGTTGTGGGGCGTGGTGCAGGAGATGGGGTAGATCAGAGCCTGCAGGGTCTTCTTGTACACATGGGTTTTCTGTCAGAGACAGAGGGATGGAGGAAGAAGGTGAAGAGGGAAGGAGAGAAGAAGTTATTCAACGAAAGACAAAGAGAGGGAAGAAACAAGGTGAATAAAAGAGCTCAGATAAAAGGGCTGGTGGTGAAGAAGAGAAAATTTCCTTGACATCGAGGAGCTGTCAACCTGTGTGTGTGTGTGTGTGAGAGAGAGAAGAGTACGCGTGCATGTGTGTGTTGGTGTGTGTGGTTGTGTTTGACAGAGACTTGATATAAATGTATGGGAGACAGAACTCAGAAGTCCATTAACTGCAGAGATACCAGAGGAGTCCCTGATTAATGAATGGGCCTCAGCTGTGGATCCGGCCTGAGGCTCAGAGGTTGCCACGGCAATTTGAGGCGGTTGCCCCGACAACAGGTGGAACCCCACGGCTGAAGCTGACAGAAACACTGTGAAAGAGGGCAACTTTCTGCCTCGGCGCTGGTCTCACATTTGGGCTTATTGTGACGAAACGGTAGCTCGTATCAGAAAGAGGAGCAGACCATGAGCTTCCAGAGGACTTCCTGAACACGCTGATATGTTTCTTAGTGTTTCTAGAGTAAATATTTGTGAAACCCTTGCGAGTTTCCTACGTCTTCAACGACCTCTGCCCTTCAGCACTTACAATCATAATGAAATGACACGAGGAAAGGAATGAATGTGGTTTGACACTAAAGAAATAATAATCTGAAGCATTAATGCACGAAAAGTGTTGGAAAACAAGAAGTAAAAGGTAATTTCAGGTAAGATGTACGATGGTGCACATCTCTCCTCTGATGAAGCAAATCCTGCCGTTGTCCGGTGTAGGAGGAGCGCGGGCGGAGGATGACACCTCAACTAGAGGCCCAGTTTGGTTTGGTGAAAGGAGGAATCTGAATCGAGGGCGTGTGAGTCACACTCATCATCACTCTCATTGTTATTACAGTGGTGACAGTAGACGAGGAGCTGCAGTTCTTCTCGTCGTTGCTCTTTCTCAGTCACCTCTGGCTCTGGTCTCATTCACTCTCCTAACTGCTTTAAAGCTTTTATCGATCCGGCCTGCGTCTGTTTTAACAACTTGTGCCTTTCGACTTGACTTTTCTGTGCCGTTTTTTTTTCTTTAACTTGATTTTATTACCTCTGATTTACTTCCCTGTCGACGTGAAAGAATCCTTAACAGATAATAAGATCTCCTGCTACAGCTTGTACGAGTGTTGCTGCCACTGTGGATGAATGGACGAGGAAAGAAAAAAAAACATTTTGGCATCAGATTTTCACAAGTTTTTTTTTCCCGTGGTTTTCACAGGTTGTTGACTTGTGAATATCTGCTGTGTTTACGAGCAAACACAAAATGTTGCACAGCTCCCTGCATATGCTGCTGTCATCTGTCAGAGCTGAATACAGGAACAGGGCCGGAGCTTACATGGTGGCATCCCTGTGATCTGATTGGCCCCTCCACTGATGTCAATCATTGTTCATAGAGACTGTTCAGAGTTGATGTAATAAATTCTGCAACATGTGATAAGTGACAGAGCTGTAAATAAACTGGTTGTTCACCCACAGAGGTTCCAGATGTTGATGAGGAGATGTGTGCAGCTTTCTTAGAAGGTGAAAGAGGAAATGGAGCCAATAAAAGTGCAACTATCAGCTGGTTATGTTACCGTGGCAGAGCAGGCGCGCCAAACTAAAAGACAGAAATGAACCTACATTTTGTAACATGAGCCACCGAAACGAATGTACAGCTACAAAACCAAAAGAGCGAGTGACTCTTCCAGCTCCTCATGTATTTATCGATATTCAAACACCTGACTGTCGATCAATGACATGTCGATCAGCTGTCTGGCTGAATCTGACACCGCCCCATAATGCCACATGATACAAGGCTTGTTGGAGCGCCTTGTCTCCTCTGTTTCCTGTCTGGTACTCTGAGCTCCACTTGAAGCAACCTGGGATCACATGACCACAGGCTTGTAAGAGCCTCCCTCTCTCTCTCTCTCTCTGTTCATCCTCCTTTGACCTTAGTAAATACGTAAAAGACAAAGAGTTGTTGTCATGGACACGAGGGACGACGAACCTAC
Source organism: Caranx ignobilis (assembly GCA_021432705.1). Classification (NCBI taxonomy): domain Eukaryota; kingdom Metazoa; phylum Chordata; class Actinopteri; order Carangiformes; family Carangidae; genus Caranx; species Caranx ignobilis. The sequence goes on along the minus strand of JAFHLA010000010.1, from coordinate 2,132,148 downwards.
ACATGAGGCTCAGGGCAGAAACAGAAACATTCCTGATGTCGACCCGAACTAAACTAAATGTCAGCTGGAATATGAATCTTCTTATTTCAGTTGACATTAATCAGATAATTAAATTACTGAGAACTAGTTGCCTCACAGAGAGAACGTGGCATTTCCACAGGCCTCAGAGGGTTTTCACACTCTGTTCATAAGAGTGTGTTAAATAAATGAAATAAAACACGAGGAACACCTTCACTGTCCTTCACACAAATCTTATCTTAACCTGCATCTGATCTGTAAACAACAAAGAGGCTGCACTCTAGTAAACCATTGAATTTTTCAAAATAAGATGCTGCTAATCTTTTTATGTTTTATTATACAGTACCCAGGAGTCTCTTTTAGCCTAATTATACTGTATAAATTTTAATCTAATACTTTGGCAGCAGCTCTGTTCATCTCCTAATGCAACGTAATCACCATCATGACTTGACACAATGGAGTGGGCTGGGGGCGGGGGCGGGGGGTGGGGGGTGGGGGCGGGAGAGGAGGCACATGGCAGTCTGGGAAGCCTCGCCACCACTGGCTTTATTAAAAACCTGAACCTGCCTGAAGCTGACTCAGCAAAATTTCAGAGGCTTTTATTGCATCTGCGACGAACATATTAACAGAATGGCTGCAGAATAATGACGGGAGGAGTAAACACCGCGAGGAGGGAAAGTTGAGGCCTGTGTGGATCCTCATTAGCCGCCTCCGAGTGACAACAAGTCTTCCAGCAGATATCTCTAAAGTCACAGGCTCAGTGTGTGTGTGTGTGTTTATGTGTGTGTGTGTGTTTGCAGCATATGAATATGGCCACTCACAAGCTCCTCGTCTTTCAGGGAGGTCCGTGTGGCCAGTGTGTGGGCGAGTCCAGCTTTCCTGGACTGTATCATCGACTGGAAGGCAGAGAGAGAAAATCATCAGAGATAAACAGAAAAAAAACAGAGATAGTGAAAAGAGAGAGAGAAAGAGAGAGAGAGAGAGAGAGAGCAACAAACATTGAGGAAATCAATCGTCTGTGTGATGTTGGGCTGTTTCTGCTTTGAAACTTGAACTTGAACAAACAACATAATTTGTTCTCTTTCTCTCTTTGAACACACACTTTGTTGGAAACACATCACCTGCTTTACTCTGTCCTTGAGCACACACACACACACACACACACACACACGTGCACCAAATTTCTGAGAGCCCACACTGCTCATATTCTAATAATGGACATAAAACAGTGGAGTGATATTGATAGTTGATAGTGATATTGGAGTTGTACAGTATATTAAATTAACATGTGGACATGTGGGAGACTAGTATATTCATTTACTTTCCTAGTTTGATGGATGATTGATCCCAGGTTCATACCTGCCTGGACACCTGACAGACCTAAACGTAACGACTCCATATTCACACTCTTTACACTTCTCTAGTTTGTTAAATACGTATAAAAATGTCAGTTTTCCATTTTACCAGTGCTTCTGTGCCTGAAACCAGTGACTCCTTATAATCACTGCTCCAGCACATAGAGGCCGATAAATCAAAAAACAAGGTATAACATGTTAATCTGTGAGCTTTTAAGACTGTCTCTACCCTCTGGGCTAAGCTAAGCTAACGAGTCAGGGGCTGGTTTCACTTGTCATTCCTTCCTTCAGTGTTGTGTCCTGTTGCCTGTCGTATCTGTGGGTGTTGAGAGGGCGCTGCTTAAACAGCTGCTTATCATCAGTTTTCATCCCTGCAGCAGTTTAAAGCTGCGAAAACACCTGAGAAATGTCCTTGAAATAGACACACTGCTTTTTTTTTTTTTTTTTTTACTTTCTGTTCTCCAGACCGACTCAGCTCACTGAAGCACACTGTCACTTATCATCAACCTAAAGTGATTACTGCCATTCATTAGTGACAGGACTCTGTGATTCATCGGCTTCACTGCACATCGCTTCGTTTTATTATGTGTATTTCAGTGAAGTGCGATGAGGACATTTAGTTTATTTCAGTTTAGACTTTTAATCACATGTGGCTATAAAAAAACCCACATGACTCAAAGGTAGTACTTGTTCTAATACTTGTTCTCTGATGGTGATTTAACTGTTTATTTGCCCAGTATTTGTGTGTGTTTCCATAAAAGTGGATTATCCCTCATTATAATATTTGCTGTTTGAGCTCTTCTTCAAACAGCTGGGCCTTTTCTCACTGAAGTACATCAGATTTCAACCTGTTCAGAAACACATTTAGAGAGTTTGAAGTGTGAAATCTTCCCTGCAGAGGCTCACCGGGAGAGTTTTTTTTTTTTTTTTAAATACAGTATGACTCTTTATCCTGCAGAGACTTTCACAGCTCTGGGTGTTTTAGTGCTTCGACACTGAGCTTCTTGTCATGTGTTTGACAGATACAAGGGCAACACAGACATGCATCTGCTGTCACCTGACAACACAAGAAGAAAGAAGAAGAACAAGTCAAGGTGCCCAGCAGGGGGGAGACTGAAAAATGCGCTGTTTTCTTTTGTTTTGTTTTTTTTCAGCAGCATTATCCACAATCAATGCTGGAGAGCAAAACAATGGTGAGTGCTGGTGCGGTGCAGCATGGGCTGTGTGCCACGCTCCATTAGGTTTTTGAATTTTGTATGTTTTTGTGGCAGCGGGGAGGCGTGAATCATGGGAGATGCTGAGAAAGGCCTAGAGTGCACATTTGCAGGAGCTCGAGAAAGTGTAATCAATGTTAAAAATTCATCTGCTGGTCACAGAGGTGCTGACCAACCTGCTGTGTGTAACCATAACAACAAGTCAAACATGTTTTGTAGCGTTTCAAGCATCTGTATCTCGACTCACGGGCTGATTTTTGACCACGTTGATCATAACGACATGATACTTTTGTTGAGTTTTCTTTCTTATATTTTTCTTCTTTTTTCTTTTGGTTTGTGTCAAAATCAGGTCGAATGTTTGTGCCTCTGTCTGTTTACATGCTAAACTTTCTGTACGTAACTTTGAATACTAGGGGTCACCTAGCACAGGATCATGGGAGTTTGGACTCTTCCTATGTGTCAGTCACTCATTATGTTTTTACTCAGAGTCCACCGATCTTGAGAGATCTCCTTCTTCTCCCAAAAACAAAGAGAATCAGTGACTATCACTGTTAAAAACACTGAATAAATCAGTTTTACTCTGTGCAGGACATCAGGGAGGGGCTCGGGATTGAGACTGCTGCTCTGACAGTTTCTGTGATCTCTTATGATCCAGATAATCAGTTCAGGAGGTTTTTTACCAGCAGCTGGATTATCCACAGAGGTGTCGTCCTCTGCATAACAAATGAACCAGGAGATTAAAATTGGTGCGAAGCACTGAAAAAAGCAGTTTCAGTCCAGATTCATTCAGTCCGATAACTTCAAATCCAGACGTCTGATGATTAAAACCCTTCATCTGGTTAAAATATATGTAAAGGTGAAAAAAAATGTGTCTTCTACTACTGATGCATGCAATCAGACAACATGGGTTATTACTCTTGGTTTGAGAATATACGGGAAAGATATTTAATATTTAAAGATATTTAAAGATACTTAACATCGAGGTCTAGACATCATAATGTGGAAAAGTTTCAGATTATAGCTTTAACTAACTTCGACCAGACGGTACAAGAGCTTTTATATCTCTTCAGACCTCCAGGGTGCCTTGTCAAAGTGTGACCTTCACTCTAGAGGACCCACTTTCAAATCAATGGAGGCAGGTTTCTCTAATCAGATGAGTCAAGTCTCTTAGATCTCAGCGACTGAATATTCATAGTTGTATCCGCTCGGCTGACAGAGCTTAGGCCAGCGAGCGAACATCTCAGCCTCCCTGAAGCACTTCAAAGCAAACGTGAAACTAATGGGAAGAGAGACACAATTTACCAAGAAACATTGATCAGCGTTTGTTTGTTTAGAGAGGCAGGTGTGTCATTTAAAAACTGTTGAGATGCTGAATCACAGCCTGTTAATTAAAGGACTTGTAGCTAAAACACCAGTCACAGAAGAACCATCAGTCGGCTGAGGCAAAAACCTGAAGGCAGGCATTGATTTTTCTTGTGTTTGTCAGAACAGTGTGAAATGCAGGTGAACAATGACGGACATGTGTGTGTGTGTGTGTGTGTGTGTGTGCTCGTGACTAATTTCATAAGGGAACTTCATGCTGAGCAGATCGAAGTCAAGCATCAAAGAAACAGTGAAACACAGCAGCTGGAACCTGACGTTTACTTTACTCACCATGGCCTGAAGGACGACGACGGGAGGGAGACGAAGTTTGCAAAAGAAAAGAGAAAGACAAAGAAAGAAATGGTTAAGAGACAAATAAATGGATTCATGTCTCGGTGATTTGACCAACATGATGCACAAGACAAAATGAAATATCTACTCTTTAAGTCTCGATGCAGATGGAGCATCTGACAGATGGTGAAGAGTTCATGTTTTAAGCGAAACAAGAAAAAACCTGAGATATGTCATCTGTTTTGAGTTTGGTGAGGAATGAAGCTGCAAAGTGTGAATTTGTTTCACCTTGTTTCTCTGAATAAACCAGGTAAACCTGTCTGTTAATACATTTATATACTGAAGCAGTGGAGACAGTGTTGGTGTTGTGAGCCCCACAGGTGCAGCATAAAGAGAAAGTAGTTATTCATCTTGAGTAATTAGTGACCTGATGTGACTAGTCCTTTCACAGCACATTTAGATGGAAAGAAACAACTCATTTTATATCTTTTTATTATAGATACACAAGTCACTAAGCCATAGGGGTGATTTTCTCAGAGGAAACATTTTGAATTTTCTCTCTTAAAAGTTAATTTCCAGGGGGCGTGAATAAAGACCTCGCAATTAACAAGTTTTTTGTGGTGTTTACAGTTTTTATGGTGTTTTATAGCTCAATTATTTGGATGTATTTCTGTATTTTTCTGATGTTTTTATGTTGCCGCTCATACTTTTAGCACTTCGTAAAGAGCACTTTTTTGGAGCAAATCCCTTTTGTACAAACTGACAAAGACTGGACATCACATCCCTCAGAGCAACAGGTATAATCATTCATTTGTCACCACAGACATCTCTCCTTTAAATTTTCTGGCCAGGGGAGGAGTTAGTAAGTCTTTACCTGGCAAATTTTCCTGTGGCCACAACTTATGCAATAAGCATGTAGTGTTCTTTTGCACTTCATATCTTCAATATTTATTGCATTTATTGTCATTCATCGTCCTTGTTGTTGTTTTGCGGCTACGTCTCCTCATATGGCCGACCAACACTGCTGTATCTCTGATCCAGGTGTTATTTTATGTGTTGGTCTAATGGTCTAATATAATATAATGGCCTAAACTATAATATAAGAGAAAAGTATAATTGGCTGCATATTGATTGATTGAGATGCTGATCTATGGGAAAAAGATGTAAAATCTAATCCTAAAATAATCCGCAATGTACAGTTTGATGTTTGTATTTATAAAGTGGATAAAAAAATCCTGAGTCTGACCACGTTCAGTTCAGTGAAGGTCGAAATTAAAATGTCATGAGGCCGACCCTGAGTGACATGGACTCACCAGTTCACTAACGAGGGGAATGGGCCTCCTCTTGCGGAGGTCTGGCATGCTGTCAATGCCAAACGGTGCGTTTCCCCTGCACACACACACACACGAACAAACAAATAACAAAATGCACTGATCAATATCTAAATGCAGAAAATCCAGGTGCAAACACTGCATCAGATAATCACACGCTCCCTTTCACACACACACACACACACACACACACACAGTGTTTACTGACCCTGGCTTGGCCCACGGGTGCTTGCTGGGGTCTCCATCTTGATCGCGGCTCTGAAATGGAAGTCACAGGTCAGGCATTAAGCCATTTGAAGGCTGACAGTCTTTATTGGTTTTATGACACTGGAGCATGCACACACACAAACGCATGAGAGGAAAGAAAAAGTGAGAAGGGGAAAAAAACAAGAGAGAAACAGTGGGACTGAACTGGGTTGGTTGAGTTCCAGCGTTGCATTTCAATGAATTACATCGTCCTCATACATTATATGAGCATCATAAATCTGGTTTCACCTCGTAAAGTAAACACCTCCCAAACCACACACACTCCCAGTAAACACACACCAGATATTGACTCGTGTTTCCTGATACCATTTTTTTTTTTGTGTGTGTGTGTGTCCAACAGCTAGTGCAGAAGATAACCCAGTGACAGTAACACACCATACAAACAGGGCAGCCTGACTCCACATCAATGCTACTTTTCATCAATACTGTGTCCTAATCAATACTGACCTATTCCTGTATGACAGTTTTATATTTATGACTGAAACAACAAATGCTCTTAATAGGGCGCAGATGCATTGAGGCTGACGTCTCATAAAACCTAAAGCTATTCCATTAGCTTTGAATTGAAACGTGGTATTTTCAGGATTGAGTGAATGCACAGAAAAAATATAAACACAGCCAAAAAGACAGTTGATTGAAAACATACAGAAAATGTGAACAAAACAAATAAAAACATACACAGAAAACCGCGCAGAGAAAACAACTGAATCTAAAATGTCATGTTTATAAACGTTACTGAGAGAGAAACTAGAGAAGAGGTAACCTGATCTCCGTCTTGACTTCCATCTGTAAAACAGGATGAAAGAGGAAAAAAAGACAGAAAAAGAAAAACACGGTCACGGTCTTGTTTAACTTATCAAACAAAATAACAGACACACCCTGGAGTATTCACTTTGTTATAAATGCTTGTGTAATGTTAAAAGCAGCGCTGCCTCTGAGTTTTCAGATAGATGAGGTCTGAGGTCATGAATGTTTCATTAACATGTATAATTTATCATGAAAATGACTCTTAATATTTCCCTTCTCCTTCCTCTTTAATGTCAGGCTCGCTTTCCAAGGAGATAATTAATGTTTTCTAATTCAGCAAATGGCTAGTGCCGGGGCCTCAGAGTGGAGTAAGGGACTCGTGAGTGGCAGATGATACATTACTCTCAAGAGGGTAGAAAATTATCGTTATCAGCAAAGACCATTTGGTACAGTAAATACTCTGTGGACTTTTGGTCTGGGGGGGGGGGGCTTATTCACAACCGCTGTGAACATACTCAAAGAGAAAACCAGTATGGGCCTTTTATCAATGCGCACATCGCATGGCGACTGCAACAGATCAAAGATTTTCACCAACTGCGAGAGGCTTTGATGTCAGAAAGGTGAGGTGGAGAAAGAACAGCCAATATTTTTATGATCACAAAAAGCTAAATTCAATCAATTATTTCCACATAAAAACTTAAAAGGAGTCATTTATAGCCACTTGAACAAATTAAAATTAGCCTGAGGGCTGTTTAAAGCATGAAGGGAGGGAATTAATCAGATAAAAATAAGTATGTACTGTAAATGTATCTCTCTTTATATCAGTGACTCAAAATTATGGAATGGCCTATTCACAAAATGCAAAAGACAAAATATCTATCATGACACCAAAGATAGTTTCGACTAAACCCAGATGTGACTACCTTGTTCAGCGTCATCCTGAGAGAAGGTGGACATGGTCATACTGGCAAGGTTGCGCCTGGTTTCCCGCTTCTCCCGCAAAATCTGCTGGAAGCTTCTCAGGCACTTTAGCCTGCGCTCGTCCAGTTGGCTTATCTCCACAGATGGCTCTGCTGCATCTCCTTCTGCTTTGGGGGCCACAAAAGTGTCTGTGGATATTTGCTGTGGCAGTGGCTCCTCAGTTTGACCATGCTCCTCTGGTGCTGTAGGTTCATCAGCCAAAAGGGAAACAGATATGGACTCTGCAGTGGTGCATTGCGAAAGTTGGTCTTTACCACTCAGATCTGCAGAACCATCTGCTGGACCTTCTGCAGGAACATCTGCAGGTTGCTCTGTAAGGCCATCGGGTAGAGGAAGTATTGCAGTGCTACTGGACATTGGGTCAGGGCAGACTGACACCTCGTCTAAACATGGGGGGATCTTGTCTGAACAAGGAGGGTGTTTGGGGGGTCTGAATAGTCCACTGTAAGGCTGTTATCGGCTTCTTCAAGCATAGACTCTGCAGAGAAAACATTTGATTTGTCTTCAATAATGTTTTTGCTCAGTTCCCCTGCAGCATTACTACTATCAACCACATGATCCTTTAGGGTTTCACTTGATATTTGCTCAAACTGTGTCTCATAGCAAAAAGGTTGTGAAGGCAACTCAGCTGTGGACAGTTCAGATGGCATCAATATTTCAAAGTCTGTTTCCTCTCCAGGATTCTGGGCTGCAGGGACTTCAAGTTTCCGCAATGCACCCCGTAAGGCAGAACTAAAACCAAGCACTGCTCGGCCTATGCGCTTGACATTGAAACCTCCGGCTTGGATGTCTGCGCCCCCCTGGTTTTCTAAGTTTTGGTTTCCAACTTCAAACTCTTGAGTGAATGGCCTGTCCACATCAGCTACAGTGGTACATAGGTAAGCATCAGTCCATGTCACTGCTGAAGATTCCTCACAAGGTAAGTAAGTTTCCTGGTAGCTATCAGCTTGACAGTCTGTTGTGTAGCTAAGGTCATTTGATGGCTGATAGTCAAATCCCTCTGCTTCTCCATCTCCATCACGACCATCAACTGAATGGTAACCAGAACTTTGAGGGTAGGAAAAATCAGCAGCACATTCATATCCTAAACTGGGGACTTCAAGGTTGGTATCTGCTGGAACATGAACCCCAGACTGACTTTTAGACCTCCTCTTTCTTGACTGCCACTCCTCCCTGCTGGAGCTGCTGGCAGGTGAGTTGTAATGTTTACTAGAACGAACAGAGAGATGTTCAGAGCTTCCTGTGGAGCACTGGCCCGATGGCACATATCCTCCTGCTCCGCTGTAGTGATCCCAGCTACCAGCTCCTTCACAGCAAGGAGGGCTCCCATCTTCATGGTCCTCCTGATGTCTGTCCCTGAGGTAAGCAGTTTCCCTGTGCCATGTAGCTTCCCGAGTGGCACCGTGTGTCGGTCCAGTGTTAGTCCAGTGTTCCTCCCTGTCATCAGCCCTTTGCTGTTTTCTTTCAAGACTAGATATTGGTCTGTCCAGGTCTGACTCAGACTTGGAACTGTGACCAGAAGACAAGGAGCTGGTGCTTGGACAGTCTTGACCATCCTGCCTTTCAAGATAGCCAAAGCTCAACTTTCTTGCAATGGCACCTACAGGGATATCAGAGCTATGGTCAGAGGCATCCTCTGGATCTTCCATTTCCTGATGACCCACTGATTCAGCAATTGGGGAAACTGCAGACTCTTCTGCCCTTGGTAGCAGTAGTTCTCCATGGATACTGTGGCGCTCACTGCAGACTTGAGGAAAAAGATTTAAATCAGACTTTGGCTTTGCACTCCCTAAACTGCCATAGGCACTGGCAGGCCTTCTGCGAGGGGACTGTCCATCTTTGCACCCAACCCCTGACCAGGTACCTGCATGTACACTTGAACCAGCCTTGTTGCTTGAACGAATGCCCTCGATCTCCAACAATACAGCATCTACGCAGGATGACACTTCCTCAACCGACCCCCGGACTGAGGTCAGGTAATCCCTGAGGTCAGAGATTTCCTCCTGGATCTTGTTGATCCCTCTTAGCTCTTTGAGAATGTGCTCAATAATGGCACTTGACTCCTCTTCTTTGTCTTCGTCCTCTTCTAGCAGCGTTCCTGGGAGAGCTCTGTTGAAATTGTAGTCAACACAGTCTCCGGTAGAATATGGTCTCTTTGGCCGAATACGCGGTGAAGGAAAATCCCTTCCAGCTGCTCCTGCAAATTTAGCACCATTCATGTCTGGGCCAATTGGACTGTAGTGTGGGGGTGGTCGTATCTGCTCAGGAGCTGTCCGAATTCCAGGTTCAAAGGAGATTCGTTTAATATTTGATGGGGGCCTGGAGCTTTTATGCTGCAATGTGCAGGGTATTCGTATACATCCCTCTCTGTTCAGTTCCACCTCTCCTACACATGGCGGACCTGGTGCCACCCCATGCTCTTTACCATTTGATACTTTTGGAGGGTAGGCTTCAGCCCTGGGACTGACCTTCGGATATATCCTTCTGTGCTCCTTTCTGCTCTCCTCTGTTTCCACCTCCTCCTCCTCAATACCTGTATAATAAAGGTGGGACTCTGGGACATGGTGGTCTGCAGACCCTTGCAAGAGACGATGTATTTTACCCCGAATGACTAGTGCTACCCTGGGGTTCGGAGCCCTCTTTTTTGGGGGATGGACTTTAGTCTTTGTGCCTCCTTTAGGGGCAACACCTGCTCCATGTTGTCCATTGAAGCGATTCCGGGAGAACATATTCTGAAGAGAACAAACTGTCCTTATCTAGCTCCCCTCATTGTCGGTAGGAGTTACAAACAAAATGCTCCTGGTATCATAGGTCATTAGGGGGGGAAAAAAAGCCAGTTGGAAGCTTAATTGGCTCAACCAGTCAATATCAGTGATCCATGACTAAAATGGAAAGACAAGAGACAAGAAACCTGTAAAAGTCCAAAAGCACTGTAACATGCAAGTCAATTGAAAACTGGTGAAAAGAAGATAACATCTAAGAAATCAAATGCATTTTTATTATCATCTAAGACTTTAAAGGAGTGTGTGCTGTGCTCCCAAACACATTTCCTCTCCTTGCCCAGAAAGCAGAGATATTTATTCATGTATGAAATGACAGTATCAAGAGATGATACTACTGATGCTGTTATCTGTGGATTGCAGTGCAACCCTTGAAAACACACTGACCATGTCAGAGCAGACTGACCCTTGAAGCTGAGTAACTGAAGAAGGCAATATGAGAGCAAATTAATAAACTGAATGATGAATCTATTTTTTGTTTTGTAAATGCAAAATGAAGGGAATATCCAGCCTGTGTGCATGGCATGCATCTCTTTTTCCCACACATACACACACAATTGAAGGAAGATGCTCATAGTACAATCTACAATACTATTCTCTTGCATTGTCTTAGTCTAATCCAAAAGGCACTGAGCTGCTGAGATACTTATAAACTGAGGTTTCTGACCCTTAACATGACATTGACATTTGTTCATAAGTGAAAGAGGACACATTAGACACCTGCATTTCATAACCATAAGGCCACATACTGTACATTAACATCTATAATCACAAAGCAACTCAGTCTCTCAGTCTGTGGCGAGCAAAGGAACAAACAGCACAAGATTTGTGGGTTTCACCTCATGTGTTAGCCTCACACAGTGCACTTGATGAGATTCACTGAGAGACTTATCAGCTTTATGCTCCCTTGAACATGATGCAAGGACTAAAATCATTCACTGCATTTCAGGTAGCAGCAGCAGCGTATCAATGGTCGCACTCACTGGAAAATGAAAAAGACGGGCCCGATCCCAACAGAGTGATTCTTTGAGATTTTTGCCTGAAATGGACAATGAGCATCACTTTTCATGAAAACCCTCCAAGCACATGGTGGTCTTTCCCTTTCCTGTTGATAAATGTAAATGTAGACCACATTGGACTGTGGGGTAATTACTGGATATTTCAAAAGGCGGAACAATAACTCGAGTTAATTGGAAAAAAAAAAAAAAGACTTGTTTCAAGAGCTTCAAACACATGTTCTACACATTCCTCTGCCGCTGAAGACTGCGGTTAATAATGCATTCTTTATTAAACAAGCACACCACCAAAATTTGGTGTTTAAGTGACTATGAAAATTCCTATAATGATGGATGGCCCTGAATTAAGCAGGATGTGGATCATAAAAATCGACTTAAGGGAGTGTTAAAGCTTAATTAGAGACTATTATGGGGGAATATGTGAGAAAAGACATGAGGAAATTCAACTTCCTCTCACACAGCAGAGAAACTGTCGACTGGAGCAACAACATGAACAAGAAAAGCCTAATAACAGATGCTCTCCTTGGTCTTTGCTGAACTTTCAGACAGCTATCATATCTGTCAAATCGAGCGAACAACAACAGACTAGTCGTGCATTAAAATTTAATTTCAGCATCTTGTTTGTACCTGTATCTGCCATGATTTAGGTGAACACTGTGCTGTAAGAACCTCAGCCTGGGTTGTATGGAAAACAAAACGTTCACCAAGCCTGCAACTAATCATCATTTTCATCTGTTTATCTGCAGATTATTTCATGATATCCTGTAGAATTAAAAAAAAAAAAAAAAAAAACCCAAGCTGACACGTCTTTGTGAGCAAAAGCCAGAGACATAAAGGTATTCGGCTGTAAATGTAAAAGCAGTGTATACTCCTAAATGAGAAGCTGGAAGTAGAAACTGCTTTGGTATTATAGTAAGAAAATGAAACTGTTATTACAAGTTATCAAAAACAGACAGCAATTATTTTTCTGCCACGTCTACTGCAGATAAAATGAGGAGAGAGCGCGAGAACATGAGAGTCTTACATTAAGTTAGTTACATTCATAAATGCACTTCGGATCACAGGGAAATGTTTAGAAAATTGCGTTTATGATTCTAATCTCACGTCTAAAGCCAAATATCATGTGTTGCAGTAGTCCAGGACTGATGAAGAGTAAACTACTGCCATCCAGGTCCAAGCTGTGACACAGCTCCACCTCAGTTTTAGACCCTGTTCAGACCTGGTGTCCATGTTTGTTTGACCATAACTCTAAGGTCCAATCTACCTGTTAACCTTAGCCTTACCTGGGGTATCATTATTCTCTTGAAGGGGCAGGACTAAGGGGGAGGGTAACATCTCTATTCAAATGAAGACTCCTGAGGATGACACTCTCCCAGAATACACTGGATTCACCAGAACAAGCAACTGAAGAGACACATAAATGTAAATATTTTTGCAGTTAAAAGGATTTTAATATTGCGTCAACCACCGTATGTTACAGTCAATCTTGCAGCCATATGATACAACCCTGCTCTTCATAAAGACGTTTTCAAAAATGTGCTGATTTGCAAGATAGACAGACATTTTTTACATGTGTTCATGTCTGATACAGCAGATGATGACGAGATCTAAAACTTAAGTCAAATCCAGCAGCAGAGATTTAGTTGAAATGTTGTATTGTCTGGGGGATATTTCGTAGAGCTGATCACTCACACCACATTCACATTGATCAGACCTATCTGTCACAGTCATCCAGAGCCACACTCTGCCTCAGTCTGATTAGTGCCACCGCAGTTTTATAACGAGCCAAAAATAATATTTCACTATCGGATAAAACAATATTTCAGCTGCGAGCTGAGTGCATTGCATTGATTCGCTCCGTCCCTCCTCTCCTGACTCACCATCTCTCACTCTCTTTTACAAACACAATGACAAAGGGCCTTCAAGTTACAGTCAGACCGAATTAAAAAAGACACACAAACCTCATGTTTATTTGTACCTTGAACTGTAAAGTGAGATCAAATCACAGGTGGTCACTCGCTAGAACAAGGCCTGAATCACATCCCCTTTCCCTCTGTTTTGTTCTTATTGCTTGTAAAGCTTCTTTCTTCTTCACTCATTTGGTTTCAAAATCCATGACACCTCTTTTTTACAGGCCGGTTGTGTGGTCACAGGGGAAATGTGGCTCTGACCTTTGCACTTGTTAGTATTGGTTGCTTTTAATGTTGATTACCACGACACTGGGTCTTACTCTTTGTAGGTCTCACTGGTCAAGAACACAAACAAAAGCCCTTCAAATTAAAATGTCATGTTACCAATCAGACACCTAAAAAGGGTATTGATCTTACATGGACAAACTGGATATCACAAATTACACACTTTAGTACCAGAGAAGTGTGTTTTTTTTTATATATTTTGGGGTAAGAGCATTCAACAGGAGTCTTAGATACAGTCTGAGTGGTGGGAAATTCATTCTGATAAACCCAGAAGAGAAAACAGCCGATCAGACCAGACCTGGTTAGCCACAGTCGATCCCCCATCTACTGTAGAGTCTCAAGATTAAGCGATCTAATTCCATTTAGGGAGATGGGAGAAGACTTTGGAAGCTGCTCTGTATAGACTCAGTGTTAAGTAGTAAAGGAAGGTTTCTGAATAGGGAAGTAAAGTAGAAAATGTGCTGCAGTCCAACTTAAATCAATCCCTCCCTGCAGGCAGACCAGCCACCACATTAAGGCGGATATGTTCCAACTCAGCTTATATAAGTTACTGCACTGAGGAAACTTTGAACCAAAGTATAGGAGTCGAAAACACACACACACACACATATACACACACAAGGTTTTCACTAATAATTTCTGGATGTATGAATAAATTAAAAGCCTGTTTTGTTAATCTGTTTCGTACAAAGCAGCATAAAGCCTCTGATCTGCCACAACAAAAAACAACTTGATATTTCACCACTAATCAATGTGTTTTTCTGTCGTATATTAAAGTTGTTGGTGTCGTTCTTTCTGGCGGAGAAACTGTGTGTAGGTTTGACTGACAATCTGTGAAGTGAAGCTTTTTTTTCTGTGTATGAATCTTTACTTGTTGAAACATTGCTACAGTAGTTACAGATATCCATATAAATATATTGCTCTTTGATTAGAAAAATCCATCCATGCTACAAGTCTGTTGATATGAAAAACTGATTCTTCACTGAGCATGAAATTAAAATCCTTAATGAAACAATGATTCTTCAGTTTAACTTTCTCAGATTCTCGGTCGTTTTGTGGATTATTTTCTTTCAATTTGCGACGACAAAGCCTCAACTGTCAATCATAGCAGACCCAAGCCACGCCCACTCTGCATTAAACTTTCTTTGTTTATCTTCTGGCTGTAAATGATGCTTATTTAATCACAGTCACACAGCAGAACAATCTGATGATGTCCCTGTGGTGACGCTTCGCAGTGTGTGTGTGCGTGTGTGTGTTTTTTGTTTTGTGTATTTCCTGTGAGCCTGGTGGGGAACATCTGGCTGATGGCAGGTTAGGAAGCCCCATCATCTCCACCCAGCCCCACTGATTAGTGAGCTGCAGGGAGGATGGGGGAGGAGGCTGTGGGCAGGTGCGAGGGTCTCTTAACCCATGTCAACGACTCCAAGAGCCTTCACTGAATACGGTGCATGTTGTGTTTCTCTGTGCAGCCCATTCATGCTCAGAGCCCCAATTAACAAAACCTACAATTTGCATAACATTTTACAAAAAGCTGCTTCACACGATTTAGTTTATTCATCTTGCTCCATCTCCTGCTCCGTCTTCTCGTGTTTTATATTATTCTTTATCATTTGTGTTCTTGTTGGCAACGCTCCCTGGCTTTCTTTCCCTGTCGTCTCACATTGGACGCGGTCCAAGAGGAGAAATTCATACTCGAGCCAAAAAGGGGAGATTTTCTGAGTGTCTGCTCCGGTGCCAGCAAATGACAAGGATTACTGTGGAGATTTACCGCTTCCTCTCTGGTGAATAATGCTGCAGCATGCATTCATGTCACTGCAGAGGAAGTGGAAGAATGGGACATCAGGTTGTTTTGACAACTTGGAACACACTGTTAACTTTTGTGAGATAGTCTCATCTGAAATCACACTGGTTAAGGTTAATTATTCCTTTGTTTTTTTATACTTTAAATGTGTTACTATTGTTTTCCTGAGAGATCCGGAAAGAGGAAGAGAAATGATCCTTGTCGACTGTTACATTTCCTGCACAGATCATGAATCAGTAAATCATGACAGACAGTGATGTGGTGTGAAACGGCACTTTCCACACTTGAATAGATCCCAGTGAGTATGAAGGGAGCTCAGTGTGCATACTTTACCTTGGAGTGACTTCAAAGTGTGTTCACAGTTTATGATTTGAAGTTCGCGGCAGTAAAATCTGGACTAATATAAAAAATCAAATGGGGAGCAAAGTTCGGAACAAGTCGTAGATTCTGCTGCCGACACCACTGGCCTTCGTCCTCCTGCCTTTGAAACAGGCTTGGGACCAGGCAGCCAGTGATGACAGTGCAGATGCTGAAGGTTTTATTTGGGGGGGTGCATTTTTATAAAACCCAACAACAAGGTAAACTGGTAAATAAAAGCCACGTGCCGTCCTGTCGTCCTGCAGGTTTTGATGTGCAACTTCAGTGAATGACTTTGCTCCATTATTTACAGAGGTATAAGACTGCCACTGTCTGTCACTGCAGTTTTGGACCTATTCCTATACTTGAAAGGCAAAAAGCAGCCACTTGTCTGGAGATAAACAGCTTGGTAAACAAAGTGCAGGGCCCTCAGTGATTAAGGTCTCTGTGAGCTGAAGCCACAAAACAACTTGTTGTTGTTGTTGTTGTTGTTGTTGCCTGGAGCTCCTCTCTGTGACTGAGATATGAATGTGATGCTTCATCCATCTTTGCTCCACAGAGTCATTATCATTATTCCTGCAGCTACAAAGAGGTCACATGTCAGAAGAACAGATGATAATTGATGATAAAAAACAACCAGCACAGTCTACAAATCATACACGTATTATATGATGTGGCTCAGACAGGTGATGATCTAAACAACCAGATCATCATTCAAAGAAGAAACAGGACACGTGTGTGTGCAAAGATGCTCAAACCACGGTCCACTGATTGACTTTTACCTTGACAATGTCAAATGCACTGCTGGTTGTGTTTACCTCATCTGCACTGACACGTCACAGTCAGCTCAGTCGGCTCATGAGGTGGCCAAGAGCTGAATGACTGAGTGTATAGACTGAATGATGGCACTGTGGATGTTCTGCCAGGAGTCTGACTGAGCTCAGCAGTTTAACTCAAAGACGTCTTGTCTAATGACATTTTTTTTGTTGTTGTTATTATTTTTCTTTTTCCCCAGTGACTGGTCTGAAGTGCTGGTAAAAGCCTCTGAGTATGTTTCATTTTTACAAAAGCTGAAAACTTATTGATCTGCATTTCAAACACTCTCCTGTAACCAGGCAGACTAATTCCGCCAATGTCACGCACACAGCCTATGAATTAAACAGCAGCTTATGTCTCCATGGTAACCTCCATCCAGTTAGTATTAACAGGAAATAACCAAAATGCAGTCAGTCATACCAACCTGCTTCACAAACTCACGATATAAACCTGTATTTCAACTTCCGTAGAAGTTCGCCAACACAACTCAACAGTATAAATCAATCTAAAAGTAATTGCCAGGGCACAGACATAGTGAGTGACGTCACATGACTCATCAATGGAGCCGAGCTATAACTGGACTGAATTTGCATCTAAACAGCTCAGACACAGTTTAACTCTTCGGCCTCTCGCTGCAGCAACATGTGCTTTTTCTTTCCACAGATCTACAGAAGCACCTTCAGAGGTTGCTTCACATGTTTATCATTGTGAGTTTGCCTGCTGGGATCCTTCTTTGGTAAGACGAAGCACAACAAGGACCAAATGACTATTGATTGTCAGGCATTAAAAATGTGAGATATGCTGCTGCTTCGACGTGTGAGTCATTGCTTTCTGAACGCTCAGACTATAAAAGCAAGTCTGCTTTGACTATGAAGCACTGTTATTAAAACCAGCTTTTACTATTGATGTCTATGAAAGCTGAGAAGTTCTTTAATGAAGCACTGGAAGATTTTTTTCCCCACAGGAGACGCTGAAGTACATAACTACAGCTGAATGGTGCTGATTCCACAGGGAGCATATACAGTATGTACGTACGTGTCTCTGCGCAACAAAACACAAGCTCGCAAACATCTTGAATGTGTGAATGTGTGTAATGAGCATGCTCCTCAGTGTGGGACAAAGAGAGCCTGACAGAAAATAAATACCACTATTAGGAGGAGGCTTCAATCCTGAAGAAAAGAATGACAGCTGGAAGAATGGTGGGCAGCTGGTGGAGAAAGAGAGATAGAGAGGGAAGGAGCCGACAAAGAACGAAAACGTGACAACAGCTGTTTGGAGAAAAGAAAAAGAAAAGAGAAACCTACAAAACAGAGAACAATGACGGGGTTATTTTAGAGTAAATAAATGGGCTGAGAACTGAGAGTATTAGAGGGAAACACTGGCAAGACAACGCAGTGTTTTCTACATGTGGAACAGCTCATGACGGGGATGTTTTTTATTATAGCTGTGGCTCAGGACTCACAAACCGGCAGGTCGGTGGTTCGATTCCCGGCTCCTCCAGCCCGCATGTTGAAGTGTCCTTGGGTAAGACACTGAAGATGTGTCATCAGATGTGTGGATGTGTGTGAATGATTAGCCTCTCAAAAAGCCTGTCTGCGAACAGAGCTGTGTGTGTGGAAGGGAGAATGCAGCAAAAACCGTGTAAAGCGCTTTGAGTGGTCCGAGTGACTAGAAAAGTGCAAGTCCAAACATTTACCAATAAACAAACAAAAAAAGAACAGAAGAGCAAAACTAAGATTAAGTCTAAGGATGAATGACGCTTGCTAGCTGGCTAAATTACTCACTAGCCATCAAGCTGAGTCAGGCTCCTGTAAGGGTTTTCCTTCAGCACCATGCTAGTATGCTAAATACAAAACTAAAAACTCTTGTTTTATCTTCTCCACTTGCATGTGATCTGCTGCCCATCCATCCAGAACTGACTCAGACTTCATGGATCATCAGGCTGAACAGAAATGACTTGGGTTAGTTTAGAGAAAGACTGGAGTTTGGCTTTGAGGAGCTACTTGGTCTATGTTATGGGAACTGCAAAAAAGTGACAGAAGAAGTACTTGGTTAAAGTCACAGAAAGGTCTGGTTCTTGATTGTTGATGGGAAATGGAAAACTGCTGTGATAAAGTTCAGAGTTGCATCAAGTGCACAAACATTCACAGGAACAATCAACTAATGCTGTTGTTCACCATCTCACACTGAGATCACTGTGGACTGTGGTGTTTTATCCAATCAAAAAGCACAGATTGAATTCATTAAAACACACCAATATCCCTGAGTGGGACCCAGCAGCAGCATGTAGCATGTGTGCAGGCGGACGCTCTGAGTCATGGCTGAGTGGGACACTCTCCCTGCTGTCACCTTCATTAGCCTAATTCTCCTGCACACTCTAATTGATTTATCATCGCCACTCCACCTCTGTCCAACTGCATCAGTCATTTTTCAAACACACACTACACACACACACTTAAGTTCAATATATCATGTGCAGAAAGACATAAGCGACCCTTCTTTCCATTACCGTCACACACGGGCCTCCACCGCTCGGCTGGTGGCAGCGGAGGGAGAATTCACTTTACAGCATAAACAGATTGCCATACAAGCTAAAGCGCTTGCACTTGAAGGGGCTGTCGAGCAGCGCTGTAAAAGCAGCTGGGGGGGAACAGCCTGGCAAGGTGTGTCACCCTCATTCAGCAGCTAACATGCAGCGGAGGGGGTGGAGGAGGAGGAGGGATGTTAGGCGGAAGAGGAAGGTGTAATCACTTTCCCAGGCAAATCCAATAAGCCGGACCGGCTCCCTCTCCTTCTCCTAAATCCTTCCATGCCTGTTTTCCTTGAGTGAGCGTCTGCTCCGTGGACCGCCGCTGGCCGGGCTCCACCGGTAACCCGATACGAATGACAATGCGAGGCCTCCTGAGGCTAATTGATTTAGCTTTCTCTCGGCCATTTCAGAGATGCCAAACAATGATGCCACTTGTTGTCCCTGCCAATTCAGGAGAAAAGCCTCTGCTCTGAAAGCTTTTTCCTTTCAGCCGCTTGTGACAAATTGGTGGTTGTGGAGGATCCTGCTTGGCTGCAATCCCCTCTTTTTAAAAACCAGTTTCACATGGGTATTTTCATTTTCTCTTTGTCTTTTTATTTTGCCAACAGTTACAGTTTTGCTGCTGAGTGCTCTGAACATAATGTAGAGCTGCAGCTACAGCTACAATAATCATCGGCAGCACCAGACATATAACAGCACTGGACTTTTGGTCCGTGTCTGAAACCACTTTCCTCCACACCTGTCTGACTGCCTGCAATTATTCTTGCAACTTCTTTTTTCCATTGTCTGACAGTCCTGTGTATTCAACAGAGGTCTACAAAATGAATGCCACTGTATGAAACTGTCCGTCATGGCAAAGCAGAAAGTATCTGGAGAAAACCTGGAGAGACACTGAGATAAAACCTCTGCAGCCTCGTCATGCAAATGTTGTTTCAGTCAAACAGAACGCATCAGAATGATGCACGAATGTTGTATGTTCTCTCTCAGTGGCAAAACAGGAAGTAGTTAAACAAACCATCTTAATTTGACACTGAAGACCAAGTTGCATGTCCGACCTTCAGTGAAGCCCAGCATTTTCCAAAGCATGTCCTAGTGGTGCCAGATGAGAAAACACAAGTGTGAGTTAGGGATTTGTTGAAGCTCCAAAAAGATGTATTTTATTCTTTAAAGTCACCCACAGAGGTTTTGGTCATTAATAGTAGTGCTGTGCTCTGCTAGCACGCACACAAGGGGGAGAACACACTACATAAGAGCACAACAAGGCTGAGAACATGCACTAATGGACGGCTGGTGGGACTGATGCAAGAGGAGAAGACGACTGCTGTGAAACACTAGTATAAGGGACAAATGTCCCTTTGCTGTATTTGACTCTGTGGGTCTATCATACTGTTTACAGACATACAAGGTTGTATTCATGTGTTTACAATTTGGATTTCACACTTCATCACTGTACATGACCAGTTTCTCTATCTTCTCACACACCATGTGAAGTTGTACTGACGGTTGCCTGGATACCGCAGACATCATCTGTAATCTCTCTATGAAACCACACCTCGTTCTACCATTTCTCGTCCACTCCTGCCTTGTTTCTCATTCTGCTTCCTCCGTCCGTCCCCACAGGAAGCGGCGCCGTCCCTCCGTCCCTCAACTCATTTACTGTTAAGGTAGCACTGTACGCTCTGACCCCGTGTCTCTATTTCCTTGCTTGTACCTTGCTTCGAGGAATCCAACCCATACATCACCTGTCACGTCCGGGCTGCACCAGACACACTCCACGTAAACACACACACACACACACACACACTTGGATTTCTGTGTTTATGAGGACTTTCCATTGATTCTACCATGGAGTGTAACTTTTACCTCCAGACGTACAATAAAACATGTTTTGTGAAGCATTTCATGAGTCTGTTGTCGACGCCTCCGTAACAAAGTGGTTTATTGTTTGATATGAATATTCCCTCTTCAGTGTGCAGGATCCCCTGCTTTCACTCAAACACCCACCTGTGCAACTGTTTCCAATTCCCCACTACATGTCCAGTATACCTCAGTTCTCTATTGCTATATCTGCCTCAGCATCAAACCCTCTTGTTAGCTGCTCCTGCCATGACTCCTGTCTCTGCCTTCTGAGACATTTTGTCATCTTGCTTTGCCCTTTTTGCTCGGTTCATCTAATCCTAACAGACTAGCTGTTATCAGACGTCAATTTGAATCACACACACACACTTCACCTGCATGTCTCTGCCTTGTGCAGTATTTACAGGGGGAGTCGTCTCGACAGGTGTCAAGTGCAACAACTCAGGAGCAGCCACTGAGTAAAAGTTGTGTTAAGAACAAGTCAAGCAATGAACATAAATGCAAGTATAACTCTATCAAAGTTTGACACACACACGCACACACACACACTGCAAAGAGACACAAATTGAAGACCTCTTCATGGTGGAGAGAGCATCTATTTGCCAACACAACATATTCAAGCTGACAGTTTAAACTTTATTCTGAAGAAATATGTCCTTAAACTTCAATTTAAATCTTTACCAAGCAGCAACTTGAAGCACCACAAACTTTACTACTTTGAATAACCACCAGAGTCTGAGTCAGTCCCCAAAGACTCTGATGTTTAAAAGTCCAAACTTTCCAGCAGAAATGAACACAATAAGCACAACCTTTGGTTACTACAGCTGAGTTCCTCCTTCATGACGACTGCATGGAGCTGGATTTTCATATAACTCGCTCAAAGTTGTGTATAATTGAGGTCATACGGTGCTGAATGACAGGTGGTGGAGCATATGCCTGCCACAAGCCGGCGTATTGTCTGTATTATCTGATAGCTGGATGGTGCCATATGCTCGGAGCAGTTTTATAACCTCTCCTCAGACACCTGTAGGTGATTTATTTACATTTCTAGGATCGTTTCCCTACAATCTGATCTGATTTCTCATTTTAATGTTCACATGAAACTCCCAACCATAAATCTGATCAGGACACCTCCAAACAGGCAGACACCAGCTGTAACAGTGAATATTTATGAATGAGCATGTGATCATTTGCATATATGTTAATATGTCCACTGTTTTCCTACTTGTGCAGGATAAACTCCATCACCTCCCACCACCCTTGGCCTGCCCCAGAGTTCACGCATGCCGTTTGACTGACAGCATCCAAATGACAGTGGCCTTTCACCGTGTCAACCTCCCATCATGCACGGCTGCAGATAATTAATGAGCTGAGGCGTTGGTGTGCGAGCCGGAGATAATTTTCATCATCTGTCAGTCGGAGGTCTAAATGTAAAGAGGTCAGAGCCTGGAGGATTTCAAGAAGGCAGACAATCCATGAATCTGTGATCCCGTCTGTAACTGGGCAAATCCATGGTTTAACAGATGAAGGAAGGAGCGCCAGCCGAGGTCGGAGCAGGAAACGCCCAGGAGCAAAGATATCAACAAATGCCAAAAAGATTTTATGATGACTGGCGAGACAGTGGGGAGGAGAGCTACAACAACAAAGCCGCAAAGCTGTCTGTTGCTACCTTTTACAGTGGCTAAAATAAAGGATGTGCATTATGGTAAATACTGTCGGTGCTTCATCAAAGTTTAATATATGGATTTCATTAAATAGCAGAATGCATTATATAAGTTTTATTGCAGATATAGTATCAGTAATGGTTTCTGGCCAGGAAGTGAAAAGAAACTGCAGTGAAGAATCCCAAAGTAGCCGGCAGTGATTTGTACAGAGGAGCAGAAGGATGAACAACCCTCAGCTGCTGTAGAGGCCCGACGTCAGAAGGGAAAGAGACTGATATGGTAACTGGGTTTATCAGGGCAGCCAGACAACAACACTTTTCTACAGCTAATTTCACATCAAAGATCCCAGGATTATCCTCAGCATGCCCCCTGCCTGTATGAACGAGACGAGGCCACGCCCACGGAAATGTCAGAAACATTAGCCAATGCTTTCAGCCGCCTTGTTGACACGCTGACTTTACCAGACGCCAGGTGCCAGATGAGAGAAAAGTCCGCATGGATTAATTCATCTTACGTTCAAACATTCAAAATCAAACGTCACACACACACACACTCACGGTGCTTGGTGCAGCATGGCGGTCAAAAACAGTTTCCTCCTTCTGGACGGAAACACCTGTCTAACCACGAAGGTTCCTGTAGGCTAAATCAATCATTCACGCTGTCAATCACTGTGAAAACCAATCAACATTAATTTCCTCATAACCTGCTCTTACACATTGGATACAACATCGGTCTGGTCGTCAACCACAGACAGGAGCCGACTGTGGCCACAAGAGGGCAGTAAGCTACGAAGTCATGAATGCAGCTGAATGCTGAGGTGTCTGTTTGCGGCTTTAACTGACCATGCAGTGTTTGTAAATGCCACTTATAGTATCCTAAAACAGAAGCAAAGCGTCCATATCATGGCTTTTATTACATCAGTGTCAGCCTCAAATATCCATAATCCAACACTAAAATGACACTAAATCTGATATCTACTGACATCGACACCAGGTAAATAAACTTCAGCAGGTAGATTTAGACTTTGGCTGGTGTCACACTGTATCCTACCATAATAATACACAGTGTCCGTAAAACACTGAAACACCTGATAACTAACTAGTCTAACACTCATTAGAGAAGCTTCTTCATCCACCTGGTTTCCCTTTACTTTTCTTTTTTTAGTATCATGTCTGATACTTGTTTTGTCCAACATCCAATATTTACCCACCTCCCAGTGTCCACACCTGGGGGACGGGATCCAAACTCGCCCTCTGTACAACTGTTTAAACATTAAGTGGAAGCCCAGCACTCAAGAGTCAATATCCAGCCTCTGTTCCAGCTAATTTTATTTTTACTTACTTTTAGTAGGTGAACGACGCCCTGAGGGTTGTTCGGCATCTCTCATGAAATATGCACACATCTACAGTGCAGAATACAGTGGAGATGGTGGTGATCACTGATGCTGCACCCATACAGCGAAGGTGCTGACCCACAGGGTGAGGAGGTAACATGACGAAGCAGTGATGAGAAGTTTGAAGCTTTAGAAAACGCCCATGCAGGAGCTCCTCACCTCGCCTCACCACGCTCAGGCTTACACTCACGCTCTCCACATGACAAGAGTGGGAATCACGACTAACGTAAAACCCACACACACACACACACAGGCTGTTATGGAGAGGATGCACACTGTTTGAACACTGAGGCAGAGGTACAGTAGTATGTAAGAGACACATGAACGCTCCCTCAGGACGTGAAAATAAAAAAGAAAAGCCAGAGGGAAAGATGGAGAGGAAAGATGGAGAGGAAAGAGCACAATCACTTTGATTTCTTCTCTCAGCAGCCTTAGTTTAAAAATAGAAACTCTGACATGACGGTGCAATGTGGGAGAGGAGAGGAAATGTGTTTCTGTCTCTCAGCACTTACTCCAACACTTTAGATCATGCACATCATCACATTCAGACTGTACACCATGAAGATAAGAGGCTCATCGGGGGGGTCTTAGAGGATCCCAGAGGGCCAATAAAGACATTAGAGCTCCTCTGCTTCAAGAACATCCCCTGATTCATTACACATGATCGATCAATTTGAACCACTTATGTTTTACAGTTTACTTAAAAGGATTTGACTTCTATACCTCCTGGAGTGAAAGCTGAAGACCTACCTCACGCAGAAGGGAGACGAGCCGAGGTGGAAGAAGAAGAAGAAGAAGAAGAAGAAGAAGAAGAAGAAGAAGAAGAAGAAGGAGGAGGAGAAGGAGGAGGAGGAGGAGGAGAGCAAAGTTTGACAGCACAATCCAAGCATCCGTCAACAGAGTGTCTACAATCCCCCAGTGAGCACAAACAGATTGATTGCACTGCTTTACGTCATTTTTTTTTTTTTAAAGATATGCAAGACAAAAGGCTTTGAAGTAACGAGCCGGGGAAAAGCTAATGAACTCCCCTTTTTGTGGTGAGATCCACTCAGCTCCACAGTTAACCAGTGAGAAAAGCAGTGGATCAAAAAAGAAGAAGAAGAAGAAGAAGAAGAGGAAAATTTGCCGGGGTTTCCTGTTGTTTTTTGTTAAACCGTGCCGGGTGTGTCACTCTGTCACTTTGCCTGTGTTTCCTGTACTCCTGTCTGTGTTGAGCGCTCACTGGTGGAGGAGTCGTTTCCCAGCGGTCGACTTCACCTCCTGCCTCAGCCTGTACAACACAAGCACACTGTCTCCGCCTCTCTCTCTCTCTCTCTCTCTCTCTCTCACTCTCTCTCACTCTCACTTTTACCTCATCCTCTCTCTCTCTCTCTCTTTCCTCTCTGCCTCCCTCTATTTCTCATCCTCACATCTCCTGACTGATCTTTTATTCCTTCCAGGCTTTTCCCTCTGCCCTCCTCCTCCCATCAGCTCCAGTGATCGCAGCTTGTTGCACGGCCGATGGACGCGCCACGTGTTGTGCGCTCTCTCCTCTCTCTTTTTTCTCTCTCTCTCTCTTCCTTCCTCACCCACCTCTGTTCTTTCTCACATCATTCCACTGTTCACAGTCTCACAGCCACACATATGCTACTCTGCCTCAGTCACAGTGTGTACTTGCCCGAGACACATGAGATATTTAAAGGTCCCATAACGTGTAAAAGAGAAATTTACACATCTTTATTTTTTTTTAAATCACAAAGCAGCTCCACCGTAGCTTCTTTTATACACTACACCTCTGTATTCATATTCATGGATTCAGAAACTGAGCCTTAACACCAGCCGTCAGGACTCCCTGTGACTTTCTGATGTCACAACAAAGTAGTCACCAAGCCCCGCCCACCTGGAGCCAAAATCCAGCACTTAGCTTAAATTTAGCTTTACGTGAAATCTGATGTAATTTTCTCCAGAGAAGGCAAAACACTGTAAGTATGTAAAATACTGGACCTTTAATGACTTTAAAGACATTTTCTCTCCTTTAACCTGCTTAATACTTCAGCTGAACTTTTCGAAGTAAAGTTGGAATAATTTTGTTTTCAGACATGTTCCTCTTTTATAAAAGTTAAATGTGGTTTAACGTTCACAGTGAAGAGATTGATCAATAAAGTTTTGAGAAGATATACACTTAATCGATCAAGAATAAATCACATCGTCACAATCATTTCATGAACAGAGTGAGTAACGTTAAATATTTAACGTTACTCACTTCCTCTGTATGAAAACATTCAGAAAGTCCAGACAATATGTTTTTAATGTTGGATTATTAATAAAAAAAAGTTGAATTACTGAATCAGAACTGAACTTGTTCTTAAAATCACTGGACTGAAAATATATATATATGTGTGTGTATTGTACTAACAGATCTAATTAATTGATCCAAAAGTAAAAAAAATAAAAACCATGTTATAGATCATTTTTCTTTATGTTAGGAAAATAGTGAATACGTTTTATAATGAATTAGTTTTTAACAATGTTTTTGTGATGATAAACTTCAGGCTTCAAGGAGCGGCTAACTGATTTGGATCAACTAATTAATATACAGTGAGTTTCTGAAAAACTTCTTTTGTCTGAGCAACAAATATGTTCAATTTATGATTAAAAAAAAAAAAACTGAGGTTTTTGTTGGTTAAGTGACATTAATTAAAAAACGACCAATGTATTGACTTGAAATTAGACTTTGACACCCCCTTCAGTTTCATTTCACTCTTTTACATTACACATAGTTGCAGGATAATGATGTTTAATTATTGATTCGATTCCAGCAGTAAAACTGGAAACCAACACCCACTCCCATTTCAGAAGCTGAAATGACTGATCGTGAACGTGGCTGCCAATTAACTTCCTGCAGATAAAGTCACTTAATCAGCTGCTTGTGGTTTAATTACTTCACTACATTAATGCAACGTTAATAACAATAAATTCAGACATGATGTTCGCTGTGATGGATCACACACCTGAATTTCCACACAATATGGAGACGAACTGGTTTCTGTGTGAGATTACTGTATTTGTAAAGCTGGACTTGTGTCTGCATGGTGCCTTATGGGAAAAAAAACACTTGTCTTGGCTGGAGAGGATCTTCTATGGAAATGAATGTCAGCTGCAGCCAAAAGTATTCAGGCTTGGTTCATTGTGATACATGTGTGTAGGCGTCTGTAGCAATGTTAAAATCATTAAAACCAAAAGACTGGAAAATACATACAAATGTGAGCTGTCAGCTTCGCATTCTGATGCATGGTACATAATATATACTGGTTTTAAACGCACGTCAATACAGCTGACACGATACACTGTAAATACACCACAGTGTACAGTGCAACACCTGTAAGAGCACATCTGTAAACTGGCTAACGAACCATGTAATTGATGATAATGTATTCTACTTTCCTTGCTGTAATGGAAACGTCCTCTTTGAAGCATAAAGGTACACCCCTACCTCCCCATCCCACCACCTCTCTTTGTTTTGGCTGGGTTACAGGCACAAAATGCTTTGGAGCTGTTGGATAGTGATGTGACTTATGGCTCATTAAAAAGCTATTAGCACAACACAGCATCAAAGCTAAGGCCGGTGGCTACGCAGCCTTTGGCCCATGACAAGGCAATCAGCCCTGCAGCCAATAAAGCTCAGCGTACTAACAGGCTAAATGATGCGGCTGTTATCAGAGACATGATTAAAGACAATATCCCAGCTTAAAGCAGATTTAGCTGCTACAAAAGCATAACTGCTGCATGTTAACATTTATTATTTTGCATTGCAAATCAATGTCACTGCAGCTTCACACGGGTTAAATGAAGGCCTGTTGAGTTAAGAGATGATTACAAATGGCCACAAAATGCACTTTACATTTCCAACTGCTGCAGAGACGAGACAAAAATCACACAGCCAGCACCTCTTCCTGTGACAAAGTCAAGTGGTGGGGGTTTGACTCGTGCTGCGGCGGGGTGATAACTGTACAGCCCTTCTTCTTGTCACTCAACCATCATAACTCCTGGGAGCTGCTCCACAGTGCTCTCTGACATATGTGCACTAGAGGCAGCAGAAAAACAACGAGCGGTTCAGTGGGTACGAGAATGGATGATTTCTGAAGAGTTCGTTCAGTGTTTCTTTCAGTAAATGTGAAGAGCTTTAGTTTAACAGCTGCATTTAACGGGTAAAGTCTGGAGGTTTGTTCACTGCAGTTTGTAAACACAACATTCAAACTGGGCCCCTCCTCTCGGGCTCAACCGTGCACGCCTCCTGCCCCTGACAGCAGCAGCAGCAGTTGTCAGGACTGCAAAGAAAAGGAAATACAGTCCAAGTGAAGCTCTGGCCTGTCGCCAGCAACAGGAGCCTCGAGGGCTATGCTGCAACGAGTAGCAGATACTAGTGGACAACAGCTCCTAAGCACGGAGCCGCCTCAACGTTCAATAGCTAGCATGTTAGGTGGCTAATGTTTAATGGTGCACAAAGAATCTTGGGATACAGGAGGCCACGAAGGATAGGTGCAGTGTGTCCTCCTAGAACAGGGAAGAGAAGACCGGATTTGGAGGAGCGTTAGAACTGGGACAGGCCTTGTTGTCACGACGTTGTGACATCATCGGCCTTCAGATGCGTCCTCCAAAGGATCCAGCCACTGAACTGAGACACAGCGACTGTCTCTGCTTGTTGCTGTTGTCTTGTATTTTTAAACTTTGTTTTTTTTTTTTTTATATTGTGAGCCGTCGACCACAGCGCCGTCCTTCAGGATGAATAAAGTGAATCCATCTATCTATCTGGAGAAGTTATTAGAGGTTCTGCTTTGGTTTTTTATTTTATTTTTTTTTTGTCAAGTCACCACAGTTCCCCACAAATCACAGTGATTATTCAGGAGTTCAATTTCTACCTCTGCTGCTACAACTTGTGTTTAAAGTTGCATGTGTTTGACGCCCTGCAGCGGCGCAAGGATTGTTATTCATTATTTTAGACTGACTGATGGATGGTGCAACCTGATAACTGATTTTGCTTCTGCTTTTGGTTTTTAAACCACAAAAACTCACTTTTCTTGGATTCTAGTTTCAGTTAGTGTCACTTTTTGTATAATTGAATTATTGTGGATGTAAGAAATGATCTTTTCTCTGTCTCTTCCTCAGTTTTGCACATGTTCACATCACAGTTGTCAAATGTCTGAAATGAAGCTCCTGCAACAGAAATCTCACTCTTAGCTAGACTTTCATGACCGATTCAGGAAACCCAGGTTTCACACTTACAGGACATCTAAGAAATGCAGACAGACGATAATAATAATGCTAATCAGTAACTGAAGTGCCTGTAATGGCACTAAGAGAGGTTTGACCGAGGGCACAGCCTCAGACACAGTGTTCCTGTAGTACGATCCTCAGACAAGATCAAAGTGAACCAGGTATCAAACACTTTAATTTGGGGGCAAACCACTGAAGTATTTATAAAAATGATACTTAACAAGTGCATGTTTTTTCTCTAATGACACTCGAGCATCACAGGGACAGAGCTGTGAGGGCTGCAGCCCTGCAACACACTCAGAGACAACAAATCGGGCATCTGGTGCCGCTTAATCAACCGACAACAGAAAAGTGACGGTCGTGACTGTTTACTTGATTGGTTGGTTGAGTTACTGATTGATCAACACACACACACCTGTTGCACAACAACTCCTGATACAGAACAACAACAATCAGAGCTCGAGAGGTGACAAGGTCACTGTGACAAGTCAGACGCAGCAGGAAACACTGTGGATCAGTCGTGACCATGAGATGATCAATGTCAGGAGCAGGTTTCATAACCACAGCCTGAGTGCAGTCTCACCCACAGAACCGGTGGTTATCAGGGGGAGGAGCCTGTTCGTCCACCAGTTGCACCAACGTCAAAATGTAACAGCTACTTCTATACAAATGGCTTTTTTTTTTTTCCCCAAACAAAGGAGAAACTGAAACCTGCCGTTCTGCTTATTGAGCAGGATTCATCCCACACAGTGCAGGAGGATCTGATGTCAGGACGGATCAGGAAACACTCCCTGAGTTTGTTAAATGAACTCAGTCAGTGATCCTGAAGTTTAATTATTGTTGTGCCCCCCCCCCCAAGCCCCAGTCATATGCAATGAGGCATTATGAGTGACTGTGTGAGGATGTATGTGTGTGTGTGTGGATGCATCTTCGCCTCCTGTGTTTCAAGCCAGCCTCTGTCTCTGTGGTAAACACAGGCCTAACAGTCGGCTCAGGGGAAGCAAAGGGACACACATCTGATTTAACACCGGCGTCCTGGGGGGCACAAATGAGGACCCCTGCAATCCCTGTGAAACTTATACTCATACACACACACACACACACACACACATATGTACGCCGCCCACAGGCCTGATTTCCATGGCGACTTTCAGCCAATGTCACGCAGCGATGTTAGGGCTCGGTTCCCTCTGAGGAGCCGTGTCGTTAGTATGCTGCACAGAGTCGACATCGCTGAAAGACACAAACCACTCCTCCTCTCCGTCTGTCTGTCTGTCTGTCCATCCGTCTGTCTCTGTCTCTCTGCCCTCAGTTCAATAGTTAAAAACAGGGTAAAAAGGTAAAATTGCGCCTGGCTCAGGATGAAGTGAGAGAAAATTGGTTTTGAGCTCATCAACCTCCTCGACCCTGCGAAAAGCAGAATAAAGTGCAACAACTTAAATTCCATCCCTGCAGCAATTACAAACCCAGAACATTATGATGATTGTTTATTGGTAACAGATTTTCACCCTGCAATAAAGATCTTTGTCGTCCAATAAAACGTGTTTTCAGGATGAAAGTTGTCTCATCTCAGGTGTAAATCTGTTAATAAGCAGCAGCTGCAGGTCAAACTCCCACACCATTTTACTTTTCACGCTCTTTCTCCAAAGTAACGACATGTATCTGACTAAAAGATCTTGTACAGTATATTTATAGTTAAGTCATGATAAACACTCCTGATCTGAATATTTCATTGAAGTGGGTCATTTTCAACAACAGCCATGTCATGGGACTTTAAATGTTCCCATTTCACTTTACAAAGCATCACTTTGATAAATAGTCTGAAAAATCACCTCTTACAAATGTTTCTACAAATCTGAGTTTTGGAGAATTTTAACTTGTTTTCTCAACTTGCACTTCAAGCAGGTTTATGGAAACGCAGCTAATTAAAAGCTGGAGCACATTTACAATATAAACATGAGTTTTAAGCTGCTTAAGGGAAAACAAAATGGAAAAACGAAACGTCTGTAACAGAGTGTAATCTCCACAGATACGACTGAGGATGGTTCGTTTTCTAGACTCCCTGTGAACATGGCAGACGACCAGCTGCTGAGTGATGTAATGGATGTGGATTTGCAAAAGTCTTTCTGTGAATGATCCTGTGTATGATGATGATGATGAGGAGGAGTGGTGGTGAGGAGGGGTCCATTGTTGATGTTTTGAAATTCGTCAGTTCATGTCTGAGTGAGTGAGATAAACATTTCTCGGCAGCAGCAGCAGCAGCAGCAGCAGCAGCAGCAGCAGCAGCAGCAGCAGCAGCCTCAGTAGATCAGGATGCGGTGAAGCAACAAGACTTGCAGAGTGTTTAGAGTTCATGAATCACTGCCATCGCAATCAGAGAATATTCATGACCTGCTTAATAAACCCTCTGAACGGTTCTGTCTCAGAGCAGCGACTCGTCTCCTCCGCTGCGAGAGATTTAATTTAAAAAATGTCATTTTGTCACATATTTGAACAAAGTCATTTCTGTTTTCTCTTCCCCCTTTTTTTTTAAAATCTCACCACTTGTCTTTGTTATGTAACTTCATCTGGACCTGTGGACATGCGGTCCACTCCCACTGTATCCAATTATCTCTGCACGTCCCCTCCTCCCTGGTCCGTCCACTCTCCTGTTCTCAGGTTGATTTGTGCTGCGTTCTCTCTGTTGTCTTCAGCCTCACTCAGTTTCACGTCTCTCTTTGTTCCTTGCATGTGCTGCATAAACAAAGTCTCTTATGTAATGTAAAAGCCAAAGGAAACTCGAGCTGTCTACTGTACACACACACACACACACACACACACACACACACACACAGATGATTTAATTGTGAAAACTTGGAGCAGGAGACAAAAGGAGAGGTGTGTGTTTGTGTGTGTGTGTGTGTGTGTGTGGACTGTCACCAGCCAAGGCTGTCTCACATTAGCGTTTTTGGATTAGGTTTATTTGCTCTGCCAAGTCACAGAATCTCCAAGGACTCCAAAGATGCAGGCGGGGAAAACAAAAGGTTTAAAAGACATCAAATGAAAATGGGTTTTCAGAAATATTGTTTGAGTACAGTCCTGTCCAGGGAAGTTTTTTTTCTCCTCCTGGGTATTTACAATCTACATGCAGTGTCTTATATTACCATTGTCCTTCCAGGGAGTGTAGTGTATGTAACTCTGCAGAGATTAGGTTTATGTTTCAGACAAACTTTTACAGTCTGAAGTTCAACAGTGATAAAATGATCAGAATCAACCTTAAAAAATGTTTGTCATTGCAGAACATAAACTTAAAACTGTGCTAAAGCAGAGCTGAGATGTTTATTATTCGTCTCTTCTTCTGTAACATCTACGTCAGAATATATGGATCAAGCAGGAATCTGTATTTTTATGGTGTGTCCGTGTGCATGAAACCTGAGCGCCACAGGTTCTGGCTCTGACACTGACACTAGGTCTGTATTAAAAGACCTCCTCGACGTCCACCCTGAGGAGCTGTGGACTCTTGTGAGCCACAGCGTGTCCTCCTGCTCTTCATCTAGTCCCTCTGCTCTCCGTCCTACTCCTCACCGTCTTATTTTCCTCCCCACAATCCTCTCTGGCTGCTCCCTTCTTGCCCCCTGTCGCTCGGTTTGAAGTCTGCCTGGTCCGTGCAGCGATCTCATCTCTCGCAGTGTCGTCTTTGGTTTGCGATGTGAATATGAATGCGTGTGTCTTTATATATGTGTGTGTGCGTGTGTGATTCTGTTAAGCTTTTCCAAGGACATGGGAGTAGCTGCGTATGTACATAACAATTCGCCAAACTCCCCAAGACAGAATAAGCTGTGTGTCCTCGCACTGGAAAACATCCAATTTGATCCTTTTCTGATCTGAAGCTGCCTTCGTCAGTATGTCACTAAATTTATATATAAACGTTTAAAGTTTAACCTCCCACCGTATTTATAGATCTAAACCTCCTGTCTGACTGTCCTTGTCCTGCCTGGAGTGTTACTCTTCAGGTTTCCTGTCACCTCACTTCTGAGGTGCACGTCATACAGCTGGAGACCAAAGTCATCAGGTGCATGCTGGGACTCCACTCAGCCAAATCACAGGTGGCGGCAGGAAGCAGTAGGACGCTAGAACGTGACGATGTGATTAATCACCTGTTCAGACCTACACGTTACAATGTTAATGTCGTTCTGTGACAGCTTCAGGGCCGGCTGTTGTTAACCTCATCGGCTCTACTTTGCTTTACATTTCAGTCAGACAGGGACCAGTCAGCTGACCTGCCTGTCAGTCATGTAGAGTATCATCGTCCACTGAGGTGTGATCAAGGTCTGTCTCTCCTGGGAGCTTGTCTTCATTAAAAGCCTGCTCGAATTAATTTCCCTCCTTATTATTATTATTATTATTATTATAGATTAAAGACTTGACTGAGTCTTTAATCTTCTGTCATCACACACTGAACAAACTGAGAGATCGGAAACAAACTGATTTATTCAATCTGTGGTTAAGTCCAGTATCTGTAAAAATATCATTGACTCTATGACTCTAATTTCTCTTCTCGATACAATAATCTCACACCTGTTAATGCTGCCTGTTCTACTGTGTCGGTTTTTAACAGTATTATGAGGTATCTTGTAAACTGAAATGTAATTACTTTTCTGTTAAGTTTCAAGCCATTTGCTGCATGACAGACTATAAAATGTCTTAAAAGGAGAAGTGCTGTGAACTGGAACAGCTCATCTTGTAGTTTCAGGAAGTAACAAACAGTTTTTCTTCACTGTATTATTATCATATAAAGGTAGACGTGTGTCTTAAAGCTCCATACAGTATAAAGGCAGATGTCCATGTGTAGTGTAATTATTGATCAGCTCTAGGTTCTATATTAATACTGTGAAAGTGTCAAAGCCTCAGTCCACAGAGAAATGCACACAGCCTGTATTCAGAAACTAGCTGTCAGGACTTCCTGTCACTCTGTGATGTCACAACAAAGCAGTAAACAAGCCCCATCCACTACCTGGACCCACCATCCAACAACTTGCAGGATTTGGTTTTATTCTAAAACCTGCTCTGTTTTTACTGGATCACTCAAAAAACCAATCAGCCAATCAGAGGAAAAACTCAAAGGAAACAAACACAGAATAAAAGGAAGATATAGATGTTAAACTGTTTTGTTTTGTTTGAGGCCTGGTTCCTCTGAACTGGATGAGGTTCATATGAGTGACAAGGGTTTCATGAGATAGAAAATGACCTCCATTTAACAGGAACTTGTAATCCTTTAATTGGGGTTAAAGCATTAAAAACCATCCACATTATGTCAGCGAACTGTGAAGCTCTTTTCTGGGTCACGTTTCAAAAAAAAATCTTAACAAAAGCTCATTAAGCAGAAAGATTTTTTTCTTTTTGACCTTTCACGAACTTCTCAACCCTTCAACCTCAGTCTGCTCAAACAGCTCCTTCATACAGGACTCACAACGGCACATAAGAGGTTTTCACTCCCTGCTCATTACCAGTGTCCGAACAAAGCAAAGTTAAATTTGTCGACTGTAACACAGCACTCTGATTCTGTTTTCTTCAATGGGAGAACGAAACGCCTCTGTTGTCACAGCTGTTGTGTGATATACACAGACGTTGACTACTGCACCACAGGAGTTAAGGGTCAGGCAAAGACTTTCTCAGGGTTTCTATCAAGAGCGTCTAATGGACAGATAAATGCTCTGAAGTGCTCTTAAGAAAGGTTGAAAGCCAACACTGCAATCAGAGGCAGGAATCAACACGGTGCAGTGCAGAACAAACAGGAAGCAGTTGATAGTGACTCAGAGGAACGCAAGACTGTGACTCCTGCATTAAATTCACAAGTACAGTGGCCCTGAGGGCTCAATAAAGTGTAACCCAAGAAAACACACAAAGACAACAACTTCAGACCTGGGTGATCCACTCCATTTATCAATCTGTCTCTCTTAATTTGCACCTTCATTAAATTAAACTCTAAGTATTGCACAGAGTCTTGAATTTCTCATTAGAGCCTCACACTGAGATTTGTTGTTGCCACATCAACCAAAGTTTCTAATCAGCCTCAGTGTTTTTTAGCAGCTGTCATCCAAAATTAGAGAAAATCTCATTTCTATTTTCATCTTATTTCTATTTCTGTTTTTTTTTTTTTGTGCCTCGGCTTCAACGATCGAGTCGAGTGTATTAGACAGAGAAGCTGTTGTCTTCATCTTCCATTTAATTAAGACAGACCTGAACCAGAAATGACTGGAGGGAAAAATAATTCATGCACAATCAAAAGTACTCATTTGGCGCAGGGAGAGCATCATTCATTCATTCGTTCGTTCACTGCTGCTGCTTTTGTGATTCCTCTGAGCAAGGCATTTACTCTGAGTGGCTCATTACTAAACCAGTTATCAGACTGTGCAGGATCGAAGCAGCAAAAAAACAAACAACAAAACCCAGACGTAGAAATAGTTTAAACTCAGTCAAGCCAGTGATGAAATTTCTTCCTAATCGACAGTATCGTAACACTGTAAATGCAAAGCTGCAGCATCTGTCAATTGTATGACATGTCTTCCAGGAGGCATATACATATATATAGATATAGGCAGGGGGCAGGATGGGAGGAGAACACCACCTGAAATAAGTAACCAGTGGTCACATATACTGTACGTCTGATGAGTCAGATTATTAATGGACCAATCATTATCAACTCACCTGAACCTGTTGGACAAATATAATCTGCATCTAATCTGTGCTGCTGCTACAGAAACGGCAACATGTGGATCATCATTCAAACTTTGTCATGACAGTTTGTTCGAGCTGATGAAGCTTAACTCTGTGGTTTATACAGTGTGTTGTTGTCTATAATCCTAAGCACATACACAGACACACCAGCTACAGCAATGGCACCTTAATCATGAACAAATGTAAGGTTGTGTTTCCATAGAAATGTGACACCGTTGCCATGGTACAATCCTTGTTACAGAGACAAAAGACTATTTTTGTCTTCATGGGGATAACTGCTGACCGGTGGTAAACACAGATACTCCTCCATCCAAACATCAATAACATCATGAGTATCAGCTCGGTATTGATTTTATCTCTGTCTGTCATTTTTAAAAAGCAACGCCAGCAACATTACACAACCGAACAATGACTGATACATGCACATGGAGGAGAGACACGCTCATTATTTCTCATGCGTATGTTTTTTTTTTCCATAATAGCTTTTAAATTAAATCTACAGCCCTGTCGCACAAAAGTGAATCATTTCGAATTAAAACGTCTGGTAAAAGTGTAGATGAACAAAAAAAATGTCCCTGATAGATATGAGGATGTAGGGGCCGTGTTTTTAACAACCAGGGCTGCAAACTGGTTTATCAAGAGGCACATTGTGCGCTGAAAAGAGTCGGCTACAGGCCTGGAAAGTCAACGATCAATAAATGAATTTAAATTGATGAGTAGAATCACAAAGATTTCAAAGACAGACTGATAGATAGTTCAACAAGTATCTGACACCTGAGGTTCATCTCTGACAATTGTTGGGAGGAAATAAAAGTATTATGTTGACATCTTACACATAAAGAAACGATGCTGGCCAGAGCTCAAAGTGATTTTTTTTTTTTTTTTGTTAAGGGTAAATGGACTGCACTTATATAGCACTTACCTCGTCTTAATGACCACCCACAGCACTTTACACAGCGGGCTGCATTCAACAAGTCATTCACTCAGTCATACAGCGCTTTTCTATCACATTACACTGATGATACATCAAGTACATATTCATCAGGGCAGTTTGGAGTTTACTTCTTGTCGGAGGAGGAGACGAGGAGCAAACCAGCTGCCTGCTGATCAGTGAATACTGTGGTTTATATTCATGTGCTGGTTGGAAAAGTGAATGTGTTTGCATGTATCAACACCATCACAATGACTACATAGTACAGTATATGGTTTAGACCAACTTCGCGATGTCAGTGGTATTCAAGCAGCAGTTTAACTCCTTGTTGTTCCGCTCACGTCTCTCTGATGCTACTCTCTCATATCAAACAGGATCTAGCACTCGACCTATAAACGCCATTTTACACTTCATCGCCAAACTGAGAAAGTTCACCTGTGGCAACACACATACCATGTAGTGCACACACACACACGGAAAGCCTCCAGCCTGAACTCCAAGGTGAGCATCAAACAGCGAATCTCTTGTGTAACTACTCTTGATCTCTGCTGTTCCTTCCTCTCTGGGTCTCGGACAAGATCAGAGGTGATATTTAAAGAAATGATGTATTGCTGATCAGCAGCTCGGGACTGGTTGAACTAATTATTCTCTCAGATCTGCACTGAAGTGCCCTACAGCTGCAGCACCAGCAGCACCGGTGGTAAAGGAGCATCCTCCCCTGTCTTTGTCCTGCTGGTATCGACCAAACCAAACCAAACCAAACCAAACCAAACCAAGATGCAGCAATATACCAGGTGATATACTGGGCAAAAATATCAACCAGAACCACATTCATATTCTACCACAGCTTGTTCCTGACACAGCTTGTGCAAAATACTGCAGCAGAGAAACACTGAAACATTGACAAATCTGTACTGATAAAACTTCCTGTCAGATCCTCTGCTCAACAAGAAAAGCTCTGCAGCATTGTCTCTGTTAAAAACATCAGTTAAATCTAAACCTTCACATGAAACTCAGCATATATAAATGTGGGTGTGTGCAACTTTGAATTCAATGTTAAAATGAGCAGAACTGCATTTAGAACGAACTGCTGCTAAATAAGAGCAGATGCTGTGCTATTTAATAGACGTCCTGGATATGTGTAAAAAGCAATAGAGCCTAACAGAAGGTTATGTCTGAAGCTGGACACACTTCCCATAATGCAACTTAATAGTGTCTTACAGTCAACAGACCCTCCGTGCCTGGAAAATACATGTTTCTTTCAAACGACAGAGGCTGCTTCAAATAAATTAGTGGAGGGCACCTTAAAACTTTTCTGACCATGATTTGCCCTACGGTACCTGTCATAAAGTGTTGGATCAGACCTGTGCTGAGGCCATAAACTGACAGAGTCTGGCACTGAAGGAAGCAGGTGGGTAATGTAGTGTAAATCAAAGTTATAGTATGTTTCTAGATCTTATTACTTAGGTGACAGGTCCCATTGTCAGACAAAGTTCTGAGGTCATCTGAGCCTTACACACCCTGGTGCTATGACAGTGTATTCATAATAAATCATAGTATTAACATATTATTGATAGGATCTATCATCATCCTGTGTTTTCATCTTGTGCTGGCGATAAGAGCAGAGTTTCAGTCTCTCTCTGGTTTATCTCCGTGTTCCTGTTTGTCCTTGACATTATTCACAGTCGCTGTGATCAGTCACTACTAATAAATCAATCAATTTCAGCTGATATCACTTTCCACTAAATGCACCATTCTTACTAAAGATATCCCTGGAAGTATGGTAGGTAACCTTCAATCAAAGGCAACAATTAACTTTCATTTGCACTTTTTTTTACGTCTGGGCGGCTATTTGTGTGTAGCTGTTTCTAACCACATCCAACAGGAACCTGAAGAGCTTCTCCTTCTTCACACTTTCGTTTTCATGCTCTTGACCCGTCACCTTGAACACATCTGATTCAGTCCCATAACAGAGCAGACACTTGTCAGAGGCCTCCTCAGAGGGCTTGTTTAGACAGAGAGATGGGAGTCATGACAGACAGCCGACCAGGTTTATGGGTGAAGCAGACCGTCAGTCGTGCTGCTGAGCCATAAATAATCTAAAACTTTATTGGTCCCTCTGTGGATATTCTCTCTAGGTCAGATTACAGGGTCAGTGTTGTGTTCAAGGACACTTCAGCAAGGCAGATGTTTGTCAACACAAGGCTTGTCCCTGCTTGTGTATTAATCCATGGCCCAAATGAATTTCACTACACACACACACACTCTATGACACACTCAAATGCAGATTTCAGGCTACAGATACAAGTCAGTCATATTTACAGTAAGACCAAGTGGGGCAGGTCAAGCTTTCTGCCCACTTCAATCAGACTCATTTTTGCACAAATACTAGTTTAGACACTGGCTGAGCTGAACTTATTTGACTTGTTTCTTTAGTTTTTTCCTTTGTTTTCTTTATCCAGTTGCACATACAACCTATAATTGAAACCACAAAGTCCCACCAGCCGAGTATACTATCGAATGAACTGATTTAAGGCAAGGTAGGTGAAGGCCACAACAATACACAAAGTTTTAGTCACACAACGGCATATTCAAAATAACACAAAATGACAAACAAACAAAGAAGGAAAAGAAAACCCAAGAGATGAAACTCACACAAGTGTAACATTTTGCAGCATATACACAGATCCCAACACCACAGCCAAGTGTAAACCACCCTCAGGTGGCTGCTTCTATAATCTGAAGAATCATTTTAACTCGCGGTACCATATCTTGGAACTAAAAACTTTCTGTAGCAGCAGAGTGATAGCCAGATCTCAAGGAACCCACGCTGAAATTGGGTTTTTCCAGATCAAAGCAGAAATCCTTAAGGAGCACAAAATTGGTGCAAATTGCTGTAGCATGACTGGAAACTCAACCAACCCATGAGGGTAAAGAAAAGCAGAGGAAATGTCATTACGTAAGAGAGGGGAGAGAGGATATGTTCATGTGGCTGTGTATTTGAATATGTGCATTGTATTTTACTGATATGGCTTGATATGCACTATTTATGTGTGTGTGTGTGTGTGTGTGTGTGTGTGTGTGTGTGTGTGTGTGTGTGTGTGTGACTGTGGAAGAAACAGAGACAGACAAAGAGAGAGTAGCTGGTGTGGGCAGACAGAGAGAGACTTCCTACCTCAAGGAGCTGCACTCTCACTTTGTTGTATGCTTTCAGCCAGCGAACTCTGGATGGGGAGCAGGGTGGAGGACCGTCTTCGAAGAAACTGAGACAGATAAAGCAAAAGGGATCAGTAGCTTCAAAGGGAAAAAACTTTTGAGAAGATGACTGATGGGAATCATGATTGATGAATAAATCAGTCAATAAAAATTGAATCAATGCCCTGGATCTGCAAAGGAAAACTTTGCATATTTTTTAAGTCTGCCCTAAAACAATACTTCAGTGTTTTAATGAAGATTGAAACTGTTTAATTGTGGCACTCATCAGAGTTCTCTTTATAACATGCCTCAAATGGAAGTTGTGAGATGTGAAAGCCGGTCTTGTTCTGTGGAGAATTATATATCTGACATCCCATTCTTGCCTTGCCTGATTTAGTCTTTGTTCAACTCCTGCACTAGATAATTGTTGTTATGAGATCCTTTAATTGGCAGTGAGCAAACACCAGGTTCAGTGTTAACACGAGCACCTGACTATTCTTTCATCAATGAGGCGGTACCAGTCCTCCAGAGTCATCGTCCCTGGCAATGCTATCTAAAAATGATAAAGCTAGATGTTTTATGGACATACCTGATTTTAGCCTGAGTCTTGTTATCATGGCTGTCCAACATGGGTTTGGGCAGGATGACCGAAGAGTCCTTCAGATCTTTGTTGGAACCAGGCTCTGGCAGTGGATGGTGCTCTTTCTCAACCTCTCCCTCCTCCTCTTCTTCCTCGTCCCAGGTGGACGGCTGGCTGTGGAGAGGGGGATGGTGAGGGCCAGAGTCTGGGCCTTGGCGCTCCTCAGGTTCAGAGCTGAGCTGGGAGCTGGCCGGGCTGAGGTTGCCCGATGAATCAAAGCGACTGCTGTCCGGTGGACTGTGGAGGGAGGAGAGTGTTACTTTAAATACTGTGGTTATTTGGGAAACCAACATGTGACTGGTGGACTAATACATAATATCCAATGGTTTTATGCCAGTATTTATAAGAGTGATCAACATTTAACATTGAATGGAGAACATTTGATCTTTTGATTACTAAATCAAGAAATAGGTAAAGGAAAACTCTTCAGGAAGATAGGCTGAATGAGGTGAGTGGAGAAGGGACAGCCATCAGAACGTGGAACATGTAGGTAGTGAGGGAAAAGTTTCTGTCTAAAAGCCTAAGCATGGAGAATAAAGACATAAGCTTTTTATTACAACTACTTCTAACACAGCACATTTACAAAACTCACCAACATTTTAATAAGATTGAAACTGAAAGGTTAAAAACTCTCTTTACCTGGCTAATTAAAATTATAACTGGGTAACTGAATGGGGGAGTACTGGATAGCAGCTGGATGATTGAGATTGCAAACAAGGAGAGTGGCTCCATGTTTTAACTGTCATGATTTGCTCTGTCTTGGAAGTAGGCCAAATTATTTCTCAGTGGTCCTTTTCTTCCAGTGTCCAGCCTGCAAGCGTAGTGTGCACTGCCACACCTTCATAAATCTATCAGAGTTTGATTCATACAAACACATTGGCTGGGGCTTGGAGAATAATTCAGGGGAGGCTTTATACTTGCTTCACAAGTGAAAAGCTAATAAATAAAGACCGTTGGTTTTCTTCGTTCAGTGCACTTCCATCAATGTCAGGGAAGCTATTACGGAGGTGCTGTATGTAAAAAAATAGCTCCACTGCATTTTAACCTAATGGTGAGCACCTTCCAAGCAGATGCAATCACTTTCTGTCCTATGGTTTTTATCATGAAATTCACAATGTCCTCCAAACAAATGCATTTCTTTTAACTATGTGTCTAAATCTAAGACTATGCTGAGGTGAAGTTGTGGGATTGGAAGGGGAAAAATACAGCAACTAAAGAACTGTATCAAATATAGTCCAAATAAAAATAGTTAGGGGACACACACTTTTCCATGCTAGCATGATAACTGAACAATGCCATTTATCATGCAAATTGCACTAGCCTTTTTGCAGCTTCCTTTGTCAACAGGTCCTTTGGTTGCTCTGTGCCCAACTCTGCATGCACGGTGTCAGGTGTGTCAACGCCACTCTTATCCAACTCACAAGGGGTGATCTTTAACTGGGGTTTGTCCAAACTTTCTGCTAGGGACTCTGAGTGAGAGGGGAGGCCAGACTGTGGCGACTGAGCTAAGGTGTCACAGCTTCCTGTTTTTGAAGTTCCTGCTTCTGTATCACTGGCATCTGCACTTTCAGTTTCTTCAGAACCTGGGGAAAGTTTCTCAGATTCTGGTTCGCAAAATTCATCTGTAGGTTTTGGACTTTGTGGCTGAGGTTGGACTGTGACCACAGGCGGGGTGGGTTCAGGTTTGGGTGGTTCAGAGGTCCCAAACATTGAGCCAAGTTTCATGCCAAACACAGATGATGGTTCCTCCTTTCCAGTTGGTTTTTCATCCTGGAAAATACCAGCTGAAAGGCTTTTAAAACCAGAGAAGAGACCACCATCCGTTGGTTGTGGTTGTGGTGCCTTTGGACCAGTAGCTGGGGATGGAGTGGTAGAGAAAAGAGATCCAATAGATGATGTGCCTTCAGCAGCCACAGACATAAAACCAAATTTAGGGGCAGTCAGACCTGGTATTTCAAACATGCCTTTGGTTTCAGGAGTAGCAGGTGGTTCAGCCTTGTCAAGCACTGCAGAACCTGGCCCCTCTACATGCTCAGTAGACTCATCAACCTCTGCTTTTTTCTCAAGGGAATCAGGTTTCATGGTGGATTCAGTAACTGAACCCTCTTCTTCTTCTGCTTTGTCTG
Source organism: Caranx ignobilis (assembly GCA_021432705.1). NCBI lineage: Eukaryota > Metazoa > Chordata > Actinopteri > Carangiformes > Carangidae > Caranx > Caranx ignobilis. The sequence continues at coordinate 2,089,311 of JAFHLA010000010.1, read as the reverse complement.
TCCGTTCAGCTTCTTCCACTAGCCCCTTTTCAGGAACCTCAGAGTCCTCAGAACTCTTAACAGGTTCATCTCCAGGTAAAGGCGTCACCTCTGTATCTGTTTTTTCTGTGCTCTCAACAACTGTTACATTTGGAGGAGCAGCATCCCCTTGTCCAGGCTCAACAGATTGTGGAGGTTCCTCAGATTTTGTTGTCTCAGGACCTTTAAATATACCAAATAGGTCACTGGTAAGGGATTCTGTAGCAATGCCACTTGGTAGGCCAAAGAAGCTTTTCTGCTGTTGCTGCTGCTGTTGTTGTTGTTGTGGTTGACGAGGAGCAGGTGATGATCCAAAAAGTGAACCAGGTGAACTTGAAAAAAATCCACCAATAGTTTGTGGTTTACTTTGAGTATTTGGGGTAGAAAACATTGACATAAAGCCAGAAAATGAAGCTTGTTCCGGGGGCCTCTGAGGTCCTGGCTGCCTTGGTCCAGCCATCCTTGGTCCAGCCATTCTTGGTCCAGCCATCCTTGGTCCAGCCATTCTTGGCCCTGCCATTCTTGGCCCTCCCATTCTTGGCTCTCCCATCCTTGGCCCTCCCATTCTTGGCTCTCCCATCCTTGGTCCTCCCATTCTTTGTCCTGGTGGACCAGGTGGCCTGACCATGTCTGCCCTGGGCTGCTGTTGGGGTGGTGGACTAGCAGGTCCCAGTGATGGACTAGGAGGCACCACAGTTTGAGGTGTCATGATTTCTGATGAGCTGGCAGCACTGTTTTCTTCACCTGTTGATGAGGCCACTGCAACAGCATTACTATCAGAAGGTTTCTCTAATCCATGTTCAGGTTCTGTGCTCGCTTCTCCAAGCTGTAATTTTGCTTCAGCTGGTTCATTTGCAGTTTCTTCAGTTGTGGCTTTCAAGTCTTTGTCAAGTGATTTCTCTGATTCTGAGACTGCAGTCTCTGTTCTAAGTGCATCCACCACAGATTCTGCAGGGGGGGTTTCTGTAACTGTCACTGAATCGACAGCTGATACGTCTTCCTTATCTAATTTTTCCACATCTACAGCTGTAGGTTTTTCTTCACATGAGGCTCCCTGAAGCTGCTCAGACGATTTTTCCATATCTGCAACAGTTGTTTGTTCTTCACTAAAAACTTTTTGTTGCTCCTCAGTCTGTTTTCCTCCCTCTGGAATTGCTCCTTCAACAACAGCTTTCTCACCTTCCGTATCAGTAACAGCTGCTTGTTCTTCACCACCAAGTCTTTGTGGCTCCTCAATTGTTTTTTCTACCTCTGACATTATCTCTCCATCCCCAGCAACTTTCATACATTCCACACCAATAATATCTGATGTCTTGTTTTTGTCGATTTCATCTGTAACACTCTCTGGCATCTGCACATCGTCACTTTTTTCTGATGGGCTTTTGATGGCAGCTACGTCAGTATCATCACTTGTAGACTTAATTTCTAAAGTACCTCTTTCAGATCCAGGAACTTCTTTCTCAGACACTACTGTATCTTTAATTTCTTTATCATCTTTTTGGATGTCTGACTGTTCCTCACTTACTAATTCTGCAGGTTGTTGGTTCGGTAATGACTCTTTCTCCAGTAGATTACTGGTCACATCTGGTTCATCTGTGATAGAGGCCTTATTGTCCACCTCTAGATGTGCATCTGCTGGCTTTTCAGTGGTTTTGCTAATAATGTCCGAGGTTGACTCTTGAACACCCTGGCATGCCTCCTTAACTGATGATGTGGACAGGGGCTCAGAGGGTGCATTTTCAACAGCCTCAACAGCATGATCCTTTGCTTCTTCTGTGTCTGGTGGTTTCACTTTTTCCAATGCAATGCCCTCCTCCTCAGGAACAGAGACATCTGCTTTGGTTTCCTGAGAAGGAGTCTCAGGAACAGGGACATTTGCTTTGGTTTCTTCCATGAAAGACATGCCAAATAGGCCAAACCCAGTTTTTGATTTGTTACCCTCTGAATTCCCAGCAAGAGAAAACACAGAGGAAACTTTGAAAACACTCTCTGATTCAGCTGGTTTAGATGCTGGGGGATGTGCTTCTGCTGCTTGCTGGTTTTGTCCACCAAACATAGAGAACAGTCCTTTTCCTGGGGGCTCTGAACCTCTTGGACCTGGTGGTGTAACCATTGGTCCTGGTGTGGGTACTCTGGGTCCAGGCTGGGGCTGGGTGCTGAGACCTCCAAACTTGGAAAACAAACCTGCACCAGGTGTATCCTTCTGTGTAGCAGAACCTGGCAGGATGCCACCAAATAAAGAAGATCCAGTTGAAGGCCCTCTAGGTGTTGCATTACCACCAGGATGACCCCTAGGACTAGGTGGTTGCTGAGGTGCAGATGAACCAAACATGGAAAACAGACCTTTTCCTGGAGGTTCTTTGGGTGGAGGACCTCTGGGCCGCACACCTCCAGTGGTTGGACCTCTTGGGCCAGGTGGTGGCTGACTACTGGATCCACCAAACATAGAAAATAAGCCTTTTCCCTGAGGCTCTTGTGGGGTTGAAAGTGGAGTATCTTTGGATCCAGGGGAAGATGGGGCATTTGACCCGCCAAACATTGAGAGTAACCCTGTACTGGGGGTGTCTTTAGTAGATGAGCCAGGAAGAATGCCACCCAGTATTGACAATCCAGATTGGGAGGAAGACTGCTGTGGGGCTGCACTGGAGCCACTAAACACAGAAAATATCCCTTTTCCTTGTTGCTCATTGTTCTCTTCAGCTACAGGCTTTGCCTCAGGCTGATCAACCTTGACGTCAGGCTGATCAACCTTGATGTCAGGCTGATCAATTTTGACCTCAGGCTCATCAACCTTGACCTCAGGCTGATCAACCTTGACCTCAGGCTCATCAACCTTGACCTCAGGCTGATCAACCTTGACATCTAAACTATCCTGCTTGGAGGCCGTAATTTCCTCCGTTGGAGCTTTGGCATGACTTGGTTCTGGGGCCGATGAGGTGACATCTTCTATTTTGTCATGAAGCTGCTGGATTCCTTCAGGTGATTTCAGATCTGACACTGAAGACACTTCTTTCTGTGACAAGCTATCAATGGACTGAACTTCTTCAGGCTGTTTAACGCTTGAAGATGTGATTTCACTCTTGTGGGCTGACTCATCACCTGGAGAACCTCCAGGTGATGGTGTCTCCATAGTTGTTTTTTCAACCTGACCAGTGAGGTCACTTAGAGGCTTTATCACTTCAAGTGGTATTATGTCTGCAGCTAGCAGTTTTCTGTCCCCAGAAGACTCACAAGTCTCAATGGTTTCAGTTTTAACTTCAGACCCTTCTGACAACTCACAAGTCTCAGTAGCCTCTGTTTTAACTTCTGGTGCTTGTGGTAACTCACAACTTCCAGTGGTCTCTGCTTTATCTTCTGAAACTTGTGGTGATTCACAAGGCTCAGTGGTTTCTGCTTTAAGTTCAGTGGTTTCTGCTTTAATTTCTGACGTTTGTGGCATCTCACAAATCTCAGTGGTCTCTTCCTTAACTTCAGAGGCCTGTGGTGACTCACAAGTTTCAGTAGCCTCTGTTTTAACTTCAGCTTCTGAGAGGGTTGCTTCTGTGCTTGAGCTTTTTGTTAAGCTGGGCCGTGAGTCAAGTTCGCTTGCTGCTGTTGTTGGTGTAGGTGATATCTCTGGTTCTATAGCCTTAGCATCTTCAGATATATCAGTATTTGCAATAATAATAGCAGATGAAAATTCCTTACTCTCCAATGTTGTTCCTACAGCGGGATCTGTATCTTCAGAGACACTGACTTTTGGCAGTTCAGGTTTACTATTATCATTGAGTTCATGTTCAGTTATCTCATCCTCTGGGGAACTTGCTGCTGAGACAAAAATATGAGGCAGTCTAACATAAGGTCTTTGCTCTGTATCAACAATAGGTACTTCTGGGCAATTAATGCCAATGTAGATTGATGCTGGATGGCTAATCCTTTCCTGTAATACGTTACCTACAGAGGGGATCTCACCAGATATAGTTTGTTTGGTTTCCTCCATGCGTTGTTGCTGTGACATGACATGACATTCAGATGCAGGTAAGTTATCTGTGATGGCAGAAGCCTCTTCGGTAACTGCTGATGAAACCACATCTGAAATTTCTGGTGGTTTAGCTGATGAAGATTCATGAAGGGGCAATTCAGTTTCTTGTGACAGTGCTTGAGCTAATTCTGTCTGCAGAGCTGTAGGATGGGTCATCTGTGTAATTGGAGATTTCAAAGGGCTTCTCCTGATTGACATGTCCTTTTCTTCATTTGCTAACTTAGAAGCAGCGACATTTTGATCACTGTCAAGAGCTTGTGTGGAAGGCATGGAACCTGACTCAACGGGAGTTTTTGTGGGTGAACCAAGTGTCTCTGACATTTTAACACCAGGGGTTGCTGAAGCAGGTTTCTCCTGCACATCAGCAGCAACAAGACCAACACCAGGAGTGCGTTGAGGTATAACAGTGACTGGTCTAGTGCTGACAGAAGGTTGTGATCCAACACCACTAAACAATGAGATCAAACCCTTGACAGTACTAGATCCTGGTGGTGTGGAAGATGCCTCTTTCATTTCTTTCATTTCAGTTCCAAAGCTCCTGCTGAGGCCATTACTCTTTGCTTGCTCTCCAGGTACTGAGTCATGTTTTGTTGTGGGCTGTGATGCCGTCACAGTAACCTCCGATACACTCTGAGTTGAAGCCACAGTACATGAGGGTACAGTTGGTCTGTGATCTTGTCTGACAGAGATAGAGTATTGGCTTTGATCAGGTTGTTTATACAGTTGAATGGGTTCTCTTGCATAATGATCAGTTTTTACACTGCTTGGCAAAGGTTTATTGCCCAAAGACTGTAAAGAAGGATCAGTTTTATGTCCACCTTGTGTTTGCTGAGTAATAGAAGCAGGGGGAGGTTGAGGCATAGAAACAGTTGGGGCTCTACCATGTAATTGCTGGGTAGGAAAAGCCGGCAAGGACTGTCCAGTATTTGACACTGTGACACATTCTAATGGACTTTCTTCAGTGCTCCCATAGCTGTCCACAGTAGGCTGCTTAATAAGAATTTTGGGTCTAGAGGTCATATCATGTTGAACATTTGTATCTTGTCTTTGCAGCTTTAAAGACTTTGGCTGTGACATAGCAGTGGATGAGGTCAAATCAGTTCCCATTCCAGGTTGTTGGTACTGATGTTGTAGAACTGAATGTTGTGTTTGCAACTGAGGTATGTTTTGTGGCAAATGATCAGGCTGTTTGTTTTCAACATATACATTACTGACATGTTGATACGCACTGTTCTGCATGGCCGGTTGAGCTAAAGTTTGCAGAGGAGGCTGTGTCATCCATTGAATAGGCACTGATGCAGAGTTCAATCCTGTTTCTGAATACCTTCTGTAATCTATTCCAGGTTGGGTGGTGGCCTGGTTATAGGTAGAATATCCCTTATATTCTAATGGTCTATGAGTATTAGAAATTGCTGTATCTTCTCTGAACATCTGAGGAGTGGGTGGCGATATATATTGCTGCTGGCAGTTAAGACTACTTTGGGACTGAGATGACAAATGAGGAGAGGAGAGATCCTTTGCATCTTGGTGACTAATAACTGTTGTTTTATTTTGAGGAACCACAGTTAGGTCGACAATACCTGAAAATGTTTTCTTTTCTACTTGCTTTCCAGTTTGTCTTCTGTCAAACATTTCTTTTTTTGCTTTGTTATTAGTGCAGTTCATGGGCTTTCCATCCTCTGGTTGAATGTAAGTACTTGGAATGACAACTGTATTTATACTATCCTTTGCGGAGAAGTCCACCGGCTTATTTTGTTGCTGGGTTGCTGTGTAGGTGGCCCTTGAACCACCAAAGGCCCTGTTGTTATGGTAGGTTGATATTTGCTTATGTAGTGTCTCAGTTGTGTTGACTCCACTCAATGCTTGTCTTCCTTCTTGATGTACAGTTTGCTCCACTATGAGGGGTACACCAGCAGAGCTATTTCTTGTTATAGTTGCCTTATTTCTGACCAATGGCACAGCTTCAGTTGATAAGATATCAGGAACTATTTCAGATTGTTTCTGTTGTGGTTTTGGAGACATGTCTAAGAAGCTTTTTATGGCGTTTGCAGGTGCTGATGCTCTTTGATCAACTTCTTGAGATTCACTGTGCACAAATGCTTGTTGCGTCTTTTCTTGCCATCCTAATAATGTTGGCTGTCTTTTAGGTTGCTCTGGGGAGGAGGGTGGTTCCATAATTAGTGGGACACCAACTGAGTCTCTTTGAGAATGTGCAAAACTTGACGGCCTTGTTCTTACTAGTGATACTGGATCTGAATGGTTTGGTTTTGTGTCTGACTTACATATCTTTGTTGACATATCTAATGTACCTTTAACCGAATTTGCTGGAGCAGTTGTGAGTGGATATGGTTGGATAGTGGATAGTGATATTCTATTGCTCTCATTTACACATCGTGGTTGACTCACAGAAGGAACAGTTCCCTCCAGGGTCAGCTGTTTTTGAACAGGAATCACAGTTGAGGTTGCTTCTGGCATGTTGACTCCAGTAGTGCTGGTTCAACCACTAAAGGAACACCAACAGAATCTTTTCTGGCCATTGCTCTTGCACTTGGTTTGTTAACAAGTGAAACTGCTTCAGTTTGAATAGACTCGTCTTCTGATGTAGTTATTCCCATTGTGGGTGGGGATGGTTTGGGTGACATATCCAGTGCTACAGTTGAGACAGGTCTTGCTGAAATGGATGTATGATGAATTTGCTGTTGATACAGAATTGAACCTGTATGGCAGTGAGTCTCATTCTCAATCCCTTGCTGTGCAATTGAAGGGGAGCTGATCATAATTTCACCGAGAGGTTCTGGAGAAGGGATATCCACAACTAGTGGTACACCAACAGAATTCTTTCGTGCAAGTTCACGGACACTTGGCTTGGCTCTTGTTAGTGGTATAGCTTCAGTGGGAGAAGCATTTGTTCTTACCTCTGGAACCACCTCCTTCAAAGTGGCACCAGATTTAGAAGTCATGTCTAATGTGGCCTTAACTGTATTGGCTGGTGCTGTGGCTTGCTGGGGTGATTTACAAATTTCGAGAGATTCAGAAGATCGATTTAAGAGAGGTTGTTGTCTTGGTAACAACGGTCTCCTACTCCCAGGTGTGCTAACCTCTTTTCTGACAGAACATTTTACCTCATTACCCTTTATAGGTTGTGAATGATGTTCCTCAGAAGTTACTGAATGAGTGTACTCTTTTGTTTCTCCTTGAGGCTCTGGGGATCCTTCTCTATGTGATAAGTCAACGGATTCCTGACGACTAGGGATTCTGTCCACCTCCTCAGAAGATAAACTTTTTCTCTTTGTCAATGAGAGTGCCTCACAGGCAGGATCCTTTGTTGGTACAACTGTTGGCTGAGTTTGATGGGTTGTTTTCTTGACAGACATATCTAACGTAGCTTTAATTGCATTAGCTGGTGCAGTGGCCTCCTTATATTTCTGAATCTGTCCACTAGTCTGATACAAAGGAGGTGTAGAAATTGCCCTGTTAGACTTAACAGGAATGTTCTGCACAAGACCAGTTGTAACCATGGATGGACCTTGCTGCATCTGCAGTTGTTGCCCCTGAGGCTCCATTTGTTTTTTCATGACATGGCTCGCCTGCAGTGAGGTATGTACAGGCTGCATTGATCCAGTGTTTGCAGTGCTTTTGACATCCTCATTAAGGCTAGATGTTTTACTTGTAGAGCTTGTTGTTAATGGTGACACTCTGTTAGAATCAGGAATCCTTGATAATTCCCCAGATGATATAGGAGTTGGTTTGGATGAAATGCCTATTGTACCTTTGCCAGAGACTGAAACATCACTTTGTTTTGTTTTAGTTGTTCTGGGGATATCATGGGCTGGTGATCTCTGGATATGCATTGTAGAAGACACATGGCCAATTCTAATCTCTGAAATAGTCATTCTTCTCGTCGGTGTGCTGTGTTGATCAACTGGGCTGGGACTTTCCTGTAATCTGCCCAAAGTGGTATAACTTGAACTGGACCATTCAACTTCATCTTCCTCAGTCTGCTTTGTAAGATCTACAGCAATTGTGGTCTTGTCTGAGGAGTTCATATTTGCCGTAGTATCCATCTGTTGCTTCTCTTTGAATCTCTTCAACTTGTACTTTGTACAGTCAACAGCTTCATCCATTTGTTTTAATTCTACTTTGGCATCTGTTGCCTCTTTCTGTCCAATGTTTTTGTCTTTATTCAAGGTGGCAGAAAAATCTAGGACTTTATTACCTGTTTGAGCGTCAATAGGAGAGCCAAAGTTATGCTTTCTGTTGAACAGGTAGGCTTCATTATATGTAACTGAATCATTCAGTATATGTAATTTTGGTATAACTTCCTGAGTTGAATCTTGCGGCTGCGTCTGAGACAGAGTAGTAGTGCAGACTTTGCTAATGTCAGCTGTCCCTGCAACTGATGTTTTATTTGCTTGTGAGAATACTTTAGGTCTATCTGCTTGAGATGGCTGCTTTACAAGCTGAGGTCTCTTTGGGGAAACAGAGGGTGTAGTTGAGGTAGATGTAGTTGGTAAACTCCTGACAGATGTTGGCTGTGCTGGAGGGACTGAAGAGCTGTCTGCTGCCTTACTAACAGTTGGTGGAGAAGGTAGTTTCCTTCCCCCCTGTGCTGGTCCTGGTATTTTTGATGCTGAGGGAGTCTCATGAAGATTTCTGGAAATGTTTGAAGCCTCGGAAACCCTGCTATGCGATGTAGCAGGTGTGGAAGAGGTTGACTTTAGTCTTGCTTGGTCTACAATTGTATCATCTACGTGTGCAATCCTGATTTCAGGAATTGGGTAATGTCTGTTTGGAGAGATCTGCGGTGAACAGCGCCTGGGAGAAGGTGAAGATGAGGTGTAATAACATCTGGTATCCTCTGGTTTTTCCAGTATGGCCCCCCGTGCCCTCCTTTTAGTGTCTTTAGAGAAAAATCAGCTGCCTCTTTTGGCTCCTCCTGATAGCTGTAACTACTTTGTACAGATTCCACTTTTATCTTTTTAAGCTTGTACACAGTAAAATCAACAGGCTGTTCAACTTGACATGATATAGATTCCTGAAACATTTGTGAGAAGCTTTCCAAATTCATGTTCATTATTTTTTCACCTTTTTTAAGGGCGTAGGTTAAATCCACTGGTGCATCTGAAAGTGCAAAACTATTCTGTTGCTGGCCTGGAATCCAGAGGGCTTTATCCTCGGGGAACAGAGGAATTTTAAAACCACAAAGGGTCACTTTATCCTTCTCTTTTTGTTTCAGAATGTTTGCAATATTTTCAGTGATATTTCCAAGAGCTTGTACATCTTCTGGTGCAGCACAGGCATAGAGGTGTCTACCAGCTCTGTCAGTTAAAAGGGAATAAATGTATTCCTCATCTGTGTAAACATAGTAACCACAATCTCCAGCCTCAGCCGGCCACCAAAGCCCTTGTTCCAGTAGTGAAAGCCATTGTTGATACCACTCAGAATCCTCAAAGTTCATGTCATCATCAGCATCTCCTGTAGCTCCTGCAGACCAGCTTAAATCCATAGCACCACGTGTTAAATCCATTGGACCTTTTTTGGTTGAAAGTCGTTTTAAAAACTCAGTTGCTGATTTCAAACCAAAGTCCTCAGCTTTTACATCACTACTAGCACAACTTCTTTCAACTACTTTGCTGAATTCCTGTACACTGCATTCTGTCAGTGACTGACATCTACTTAATCGTGTCTTTGTTTTTTCTGTGGAAAGATTCAGAGCACTTCCCCCAACAATCCAAGGTTTCTTGTTCCTATCAAGATCATTCAAATGGTCACAGCTACTCCAAGGTTTCTTTTCTCTGCAACTCATGTCAAACAAAACAAGATCTTCTTCTGGCTCAAGAAAGCGATTTCTGCTCTCAAAAAGCTGGGCGGCAGCATCCATCCAAGGATGCGAGGGTACGTTGAAATCACTGATGTCCATTTCTTTGGGATTCAACCATGTGCGATTCTCCCATTGAGGTGCTCTAACTGTGGGTTGTATATGCCCTTGGCATGTCTGGTAACGTTCCTGAACTTGAGAAGCAAGAGCTTCAGCAAGGGCATAATCATTGAGTTGTTGCCACAAAAGAGCTTCTATGAGACACTGATGCTCATAGAGCTCAGGTGGAATAACACCATGTTCTGTAAAGTTGTATAAAAGATCTTTGTAACCATACACATCTGATGTTCCATACAAGAGACGTTGAATTTCCTCAAGATAACGTTGGGTTGGGGAAATTGTAGGATCTTGCCAAATCTGAGATTGCTGAGGTTCTTTTGCTGTATCTGCAACAGCAGAGGTTGTGAGTGTTGCTGTACTTGGAGGAACATCCTCTTTACTCTTTGGCAGTAAACGATCAAGAAGGCCTTTTTCTCCCTCCTTTGCAGGAGCAGATGCATTACTGTCACTGGGGCCTGTTTTGAATATGTTGGATAATAAACCAGGAGATGTACTACTTGTGCTGGTTTTTGGTTCCTCCTTTCCAAGTTGAGGGGTTGATGTTTGCTGTGTCTTTGATGGTGGTTGTGGTGATGGCTTTGATGGTGACTCTGTGCCACTAAAAAGACCTGACAGGAAGCCTTTTTGAGCTGGAGCTTTTGAATCCTTATCTGGGGCCACCTCTTGGGAGGAGTGCATCTCCACTTGTTTGATTCTCTGAATCTGTGGTCGACCCTGTCCTGCACGTGTTGGCTGTTGTTCCTGTGCTGTTTTTAGGTTACCCTGATTCGCAGGTGATGATGACTCTTCTGCAGTACCTGAAATTTTGTTTAACATGTCAGAGAACAATCCCCCAGATTCAGACTGAGCTGGATTTTGTCCTGGCTTAACTGATGGTTGACCAGTTTGAGCAGGCTGGGCTGGCTGTTGTTCCTGTGGCACACTGTCACCAGATGCAAGTTTCAAAATTCCTGAGAGCAAGCCTCCACTTTGACTAGGCTGTTGAGTTGGGGCATGTTGAGGATTTGCTGTTTTGCCAGGTTGTTGTTGTTGTTGTTGTTGTTGTTGAGGTGATGTCTGACCAAACAGGCCAGACAAAAATCCTCCTTGCTGGGTGGGTTGAGATGGCTGTTGACCAGCAGACTGACCAGATGCAGTGTTTGTCTTATTGCTCTGTTGAGACCCAGCCTGTGGGCTGGGCTGTTGTGGTACACTGTCAGTTGATGCTAATTTATTAAAAAGTCCTGACAACAACCCACCCTGCTGTGCCTCTGGTGCAGAGGCAGAAGGTTGTGGAGGTATCTGGTTTTGCCGTCGCAGAGGTTGTCTGTTTCCCTGTTGGGGTTGTTGCTGGTTCGAATGACTAACAGGTGGCTTCTGCTGTGTTGAAGGAGGAGGAGGGGCTGTTGAAAAGAGCCCAGAGAGAAAGCCTCCCTGTTGATTAGGTGGTTGCTGGGTCACCTTGGCTCCCGCTCTTTGTCCCTGCTCGGACTGATTCCCTGCTGAAGACTGAGGAGTGCCTGTATCTGCAATTTTGTTTAAAAATCCAGAGAGCATCCCTCCAGGACTGCTGGGGGGCTGCTGTGGTGGGACTTGGTTTTGTCGTTGTAGGTTTTGTCTGTTGCCTGATTGTTGATTAGGTTGCCGTCCAGGGGGGCCACTTTGTTGCCGGTTTTGTGAGGGCTGGGCAGGGTTTACAGGAGCAGAGTCTTGACTACCAATTCCAAAAAGACCAGATAAGAAACCTCCTTGTTGTGGTGGGGCTTGTTGTGGTGGTTTTTGGTTAGTATCTTGAGCACCAGGCTCTGATTGTGGCTGGGATGAGGTAGAATTAGGTTCCACAATCTTGTTAAAGAGTCCTGATAACACATTACCAGATTGCTGATTTGATTGTGTAGATTGTGGAGCCGAAGGTCCTTTTGGTGGCTGAGTAGCAGCTTCTGTGAGCTTTAACAATCCCCCAAATAATCCACTAGGTTGAGGCGTTGCAGCTGTTTCTTTAGGAGGTGGTTTGTCTGTTTGGGCAGACTGTTGCTGTTGGTTTGGTTGTTGATCAGAGGTTATAGGTTGGCTCAGTGTCTGGTCAGGCTGACATTTGTCAGAAGGAGTGGTCCCTTGACTCAAGTTTTGTTCAGTTCCTTCTTTGTTCTCTGTTTGGTCAGCAACCTGTGGATGTGGCTCTTGGCTGGACTGAGTTAGTTGAGACCCAGTCACTGTATCTGTTGCTTTTTTCAAGAACCCAGATAAGACTCCTCCAGCAGGTGGCTGTGCTGCGGCAGGCTGTCCTTGCCTTTGACTTTGGGATTGACCAGATTGGCCTCCTGGTAATGTTGACTGATTTGTAGGAGCAGATACAGTGTCAGATGCAAATTTTAAAAATCCTGACAACAGTCCTCCTGGCTGTTGTGTAGCAGAAGTCTGTTGTGCTTGGGGAGGAGGCGGGGAGGGTGATGAAAAAAGCCCTGAGAATAGCCCACCCTGCTGAGACTGGCTATCCCCTCCCTGGGCTTTCTTGCCAGATGACACATCTTCCGTTGATCCTAGTTTAAGCAGTCCAGAGAGAATTCCTTGAGACTGCGGGGGTTGCTGTTGTGATGTGGTATGTTCCTCAGGCTTGAGAGAACCTTGATCTTTAGTTGTAACATCCAATTCTGGCTTAATATCTGTAATGCACTGGGGATCTTTTTCAGTCACTGTTTGATCTTGAGATAGTTCTGTTTTGCAGTCAGAAGTATCTGTAGTTTCAGGGATCATTTGCTCAGTTTGCCCCTCATTATCACAACAAGGCTCGGTTAGTGTCACAGTGGGAGTGATTTGTGGTTTGCAGCTTCCTTAGGAGGTTCACTTGGAGCTACCTTAAAGAGGTTTGAAAACCAGCCAGTTTCGGTGTTTCCTTTTGGTACACTTTCGAGAAGTGCAGCTCGATTTGGAGAGGGAGTTCTTGAAGGGCCGGGTGAGGGAGTTTTTGGTGGGGCATTGGTGTCTTCGCCAGATGCAAACTTAAGAAACCCTGAGAGCACACCACCTTCTGCTTTTGCGGGGGTTGTTGTGGAAGTATTTTCAGAGGAGAAAAAAGGGATTTTGAGTTTGCTGCCCAAAAATGACTCATCTGCAGGCTTGGTGTCAGTCTGGGCTTGATTTTCAGGAGGAACTGTTGATATGAGGTTAGAGAGGGATTTCTTAAAAGGGCTGAAGAATCCTGTTTCCTCTGAACTGCTTTCAGGTTTTGGTTCAGACATGGCAGAAGTTCTTCTTTGCTGACTATCAGGAATCTCACCAGATGATTCTGTTTCTGGCAGAATCTCTACTGACCCACTTCCTCCTTCTGACAAAAGCTCAATAGATCCACTTCCTGTATCTGGCAATAGATCAACTGATCCACTCCCTGAGCCTGGTCTCAACTCAACTGACAACTGGCTCTCTGTTTGTGAGCCTTCTCTATTAGGACTTGTGGTTCTGTTTATAGACCCTTGCTGGGATTCAGTACTTGCAGCAGATGCACTTCTTTGCTCTGATGGCTGAGGCGATGGCTCCCTAGATGGTGGTGCACTGGAAAAAAGCCTCATGGGACTAAGCCTTCCTAACATGGACTCAAACCCAGATGTGGGTTGGTTAGTAGTGGCTGCACTGCCTTGTGTTTCTGTCCCAGCATTTGTTGACGTCTGATCAGGTTCAGCGTGCCGACTGGTTTCAGAGGACTGAAATGGCAAGAGAGATTGAAGGGAAAACTTTTTTTCTGTTGTGGGCTCCTGAGAAGCAGGAGGAACTATGGCCACTGGTGGGGATGTACCACCACTTTTGGGAATAAACGAAAGCAGCTTTGAAATGCCAGACTCAGGTTGGGGTGATGCTTGAGAAGTAGGTGGATTTGTTGCATTGGTACCAGCGGTTTCTGTGGGTTCAGGACTACCTTTAGGGATGAGAGATAGCAATTTTGACATACCAGACTCTGCCTGAGGTAGTTGGGGGGATGGAGCTGTATCAGAGGCCTCTGCCTCAGTGGTAGACTTTGATCCTGTTATTGTACTAAATAATGAGCTCATGACATTCTTTACTCCAGCTATGCCCTGCTCAGCAGCACTGTCCTCCTTAACTTCAGGTTTGACTTCAGGACTCGTTTGTTTTTCTTCAGGCTCTGCAGGTTTTGCGTCAGTTGGCAGTGCTGGGAGTTTCCTTCTAATTGGTTTAGGCATCGACTCATAATTGTTGATCTCCTCCTCTTTTACAGCCAGGTATTCAGACACTGAGTGAACCAAGCTCTGCAGTTCACCCATTGGATCAACATATTCATCACTTGGCTCCTCCACAGGAGACAATGTAGGATCTTGTCCCCGACATGTTCTACCTTTGCTTGAATGGCTTTGTCCACTAGAAGGTGACGTATACCTGCCAGGGTAATAGTAACTTTCATATTCATAACTAGCATCCCCCTCAGTGAATGGCAGGTCATCGAGCTCTTCTTCAGATCCAAAGGAATACTGCATCTCATCTGACTCAACTGAGCCATACTCACTCCTCCCCCTGATCCTTTCAGCCTCACGAAAAGCTGCATAGCTCTCAAGTGTGTCCTCTAAGGCAGTTTTGGCCCACAGTCTGGTCTTGTAAAGTAGACCCTCTCCGTCTGTCTGCTGTCGTAGCTGTTTGACAGAGGGAATTATATCGATTTCAGGAGGGGATGATTCATCCTCAAAGCTGCCAGCTTCCTTATAAACCAAACGCACCTCTCCACTACCAAAACCACGCCTCCTTCTGTGTGACGTGCCATTCGCCTCCTCCGTATCCTCAGGGGACAGTGCATCACATTCTACTGTCTGATAGAACCTGCTGCCTTTGGACTCAGACGGGCTGTTACTGATCCTGTAAATTATGCTTTTATCTTCATCCTCCCACATTTTCTGTTCAGCGTCCAAGTAATCATCCAGGACACCAGAATCAGGCACTTTGTATTTACTCTCCCAATCCTCCACACCCATACCTGAATCAACAGGGATTATTCTTACCCCACCTTTACTATTTGGTCGCCTGGAATCAAGTGAAAAATAAGAGAGCCATGCAAGAAGCAGTGGAGTGGAGCATGGTGCAAAGAAAAAGAAAGAAAGAGAAATTAAAGAATTAGACATGAATCAAAGACAGAAAATGACACAAACAAAGCGTTTAAAAGGGAATTGCAAATGAAAAAAAGCCAACTATGTGGAAAGCAAAGTGTTTTGTACAATAATGTGCAAAGTCACTTGTTTTTATTATGCTGTTAGAGATAATTATGTTTTCTTATGACAACAACAGAAATAATTACTGCTTACCGTCATGTAACAGATCTTTTATGTACTAGAGCACATCTTTTTTTAAGGCTGTGGCACTTCTCTGCTTTAAAATGTGACTTTTTCAATGACATCAGCCTTTATCACTGGATTCTGGTGCTCTTAGTGACTAAAAACATACACACAAATGACTTCAGAACTCAAGGTTGAAAGTTGTTTGTGTGATTCAGGCCAATGAAAAAAATGCAGGAGCTCCTTTAGTGCATTTGTTGTTTTTCATTACCTACATCCATGTATTCGGTGCCACAGGGTGACCATGAGAATATAATTTTTTAAGTGATGCTTCAGTGATGAGGTCAGAGAGTTGTGTGTTTGTGTGTGTTTGCTTGTGTGAGTCTGTGAGGGTGTGTGCTTTTACCTGGATCCCCTCATTTCTCTGTAGTCTAGCTCGTAGCTTTGTACAGAGTCAGACTCCCTGGACAGGGTTTGATGCTGGACCCTGCGTCCTATAGGGTACTGATGCACTGATGAATTTGTCTGGGGGGTGTTGTAGAACGGTGGGGGTCTGTTGCTAGTTTCACTGCGGTAGTCGCTATCACGATCATCCACGGCACTATCATGGTCATCGAAGGCTGGGTGAAAGACAACACAAATATTTTCAGTAACATGCCTGCAAGAATGCATGACAATACATTCAGTCCATGACTTTCTGTACTGCAGAGACGAAAGATAAACTTGTAGTGTAACTTGAAGGAAACTGAACTTGCCAAGAAAGTTGAGCGAGGAGTTTACAAAACATTCACTGTAGCAGGCAAGATATAATCATGAGGGGACTGCTTGGGTACTGTCTGGATGTAAAGCACTTCCACAGTTTGAGTATACCTCCATCTTGTGGTAGCAGGATTATAACACAAGGCTGAGAATGACTTGAACGAGAAGATAATTGATGAATAGAAAAGAACAATATAACTTTAACAAAAATGGACCTACAGATTTAGAATGAAGGATCACTTGTAGACGAACACAGGGTACTGAACAAACATGCAGTGGCCCCTTGTTTAAAAAGAAAAATAGCTCTCCTTTGTCATGCAGAAATGGAGAGTACAACAAGTCACGTGGAGGGGGACGACAACAACTATTATACGTACTCTGTTGGTCACTCCATCCAAAATAACTCCAACTGCCTGTTGGCATGGAGGCAAGTGTTCAAAAAAAGTTAGGGAGAGAAGTAAACCTCATTACTGAAGAATCAAACCAGGAAGTGGGACTGGTGATGGCTGGATGAGGACGTAACACACAATGAGACTGATAACACTCAAATCTGTGAGGCACCATGACAGAGGTGATGAATGGTACCATCAGTGAGAGATGAATGACAGTTCAGTGAAACGGGGCTGAAGATGTGATGATCAATTTCACATCCCGCATGAGGGAATCACAGTGACACAACAAACAACAAACCAAAGACGAACGAAGAACGAAGGTAACATCAGTGTTCAATCACAGTTTTTTCTTAAATTCATGTGGACTGATTTGATGGACAAATGAGAAGAAGAAAGTTATTTTTCCAAATTATACTGATCATTGTGGTATAACACACTGGTGATCAAAGCACTCTCACATAAAGCTTAATGTGAAAGTAATGTGGCATGATTGTTTTTCACTGTCACACTTACAGCACTGGGAAGGTACAGATGCCATTCGTCTTCTCTGGACCTCTTCCTGCAGTGGATACTGAGAGGAAAATGGGAACAAAATGAAAATACGAGGGCATCAGAGAGAGAGAATGATTGACCATCTCTGTATGGTGTTTATGGATTATTTTTGCCACTAGGTGGCAGCAAATAATCAACACAGACTGCAGCAGCGGTTAGAAAGGGGCACAGTGTGAATCAGATTCAGCCGCTCAAAGGTAACAACAGAGAGACTCACAACAGACTCACAACTTTTTTAAGATAAACAGACTTTAAATGAAAACAAAACTTTAGGATTATCTCCTCCCTTTCTCTACTGCAGGACACAGTGAATGCAACATGACATCTCATCAGCATGAGAAAGATCTTTAAACTATTACTTAATGTTTTACACATAAAATCATAATAATAATATCTTACACAACCTGTAAAAGTTCAGTTTCAAGTGACACAAAAGCCTCATATTACCCAACGACATACTTTCATGGTGAGGAATAAGGAAGTCTGTCCTCGTTGGGATTCCCCAGTGAGTCGTGTATGAGCTACCATTTAGCACCTCTAATAGTTTGATGTTTAATTAACTTATTAACAGGAAGTAAGTTGAGTAAACTCACCTCGTCATGTATCCGCATGGTATTGATCCGCTCCAATTTATTGGTCCAGTACTGAGCCTCGTCCTCTGGGATATCTGGACAGAGGAAAGAGACGGACTCCAAGTTAGAAGAATTAAAAAGAGTGACAAGAAAAGTAGAAGAGAAGAGTGCAAGAAAAGATGGTGGAATGGCAATGGATGGCAGGATGAAAGAAGGGGTGGCCAAGAGAGAGGGTAAATAATGGAGGAAGAGGGAGAGAGCAAAAGACTGAGCCAAAGCACAAAAAGAAATAAAAGACCACAGGCGCTGTAGCTCCACCCTCGCCTCAGTCGCCTCTCCTCGCTGCTTCCTGTCTCATCCCATCCACATCACTTGCTCCCATCTTATATTCATGTGCGTTTAATAGCTGATGAGGAGGTTTCCTTTTGGGGGCCCAGAAATAGAAAAAGAAACCTCCTTACAGGAGCTCCCCACAGCCAGGAAAAGAAAAGAAGGATGAAAACTATTGTGCATGTCATAATGTCATTATTGGAGGCACATCTCTTTAAAATGCAAAAGTTTGAATAAAACTCTGAAAGTCTAAACTTTGTGTTCTCCTTTGGTGTGCAACATACAGTATGTTAAATATTATTTACAACGAGGAGTCACGGTTACCACACTGTACTGGGAATATTATGACGTATCCTGTTTATTTGCTTTATTCAGAATATACAACTGGTTATAAAATCACACTTTTAATACTTAATACATCGATATGACAGTGTACTATTTTGACAGACCTACCAAACATGCATTAAATCTTTTATATTAAGGTATACAGGCATGTTTTAAATAGAAAATGTGTAATCCTACTACACACAGTGATACACACTGTGATAAATGGCGACCAGAAAGACACAACTCCCTATTGATCAACACCGATGTTGCTAACTGGATGTCAATGACTGAAACTTTTTTTTTTTTCTTTCTAAGCATTTGTCAAAGTTTCCTTAAATAGAGAAAGTGCTATCTTATCTCCATCTTCAGGCCCTGAGCGGACAGCAGCGTGAACCAGTGGCGCCCTGACGTCAGGAGTGTGTTGATAAATAAAGTGTCAGGCAGGAGGAGCAGACACCTCAGACAGCTCCTCGAGATTAACGGGAAAACAAAATGCTCCAAAGAACTGTTATCGTTAATTAGCGTACTCTAGAAATAAAAGTGTTAAAGACCTTCCATAATAATGTCATGAACTCTAATGGCTCCTCCACAACATCTAATATATGGGAGAACGCAAGAGATACACCACGGCAGCCGAACACAAGCTCACACAAGTCAGGTGTGAGTTAATGAAGTGAGTCGAGCAACCAACAAGAAAGAGAGAGATTAAAATGATGTGAAATACATGGAGCTTTCTTGTTAATTGGCTCTATGCATTAAAACTAAATAGTTTAATCTCATTAATTTCTGTTTTTAATAAGTAGATGAATCTGTAAATGACCTTTGTTTAGTAGAAGTTTAATGAACTATATTCAAAGATTTGCTGTTTTCTCATGTTCAGTACTCTCACGTGTTTCCCGTCAGTGTGTTTTAGCACCTGGCTGTTAAAAGAGACCAGGTTAGATCAGTGTGTATAGTTTGATTCAGATTCTCTTGGTGAAAGAGGTTCTGCTTTTATGACATTGATTATGGCTGAAATATTGTTCATGTCACTATTTAAAGAGGAACTATGTCAGATTGTCCTGTGGCTATGCTACATCTTTACCTTAATTAAACAGCTTTGGAGTAATCGTGATGGTGAAACACATGAATTGTAACGTGTTACGAGGGAGAATGGAGGCGTCTCTGGGCTGAAAACCAACCTTGCAACATCAGTGCAGCACTCGGCCTCCGCCCCGGTGCCCCAGCTCTCGTCTCAACACAAACGCTCTCCGTAACCCGTAATCTTTCGTTTATGACGGTTAAGACTTCACAAATATACAAGTCGCATCATCGTATATGTTACATAACGTTATCCAGCGCTCCATGGACTGCTTTTTCACTGGCTTTGTTAAAAACAGGTGGAGGTTTAGCAAGACAGTGGAAAAGCGACTGGACTTGCATAGTTCCCCTTTAAATACAGTAAGCTGCTCTGTGACACTTAGTTATTTCATTAGGTTAATGTAAACTGGAGGATAAAATGTTATTTATCAGTTTATCAGTTTACATCTGATCACACATGATGTTAGAGATTGCCATTTAGTCTCTGCTCTCCTGCTGAGTGTTAATGAAGATGCAGCACTGTGTACATACACACACATGCATACATACCAAAGGGTAACTCAAAGCGGGTGTCCAGCAGCACTTGGTGTGGAGTCGGGTTGGTGGTGCCACAGATCTCATCCTCCCTCATCAGGACCTCAGAGTCCAGAGACGTCCACTCTCCTGGTCCCTCCTGAGGGACGGACATGCAGAGGAACAGGGAAAACAGAGGGATGTGGAGAAAGAGAAAGAAATTAGAGGATAAGAAAAACAAAAGAGAGGATAGTAACTGGGGGCATGGGCGAGCGGAGACAGTGAAACAGCCAGGGTGAACGTTTACTGTTCTTCAATCTGAGTTGGAGAAGTCAAAGACAGAGCGCTGCATTATTAATGACTACACAGGCACTGCTGCTGCTGCATCACTTAAAAACTCTTCAGAAAAAGTAATGAGGTCCAGAGGAGAGACGAGGCCGCCTGCAGCGACGCTCCGATGAGTTGGTAAATGCTCCTCACTAACAACCTGCGAGAGCTTTTTAAGAGTCTGTCAGGTAAAGACTGTGTTTTAATAAGTAAGAGCTGGAAGGTGTGTGTGTGTGTGTGTGTGTGTTTATTCGGAGGGTTGCGGTGAGCTTAAGGAGCTTTAAGTAGCACATACATTAGTACAAACACAACAGCCCATAGCAAAGGTAGAAGACGTCAGCACGTCACATTTCTCTGCCTTTCCCTCCTTCCTGTTGCTAAGGTAATAATAATAATAACTGTGGGCCAAGCTGTGGTAGTGTATTATATGGAAAAGGACAAATGTATGAGTACGGAGCTTTATGCTGCATTCACGTCACATCGTACATTACCATTAGTCCCAAGACAGACGTTTCTGGGAATCTCTGACAGACACTTAAAGAAAACTGCAGCATTTACATCAAAGTTCACACACAGCGCAACCACTGGTTCAAAGCAAATAGAACCGCAACGCAAAGTATCGTAGTAGCCTATAAAGTACATTCCTCCTCTCTGGAGGTTAACAACAGGTGTGAGCATCTGGGAAGAATGTGACAGCTGTTGCATCACATCACAACAGCTGGTTTTAAAAAGCAATATAATCAAAATACTGACAAATTAGCAGCTTCTGTCTTGATTGATTTGAAGACTTCAGTGTTGTGCAGCCACCAGCACATACAGTTGTCCTTGTGTTTTTTTGTGAGACGTGGCTGAAAGCTCTGGCTCGGCTTGTAACCCACCTCATCAGACTGTCGAATGGCGTCCAGAGGTATCAGCGCCGTGCCAATCATCGTGTCCCATATCAAACCTTTATTCCACAGCTCCACCACCAGACCGGACTCCAGGTGATTGATCTCACTGTAGGACACAGACCAACACACACATTAACTCCATCAGATATGAAAGATACTGTCAGCTTTCTCACTCTGTCCCTCTCCGTTCAGTCACCACCTGGAGTACGTTGAACCTGTATGAAATGCTCTATACAAATCATTTGAGAGTTGATGGGTTGAATCAGTTGTGATCAGTAACCACTGATATCCCATGATCAACAATAATAAACCTGTTTTATACACCCAGTGCAGGTTTCCGTCTCTCAGTCTGGTGTATTACAGTACGTCTCCCTCCCATCAGGTCGCTAAGTGGCCGATCTCGTCCTGCAGTAGTGAGGCTGGAGGATGGCAGCCGTCACTCTCTGACAGATCTGTCTTAAAAAGAAGACAGCAGCCATACTGTCTCCCCTCCTCATCTGCATATTCACATTCACAGCCCCATTCATATTCATACGGCCTCAGTTTGGCTGTCAGTCATCTCTGATGACACTTTACTGCTGGGATGATGGAAAGATGAGGGTGGGCGGGAGAGGATGGAGGAATGTGTGTGTCTGCATGTCCATGTGTGTGTGTGTGAGTGCAAACCAGCCGAACAGCAGCCGAGTCAAAAATGATGACTTGGTTGATGGTAATCATGTTTGGCATGATCACTGCTAACCGTCTCCATTCACGTTTTACAGGCTGATGTGACTGTGAAGATTCTGTAACAATGGGAAACACAAGTAAAAGAGATCCTGTTGTGTCAATAAAGATTCTTCAATTGAGCAAAGTGGATTGAGAACAGAGGCCGGGAGAGGCCAGCTGGCATCACACGGCTCATAAATGAGGCCGAGGCTCCATCTGCATTCAATTTCAATGTGTTTGAACATAATCGGCACATATGGGAAATCAGCTCCAGCTTCAACGGACAGAACGATGAATCCAAATGTGTAAACACAGGAGGCTGCTGCGTACTTGAATTTCCTCTGAAGATGATCATTGTCATTGTTCTGTCCATAACCTCACATTGAAGCCAGCAGTGATGAGCACAAATATCCAGTTAAAAACACTCATATCTGTGCTGGTGGCTGACTGTGGTGTGTTAGAGGTGACAGGAGCCTCACTGGCAAAGGCTGAAAAATGCTTTCAGTCAAATATCAAAAACTAAATTATTCGGCCAAAATGTGAATTTCCTTTCATTTCATTTGAACGTCCGACCCCCGAGGCATCTGTGGAGAAAGATAAAATACAGGTGGTGACCCCTGCTCTAAACCAAGACGAAGCTCTGGCTGCATCCAAACATATAAACCTGATTAAAAGTGACAGGACGCATGACTTTATTTTTGATTCTGTGTTTTGCATTATATTCAAGATAATCACCTGCTTTTAGAGTTTAAATTCCATCACATGTCACTGATTCAGGATTTTCTTGCTCACTCATTTTCATTGATATTATCTTTCCTCTCTGTCTTTGAACAGTTTCTGCTGTGTAACTGCCTCTGTGCTCGAACGTCAGTTGCCTTGTGTGTGACCCATTTCTGACTTTCCCGGCCTCTCTCATTCACAACTAAAATATTAAAAACACCATTTGGGCCTCGTCTGAGATTTCCAGCTACAGTGAAATCCGCTCATCGGAAGTAGAGTGTGATGTAACATGACAGTCAGACTGAGGTCAGTTTGTGTTGATGCAAAAACTAAACAAGTGGAAAAATAACGGAAAACAGAGAAAAAACCAAAGATGATCGACTGTCTGATTTCTAATCCATGACATTATTTCATTGAAGCCATGAAACATAAAACCCAGAATAGGATTAGAAGCAGGTCTGTCTCCAATCTGTCTGACTCACACACCACATGTGTGTGTGTGTGTGTGTGTGTGTTTGTGTCTATCTGCGATCTTGTAGCTTCACATCTAACTCTATGCCCTCCATCAAAGCCCATCCATTATTGAAGAAGCAGCTTTGTTGTAGCGGAGTACTTTTATCGGTCGCACGCACAAACATGCACATGCACACCTACACACCTCGTCTTACCTTGTGTTTCTAAGTAGATAGAAAGTAGAAATTGACAAAAAGAAAAAAAGGAGGGTAAAGACGAGGGGAAGGTAAAATGTGAGTGGTAAACGCTGAGGGTTAAGGCTTTGGGGAAATTATGGAGCCAGAGGGAAGAATTGGGGGCAAATAACAGGTGAAATCAAACAATCTTTAACATGTTCCTGTGGAGAACACAGGTACAACAGCGGCAGGTACACTGTTCTGTCATTCATGATCAAGTACATAAAAACAATCACTAACTTCAGGTTTGACTGATATTTCCTGCTCGAGAGAAGAACCATTGACTTGATGCTCTTACAACATGGTCACTGTGGTGTCTGTGTTGTTAATGTGCTTTTGGAAAGTCAAAAAGCACTTTAGTGTTTAGTGTTTTATTGCGTCTCTGAGAAGATATATTAGCAGTGTTTCATCTCTTCTACCAGATTCCTCTATGGAGCTCAGGTAAAAACACATCAGCCAATCAGAAGAGAGGAGGCTCTGAGCCTCTTCTCTGACAGAGCACAATTCAGGTAAAACACTACCAAGGTATTGGATGGTGGGGCCTGGTGACTGCTGTGTTGTGACATCACAAAGTGACAGGAAGTCCTGACGGCTGGTTTTAAGGCTCAGTTTCTGAATAAAGGCTGTGTGCTTTTCTCTGTGGACTGAGGCTTTGATACTCTCACAGCATTAATATAAAACCTAGAGCTGCTTTATAATAGAAGAAGAAATGGAAATGTCACTTTATACAATGTAGGACCTTTAAGGGGGAAAATAGTGTTTGATAAACAGCTGCAGTTAGAGCAGAAGCTTAAACGAGACCAAATGGAGAGGATGCGATCAGACAGCAGTTCATCATTCCTGTTATTATAACTTGATAACATCGTCGGGCTGAGACTAACAGAGGTCGATGTGGACGGAAGCAGAAAGGTCACCATTTTTTTTTTTTAAAACTTAGACACAACTAAACTGACAGAGACCTGGAAGAAAAAATAGCTATGACCTTAATCACTGGAGAGGCCATCAGACTGAAAGATGACCCCAAACAGAGATGGGATGAATATTTCTCTCCATCCATCACAAAAAAAAAAACATATGACACAGTCAAAGTAAAGCGAGGACATATTTAACATATCTAATTAAATATTCTTTTTTTTCGTAATTTTTGTCAAAAAATAGAATAAAACTGAAAAATACATGAATTAAATATCAGTATAGAGTATTTCATTAAACTACTTCAACAACCTCTTTATGCTACGTTACCCTACATAGTATATATAGGAGGTCTGTGAAGTGTGTCAGTCAAGTTGTGAAGATTACGAGCGGTCAGTGTGGTGAGAGAGCCGGTGACTCTGACATGATACATGATACTGTAAATCAGGTCAGAAGATTAACAACCACAGTGGCATGTGAGGACAGATGAGAGGAAGAGAAACAGAGGAACAGAGAGGGAGGGAGGAGTAAAAACTAAAAAAAAAAAAAAAAAAAAGAAAGAGGAGGAAAGAGAACATGAGACAGACGGACAGAGACTGAATTTGAGGATGCAGCACGAGCAGGCACAAGCACGTGAGGCCTGGTGACTCCGAGTGTAGAGGGATCAACAGTCAACTGCTTATCCCCTTTATCTCACGAGCCAACCAACCAACCAACCAACCAACCAGCCGTCACACATACAGTCACACACACACGGAGAGAGGCAGCTGTCCAGTGACTACCACTGTATCAGATTCAACAGAGTGCAGGAATAAGAAGCAGCAGAAGTGGAGCGGACAGATGCTGCATAGTAATGACTGAGAGGAAAGTATCAGACTGTAGCTGTAAAATACTAATCACGGATCAAATGTGTTGAACTTATTGAACACATGGACAAATGGACAGTTTCAGCTTCTTCTTCTTCTTCTTATAGACTGTGGCACTGAGTGAGTTCTTCTGGATTAAAAGTAACACAGACTTGACGCTGTGCAGCGGTGACCATCCAGACACACAGCAGACAGAGGGAACAGTGAATCTCCAGTAAGCAGGATGAACCAGTTCACTGAGCAAATGTGACAAGATGTTTGTTTGTAGTGTGCCGATCTGAGACAAGAACTAAAGTAAAGATGCCGATAAAGACTTGGTTCATGCAGGAAACAGTGTTTTGATGTGTTTCCTGCATGAACTGCTCATAAACCTGCAACATCCCCAGGTCACACGTCATCTCCCTTCTTGCTGCTAACAGAAGTGATTTGACCAGGAGGACACAAGTGGTCGACGACAGGTGGTGAACAGTTAAATTTAGTTTGTAAATGTGGTGAGAGGTTCCCTTTATGTCACCGCTCTCTTTTCTTTCTTTCTTTTTTTTCTTTCCTCTCAAACAAAAAGCATTTTCATTATAAAAGAGGAAATTTATTCACCTCAGACAGATTCAATCAAGTGTTGTAGGGAAACTGCAGAACTTTTCCATGCAGCCCGTGAGAACAAGCAGTAATCCAACACTGCATGTGTGTGTGTGTGTGTGTGTGTGAGTCTTGTTCGTTTATTAAATGAGGATAATGAATTGGATTTTTGGAGAATAATTTTGGGGCTGGTTTTTGAGGCAGGTGCTTGGCAGGTGAGCCAAGGTGACAGCTAATCAAAAGAGGCAGATTGTGTGCATGTGTGTGTGTGTGTGTCCACACCACACACACACACTTCACTGCTGACAATCCAAAGTTTGACTGAGAACAAATTTGGAGAAGTTTTTAATATGCAAAAGTTAATTAATGAGATTAAAAGTATAAAGTTCTGCAGATAAAACTCTCACGTCTTTTCCCTGCACCTCTCTGTCTCTGTCACACACCAGGTGGGACGTAATGCACAGTGACGAGTTACAATCATCATCCACCGTCATCACACACTTCAGGATGGTAATTACCAACATCAATGACACAGTGAGTGTAATTTACACACTTACACTAAAGAGTAGTTTTCTGGTGTTGAGCTAAACAATGGTGTTTCCACATTAGAGATTTGTTAAGTTCTGCAGCAGTAACTCCTGTATGTTTCAGCTGCAGTTGGATTTTGCTTATCTGACATGCATGCTGCATGTATGCAATTTATATATTGGGCCATCTGTTTGTCAGGTATCTTGACATCTACAAAGGAGTTGGACAAGTGAACTATGATTAACCCGCTCCACACCAAACCCACTGATAGATGCAGTGATGTTAATATGGACGGCCGTACAGAGTGAAGTGTTGTGATTCACATCCTGAAACAGGTGGAGAAACTAAAGAACTACACTGTCTCCCTGCTGGATAAAGACACTGAGAGCCTAAAATGATGTGATGAATCCAGCGTCCAGACAATCAGAAGATGCTCCCCTGAGCATCACCTTCTCTTTCATTTGCCTAAAAACGGGTTTGATGTTGAGAGGAGACACTTTGAAGTGGTGTGTGTTAAACCCTTCAGCCTAAATGGATGGCTTACAGCTGGAACAATCAGGATTTCAGAGAGGTTAACAGGTGCAGCTGCAAACAGTAAGAACAAAAAAAAAAAAAGAAGCAGCGCTATCAGCAGGGGAGAGATGGAGCCTGAGAGGAGCCGAGTGCAGCCAGGAATACAGTTACTATTCTCCGACTTCTTTTTATATTTGGGCAGGAGTGTGAGACGGCAGGATGGGTGAACCCAAACTCATCTGTGACTCAGACTGAAGATGAAAGCCATATTTCACTCTCCACTCATCCATGTTTAATCTGCAGCGCTCGTCCAAGTCAGAGTGACAGCAGCCCACAGTCCCTGTTACCTGAGACACAGAGGCCTGACATGCAGGGCTTTACACACACACACACACACACACACACACACACACACACACACACGTATACATGCAAACCTCATAATAATCACACTCAAAAAAAGAAGCAGTTATCACACCGACTCAGCCTCTGGCACCTGAACGCACCACAGACCACCGAGCCGAGGACAGAGCTTCTGTAGTAACTTCCAGCTGAAGTCACCAGCTGTGTTGTGTCTTCTACAGGAACGGGTCCCAGAAGAGTCAGAGTCAAAGAGTCAGACTGCACATCTGGCAGGGTCTCATCACCACCACCACCACCATCCATCCAGTGTGGATGTCACCTCCCGGCTGTTTCCAAGCAACCCAGCCACATTTGAATGGACTTAACATTTGTGACGCATCAGAATTTGTGTCACCTTGGAAAACACTTTGTCTTCAATTTGTGAGTGATTAGATGAGCCCACTGGTCCACGGGTCAAAGGTTAGTTCCCCCCACTGCTTGCAAAACTAAACCAGTACAGTGAATAAAAACCAGATACAACCAGAGTCTTACTGTTGCTTACTGTTCTCACCGAGACCTTTCAGTCTGACGAATCAAACTCAGGTGTTATTCATATTTGAAACACAGCAGCGCTCCAACATGTAACTGCTGCCCCACAGTGAAGCCAATTACCATGGAGAGGAGAGGAGAGGAGAGGAGGAGAGAGAGAGAGAGGAGAGGGGTCTTATGTAATCATGTGGATCTACAGTCAATCTCTCCAATCCCTCTAATCAAGTCTAGGGGGATCAGTCTGGAGGAAAGATCTGTGTGTGTTGAACAGTACACAATAAATAACTTTGTGTAAGTGTGTGTGTGTGTGTGTGTGTGTGTGGGAGAGAGAGATTCATGTATACGCCTGGTGCTTGTGTGTTTTAGAGGATATGTTCAAATACAAAAGAAAAAAAGCCTCTCCTGATTCACACTGATGAGATTTGCAGCCGCATCCTACATCATGAATTGGACTGATCTGATCTTCAGCGACAGAGATGCTTCAGATTGGTGTTATTGCATTTCTGATACTGGCACGAAATTTACTCTGCCCACAAAGGAACTCATCATTATTATTTTTATAGATATCTATCAA
Source organism: Caranx ignobilis (assembly GCA_021432705.1). Lineage (NCBI taxonomy): Eukaryota > Metazoa > Chordata > Actinopteri > Carangiformes > Carangidae > Caranx > Caranx ignobilis. Next base: position 2,061,369 of record JAFHLA010000010.1, on the reverse strand, counting down.
TCTGGAGACACTAAGACAGACAGACAACACTTCATTTCTCCCTCCTCCGTCCAATGGTTTATTTCTAAAGAAGTGGGAAATGTACTGTGAGTGCTTCAATGAGAAATTCAAGGGAAAGCTCCACTCTTATGTTATACCTTCACTTTTGAATTTTGTTCCAACGTTTGAGAAGATGCAGTTATACAATAATAAAGTACAAACCATTCAATGACACAAAACTAGGCAGTTAAGACTTGATGAGTTCCTTTCTGTCTCTCGACCTGCGTCACCCAGTCAACCCCTGTCAGTGCTGGAGCAGAACAATAGAAGCAGAGAACAGAGGTCAGGTAAAAGGTCAGGACTCAACAAAGAAAAAGAGAATGAAAGAGTTACAACCCGGAGTAAAAGGCAGCTTCACAATCCAATATAAAAGAACTTTTTTTTTTTTCTACCTCACACATCTTCAACATCTGGACAGAGGCACAACCTGTGAAAAACTCAACCTAAATCTGAGTTAAACCTGCACTAAATTTGGTTTGTTTTTTTGTGACTCTTTTCCAGGTTTGGAGTTAAATGGAGCTGTCTGATGTCCTACAGTGAAATGTCTCAACTTTTCTACTAGCACCACCAACAGGTGAAGAATACGAATCTGTCGAATATTCTGATTATCGACCAGAACTCCTGCAAAAATAATGACATTCCTATATGCATCAGAATAAAGTAGCCCTAGTGTTACTGTCGTTGTCAGACAACAATGCCATGAGACATAAAAAACAATTAAAGGAGACATATTATGCCCCTTTTCCACAAACTAAAATAGTTCCCAGGTGTCTTAAAGACGTATCTGTGTCAAAATAGCCCAAGGATCAAACATCACAGCTCTCTTCTTCCGCTCAAAACAGACCTGTAAATGCAAATGAACCACTGCTAGCACCACCCCACCCCTTGTACCGGTACCAGGTAGGGGTGGTATTATGCAAATTTGAAAACTAATGACATCATCATCAGACAACCGAGGGAAGAGCTCGAAAAACCACATGGATTTCAACCCGTGGAGCCTGAAGATTACAGTTTTTTTTTTTTTTTTGTCAATTCTCACATTTTGGGGTCTGAAAGGCAAGACAAACACCCAGATATATGTTAAAGAGCCTTCAAAAAGTGATGTTTCCATAATATGTCCCCTTTAAAGCTTTGTGTTTGGTGCTAATTTGCAAATACATGCTAAACTAAGATGATTACCATGGTAAGTATGCATGCTCTGCTTAAAGAAGTTACCATAGCTACACAGAGACTTCCTGTTCCACATCTGTTGTCATATGAAAATGCAGCCAGCTGTAAATGCCACTGAAACAGTACTATGTCTAAGCTACATGTCAAAAAGTCAGACTTTAATCTGCACATCCAGTGTCACACTGAAACCTGCCCCGGTCCATTTACCTGAAAGGAGAGCAAAGCCTCATTTTTGTAAACAATTCTGCTTTTTGGGGCTGAACAGAAATGCAGCAACATTTCAGGAAACATTTCAGGACAAAAAAAGAGAGAGAGAGAGGAGGATTTCCACAATTGCCCCATCGGAGCCAAACCACCCCACATTAGAGCTGTTAGCCTGTCACTCTGCTTCCTCTCACACAGTAAAGGTACGTTGGTTTCATGCCTCTCCTCCAACCGGTCGCCACCACACATGATCCTTAAAAACATTTCCCTCCCCAGAATAACTCCTCAGGGGCGTGGAGACAAGGTGCAGCGCTCCTACTTTAGGGACCATAAAAAGCGAAGTGGGATTTCTAAATCAGCTACATCTGTACTTTTCTCCCCTGTGGAATCAGACTGGGCCGGAGAATTCATTAGATTTATCACTGACTCATCCACTTATCTGAGCTCGGCATGTAATTTCACTTTCCATCCATCCTACCTGCTCCAACCACAAATTCCCATTTAGTAGCCTGCGTCAGCCGGGCCAGACTGGAGTCCCACAGGCGGCTGACGCTCCCTTTCAATTTCAGGGAGTCCTATTAAAGCCAGCTAGCAAGTCAGCTAGCAGCAGATTCCTGGCCTGAATTCATCTAAGGGCTGACACACACTCTGAAGCTCCAATTTCTCTCTGCATTTGTCTTAATACATCCTGAGTGGCTGGTGCTGCGGCGCCAAAATACCTGACAAACCTGAGCCAAAACAGAAAAACTCGACCCCGGAAACCACGGTAACAGTCGTAGAGTCGCAGTGTCCTGTCACTTGAGGTTCAAATCTCATGTTTTTTTTGTTTTCCTACGTGTGTATTTGGTCGTGTAATTAAATGTGAAATGTCAGAATGTGATACTTTAGTACGGTGGCCCTGAGGGCTCAACATACTGCAGCTTAAGAAACAAATGCAAACAGAAACATCTTCATCACTTTGACGACAAGTTTCCAGGGGACACTAAAAAGTGAGACGCACTCACACAGACACTGATGGATTATAATTAATGCACAGGTGTTTGTCCTTCAATGCTTTTAACTTCCAAAGTCAAAAGTGCGTCCACTTTGTCTGATGTTTTAAATTCATACTCAAGCTAATTCACATTCAGCTTTGGTTATTTATTGGTATAATGCCAAGAGAACAAGGAAAATACTGAGTTACTAACCAACAAGTCTTCTCAGGGTGATATACTCACAACATGAAGTCTTGTTCCCAGCATGGCTGGTCTCCACGGACGGTGATGGTTGTACTCTTGACATTTTGCACCTTTAGAGTGACGTAGGCGTTGAACTTGTCTGTATAAGAGAGACAGAGAGACAATACTGTGATTAACATGTAGTTTGATAGGTTTCCAGGAGGTTTCAATCACCAATCTTAAGTATTGATCAAACTACGGGAGAATATATAAATCATCGTTATAACAAAGCAGTAAACAGCCATTATCTTTATAAGTAGTGAAGCACCTGTGGAGAACATGAGAGGAAATGAAGGGAGTATAACAAAGGATAAAAAATCCCACCCATGGGGGATTTTTCAGACAGAGGAGAAATAATTAAACTAGCAGCATGAGGGAGGAACCCAGGAACACAGTGCTGGTTAGACAGGAGACTTAACGCAGGATTCATATTGTGGACCAATATAAAATGAGATGAAGCCAGTGTGCCCTACACAGCTGCAGGATATGAGCACCAAACACAGAGCGTGTGCTAATTTTAGCATGTAGCAACACACTATGTGTTTTGTTTTGTTTTTTTCTTTTAAAATCACCAAACAGTGCAAAGACAAGAAGTTTGTGCAGGAACTGTCAGACGTGCAAGTCAGTCATCAGACATCCAAGTCTTAAAGTCCAAATATCCAAGTCTTTGTCTCTGTCAGTGTGAAATGTTGGTTTGTTGGTTTTATCAGGTTGAAAAACTCTGCAACAAAGACTTTGTGTAACTCAAAATAATAACTGAAGCTGATTTACATAAAAAAAAAAAACTTAAGTGAAACCAATATTATTAATTTAGGACACTGTACCATAAAATATTGAAAACCATAGATTTTTTCATTTCTGCTGACTCATGGTTTAAAGAGAGGTGAGGAAATTACAACAATTGATGTGAACATAAGTGAGTTTAAGAGGTGATTAATGACATGAAACTGCACTAAAGTTCATAAACATGAACATAAAAAACACATGTTTTATTTGCCACAGATACAGATGTGTTTTCATCATGAACTTTTTTCAACTCAAACCTTTTGTAATTATGCTGCTGAAACAAACACAGACTATGTGGCATTACATCTCATTTAAAGTGTATAGTTATGTGTGAAGGTAATTTCTCAGACATGGTTATAAGAGGGTGTTCAGATTATTGGGTACTTCAGCGCTGTCTAATACTTTTGTTAGTAATATGACTCTGTTTAATAACAAGAGTAAACAACAATGAATGAGATCTGGTCCAGACATGTTGTTGTTGTTGTTGTTTTTTTTCCAGTGCAAATATATTATTGGATGTTTAATCATACTGTTAGTGTTGCTGGTCCAGGTCTCTCTCCTCCTGAGGAGCTGTCAGAGCGTTTAACTCTTTTTGCATCCACTGAAAAGAAGAGTGGCTCTGAACACAACCTGCCTGATATTATTGTATTTCCTTTCTTTATTCATGTCTTCTCTCTTTTAAAGTGAGTTAAAGATAATGATAAAATACCACTGTGATTATCATGCAGGAAGTGTAAAGAAGCTGATCATTTGTGTCTTCAGGCCAGTCCCCCACATTTGGTCACAAACAAGCAGAAGGACAAAGATGAGAGTGATCACATGTGCCTTAAATAACGGAGTCTTTTAATAACGCTCATTTCCCAGACGGTGTCACTATTAACTGTGGAAGAGCTGAGCAGGGAACACTTTGTACCAAGAAAAAAAAAATAAAAAAACAACTTCAGATGGCGAACAAGAGCCTCATTACATTCTTTCATCACGCGCTGACGGCTGCACGGAGAACTATACGACCCTTTCCTGTCTTTTTCTACACAGCTTGTCCATTTTTAGCGTTGACGTCGACTTAATATTCATATTCAGAAATGTTAAAGCTGCATTTGGTTATTCTACAGAGATCAACCGGTGCAGAGATAATCACTCTCCCTTTGTTCGGGGTTGGAGGTTATTATTTCAGAAAACAGTGATTTATAATGGCGACATCAACTTGTCTATTTATGCTGTAACTGCTGTATATTTACATCCATTCTTGTATTTATATTCACTCCTGTAAAGATGCAGCCTGATTACCAACTTCTAACTTCAGTTTAGTTCAAGTTGCCGTCAATTAAAATCAACAAGTCCTTCAATCTAAATGGCTATAGAGGCCGTTTGTCCCTGCTCTCAGAGATGACTTGTAGAATCGTACCAGCAGGAAGTCTATCAATCATCATGTCATCATGGTGACAAGAGTTTGATGAATCCATTCATCCATCTATCCATTCATCTGCTATACTGCTTATCTGTCATAAACTGTCAATTAACAAAATGTGCTTGTCTTTGGACTGTAGGATGGAGCTGGAGAATCAAGGTCTGAAAGTCTGAACCCACTGCGCCACCACCAGGATTGGACAGTTTATGAAATACATAGATCATCAGTCTAAAGTCCACAATCACTTCCTTGTTGTTGTTGTGACTGTCCATTTGGTTTGGTTCTTCTCTTCTCAGGGTGTTCATCCTCTACATGCATCACCACAAACTGAGTTTGGTTGCTAAGGTCTTTTGACCCACAGAGAAAACCTTAAATACTTAAGTGAATGCAACTTGATGTTTAAATCTACATTTTAGGTTTTAGGGTTGAGGTTTTCTATTTAAGGTTGTGGTAACATCAAGGAAGCGGTTGTGGGTACGGTTCGATAAGGTCGCCGTGTATGTCAGCGTCCTATTAAGTGGCAGAACCAGGCATGTGGATCCTGCTGTCTAACTCACAGATATCAGCATAATCAGCATAAACCCTGGATGTAGAGCCACCAGCCTCCTAATCCCTGCTTGATTACCTGCCTCAAGGAGCCCACTCTTCACACGTACAGAGAGCCAAATACAGACTAGACTCAAAGAGCATATGCAGTGTGTGTGTGTGTGTGTTTGTGTGTCCCGTGTTTTCAATCTTACAACCACTCTATTCTGAAGAGGCCAGTGGAGGCGAGGGCACCATCAGTGAATCTGGGGTGAAATGAGGTGAGGGATGTGATCATTCAGCCGCATAAATGAATACATTTCAGCCGGGGCTCTGGATCCAATACCCTGTTCCCAAATTGGATGGGGCTCTAAGTTGGTAAAATACCTGAATTCATTATGCTTTTAAGAGCCTTAATAAAGTTGCTCTGGTTCCTTTGACAAATTTATCTCATCCTCCTGTTTAATCAGAAAAATAGAGAACACAGAGAGTTATTCAGCTCAAACATGAGGTATCTGGTGAAACTTATTATGAATGCTAATGACTGAGATTTAGCTCTTCAAGATCCCTGATCCCTGCATTTACCACAGAGGAGCACTGGTCCAGTGTGAGGTCAGGTTCATAAGGAGTACACGGCCCGGTCAAATGGATGTGACCCTTGAGGTTTCGACCCCGTTGCACATCATAAAGGCTGTGGAAGTTTGGAAACTATTCTGACACTTTGACACAAGTACATAGTCCTAACATCTGAATCCATGGACTAGAAGCACTGACCTTTGCCCATTATGATAGGTGAGGGCCTGGGACAGGTATGACAGGCACCGCCATTTTTCTTGACCAAAAACACTCAACAGTCCTCTTCATTTTGAAAAACAGCTGTGTCACTTCAAGGCTTATGTTTTCCCATACTAAAGTCAGACTAAAAAACCCCTCAGAAGCAGAGTTTTTTGCAGAATGTGGGCAGGACACACAAAAATACATACTCAGGCAGAGTGCTAATGTGTTGACCTGCAGAATGGGAAGTAGAGCAGTGCTAGCAAAGACCTTGTGCACTCAATCAAGTTCCCTAATTAGAATAAAGGTTAATGTGGTAATAACAGTACTACGGGGGGTAGCATTAGCTTATCTTGTGTTTTTGTAAACGCATTGCTCCATACAGATGTTATTCCTACGTGTGTCCAATTTCTTAACCCCCCCCCCCCCCGGAGATCATTGTTGATTACATTGTCCTGCTTCAGCAAAGAGAGCAGGGCGAAACTGAGCTAATAAAACACAGGGGAAAAGAAACACTCACAACCAGCAGAGCACAGGATGCACCCAGGGTTTCTTAATCCTTATTTACCCAGGGAGCGTTGACTAAACACTTGTTGGTCATGTCTTTTGGCTGCTCCCGTTACAGGTCGTCACAGGAGAGCTCTAGTCACACAGCTGAAGTGTGGTTGACGAGGGGGCTGGGGGATGAGCTACCAAACCCAGGGAAGACCACCTGAGCCACTTAAGGCCTGCCCTGCTGCCTTGGCCAGTTTTAACAGCTCCATCAAAAGAAAATGATCCTTCTGATCAAGGACTCAAACTGGGGTGCAGCTCGGCTACTGGGAGAGTCCTATTTTCAGCAGCTCTTAAAAAAAAAAAAAAAAGTTCATAGTGACATCAAAGGTAACACAGGTATCAACATCCCAATCTGCCTTTGCTTTCCAGAGAACATGCACAACGTGTCACTCTCACCTCACTTTCAAGAAAGTTGAAGAAACAGCTACAGTACAAACAATTACAAATTGCTCAAAGCACATTATGAGGTGGTTTGATGCTGAAAGGGATGAAACGCAGCTGTTGTAATCTTATATGATACTACATAATCTACAGTCATTGTTGCACCCAAGAGAACGGTTTACATACATTAAAGGACTGGTTTGAGACATTTTGGGCAGTACATTGATGCACTTGGTTGCTGCACTGAGAGGATTGGTACCACTCTCACATCTGTACGATAAACATGAAGCTTTCACCAGCAGATGGTTAACTAATCTTAACATAAAGACTGGAAACAGGAATTACAGGAATAAACAGCCTGGTTGTGCTGAAAGACATTGATCTTGGTAACTGACGATCACTGAAACAATCCCTAAGAGCTTACTTACACCAAGTATTAGATCTGATCACTCCAAGTGGAGGATCAATAGACAGAATATGTAATTTAGTTTGCTTGCTTGCAGTAGGCTGGTAAATAGATGATTCATCCTTGATGGGAACATGAGGAAACAGAGACGTTTATTTTACAGTCTAGTTTAGTTTTAAAGCCCCTACAAGGATCTTTCATTTTGTGTTGACTTGGTGTCCCCTGTGGACAAAAGCGGTAGGTTTCTCTTCTCCCAGTATCAGCCATGAAGAAAATATAGCGATACTAGGAAAGTTGCAGAGAAAAAGGTTCAGGTGCATTACCACCACCTTCAGCCATGCGTTAAGACTGCAGAGTGCAGGAAATCCGAGACAGACACACCTGAATGTCACATACACTGTGTATCTTAGAGTAAATCAAAGTTTATAGATCGTACCCAGATCCTCCTGTTACAAGACACGTGAAATGTCAAGTGTAAATGTCTCCTCGCCCCTCAGAGCTTAGCGCTAATGACAAAGGCCAGAGAGAGGGAGGTGAAAGGGTTAATCTGGAATAATCCATCATTCACTTAAGGGGGTTGCCAGGTCTGTGATTAAGGGGACGAGGGGCCTCGCAGGATGTAGACAGCCCCATTTACTGCCTGAGCTAACAGTGGTGAGGAAAAATTAGGGAAACGCAAAAAACTGCACAGAGAGAGAGCAAAAACAAAAGATGTCATCAAAGGCACTGGAATGACACTCAGCAGACCCTCATATATACAACAGTGCATGTACGCTCACACGCGCTATTGTCACACACACAAACACACCCTAACCTCCTGTAAGCAGCAAGTAGCTGTGGTGGAGAGGACATATCCCAGCATGCAGCGGGACCCTCCTGGGGAGCAGTTCGCGTCATTTATAATTAAGTGGCGATGACTTATGAAAATAAATAAGTTATATTCAGTTACACATGGACGTGCGCGGTGCAGCGCGGCCAGGCGAGATGACATTTACTAGGCTGTCTACAGTAATGAATACTCTATTATGGGTGTCAAGGGAGGTGGGGGAGCGAGGAAGAGGAGGGGGAGCGGAGGAGATGTTTTGCTGGATGGAGGGAGATGAAGATTATTTTTGTCTCACAAGTGCAAACTCAAAGAAATATATAAAGAAAGTCTTTATATGAAAACTGAATCAAATGAGGACAAGTGATGTGGACGGAGCCTGACAGCAACAAACTCATCAAGCTACTACTACTACTATGCCACAGTTAGACCCTGAAAGGGTCCAGATGCTGTGATAGAGATGGGACAGGACCAGGACCAGGACCAGAACCAAGACATGATGATGACTTGATGATGTCACAACGGGACACTCACACACTTGATGTGAATGAGCCTAAATCATATAGAGTCTATGGTCTGTGAGAGACTGGACTGGAACTCAGCCATTAACGTGACGGACCAGAATATGGACACAGCAAAGTGATAGACCAGGACCAGGACCAGGACCAGGGCCAGGGCCAGGGCCATGGGGTCGGGACAGTGCCGGAACTGGGACCAAGACTAGGACCACCGGAACCGGTACCAGGACCAGGACCACTAGAACTGGAACTGGTACCAGAACCGGGATCGGGACCGGGACCAGAACTGGTACCAGGATCAGAACCGGGACCGGGACCAGAACTGGGACCGGCACCAGAATCAAGACCGGGACCAGAACCGGTACCGGGATCAGAACCGGGACCGGGACCAGAACCGGAACCAGGATCGGGACCAGAACCGGAACCGGAACCGGAACCAGAACCGGTACCGGGATCAGAACCGGGACCGGTACTAGAACCGGTACCGGGATCAGAACCGGGACCGGTACTAGAACCAGGATCGGGACCGGGACCAGAATCGGAACTAGAACCGGGATCAGAACCGGGACCGGGACCAGAACCGGAACCGGAACCGGGATCGGGACCAGAATCGAGACCGGGACCAGAACCGGTACCGGGATCAGAACCGGAACCAAAACCGGTACCGGGACCAGAACCGGTACCGGGATCAGAACCGGGACCGGGACCAGAACCGATACCGGGACCAGAACCGGAACCGGAACCAGAACCGGGACCGGGATCAGAACCGGGACCGGGACCAGAACCAGAACCGGTACCGAGATCACAACCGGGACTGGGACCAGAACTGGGACCGGCACCAGAATCGAGACCAGGACCGGAACCGGTACTGGGATCAGAACCGGGACCGGGACCAGAAACGGAACCGGGATCGGGACCAGAACCGGAACAAGAACCGGCACTGGGACTTTCTTCGTTCTACATCTTCCCAAACAATCCATCACAGAGACAGAAGCTGAAAATGACTGTGCTGTTGTTTTCATGCAGAAGTTGACTCCAGGGAAATCGTTGCCGTCTGCAATAAGTCAGACGGCACAGCAGTTTAGCTGCGTGGAGAGAGGCTGCCTCGTTACTGTCAGGGATTCCTCTGCACTCATTAGTCTACAGTGGACCATTACAGCAAGATAACCACTACTGCTGGTGGCGGAGCAACGTCTCAGGTGTGAAATACTCCATGATCCCTGTTCAGACACACCTGAGTCCTATAGTTCAATGTTAATGATAAATTATAACAAGCACAGTCCAAATTTGTGAACCTGGATTGGAAAGGAAACAAAAACAGATACGAGAACAAGCCAAGACCCAGTTTAACTTTGTCGTCCTTGCATGAGGATATTTATTTGTAACAAAGTACTTGGCATTTGCAGAGCAGTATCTTGGGTACGGTATACAGACCCCCCCCCTCCACCATCTCTTTCAGCTACCGCCACAAATAGAATCTAATTCTGTGGGAAACACTGCATTTCCTGCCAAGGTTGTTTTTTCAGTTTCCATTCAAATTAAAAGCTCACTTCTCAAACCTCTAATCCAGAGATTTGCAAGTACAGTAAGTGGTGTCATGACCCAAAAGCCCAAAATCGGGTTTAAGCGAACACTACAAAGAGCTGATTTGCATCATTTAACCCAGAGGAAAGGGACGTTTCATAATTAAATGAGGCCTCGGATTAATGTGGAATGATCACCTTCCACAGTGGCCTACTGCTCTTTAACTGTGGGTGAATTACAGTAACCTACATATTGTGGCACAGATCTCCTCTCACACAGACAGCCACACACTAAAGTCACTGGTATTCTTCAGGTTGGGCCGTAAAGTGTAACCATAACTCTATCTGCAGGATGGACACCAACACACACGAGAACATGGGATTGCTTTGTTCTCAGTGATATACATTTACTGCCTTTTTAAATAGGACTGAACATTTATAGCAAATAGAGGTGTAACATTTATGTGTAAAAATGGGAAGGCGGGTTTGCTGTTCTCAGATCTGTACCGCCAATGGGGCCAAAAATATTTGGTCTAAGAATAATGCAGAGGAGAGGCTGTGATTTATCATCTGTGCAGTGACCGTTTTAGCTGCACATTATCAGACCAGGCTGAATTTTGATTAGGCACAGCAAGAAGGGTTCTGGGTCTGCATGCTCTCTCTGGGTTCCCTTCAGGTTTTCTAGCCTCCTCCAACTTTCTTAAAACAAGCACATCATGTCCATAGGTAAGCATGTGAGACTGTGATAGACCGGCGACCTGTCCAAGGTGTACCTCAACGTCACCCTATGTCAGCTGTGATTGGCTCCAGTCAACCCACGATGATTAAGCTTGTATCACTTTTGGGTTGTTTTCTGGATGGATGTTAGCGTTCTGCATTAGCATTGACCTCAAATTAGTTTACAACCTCTGGTGACAATGAATGTCTGTACCAGTCCATCCAAGTAGGCTGGTTCACAGCACTGAGCACCAGACTACCTGACATCACCATGTCTGGAGCATCAGTGATGTCATGGATTAAAACAGGATAGTGTCCCTTCAATCATCCAAAATAATAAAGTGACACATATACGAGGAACGTCTCTCAGGGGTCGTCCACCACTGGGGCTTGAGCAGGGCTGTGGGACAGCAGCCCACTCCCCCAGGCAAAGAAAATATTGCTTCATACTATTAAGATAAATCAGATCATGATTCTTAAAACTGGGGCATTAGAGTGGGACAAACTCTACTAGTTGTTTCTGACCTGAGACTAATAATCACGTCACATGACAGAACGCCATCCTGGGTGTATTCTCCATCACCTACATGGCTGGATGGTGCAGATGAAAAGTAGGCGTGCGCTTTTAGGTCAGATTTTAAGGGGGGAAAAGAAAATTTCCAGACAGAGACTTCGATTGCTTCCTTTGTTTGATTGTCGCAGTGTTATTCAGTGCTGAGGTACAAACACTCAACTGGGTTATTGATCTCAGTCGATTCTAACTCTTGAAAGTTGTTTATCAAACCATACAATAGTGAATGTCACATTTCTTCTTTGGCTGGAGGAAAAAAGTGACAGTCCTTAAGTGTAGTCCAAAATTTGTGTGCAACTGCAGTATCTTCATTCGGAGTCTTACTATGTTCATCCTCCTCTTCACTTCCGTCTCTAACTGTCAAGGGTAAAGCATCGTCCAAACCTCTGCTCTTTAAAGTACAAAAAGCGCAATAACTGAATGTAAACAATCAGCTGTTCACTTTCATTTCAGTGCAGAGATCATCACTGGATACCATACTTTGGTTGAGGACAGGAACCTTAATAAACTTCCCAGAAGCCCTGATTGAAATCCAGCTACTTTATCTGGTTTAATTAAAACTGGGATAAGGGTAAACACAGGTTTCTAAAACCAGAATATATTATTTACATGAAGAGGCCATAGACATGATGTTGCCTCTATTATTATCCTTCTATCCATCTACAGACAAGAGACATCTGCTGAGTTCAAAAACCACTGCAGTTTCCTTTTACAGTCAACTGCACAATTTGTTTATTACAAATTAGTTTAAGTGTACAACAGTCAAAGGGACAAACGCTTGTAGCAGTAATTCAAAAGAACTACAGAATAAATGGATTAAAGGTCAATGCCATGGTAGTTATGGTTACAGTAGCGACATCATCACTCATGTCCCATTTTATGAAACCTGGGAGAACCAATCAAATGTTCTTCCGCTCTGAAAATCTGCTCTGCGATCAGAGGCCAGAGGCAGCCAATGACAAATCATCTCCTGTATCTGGAGTCCGTCTCTGTGTCCTGAAGACATGGAGGGATTTGTCTCCATCTTCTCTTTTATGCTGCGATGACACGTTGTCATTTCAGGCAAGCAGGTGGCCCTTTGTCTATGATGATCTATTGATTTTCTTCTCGCCTCCTCTGGCTTGATTTCTCATTCTCCTACTTGTCGCAGTTGTTCACCCCTCTTCGCTGCCTGGAGAGAGAGAGAGAGAGAGAGAGAGAGGACGGGACGACGAGCAGCTGCAGCCAGCAAAGAAGTTAAGAAAAAATAAAAGACGATTCAAATAAAGAAAGGTGGACGACGCTTTTGAGTGGCTCCTGAATCGTTGATGCTCAGTTGCTGAAAAGAGACTGAAAAATCTTTGCATTTTTCCTCCTCTGTCAGTTGTTGGTCTTCCTTGTGTAGGATGTACTGACGATATATCCAAGTATCCAAAGAGACAAAGCTACTGCAGGGGCACACTGGAATTATTGAATGACTTCAATCCAAACACAAAGCCCATGAGTTCACTGAAATATTGGGGACAAAACTCTGTCCTACCCAAATATTGGCAGGGATGTCCATATGCAAACCTACAACCTTGCAGTCCAACAGACTGTACGTCCAACCAAATATCTTAGATGCCGTTGCATTGGAAAGTATCATGACCAGAAAGCTGCTCTTGCTCAGCATCACAATTCATTGATCATCCTAATGTTTTAATGTCTCTAGGTCTCTGTCAGAGTAGTACTTATAGTACTTCAGACCTTATATACTTCTATTCTAGAGGTCTAGAGACCAAAATGTGAAGACAATCAGTAAATCATGATGCTATGTGCAAGAGCAGTGTGCAGCAGTTTAACCTTTGTAAGAGTTTGCCAAATACCTAAAGTTGTTTTCCAATGGGGATAAGAAACATTGTACAGTTCCTCTTATTAACATGCATGTAGGCTGTCTTGTTTAAGCACTAGTACTGAGCTTTGGGCATTGAGGGGGAAGTTATAAAAACAGGTCTGACTTTTTGGAAAAGCATGATTTGAATTTTGTGTCAAAAAAAAAAAAAAAAGAGCCATCTTAAGTGTATGCTAAAAACTGAAACAAAATTGATGAAAGTGCTCAAGTCCTCCACTTTCTGACTGGAGAACCACTCCCCCTCCCTCCTCAGACTAAACCACAGCTCAGGCCATAAACAGCATAATGCAGATGGAAATGGGTAATGTTAGAATAAAAATCAATCAAATGGATGTCTACAATAGAGCTACCCCTCAAAAAGCAAAGCAAACCATCCTCATTATTATGATTACACTCTCCATGTTCATGTAATAGTGAGACATGTCGGAGCTCTTACCTGGAGGCCCGTGGAGTTTGGCTTTCTTCACTGGAAGACAAAAAAGAAAAACATACAGATTATTCACAACATAAGAAATAATAACACACTTCTATACTCACAGTGGGTATAATCACTTTATTTATCTTGCATGTAATGTCTGAATTCTTCCTCTTATATAAAACGTTGTTTGTGTAATCTTTATTTCTGAGACGTAAGATGGTTTTATGAATCTTCCATGTTTTCCTGAACACACCTGTCTTCATCTCTGCTGCTATCTTTCTCTGCTTGCTCACAGAACTAAGCATAGACTATGCAGGCAAATAACATAAAATATGAAATGACACAAAAAGGAGGCAGATAATTCAAACCTATAGCTTCAAATTAGCTTGATATTTCCAACATGCTGTAGCTGCATTCAAAGACCACAATAAAACTGGACAGATGATGATTATATGCCATTAATGTCAACACTGGAGACTTTCAACTGTCTGACGATTGTGTCCATTGATAAAGAACTAGGAAAACATGCTTAAAAATGACAAATGGATAACCATCTAAAAGACACTCAAGCAGTGTAGGCCTCACCCAAACAACATACACCAGACTTCAGAAGTTTTAAAACAGATTTATAAAAAATTATCTGTATTTTCCCAGCAAACTGACAAATAAGTGGACATAACCTCCTCAGCACAGACAACAGAGTTTCTTAAAACTAAATCTTCATAATGCTCAATGAATCCATCAGAAACTGCCAAAAGTCTTGATTTTAATGAAGCTTTTAGCCCAGTGAACAAGTTAACTCTTAATGCAGAGGCCTCAGATGAACTGCAAAATATTTTAACTAAGAGACCGGAGCATTTGTGTTTATTGTCAGTCAAAGTTGTGAATAAGCTCCTTATTAAAACATAAAATCACAAATCCGTATTGGCACTGGCTGGTGTCGGTAATAGTCAAAGCTTATGCTATTCTAATTGAATCAACAAGGAAATGGAGTATGAATAAACAATGGATAAAGTCTACTACTTAATATTAACTCAACCCACTCAAACAGTGGAACAACTCTTGGGTACGATACATTAGTGATGGGAAATGGTGGTTAATGGTTTACTGTGGGTGGACAGAGGCATTTGTTGTTGTAGCCTTAGGCAGAAATTGAACGAGAAACCTTTCTATAACAGACACTTTATTGCTATATTTATGGTTAAATCAAACCACTTCACCTCTTAAACACACACCGACAACTTGCAAATGCCAGACATTAGTCAGAGACAGAATAAGCTGTTGTGCTACATAGTGTTAGCTTAATTATTAGCTTAACTTCAGCTTCTTTTTTAACACATTGAGCTCAAAGTGTTTGCTCTCCTACTGTGTCTGGGCAAAAAAAATATAGCTAACTCCTCATTAGTTGATGTGAATGAAACCTTCTGCAGAAGTTTCTAGATTTCAGATGAGCTAACTGTGCACTACCTGGCAACAAACGTTAGCAACCATTAGCAATTAAGCTAGGTGGAGTAAAAGATAAGGGGGTGGAACAAACAGGAAGCAGCTTAGAAAAACAATGTTTTCTTCTCAAGGGTTGTTGGAGACCAAACCAGAGTTGAAACAGAAAACTAAATTCTTAAACTTAAATCCATGAGGAGGACAGAGACAGAAATACTTTTTTGCTAACGCAGTAGCCATAACAATCAACACAAACACAGGTGTAACTGATGACACTGCTAGCTGCTGTCGCTCCACTGCTTGCTTTGACACTTCAAAATGGCTGTATAGCTGATTCATATGGTTGTGGTTGTGTTTATATGCAAAAATTATGGAGTCTTTGATAAATATTAAAAACAACAGCAGTGAGATTGGCACGCAGCCATGCCGGATCCAATGTCCTGAAATGCCAGAGTCTTAAAATGCCAATGTGTGCAGGGCTTCAGGCTAAACAAGGCACCTGTATTGATCCACAACACAATTAACTACCCAGGAATTGTGTTGTAGTCATTGTACTATGCAGCAGTGTAAAGGTTTATTCCCTATCAAGGTAATTAAGTTGTTTAAATTGAGTTTAAATGCATATCCACATCCAGGGAGCTCAATACGTCCATTCAATCACATCCCCAAAAGGGTTGAGATGTGATAAGAGACTCGGACACAGAGAAGAATACGCGGCGAGACAGAGAGATCGTTAATGGGTCATTTGTCTTAGGCTGTCAGCACAGCTTGCCTTGTGTGTCACTCGTACCAGCTTGGCGGAGGCTCACAGGAAGCCCAGCAGCCTCATTGGTCCGAGGCCAACCGGGCTCTGACATTATACCTGTGTGAATGGCCTGACGCTGTGAAAGAGACTCACAGTGTTGTCTCACAGGTTCCTTCTCTAACTTTGTAGCTGCACTCTCCAAAACCAGAACCTGAACCACAATCTGGTTTTATTGCCAAGTAGATATGAAGACTGTGCTTTGGTGATTGGTGTAAATCAGTCAACCTGGATAAACTGAATAGAAAATGCAAAAGACTACAGATGTGCAGATGAGGATGAAGATGTGCCGCCACGTCTCATTGTGGCCTTTTGAGGTGCCGATTGACTTGTCTCACTATGTTGTGTTTTTTGCAACTTTTTCATGAAACCATCAATGGAAATGGTAAATAAACAGCAACATTAAGTCTTATTCTCTTAAATCACCAACCTTATCTAAACACAACATGACATTTTTGTCATTTATGTCACTATTTAATGTCAAATATGGGAACATGAGTGAGGTTTTATCATCACAGAACCTGAAAGTTCAGGTTTCATCCCTTTCATTTTGTTTGTTCACCAAAAAAATCAACACATAACACATGTTACAGCCTCTGTCTGTGCAGAAAGAGTCTGGACTCTAGTATAAGATCAGTATGAGACTGGCAGACAGGAGTTGAGTGGATTTTCATTTGTGGTGCTCAAAACATTTGGAGAAAAGTGAACATTTCTTTCCAGAACCACTGCACCAGTTATTTTGGGACAATGGACAGACCCTGTTAGTGTCTCTACTTAGATGCTGCTGGCACAACCTCATTTAAAACCATAATGTTGTAAACAAGGAGATGTTGCTTTTGATTTGTCTCTCTTTCATTTTGAGCACCAAAAACCCAAACTGAATTCATCTGACTACCACTGAGGAAGCAGCAGAAGTCTCAGTCCCACAGGATTTTGTATTTAATTAAAGTGACAAACGTGGATATGATGATTTACATTCAAATATCTCTGTGTTTGCACAAAGCTTCCTCACAGCGCATGATGGAAGAGTGTGAAAAAAAAAAAAAAAAGGCAAAGTGTGTGAGAGAAATGAGTCTCTCCATTTAGCAGAGACACGCTAAGTGAATATGCTGCCATTAATGTCTGATGGGTCCCCAGGTAGAAGTTATGTAAGGATACAGATCTGCTCACTGTTTTGCTTTGAGCTACACTCACACTGGCAAAATGACAGCTCAGTTTACATGTGTGTGTGTTTCATCGTTTTATCGTACGATCCCTGGGCGGCAATTACTTGTTTTTGGTTAAGTAGAGAATAGGGTCAGAATATGAGCAGCACCAGTGAAGCAGGTGGGGGATGGGATGGGGATGGGCGATGTGCTGTCTGGCTTTTATTTATGTTGAGATGTTTTACAAGCGTCTCAGGAGGGTTTTTAATCACAGCGGCATGAAGTGGAGATTTGATGACATCTAATCTATTAGTTTGCAAAAAATAGAGCCTCTCCCGCTCCTGAAGCTTTCATCCAAATATAATCTTATTCTCTGCAAATAAAGAAAGAAACGGTTTCTGACAGCTCATCTGTCTGCTCCACCCAGGAGACACCTGTCCACACTGATTCATCATCGCGCCGCTGTAACGCTGGAAAATGGACAGTTCAGGAGATATGGATCGAAAGCTGATGCAGCTGAACGCCGTCTTGTTAAACTTGTCAAAACCCGGCTCCTACATTACCCATAATTCAACTCAATCACCAGCTCTATGCAGTTCTCCTTTAACTTCACGTCACTGTCGTTTTGTTGTTGTTATCATCAGCAGCAGGGAAACCGTGCATTAATTAACAAAGCAAAACATTAGGAAAAAAAAAAAAACACACAAAATGATCTAGTTTCCCTCTGAGCCAGGTCACGTGTCCAAACACAGCCCATTAAATCAAGCACCAAATATAAATGTCAGCGGATCGTGCAGTCGTTAGCTGGAGAGACTAACGCAGAGGTCAGTGTCACATCCCTCTGGACCACGGAGGGGGACGAGCCTGATCGGAGGCTGGGTATCAGGCCAGATATCAGGCACGTGTCCAGCGGAGTGATTGTATGAGCGGATGCGTGCCGCTGGTGACCGAGCGTTTGGCTGGTGGGATAATCCCTCCGAGCTAATGCCTTAAGCAGGGCTGAAACCTACCAGACCCTGCTGCATTGTGCTGTGGACCAATAACAAAGAGAGCGGGCCGTGTGGGGAAAGTAAAGGATTCTCTCCTGTGACGAGCAGAAGCAGCTAACTCTCTCTCTCTCTCTCTCTCTCTCTCTCTCTCTCTCTCTCTCTCTCTCTCTCTCTCTCTCTCTCTCTCTCTCTCTCTCTCTCTCTCTCTCTCTCTCTCTCTCTCTTTTTTTTTTCATCTCATGGGGCGTTTAAAGGTGCTTAGTAAAAGTCAGGATCCAGAGGAAATCCGTGGTGGATATTTTGGGGGGTGAAGCAGCAGACTGATGCTCATATGATGAGTCATGGATTAGATTAAACCTGCTGCACTGTTTGAGAAATATTATGTCATACTTCAAATCTGTGGTGTGTGTGTGTGTGTGTGTGCAGCTGCAGAACGTAGAGCACGTTTACAGCTTCGGCAATCCCAGGAAAACATGAACGCCAGTCGCCATCACACACGCACAATCTCAGTTTTTAAGTGCTGAAATATTCAAAATGACAACATAGCTTGTTAGCCTCTGTGCTAAAATAAGTGACTGCTGCTGTGACAGACACACATAATAAAACCTCCTGATCTTCATTCAGCCACCACAACAGAGTCGAGGGATTCGCTTGAACCTGCAGTTACAAGCTCGAGCGAAGTGGCTTTACCTTTTTCGACTGATGAAAACACACCATGACCTGCAAACATCTGGCTTTTGTCAGCAGTGGCAGAGGTTTCAATTTGTATTTCACAATACTGATTCAGCCAGGTGTAAACACAACACCCAGGTGAACTCGTTTCACATGAGCACAGCTTTGAAGTCGGTTTTATAAACTTATAGATGATGAAATAAATCTGCAACGATAAAGTGACATAGTGGTTAAAGTCATGCCAAATTGAATATATAAGAATATAGCTGAATGTTGGGTTGTTGGTTTGAAAGTGAAATACCTGATGGACAAAATGGTGGTTAATTCGCCATATGGAGCGGTCTTCTCATCACACACACACACACGCACACAGACACACAGACGACTCATTCAATCTGTAGATCGCATCAATAGTGAATGCAAATCTCAGCCAACCCATGTCAACGTCCTACGCAGAGTTAGCAGCCACCAGTATAGACTCTAATTCCAGCCTGACTTTGAAGACACGATGACAGTTGACGACGCCACAAAGCCGCAGTGATTATATGTCATTCCCACTGTACACCAATGACATTCTTGTCTTCATTAGATTGAAGCTCTGACTTTGTTCACTTAATGGCTCCTCTGGTGGCTCTGGTTTGATCTCTTTGAAGTGACACCTGGAAGTGCAGCTTTGAAGCTCAGGAGTGGATATAACCTGTTGCCACTGAATTAAAGACGTCTTTTTTTCTCCTCCAGCCTCTGAAGAGAAGAGGCGACACAGCAGCAGGTTCAGCAGGAGTCTGGACCTCATTTAAAACAGGCCACATACAGTGAGAGCCCTGGCAGGGGTGTTTGACTTTTGCGATCCGTATGTCTGGGTATTTCAGGCGCCTTTCTTCTTCTGGACCATTATTGATGGTTGAATCTCTGTGGAATGGCTATTGAACAAGATGTAGTTCATAACAGGAGTAAGACAAAAGGCAAAGCCACTTCTTTTCTCCTCCTGTGCACAGGTTGACATATACACTCACCCGCCACTTTATTAGGTACACCTGTGCAACTACCGCAAATTTTCAAAGTAGAAGCTGGGTCTATTTCTATTTTCTGCAAGTTCTTGTGAATGTACAAAACCTCCCAAAGTCCACGATCACCCGTTTGAGCAGTTTCTAAGCTGCTTCATTCATGCCAGAGTTCTTAACACCTGAAAATTAAAACTCCACCCGGTCCAACCTGCGGGTGCTGAAGCCTGGACCTGATGCGGCCGGACTCATGAGCATTAATCCTTGGCCCAAATGCAACCCGACCCGAGTTGTTTGTATATGTTTTGGCCCATTGAGAACTCTGACTGACCCACGGAAAGAGCCGGAGCCTGTATATAGTCTATGGCCAATCAAATTGCTCCAGATCCATCTCTTTCCCATATAGACACCTGTCTCAAATATAAGTTCGGTCAGTTTGGTAGTTGAGGCCTGGGCTTCTATGTGAGACTTTACGGTTCTTGTTCTTGGGGCATTTTTGACGTGGATATGATGGTGTGAGAGACTGGGGGAATGACATGCAGTACAGATCGTCTCAGTCGAGAGTTGAACCTGTGATCAGCTGCGTTAGGGGCTGACATTGACCATAACCCAACCACCTAAGCACACCCCCCAACTGATTATTAATGCAAATATCTAACAGGTCACATGTCAGAGAGACGATGCATTGTAACACATGACAACATGATCCAGACCATCGACTACAGGGTTTAAGATTTAAGTGGCCTTTCAGAAACTGTTGATCTCCAGGGATTTCAGCAGACACAACCATGTTCAGGGTTTAACAGCGAGTGGTCTGGAAAAGGAGGAAATATCCAGAAAGCAGCAATTTTCTGCAGCAAAATGCCTTGTTGATGCCAGAGGTCAGAGCAGAATGGCCACAGAGGTTCTGGCTGATAGAAACAACAGGCAACAGTGACTCACGTAAGCACTCATTACAACTGACTGAGGTCTACAGAGGAGCATCCCTGAACCTTGAAGGAGATGGGCAGCAGAAGACCACACCTGTCAGCTAACTGCAGGAAACTGAGGCTACAACTCACCCTGACACCAAACCTGGACATTAGAAGACTGGAAACACACAGCCTGGTCTCAACGGCCCGGTCTACATGTATCACCAGGTCTCAAATCTGGCAGAGCTCCTTTTGGGATGTGGTGGGACAGGATCATCAAGTTATGCACTTTTTTTAGCCTGCATTCATTCACATCAAAACCATGCCAAATTAACATTTAGCAGCTCTTTCCTGCAACCACTTCATCTACAACTACGAGCAAACGCAAGTGAAAGGAAGTGATTTCTCCTCTTAAAGTAAAACATAACTCATCAAACACCAGATTAATCCTGTTCCTCTGCTCATTTCGTGTCTCTCAGGTCCTTTTACACCTAAAAACTATATAAATGTGTCCAGCAGCTCTGGCAGACCCGACACCCTCCGCAGGCAGACAGCCGTAGAGCAGTGTCATTACAAGCGGGCCAGACGGTGGATCTATTTTTAGCTCTGGTCCTTCGACTCGCGATGGGTTTGAGTGTGTGGAGGTTGGCAACCTGGTGGCCATGTCATTAACACCCTCTTGCTTCCATTAAACGACAGCCCCTGCAGACCCCGCCAAGCCAACCTCATAAATACAACTATTATGGATCTACCCCGTGCATTCATGTGTGTATGTGTGCGTGTGTCAGTCGGTCACAGTGCACTGACTGAGCATTATACACATGTTTCTACGCTGCTGTTCACTCTCTGAATTTATCAGTCACACTTCACAAAAACTCACAGGACCACAGAAGAAGAAAGGGGCTGTGCACTGGAATGATGGAGACATGGTGACGCTGTTTGAAACTCATCACAGATACATTAGCATCAGTTTACAAGTACGAATGCTAAACATGTGACAGTGCAGACAGATGAGACTGTTTGTGATATAAAAGCACTGTATGTGGAGGAATAAACAGTGCAGTGTGTATGTGGTGAGTAATGTAAAGAAACTGCTCACTGTATACAGAGCATATTATCAGTCCAGCCCAGACAGTAACACTTTTTTTTTATTATTATTCCTCAGGCTCTGAGCTCCAGCACATTTGGTTTAAAATAAAATAATGAATACGACATTAAAGTGCCAAGTCTCTGCTTTAATTTAGCAGTTACATCAATTTAGTGTGTGGGAGATACAGCCCCCCCCCTTTTTTTTTCCAAAAGGGTTCACTAGTAATTGGAGGCTCGACTGCCGAGTGTGTTTCTTGCAAATTCCAGCCTTAGTTTGTGCAGAAAAAGAGCTCAGAGATGATTGAGAGCTGCCATTTAGCCTGCAGTGGAGGTGTCCGTCAATGTAAGAGGTAAACATCTGACTGTGCAGGAGCAGGAAGAAGCAATCATCTACCAGAGAGATATCAATCACCGCCGCCATCTTGGCAAATAGGTGTCAAACATGGTGGTGGGTCTGTGGCAGGTTAGGCTGCCGATGGGACGTCTACAGGTGCGTTCACTGTGCTGAGGTTCGACCACATGCATCAGAAGTCATTTAAAGATATATTTCATGAATTTAGCAGAACAACATAAAACCTATACAGACCTCATCTGTCAAGTCAATTCCCTGGTTTCAAACAAACACAGCTAAAACCCACTTAATGAGGACCAGACTAGACGATACAGCATCTGGTCTAAAGGTCTCAGACTTCAGGGATAAAAATAACAACAATAATACAGCATATCTTACATTAAGCTCTTCTTATACTGATGCAACCCTCCTCTGTCTGAAGTCTGAAGAATAAGACACATGTAACCATCCAGGCTGAAAAGAGCAAACCTTACATCAATCAACTCTGAGTCATGTGTCATCACAGTTAATATCATATCTAATATTGTGTAGTTATTGTGTTTGTGGTTTGTTGTGGACAGAGGACACGCCACTGATTCACTTCACTGATCCATTCCTTGAAGCATTAATCCATTCACCATTATCAGGTTAAGTTGCGTAATATGAGTTTGATGACTTAACTGAAAATTGGTCTCAGTTTGTGTGTGTGTGTGTGTGTGTGTTGTACAGTAGCGCTTACACCTCACAGCGCACTGCATAATCACAAATTAACAGAGACTTCTCCCTGCTGTGTCCCCACTTCACCAAGATAATGAGCCAATTAGAGACACTTCAAGAAGTCCAGGAGTGATCAGCTGGATGGGGGGGGGGCTCAGAGATGATGACATTAACACACACACACACAAATACACACATCATTCCCTACGTCCAAACCTAATATTTTTGAATATGTGCTTTAATCTTTATACATATGTGATGTATAGAAATTCAGTATACGTATAACATTTGTGTATAAAAATGAGGAAACGTGAACGATTGATCTGTATTTGTCATCAGATACGTAATCAATTTGCTTAAACTCAAACCAAACACCAAGTCTGAGCTGAGACCAGTGACCAACAGGCCTGAGAGGGACGACAGAGCAGGGAGTGGCTTCATCATAACAGAGAGGGAATGAGAAGAAGAAGGAAGTGAAGTCCATGTCCCACGTGAGTCACAGTGCAACACACACACACACACACACACACACACACACACACACACACAGAGGCATAAACACACATACACAGGAGAGAAAAAGCAGCAGATGGCCCAGAGGATTATTCCCTCTATCCCCACCCCCCCTCTCTTCCCAGACGGGCCGCTGAAGCTTTACTTGTGTCCCTGTCATTCCAACACAGTG
This sequence comes from Caranx ignobilis, assembly GCA_021432705.1. Taxonomy (NCBI): domain Eukaryota; kingdom Metazoa; phylum Chordata; class Actinopteri; order Carangiformes; family Carangidae; genus Caranx; species Caranx ignobilis. The sequence continues at coordinate 2,037,682 of JAFHLA010000010.1, read as the reverse complement.
AGCTGCTGTACTGACTGACCCGCTCTGTCCTCACCTACTGTCCTTACCTGTGGCATCTGGTGGCCTAAAACAATAAATAAAATAATAATAAATGCTTTCAGATATTACTGCACCGACTCCACAGTCCACCTGCGTGTGCTTGTCCCTCATTACTGCAGGATCATTTTCATCTGATGCAGTTTCTTCACCCTGACACGACATTCAGCAAATGATGCAGCAATACCATTGCACTGTATGCATTTATTCCACTGCTAATTGCCAGCCAGAAATAGCTGAGTGTGGGTACCGACTGAGCTGTCAGAGACTATGTCCTCCTCCCATCCTCTCCTGCCTGCAGCCACCGTTGGGGGGGGGGGCTCTGAGGGCCCCTCGATACAATAACAAGGAACAAGGAAGGACGGGGGAAATGCTGTGTACTTTTACGAAAAGCACACCGCAGGTCTGAGGAGACGAGGATGCTGCTCGTCTGGTTCGTCTGCATTTCCCCTCAGTGACATGGAAAGTCTGGGGCCCTTTTTTTAATCAAGGAGGGAACATCTACCACGGTTACAGTGGCTGATAACAACACGGTTTCGTTTACAGATCACAGAAACAACATAAACTGCTATTTTCACATCTTCACACTACGTCACTGTGCTTCTCCATTCGCTCCTGTCACAATCACCATGGTAACCAGGCTCCTTTTAGCTCTGGTTTTGGTCTCCACCGGCTCTTGGCTGATATTTCTCATCATCACCGTTTCACACTGAGCACATCGGCTTTTTCTAATCAAGCAAAAGTTTCAGGAGAAAATGTCCGTGCAACATCTTCTCATCAAGACAAACGTGACAAAATGCACTGCTGTGAATTTCAGGTGTCTTCATCCAGCTCAAGCTCTACGTCAAAAACCCAATGAACACGACCCGACTCTGCTCCGAGACACTCTGAAGGCTTTCACTGTGGCAGCTGAACACGAGCCGCAGTTTCCATCAGTCTCTGTGGCAGCTATCAAACAAAATGATGGTCTCTTTTTTTAATATATATATATCCACTGCAACCCAGCTGTGCTTCACCCACCACATCCCTCCACCCCCTCATTCTGTAATAGAGGGAGTTTGGGTGGTGGCGGCCCTCCAGCCTCAGGCAGCGCTTGCACACACACACACACACAGACACACTGAGATGAGAGGTGGTCAGAAGCGATCAGTGAGAAACAATACACCGGGGGGGGCTGAGAGTTGGAGATAGGCAGACAATAGTTTGATGGTGGTGTGAAAATCAATCATCAGTGTCTGTGTGTGAAAGAAGAGCAATTTGTAATCTGGAGAGGAGCCAAAGTGTTAAATAAACTGGTGGAGCTTCGACTTTAACTAAACCCTCTGACTGACTGACTGAGTGCAAAACTACAAAACTACAAACCACAGCTTCCTGCTTCACCTCCAGAGCCGTACATCAGGAGACTTGCTCATGGGCACCTCGGCAGGAGAAACCAGCAAAACCAACAGTATTCAACAACACACTCAGCACTGCTGTTTATCCCTAGATCTCCACTTAAAATGTCTCAGTGGAGCTTTCGATTCTCCTGTGAGCTTCTAGTTTCCACAGGTCAGCGCCACGTGTGTGTGTTTATTAACATTTGAACATATTAGTATTTCAAATTAAAGCTTAAAAAGGTGAAAGCTGACCACTTTTCAAGTCATTATTAAAAAGAAAGAACAGCCAGTGAGTTGCTGTGATTATCCCTGTGAGACGTCTCTTCCTAACTTGCCTCCTGTATGACTGCGACTTGAACATATCCACCTGACTCAGTCTGCTGCAGCCCTGTAATAACTTCAAATGAATGGGAAACACGCTTTTGATGTATATCTGTAAATACGATCAATACAACTTGATTTTTTAAGCCTCGGACTCACTCACTGACACACTGACTCTTGTTTTTTCCCCAGACCACTCACTTTGAGGCGTCACAGTCCACACAACAGGACGACGCCACCATCCAGCTTCACTTCAGGCTCCTACACGACCTCTTCAGCTTCAGTATTGTTCAGTGACTCTCTGTTGTGTCCCAGCTGCTGTGTGTGGTGTAGTCCACTAACAATAAACCGACCGGAAATTTGTATTAAAACCTGTATTTACACTTCAATTTCTGGTTACTTCTCAGCCGACTCACATGACAATGTGATTTATCTACTGCAGGCGACCATCAGCTCGGATACAAACAAAGGTTGTGTACGTTGCTCTTTTCTTTCCACTAACATACACGTCACCCACACCTTCACACATCCAATGCATATTTGCATATATTCAAAGTAAATGTGCATATATTACGAAAATCTGTGATTATTTTCTCTATAACATGTACAGACATATATGCTAATGATATGGATCTAATGTCTAAATGCCTGCTGTGTGTAAAGTGGTGTCAGGCTTCTGTAATCCACTGTGTATGATATCCACATATCCCGACAGGCTCTGGGATGGATCTCATTATTACATAACATAACACACATGTCTACGATACATATGTCAGTGTATCCTGTGCAAATATAGAAATTCAATATGTGTGTGTGTAGGTGTAATCAAATACACACCACCAAGAGGGACACACACACACGCACACAGGTAAAAGTCTTTGTCGATACCTGGATAAGTTATCTGGAGAGACACACACTAATAAACTTCATTGATTTTCACAGGATCCTTATTCTCATCAGCTGCATGTTAAGTGTTGGAATGAGGCAGGTATCGATATCCAGTCATATCAATATATAGCCTATCAAATAGGTCCCTGTGGATGTTGAGTCCAACCTGCTTCAAATTTTGTCTGATCTCCTCGCTGTGCTGCTCGTGTAGGAAGTCAATCTGTTCAAATATCTCACATATATTCAGGATTAACTTCAAATCACTCACTGGTCATCAATAATCAACCTGTTCCTGTGTTATCAATATAGTGTATGTTAAAGTCAGTCTCCGCTGAGACCTTACCTCTCACACACAGCAGGGACATCGCAGCGGGATTTTGTGCAACAGTTTCTCCAAAGCCGATGAGCCCTCTCAGTGAGTTTGCAGCCCAGTTGCCTGTTGCACATCAGTCACTTCTTCTTCTTCTTCTTCTTCTTCTTCTTCTCCTACAACACGTCGCTCACTTTCCGCCTCATCGCATCAGTTCATACGGAACAAGTGTGCAGATGCGCGCGCCAGGTGGGTGATCCGGGTGGGGGACTCCTGACTGAGTGTTTCAAGGGTGGATGACTGTCACTAACAAGAGACCGACCAACTACCAGCCGACGACCGGTGGAGCGGGGCGGCTCTTATGCTGCGTTCAAGGACTGAGGTGAACGTCGGAATTTGGATGAATCGGCGCACGGATACAAACGAGCGTCGGAGCTGAAACGCCTCGTGTGGCGTACGATGGTACAGTGAACTCCAGACAGTAAGCCTCCGTGTCACAGTGTCACAACCGATACTTTCTTTGGAAGATAATGAACCAACGACGAGGTGTTCATAGTTGACAGTGAGAAAGTTTTCCTGATGTTTAGCTACCTGTTCTCCAACACCAGGTGATCGACGAGCTGCCATTTTGTTGTGATTCAACACAGGTGCATCTTGGGAAACCCTGTACTAGTATTTCTAAGTTTGTCTCCTCCAGCAAACTTTTTTTTTTTTCTTTTTGAAGTAGAAGTACACAGACACTGTAAAACTGATGGTTTGTTCTATGATCCAAATGTTTGTTAATGATTAATGATTGATAAAAAACGATGAAGATAATAAAGACAGGAAAGTCCTGTTTAAGCACTACTTTTGATTTTTGATGTCATCTGTGCCACATGAAACCTGGAGGGACAAGAGGTCTGAAGATAAAACCACCATCATGGTGTCCAGAGTGTGCAGATACTACGTTCTGATAAAGGTGCAACTGGAACTTTCCCTGAGGTCAGAGGTCATAGTCTCATGAGTTCACTGGCAACAGTGGTGAATGGAGACAAAGCAGGTTCTGCAAGGAACAGTTAATGGATGAAGAACCGATTTTTGGAGTGTACGCAGTACATGTCATGTTTGCAAGATCTGCATTGTATATAACCCTGCATCACCTAGTGAAAAAAACTCAAGTGTCAATGAAGGCAGCACCGGGATTATTGAGTTCAAAGTACATCAAGGACTTGAAGCTGGTGTGAAGTTTCTGGCAGTGCTCTGACAAGTTTGTAACACGATACATCAAAACCTTAACCTTATTTCCTTGTATAACTCATACTGTTGAACTACATGTGGTTATTCAGACTTTTGCTAAAAAAAAAAAAACACAAAGTGCAATGAACCAAGGAAGTGTAAGTGGAGTGTTTAGCCAAGTTAACCCTGCAAGCTTCAGTGGGGCTATGGTCCCTGACATCTGCATGTGGACACTCTTTGACTGTTTGCATTTGGCGTTGCTCAAAGCACATTTAAGCTTTTGCAATCCTAATTTGTTTACACCCCTGTTCCCTGGCCAGCAGTCTCCTTTGCCTTTAATCACTTAAACACTACACTTACCTAGTTGGAGCCGTAGCAAAGCCTCCTTTACATCCACAGATGAGATGGGCTCCACTCATTCTTAGTGGAGAGAGGGAGCAAAGAGAAATAAACCTAAGTAGTCAACTTTAAAACTGAAAAGACAAGATTTTAAAGTTATGTAAACTCACCCTCTTAAATCCTTTAGAGCACTGGCTGTAGCTACAGTCTGCTCAGTAAGATGAGTGCCTAAAGTGGCTGGGGACCTGGAACTGGGGCTGAGGCTTGGGGGCCGAGATTTTGGCTGAGAGCCGAGAACTGTGGCCTGAGGCCTGGGCTTGTAGTTGGAAACCTGGAGCTGGACCTGAGCCTGAGCCTGGGCTCAGACCTGAGCCTGAGCCTGGGCCTGGGCCTGGGTCTGTAGCTGAGAACCTGCAGCCCTGATGAAGACTCATGTTTTTTCATATGTTCTGTTCTCACTGAACAAGTTGGGCATGTCATCCTTCCAAGTTGTGTCTCTGCTGGGTTCATAGCTGGTTTACACTGCCCCCAAGTGGCAACAGACAGTTGTTGCAGGTTGAACAAACATTACATCAGCCCTGAATGGCAACAATATAATCACATTAGCAATGTGCAAAAATATTTTACAAAACACAAATCAATCTTCTTCTTTTTTTATTTTTTTTTTATTTTTGGAAATGCAGATCAATCAATGTATTGGGGGCAGATCAGTTCCAGTACAATCAAAACCAAAGCTTGGTTACTAAAATGATGGATTGGAAACATGTGAGATTAATGGGGATTTGAAACAACAGCCATGTGTGACACAAAGTCCTCATCTACTTATATTAGGTGGTTTTTATCACACCTGGCCCAGATCAATATGTTTTCATTAGACACCAGTCAGAGACAAAGGGCAGAGCTGCTGATCAATAACATGCTCTTCAGATATCACGTGATCACTGTAGATACACGGACCAAACAATTATAAAAGTTAATATCTCTTCAAATGAGAATAAAACAGACACCTGCACCTATCTTTAGACGATTGACCTTTTGACTCGATTTCAAGATGCCCAGATTCAGAATATTTGTCCCTAAACTTTGTCTCTGATGCAACTCTGGGACATTGAGTCAACCACATCTGCATCTAACACAATCTTGGATGACCACAGGAAGTTATTTCTTAACCTAAGAGTGTAACTTTAAAATGTCATTGCAATGACATAAGATGACCACTAGATGGAGCTCAGCCTACATCGGGAACAAAGGGATAATTTCAACGTCTAAATCCCATTTATATATACACACATTTATCCTCGAGCCAGCACAGACCCTGTCACCTGTACCACACCATTTAATCAGTATTAACCTGTGATTTAAAAACCCTGACGCTCTCAAACACCGTTTCCCCTTTATTCCTGAAAAAAAGCCATTGCACCACAATGGAGACCAGCTCAAAGTAATGAGGGCGATAGCATCTCTCTCTGGAGGAGGAGAATCTGCCCCATTTGCCCAAAAGAGACAACTAAGCAACACAACGGCAGCCTGTGCATGAACGAGGAGCACGTGTCCTGCTTGAGGACATTATAGAGCCTCAAAACACATGTTAAATGACCTACAATATTGAAATAAACAATATGCCAAGGCCTTAGACATTAAGTCTATCTAATCAATGGTAGCTGGTTTTGTCTGCAGCCATGTTGAAGGATAATAATCAGTATGACTGAAAGAGTTTTTTGTTGGTTTTATAATCCTCAGTAGTGCTGTAAAACTGGTGTTCAATAATCTCCAATAATCTGTTACACTGCTCATTCTGTAGGTTTCACTGCTGCAGCAATGGTACAGTTTCCCCACAGGAAACATGAAGCGTTCATAAAGTGAGATATTGTGCTCTTGGAAACTGCTGATGATCAGCAAAGAGGAGGTAAAACACAGCCACAGGTGTGTGTGCATGTGTGTGTGTGCACTGGCACTGCAGGAAACCGTCAAACCCAGTGTCAATCAGCCTCCTCCTTCACGATCTTCCTTTTACCTCCATCCATCTGTGCAGGGTGGATGGAGGTCAGCTGGCAGGTCACCAGTCCACTGCATGTTGCTGTCTGTTGTATATTGTTTGACAAACAACCTCACAGCCTGATGTGACAGTGCTGTGAGGATGGAGAACCTGCAGAGAACCCACCAACAGGTGCAGGTGCAGGGAGAATGTGCACAGACCTCCACAGAGAAAGGCTGCAGGCCGGAGGTTTGAACCCTGCACCCTCCATATACTTCACCTGCTGGTAACGGAGCCAGTTATCACCTAGCTCTGCAGCTGTGTCTGGAAACCAACAAAAGAGTGAGATTTAACACGCAAAAGGAGGGAGAACACGGCCTTGGCATGGTCCTGGGAGAGAGAGAGTGCAGGGCCGATGACTGTCTGTAGCAGTATATCTCAGAAAGGGACAATCTTAACTTTCAACTACAAGCACAGAGGGACTGACCTTTAACCTCACAAACTACATAGTGGATTCAAAAGTTATATATTTTGTTTTTCCTTCCTACATTGATTGTAATTTCAGTTGTTGCTTTTCATTTTCACTTAAAAAAGGATAAAATTGATGATGTCATTCTTGTTGTGTCCTGCTCCCCTATGAATAATGCATCTCTATGGCAACAACATTAATGACAATGCACAACAATGCTGTGACACATTTAGAGTCTAGAATAGAAAAGAAGTTTGTTGTCATCGTTATAAAAAACAAAACAATTAAAGTATATTTTATTATTGTTGTTGTTGTTATTAATATTATTATCGTCGTCATTATTTTCCCCATTGAGGTGAAAGGTCTAACGGGTGGCAGGCAGCCGTCCCACCCGCGGTTAGATAATCCAGTCCGGGGACCAGGCAGGCGGTGACCTCAGGCTGACGTACCGCTCCGGCCCTGCCCATCCTGCGATGCTCCGCCGCTGTCTGCCCCGCAGTGTCTCTCTCTACACGGACTGACAACAATATTCCCACAACACGTCGAGGACTAGCAGCCCACCAGCACCACCACCACCACCGGCAGCAGGAGCAGCTCTGTTATCCAGCAGCGCCACACATGCTGTCCGTCGACGACAGGCCAGCTGCCGACCACCTGCGACAAGGTGAGTGTGTCACCGTGTCGGTTTGCTCGGTTGAAGGCAAACCGACCGAGCCCGCGCGAGAGAGGGAGCGAGAGAGAGAGGGGGAGAAACGGCATCGCGACGCAGGCTGAAAAACGAACGATGCCTGGCTACGATGTCATGGTGGCCGGAGGACGGCCGCCCCGGTTAACAACTGGTATTTTCCACTTTGAAACTGCGTTTATTTCTGAGGTGGTGTTTAGCGGGTACACGATGTTAGCCTAGCTGGTGGCGTGATGTGTGTGTGTGTGTGTGTGTGTGTTTATCGCAGTGGCACAAAGGCAGGGGAGCGGAGGGTAGCTAACGGTAACGGACACATCATCGGTGTCTCACCGTTCGTCTGCGGGTTGAACGATCGTGGACTCTGGGTTGAGAAACACAACCGGGCCGTTAGAAAGGGACACTTTTCGTTCATGAGACACCGAACCGGGGCGACATTTGTTACAACAGCAGCGGCCTGTACCCCCTCCTGTAATCACCATATTGATCCCTCATTACTGATACAACAGCGGCACAACAACCGCTGTGAAGTTCGATGAAATCACTTCCGCTTTAACTGTACAAAATAAAAGCTTTTTTGCTCATTATCTAGAATAATATTAATAATCCTCTTCAGATTATAGTATGTTTACTTGTCAAACATTTTGGGAGCAGTTTAATGATATTTATGGAGTCAGCATTTTCCAAGAGATTGTTGTTGCCCTTATTGATTTTTGTCCTAATGCACACGCAGGCTTTTATTTTGAAGGCTGTGTGCCTGGACTTCCTCATGTTTTCTGGTATTTTCATGCCTTGTCTTGAGGTCCATTGCAACAATGTGGGAATGCAGTGACAGTCCACTGATAACCTTGGTCCAAGTGACAACATTAACCTGTAAATTTAAACTAACATTAAACGCGTCCTCATCAGTTCAATGGTGCTTTGGTCCTGGAGAGACACCTTTTGCATTTAGGGGGGGTTTCTGTTTGTTTCCTTCAATTTCTGCTGCATCTTTATATGACTTCTTCAACATAAACAAACTGACTAATGGCTAAAACTCATAGGTTAATATCGTGGGTGGTCTCCTTACCTACGTGACCCTGTGCTAGTAGAGATTCAATATTGGGGTAGAGGTCTATGCATTGTCTTCCTACTGTGTGATTTATTTGTCTTGTGCTCTGGTCTCAAGGACCTGAGTCACATTTGTTTACACACCGAATTAGCCTGTCAACATTTTGCAAGCCTCACAGGGTGAACACTGCAGGGAGACAAGTGTTGTCTTGTTATAACATTAATGGTTTTAACATTAGCTCCTGACATTATCAGCGCTCATACCAAAGTATTTTTTTTTTTTTTTTTTTCTCTTTATCCACCTGGAATGCCTCAGGTATGTACCAGGAGTTGGTTCGGAGACAGAACAGACAGACTGTGATGATTCCACCAAAAGAGATAAAGCCCGAAAAATGATGAGCAAATATTACAAAGCCTGCTGCTGTGAAATGTTGTCAAAAAAAAAAAAATCAAATTCAAACCCTCTGTTCAGCTGTAATCCACCAGAAATTAATCAGAAAGAAGATGGAAAGAGATCGAGAGAGATTTGAGAGGGGGGGGGTATTGAAAATCAGCCAGTTTATTCTCATACCTCTTATCAACACCAGCACGTCATTTTGATTGAGCAAATTGTTCAGTAAAAAAAGAAAAAGAGTGAAAATATATGATGATCAGATTTCCAGTGTGCAACTTTTTTTCAACATTGTCTTTATTGATTTTTTTTTTTTTTTTAAACATAACAGCCCTTGAGCTGAATAATACCACAGTGTACAAGAATATGAGCATGAACACCAGATCAGCCCAGTCCTCCCTGCTCTCAGGTCCGACCACCACACGACTACAGAACGTGGACCTCGACACAGAGGAAGAGAATATAAATCAAAGAGTGAATAGATACAGTACATAATACATGATGTTATTAAGACCAAAAACACAAGAGCAGAGTTACAGCAACATAAAGCAGGATATATGAAGCGAGGTAATGGACAACCGCCCACATGACAAGTGAATTAACCACTGAGGATTCACAGCAGCCGTGTCTTGGCACAGGCTGTTGCACTCATGTTGTTATGTAGGTACTTTATTATTGTTGGATGCGTGCGCATCGTCACCAGATAGTGTGTGACTGTAGATGACATTAGAAGTTTAAAAACCTCAGCTCTGTGGTCATGCACAATATTCGCAGCAGTCACATCTGCCTCAGTGTGTCAGGCGACGTGCCTGCTCCGAGCGCTCAGCTGCTCCTCCCCATCTTGGAATGTGTCTCATTGTGTTATGTAATCGAGGCCCTGCGGAGGCCGGATGTGCATAGTTTTCCTCTTTGTGTTAACACATATCGCTCCTGTGAATATCTCTCCGATTTTATTTGGGAAAGCACTGTATGCAGATACCGTGCGGGTCCTGTTGTGTGTTATCAAGTTTCCCCAAATAGAGCGTTATCTGTGGCTGTACTCGAGAGAGGGAGGGAGGGAGGGAGAGGGTGCAGGGGGAGGAACGAGTGACACCAAAATGCTTTGGTTGGCTTGTTTTGAAGGTTGTCCAGTGTTGAGGGATTGGGTTTCAACAACATAATTATTTCTGAGAACTTTTCAAGGCTTGCCAACATCCCAAATGCCCCTTTTTGGGCCATTGTCTGTATTATTGATGGAATAAAGAAAAAAGCGCCACACAACTTGTGCTTGTGTAACTTGGAGCTTGGACCGTCCAATTCTCACGGAAGCTATTAACGCTATAAATATCTACGGCTTTGACCTCGCTGCATGAAGTTTAGAGGCATCTGAAGTTAATAAATGCAGTTAATTGTGCTTCAGATTTAGAGTTTTTGTGGTCGTAACATCCCTGGCTCGAGTCATTTAGTCGCCCATGAGCAAGGCTTTCAATCTCCCAGCAGCTTCTGCGTTGAAACCAACACGTCCCAAGCACAAATCCACACCAGTTTTCTGATGTTAAAGCTTGTCTGCAGAGAGAAGGGTCATGTGCAAAACAATAAGCCCATTGTTGCTCACACACAGACTTTTATATAAAACGGGCTTTGATGTGCAGGTACAGAGGATTCAAAGGAGTTCGAAAAAAACACTTGTGAACCTCCTGTGGACTCACGCCGTCAAAGGAACCACTGAACTTTTTTGCAGACTGCTGAGAGACCACGTGTCCCGCACTGGCCTCGACTTGAACCGCCTTGTGATGCTGATCAGCATTTTGGTTAAAGCGATGTCAGGGCTGCTGGAGTCCCTCAGGGAACCGATCTGGGTCCTCCTGTGTTTCCAGTACAGTGTTTTGTTTTGTATGGTGTAGACAGTCGGGCAAAAGTAACACAAGCCTTTTGTCTTAGACTCTTGTACTTGTAAATGTTTTATTGATGATGATCACTTAGTTATCCATTTATCGGTTACTGAACTAACTGCGTCAGCTCTAGAAATGTGGTGCGATTGTTTTGTGATGTTTATTTCACAGCCGTAGTGAGTAGTGACTTTGCAGATTCTGAGTCAGTACAGAGTAAATGGTTGTTTTATAAAATACTATCGATTATACAACACGACGTATAGTAGACGTAAAACATTCACATTTTGCATATTATTAATGTATCAGGAGTGACGGTGATGGTTTTTATGATACTGTTCGGTACATTTAGCTGAATCCATTTCACTCAAGTGATTCTACATATGCAAGAAAAACAGCCAGCTCTGACTATATGAAAGTAAATCAATATAATTGGCAGGAAACATTCAGCTCGATGTTTAGGATTAAACTTTACCGCTGATTTTTAAAATGTGAGAACATTTTGCTCCCGACACTCGTACGTACAGATGTGTGAGGACGGGTGGGGGGGTGGGCCATAATTTCTGCCTCTGACAGAAAAATAATGGAGTGAATGGTGAATGTGCCTCTGCTGCACCTTTCGAGATTTGGAGTTGCACATACACACACACACACACACACACACACACAGGTTTTACCCTCCAGCTTGTTGTGGTGCTTCTGTTCCTTTCATGGCTCTGTTTGCAATGCTTCACTGATTTGTTTTGGGAGAGATGTGTGTGTTTGTTTGTGTGTTCGTCTGTGTGTGTTTATTGCTGGAGCAGATGAAAGTCGGCAGGCATGCACTATGTTTTATGCTCATTTGTCTGCCGGTGAACGATCACTGGGAGCTGCTGGGACTCTGTCATTGTGCTGTGGACATTTTCTGGTAATTACACGATGACTGGTGGCTCGGCTGCTGCATCGGTTCAGAAACATGGAGGAGCAGAGGGAGGCCATAACTTTCCTCAGCATCTACAACAAGATGCACGTCTTATATATATACGTCTTATTTAGATTTTACTTCACCCTGATGAGGAAAAAATATTAATCCTTCGAGCCTCAAGTTGAACTTAATGCGTCACTGGTGCTTCATTACTTGGACTCTTGATCCTCTGCTGCCTTTGCAGATCCAGCCCCGTTGGCAGAAGCACTGAGCTTGATTAAGAGATTAATTCTGCACCTTAGAGGAGGCAGGAGGCAGGAGGCAGGATTCACCCACAGCCTTTTCTCTGATACTCTCATTGAGTCATTGATCAACCAGAAACACCACATATCCTCTGCTTTCTGTTCATCAGACAGTTTTAGAGTTTGGACAAATTTTAGCGAAATCTCCTTGCACCTTTCACTTATTTCTGACATTTTGGAGATTTAATCACCCATATTGATCGAGAAATGAGTTGAATCGTTACCCACTAATGAAAATTTGCTGCTAGTTATGGATCTTAAGAGTAGCTGTCTCCACAGTCTTGGTATGGTGTGTGTTGGCTCAGTAACATGGCTTATACTGGCATAGCTAAATGGCACAGAGCCATCAGTAGTGTTACTCATTACACCTGTGGTTTTCTTGCTTTGACAACTCACACACGGCCAAATATCACAAAACAAGTTCATTTTAAGTGTTTAGATCACACGTGATATGTCTGTCTGATTATTTCTGATTTCAGATGCTTGTTGTATCGATTTTAAAGTCAATAGCAAGACAGAAACAACTTGTTATTTTGCTATAAACTGATGATAATTGCGTCCTGAAATCAAACCGAGCCCGGGGTAAAACCGAAACTCTCCTCCCATTTCCTGCATAAGTGGCATTCGGGTGCCCTTCAGCGAGGCCGTTAACCTCTAATTGCTTTTACGGCAGATCGTCTCTGTTACAGATTTTTCTCTTGCAAAGATGAGGCGGAGCAATTATAACATTTCTCTTTCTTCCAAACACACCGACAGGGCCCGTTGGAGGGTTGTGAAGTCCACTGTGGCCACCCACGCTTACCAGCACAGTGGGGCTGTGAGGAAATCTGTCTGGAGCATGTACAGTCGGTGTTGGGTGGATGTTTGCGGGCGAAGCTGAGACAAACAATTACAATGTTTTTTGGATTTGAAACATGCAGATGCGATATCCGAAGAGTAACAGCAGTGTTTGTGTTTTGTTTTCTTCTTCCTCTTTTTGTCCAGCAGCTCTGGTGCGACGCATGGGAGGTGAGGGCAGCGAGAGATGGGAGACGGGGAGCGAGGGAGTTGATTCGAGAGGCAGAAGTGGGTGAAGGAAAGACATATTACACCGCAGTGCTCACAGTGGATGGAGGGGAAGCAGGGATTTAGTCGAGCTCAGTGGGGGTGGGGGTGGGGAGGAAAAGAAAGGGGAAGTGCACGGTGGATCGAAAGAAGGCAGCAAAGAGAGAGAGAGTGAGTGGTGCTTGGATCTGGACCAGAGGAGGAGGAGGAGGAGGAGGAGAAGGGGTGAGAAAGACCAAGTCAGCACAGTGTGATGAAGAAAGAGATGGAGGGAGGAGGAGGAGGAGGAGGAGGAGGAGGAGGAGAGAGCTGAGCCTCATGCTGTTTTATATTTGGGTCTTAACATATAGTAGCTTGTGTATCAGAGTTATAGTAAGTAAGCCTTGATGTAGGGCACAGTGAGGTTAAACCTAATTGATCCCTCTGAGGAGGAAGTCAGTCCACTATATTTGACCCACCATCCTCATCCTCTTCATCCTCAGTGTTTATTTAGGCTGCGATGAAACCGAAACCAGGCTGGACTCCATGACTGGACACATGCCCGTCTTAACTTATCTTATTAATCCCAGTTATTTCTGTTAGACTTGACTGACAAACAGTATCAGATAATTGTCCTGGAAATGTAAACCTTTAAACTGCACATTATGGACTTTAATTGTGAACATGTTACCTGGTTTGAAATGATCATTCAGGCCTGCGGTGTGAAACACGCTGTGGGCAGCGGATGTTTGAACTAAGTACAGTCGTCCACTTTAACGATCAGTTTGAGCCCAGACGGGACAGAAAGTAAAAGTCTGCTCAACAATTCATCTGCACTGTTTGTGTCTGATCTCTGCAGACAGCTGTTAGCCACCGTTAGCTCCTCCAGACTCACTACAGCAGAATCAGCGTCTACAGTTTCATATCTTACAGTCGGAGATGACATCCCACCAGCAACCACCAGCACACTTTCCCCTGGCTGCGGAGGACTGTCACGTAAACGACGCTGATACCTGTCGACGGTGGCGAACGAACGCGCCAGTCGACTGTTATGCAAGAGTCTGTAAGCTCCTCAAGTTCAAGCCGAGAGGGGAGGCGAGCGGGGAAACTGTCACTAAGCCTTTAGGGAAGCTGGGATCAAGGTCGTGTGTTCATCTTTAGCTCCCTGAGAAAACACAGGTATAGATCAGGGGGATTGACTCTCAGTGTCTCGCTGCGGCTTCTGCTCACCTGGCGTCATGCGTGAAAAGAGTGACCACCAAATAAAATCCCTTTAAGCCCGAGGCAGTAACCCCACCTCCAGTGCAAACCTGCAAACAGTCAATATAGTAATCTCACTGATGACTTCACATCATCATGGTGACTTATTGGTGTTTAAATGCCTGACGTAGCCCTTTAAACACAACTACAGTTACCCTCCATCTTCAGGGATGATGTAGTGTCGACCTGTGGAGTGGGGAAAGGCAGCAGAGCATTTTTTTTTTCCTCCAGCGATCAATAAGGCTTCACATTTCGCTGTATCACTGAGTATGTGGATACCAGTTCACACCAGCTTCTACACCCACCGTCCGTCCAGTGGAGAACGCATGATAATCACAAATGAAATCATTGCAGGTTCACAGGGTTTCATCTTGAACGCAGCCTGTTGTTGCTGTAGATTTAAAAACCAGACGCCCTAACAAGACAAGACAGTGCACAGTGTGATCATCGTATGGTGTCGTATCATGGTGACTTTTCTAATGACTGCTGTGGTTTTTCATTGTCTTTGCAGAGTTAGGAAAAGGACGTGGAGTGGAGGCCTTTAAACCTCCCAGAGGGACTCGGGCTGAAATGGGGACTTTCGCGTGGGACGTGATCTAATCTGTGTCTGTGTCGGCCACCTGGGCCAGCAGCTCAGAGTCAGAGGAGTCGCAGAGGGCAGGACACACACGGGCAGAGTTTTCCAAATGTAGCTGTGTTTAGTCTGCCGTCCCCACAGAGCAGTGGTCCCTCACCAACCTGTCGTCAGACAAAGATCCACGAGCTTGACCTCAGTGAAACACAAGATCTACTTCATAGATTTATCCATTTACAGGTGGAGAGAGAAGGTAAACTTTTCCATTTGTGTATATTATATCAACAACATCTGTCCACTCCTCTGTCGTGGGGGGGTCAGGACGCAGCCAGGGTCTAGAACTGGTTTTGTCTCCATCTGTTTTGCAGTTTAATGAGGAAACTTGTGTCTTCATATGGGACAATTAAAAAAAATGGTCCTGTTTTCACTGAGCAAATCCCGTTAGCTCCCTCTGTGAACTCTTCTGCTTATTGCGACTCGTGACTGCGTTTACCAAACAAGAAAATCATTTGTGATCCTCAGGCCATTTATCCAAGTGACTTTTCACCCAGCGCCACCAAACGCCTCTTGTCCGCGGCCTTACTTGGAGATTGATGCAACATTTCATCAGGTTGCCATTAGTTTAGCAGCTGAAACAGACAAAGTGCAGCCTGGGCTGAAGGGAGATAAACCCAGATTGATCACGTAGAGCCGAGTCGGTCGACACGTCCTCAGTCAGCCTCGGTACAAAGGCTGAATTCTTTGAGTTTACAACAACAACATGGTGTTTTCTCCCCATGCAGAGGGAGGTGTCTTCATCTGTCAGCATCACACAGACACTACAGCAGCTCTTTAATGATGTTTTATCGTCGTCGTCGTTGTTTTTAGTGGTCGACGCAGCAGAGCCTACAGGTACATTGTGTGTGTTTCCTTCCTGCAGTCGGACAGACAGAAGCTCTCCTCTGACAGATGATCCAGGACTTGGCTGGTGTTGGTGGGAAATTTCCACTCTGAATGCAGAGCTCATTGGGCCTTGACATGCCTCGTTTCCTTTGTTTCCTCCTCACTTATCTGTCTGGATTTTTTTTTTTTTGACATATTGTACATTTGTGGTTAGACAAAGAGAACCTGTTGGGATTTCTTTAGGCGGCGGGCAGCGAGGTGAGACAGGACGGTTTCAAGCCTGCCTCTCTTTTACCTCCTTCAGTCTTTTTGGGAGAAGCTTCTGTGTTCAGACATTGAATGTGTGCAACGGACAAAAGGGCTTTCATTCGGCTAGCCACACACACACACACACACACCCTCACACCCCACACACACACACACACACACACACACACACAGAGCATTGAGCTTGTAACTCAACTACCAGACAGTTTCGTGCAGGAGACGACACAGAAACGATAAGTGGACAAATGAGTTTGCAGGGACAGTGCTGTTTGTTTTTCCATGGCTGATATCATCATCATCATCATCATCATCATCATCCTCATCATCACTGAAAGCAGGATACATCACAATCAAACACTTCAACATATTCATCATGCCATCAGTCTGTAGCTCCTGTGGCTGCAGGATCTCCAGCGTTAGTTCTGTTGATTTTGTCTCGTTGAGCTCATCCTGCACCAAAACATCTGCATTTAAACCCAGCTCTTCCTATTAGCATTAGCATTAGCATTTCACACTGTAGAGGCCTGAGCCTACTTCGGCCGTTTTCGAATGCGTTATATACAACATGAAAAAAATGTTTCCATACCAGTGCACTTGTATCAGATTCACCACCACCTGATCAAGGTCTTTTCATTGGCCGTTTGGCCCTCTCTGACACACCTGTCATGTTTGAGGTGTGCGTACGCTTTCCGAGTTTGATGTACTATAAAATTAAAACTATCATATCTTTTACATGGTCTGTCAATGTCAGACAAAAAACTGGGAGAGAGTTTCACGTTCCAGTGAAGTTGACGTCAGCGCTCCTGGTGACCTGTTTTTTTTTTTTTTTTGTTGTGGCGCTTTGAAAACGTCACATGATCCGATCACTCAGTGTGATGGTAGACTCTGGAGGGTTCCCATCCCTCCCCCTCATCCTATGGACCGACCACAGCTCATCTCTCTCTTTAGAGTACGTTTTGAAGATGTGACAGTCGCTCTCGGGAAGGGCAGATTGGAGTTTATGATGTGGATGATGATAAACTGTCGGAGCGGCTGGTGGAGCACATGAGGTAATCTACGAGCTTCAGCCTCACCCCTCCCATTTCCCCTGAGCCACAGTGACTCAAACAGCTGGAAGAGGAAACTGGATACAACAGATGTGTCTCATGAAGTGGTAAAACTGCATCATTGGCTAAAAGATCGTAATGTAAACATTTGTTTTGGTTAATGGAGAATAATCAGGACGTATCATCGCCCCTCTGTGAATGAGTGGTGAGTGGCAAAAATACATTTGTCTCGCTGCCTCTTTGTGTTTTTGAATTGATGGACTCTCTTTGCTTCTACATAAAGAAGAAGTTGTCCACTGCCCGTGTCGTACAAATGGTCACCAGGCTGCGTTCAATAAACATGAGTCTCGCTCTGAGTGTGGACACCATCCGTCAAAGTAATTGCCGTCTCCTCAGGCTGGGTCGTCCGTCTCCGCTCGGATGCCCCCCTCTCCCCCTTCCCTTCCTCCTCCTCCTCCTCCTCCTCCTCTTCCTGGGCTCAGACTTGTTCCTGGAAGTGCAGCCCTGATGAGAGAGGAGTGAGGACATCCTTTGTTACCGATTTGCTTTCCTTTTCCTTAGTGTTTCATAAATAGGTCAGTTTCCCACCCTGGTCTCTGTACAGTGCTGTGGTGTGGGTTTCCCAGAGAAGCCATTAGGCTTGAAGGCCGTGCTTGTGGAGAACAGTCGCAGCTAATTGGCTCTTGAAGCATCTTCAACGAATTCCCAGTTGTTAGAGTTTTGGCATGGATAGAGAGCCCTGGTCACGTTCTTCTCTCCCTCTGCCCCTTGCTCTCTCTGTTCTGTTGTAACAGGCAGGAGGCTTGAGGTGAGTTGTCTGCGTCGTCTGTTAGCGCCTGTATTTATTTCTCTTTTAGACACCTTACAGCCTGTAATCCTCAGCAGTGGATCTGGACCAACATGTTACGTGTCTGATTCGCTTCGTGTTTGTTCCAGCTGAGGAGCGTTGCTCAACAAAGCCTTTGTGGAGATGGAAACGTTAATCCATGCTGTTACCTCTTCCTGTCCTGACCTTTCACCTTTCGCCTGCCCTATAGCAGCAGTAGCAGCAGCAGCAGCAGCAGCAACAGCATGCCACACCTCCTGGATCGTTTACATGTTACCTAAACTCTTAATAACCTGGTCCTCACCAGTCTCTTGCACTTCATTTCATTTGTGCGAAGAGACCAGCCACTCCTCATTGAGAAACGTTTACTTCCTGGTAGGTGGAAGTTTAAAACTATTGGATCTGCCTTTACCCAGTCGCTAACATTAGTTCGTGACGTATTT
This sequence comes from Caranx ignobilis, assembly GCA_021432705.1. NCBI lineage: Eukaryota > Metazoa > Chordata > Actinopteri > Carangiformes > Carangidae > Caranx > Caranx ignobilis. The sequence goes on along the minus strand of JAFHLA010000010.1, from coordinate 2,019,235 downwards.
AATGCGTTGGCATCAGCCAGAATGTAGTGAAGCCTCTGCACGCCGTAAACGATGACTATCCGCCACTGCTATGAGCAGCAGAGCCAAGCAAGTGTGTACTACGACAGCAGCCTTAACCTTAACAGAACAAAGGCTTCGCAAACATCTCTGCCGCCGTTAGGTATGAACTCTGTGAACAACCTCAGTGTCATTGCTCTCAGCCATCCCCTCTGTTGGCTGATTGGCTGGTAGACCCTCTGCAGGAGCAAAGCCGCAAAAGCATTTCAATCCCAGGACGAGTACTGAGGGAAATGAAAAATTGAGCAGCAAGTCCGTAGGTGGGCGGAGCCAAGCTAAACTCTCCAGAGGGACTCATGTGATGAAGATTGCAGCTGATCTTCACAGTCCAGTTTAAAGTCCCTTGTGATCCCATGTGGAGCCTCATGATACCACTGGGTCTCTGCAGTCGTTTGCTGGTTTCTCTCAACGACATGGTACTTTAAGGCTCTGGCTTTGCAGCTCCCTCCAACTGGATGTAACGTATGTGGAGCTCCAGAGCTTTTATCTCATCCGTCTCTGCCTTGAAAGGTGCGTTATGATTCAGTTTATTTAGTATTACAGAATCAAAACAGCGTATGAAACTAACTTCTTGCAGAGGGAGTCTGCACCTGTCGCCAATTCTCAGCTCCTGTCCCCTGTTTGGCTTTGATGTGAATGAAGCACTTGAACATGTCAAGGCGCTGCAGGCTGATGACGAGTATGAGAGGCTGTCGGTGTGGAAGCAGGTGGGACGTTTATGGTCCTGATGGAGATCGACGCAGATGCACCGTCTGTTTTCCTTCTTCTTGCTGTTGTCGTCGCATCGGTTGCCACGGTTACCACACTTTGTCTTCGATGCATTCACACCCCCCACCCCCCCCCCACCTCTCTGTGGATTTGTTTTTGTGTTTGTTTTTTTTTTCTCTGTCTGTCACACACACAGGAGGACGCCTCCTCCGCCTCCTCCTGATTGGCCGGCTCCATAGCTGTGGGTGGGTCTGTGAGGCAGTGTGGGAAATGAAATCTGATTGGCCGCAGCGCTCTCTGCCTCTTTGTTCTCATTTTAACCCGTTATCTGATCTGATCTGGTGTAATGTGGTAATAACACACAAGGCAGAGATGCGTTACTGTTGGCTTTAAGGGAGCAGGAGGTGTGTGTGTGTGTGTGCGTGCGCAGCAGCTCGACCTACATTGTGCTCTGTGGACTGCTGTGCTGCTGTAGCCTTTTCTGACTTTACACTGTTGTTAGATTTTGAACGGTGTGGTAAAAGCAGAAGCATTTTCTGCATTGATTTAGGGAAACGAATCGAGAAATGTTGCGTAAGTCAGCGCATGTGCACGTTTCGTATGAAAGCCCCATGACTGAGCCGTGTGTCCCGCGGAGGCAGCAGAATAATGGGGAGTCTGCTCAATGGTCCCATTCACAAGTTCCTCTGTTTCTGTTTGTGTGTGTGCGCTTGAATACTTGAATAGTCTGGCAGCCTGGAGACATTTGTCCAGTGTGTCAGTCTTGTAAGGGACAGCACTGAGTCCAGCAGCCACACACACACACACACACACACACACACACAGTAACAGTAACTGTGTGTATATATTACATATATAATATATAATGTATATAATAAAGCATGGAGCTGGTTCTTTATGTATTAGGGCTTCAACTACCAGTTATTTTCATTATTGATCAATCTGGAAGTTATATTCCAGTTTTTTCCAGCTAATAGTTTATAACTGGAGCAGATTAGTCTTTTTTTTTGAGCTTTATAACTTTCTTTACTGAATAAGAAGTTCTGAATCCGACCTGATTGGATTTGAAACTTAACTCACAATGTTAAAACCGGCGCCCTGTTGTGCTGTCGTGGCTGCAGCTGGCGTGTATCGCAGCATATTTCTGTTGGGAGCCTTGAAGGAGCCTCGTAATGCACTGAATGTAGATGAAGTGTGCAGCTCGTTGTGAATGTTTGATCGGCAGTCAGAGCCTTTGTAGAAGTCACACTCGGTGCTGAGTGAAGCAAACTTTACTTTCAACCCCCCCCTCCCTCCCCATGTGGATGTAGTTCTCTCTGCATGTGGCCGCTCTTTGGAAAACGCCCAAGGTTTCTGTCTTGCAGGTCGTCTTCTCAAAACTATAGAAGATTATGACCTTGGGTGTTTTTCTGCTCGTGGCTGTTGAGACTGCAGCAGTGTTGTTTACAAAGCCGTCCACCAGAAAATAGAGAGCAAACATTCATTTGTGGAAAACACACTGCAGGTACATTGACCTCAGTAACTTTTACAGGTACAGGTGTGTCAGACACCACTTTGTCTCTACAAGAATATCCACAAGAGGACGATTGGGGAAAAAAAAAAGACGTAAAGTGAAGTGAAAGGAGGTGAGACAAAGAAAAAATAAAACCCATCAGACAGTAGCTGTGGGCCTGTGTTAACGTCCTGTCTGAACACACTGTACACAAGCCAGCCGGCCGGCCGGCCTGACCCTGCAGCTAATCCCTTAAACCCATTTCAGTGTCCCATGTCTGGTGTTAACGTTGCCTGCACTCTTCATCAGAACCACTCAGCTAATCTCATTAATGTCACTTTCCACTGACAAGAGCCATTAGACCTCGAATACACTCCGAGTTTTATCTTGGTTGTATGTTCTGCTCCGTGCCCTCCGTACGATTCGCTAAATGTCGCCTCTCAGATGGTTTGTGTTGTCCACTGGTGTCACCTCTGGCCTTATCAGCTGAGTTTGTCCTTATCATTTTAACCTGTGACAAGAGGAATATGACTGACAGCGGCTGTTTTAATCACAGCCGGCCATCTTGTCATGTGTCTCAGCGTTGTTATGTAACTGGAGGATCTCTGTCTGTCACTTCCTGAACGACGTCAGGTTGCTCACACACTAGTAGTGGCATCATAAGATCATAGGATATGATATAATAGCAGGATATGGAATAGAAATCCCATTGCACATCATATATTGAGTTTTGTGATGATAAACAACAGAGAAAAGCAGCGAATCGTCCCGAGTGCAGAAACTGAAACCAGCTGATGTTTCGCATTTTTGATGTAAAATCACATTTAAACACTTCAGTTATGTAACCGACTGATGGTTTCAGTCCAGCTCCAGTTCATGTGATAAGTGACTTTCATCACATAGACAGATTCCTTGTTGTTAGTCTGGTAGCGATATGATGGAGCGTGTCAGAGTTTAGACTGGGTGACGGAGTTAGAAAAGCTTCAGCAGCCATCACATGATGTCACAGGGCAGGTCACTCACATCCGTCCATTATGATGCTCTTAATGTTGTTACAAATGATGATAACAGTGATTGACAGGCGCACGAGTATCTTCTTCTGCCCTACCCATGATGCCGTGCTCTGAGCGTCACTTCCTTGTTCGCAGGCAGCCATGAGATAAAAAAAGAGCCGGCGCTCCACTTGGGCGGAGGTGAAGCTGAGGCCTCCCTGACAGCAAATACCACCGCGGTCCCCGTTTTGAAAAGGTCATTTGTCAAGAGCGGCGTCTCAGTTATTAGCCCGCTGTGCTAACGTTTAGCTTCAGAGCTGCAGCGAGCGTCCTCAGCTGGCCTCTGCCTCCTCTTTGTCTGGCAGTAAAATGAACGACAGCACCTCACAGTCGTCCTCGTGAAAACAACGTACGCCTGCAACTCATGTAGGATTTTATTTGTTTTTTCCTTTTGTGTCTGAGATGATGATTTTGTCCTGGTTTCCTTTGGTGATTACAGGGTCTTTATGGATTATCGGGTCAATTAGTATGTTCATGTTTTGTGTTTGCTTTTCTATTCATGGCAACAAAAAACAAATTTAACTGGAAGGATAAAGAAGAAGGTTAATTTTCAGATAAATATACACTTTATTATAAGAATAAAATCACATTTCATGCGACAAGGTAAAATATATATATATATATATATATATATATATATATATATATATATATATATAAATATATCTTATTCCAACTTTATGGGCAACTGAGTATAAGATTAACAGCTTCAACCTCCTCTTTTTCGATCTGCTAAATAACCTGAAATCCAAAGTAAATCCAAAATGAGCCAAACTCAATTAAAAATAAAAATACTTCCTATACATATAACGTACTACGATGTCTCCTCCCACCTCCTCTTCTCACAAAATTTCACTTCATATTGGCTCTTAATGGCTCCTCTGTATCTGGGATTATGATTTGCTCAGCAGGTCTAATAGAGGGATTACCCTAAGTCTTACTTCGGTTAGCGTTCATCTAGTCTCGGTCATGATGAGCCAGTGAACCGATGATTTAAACCTGTCACTCCTCCTAATCCTGCTCATATTGTATAATACTTTGCTCCAGAAAGAAAAAAAAAAAACTTAATGACATTACGGGGGATACAAGACAAATTTGATTAACCTGGGGTCTGGCAGGGGCGGACAGGAGACGCTGGAGCTTCCCAGTACCAAATAAAACAAACAGAGGAGGTTTATTTACGCGGCATGTGAATAAAAGAGTGTCGTCTTTCTGTAAGCGTTGATTGTGTTAACGTTGTGTGTGACTAACAAAACAAAGCTGAATATTTCCATGTGATTTCAGATAAGAGAGCGACTGAGAAGTCGGTGTGTGTCCTCCTCAAGCTGGACATGTGAGACAGAAGTAAAGTCCAGTTTCTTCACTGTAATCACAACAGGCTGCCACGGTCACACGGAGAGTGATGCTGAATGTTCACATCATCACACGACACCTCGAGCTGCTGTGATATTGAACGAGTGCATCACAGCAACCACTGTGTGTTTGTCTGCGACCAACAGGATGAATCATGTGACAGGTGCAGAAAACAGTTTCTAAATTTAAACTCAGCTGTTCGAGGTGAAACTGGTGATCTGGTAAATGCCTTCATTATCCCGCCAGAGTCTGGAGTCCAACAGCAGAGGGAAGCGAAATGTGGGATTTTTTCATTTTGAGGTGTGACAGACGACGTCGAGGGAGACGGTTGTTGCTGTAGCTGGTGTGCACTGGTGTGTGTGTGTGTGTGTGTGTCACTCAGGGTGTAATATGCGGATGGGGATGAGATCATAGGCCTGTTTAAGAGGCAGCTGCTTCATGTGTGTGTGTGACTTTGACTGTGTGAGTGTGTGAGTGTGTGTGTCGGTCTCAGTGTTTCCACTTCACATGGAGCTGAGTCATCCTGCTCAGTGTAAAGATGAGACTCGACGGTTCCAGTCGTGCTGTTACTGTAGCAGCTGGTTTTATTCTGGTTTTGTCGCACAAATGAAAACACATAACACACACACACACACACACACACACACACACAACCAGCTTCATAATGAGCAGTGGAAATATTCAAACATGATATGTTTTTATTTGAAGAGCCGCTGATTAAACAGTCGTCATCATCGTGGGTGGACACCAAGGTGTGAAAACAGTCGCTGAATTTCTTCTGAGGTGACGTCATCGGGATGATGTCATCCTTGGCTCGGAGTCCGGCAGAAAGTTTAGATCCAATGACGGATACAGTTGTGTTGCATTATGGGAGGATCAGGTGGTTTTGGACTAGGGCCGCCCGGGTTTAAAAGAATTGATTTTCTGATTCTTATCGATCTTCACTTGAAAGATCTGATATTGATCCATGAGTGTAATAATGTATTAATCATGTACACGTTGCAGTTCCACGACTGCACTGAAGAGTTGGTCATGTTAAATGAACCTGCATTGAATGTAACTGCGTTTGGGTCCATTCTTATCAATATTTTAATAATGCAGCAGATCAGTGTGTCTCTTTCATAACCAAGTATTAAAACTTAAATATCTTTAAATGGATCAATATCGAATCAAATCGAATCGAATCTCATCAAAGTGGTAAATCTGTAGCAGTACCCAGACCTGGTTTGAACATCTTGACCTCTGCAGACCTTGTTGCAGATCATCAGCTCTTTGGTATCTGCTACCTTTGTGCATTTTAAAGCCTCTCGACCCTCTGTATGACTCACCTCAAATATCTCAAGTATCATTATGATTAATGAGGAAGATTAACGAGTGGAGAGGGAGACGCATTTATCATCAGAAAACAGTGACGACGTTGCCTGCAGCCTGTGTGTGTGTGTGTGTGTGTGTGTGTGTGCTTTGATGGCTGTACTCGCCTGCACCTGTAACCTTCCTCCTCTCTTTCTCTGTCTTCATATTTTCCAGATGTACCACTCTGACCACGGCGTCGACTTCCCCGACCTCTCCTTCCTGGTCCCTGGCAGCAGCCCTGCACAGCTGGGCCCAGCAAACACCGCGTGAGCACGACCGTCAGCGCGCCACACGTCTACCTTCGTCTTCAGCCTCACAGGGCTTCGCGCAGCCGCTGTAGCTCCGGTCCTGCCCTCCCGCTCTTCCTCCCTCCCGCCCTTCCAACTCCGTCCTCTTGAACGATGGACAGCCCTCCTAAACTGTCAGGTGAGACCCTGATCGTGCATCACATCCCCCTGGTGCACTGTCAGGTGTCAGGACGGCGGCATGGCAGCTGTGGCAGCTCGCTGAAGAGGAGCAACCCGTTCAGCCCACCGGAGAACCTGGGCTTGAGTCGCACCACTTCCCTCCCCGAGAGAGACGTCCTCCAGAGAGAGGCTCTGCTCTACAGCAGCCTGATCCAGACCTCCAGTGGCTCCTGGGCCTCCCACAACGGAGGGAGAGAGAGGAACTGTGTCGGGAAAGGAGGCAGCACGGCGAGTGATGATTCATCCTTCACCTCGAGCAACTCGGAGGACCAGCTGATCACAGCTCACACGTTACCCAGAGCCAAACCCAGGAACAGGAATCCCCTGCGCCACAATCCGTTCCTGCTGAACACCGAAGATGACGAAGAGGAAGAAGAGGAGGAGGATGATGGCGACAACCTCAGCGGTTACCTCGAGGACTCCTCTTTTCACCTCCACAGCGACACCAACTCTGCCCTCGACGACGGCCTGGCTCCTTTCCGCCTTCACGACCTGGGCTTCTCTGCTGAGCCCTTTCTTCTGCACAGCTCGGTGGGACGGACCAACCGCGAGTCACTGAGGGGCGTGGCCTCTGAGCTCTCCACCCACCTGGAGGACCTGGACATCTTGGCTCTGGACAGCCAGCGCCGCCACGGAAGCAGCGGCTCCAACATGTCCATGGACTGCGGAGAGCAAGACTGGGCCGATGATGACGAAGAGGATGAAGACCACCCCATGCGGTGTGGACGGAGCAGTAAGACGGGCTCCTACTCGTCCAGCTCCTCCACCCAGCACTGCTCCTGCTGCACCCTGTCCCAGAACTACCCCCACCACTTCCCCGAAGCCTTCCCCGAGCCTTTCTCCGAGTGCCAGCAGGGCTACGGCAGCGACTCCTCCTGCAACAGTTCGGACGGCGTGCTCGTCAACTTCAGCGCCATTTACAACAAGATGAACAACGGCGTGCCGGAGAAGCCTCCGGTGTCCGGGCACACCAACCTCAACAGCTCCACCGACCACTCCTGCACCTCGTCTGTGTCTGATCCACCAGGGAACCAGCGGGACTCAACAGGAGGCGCTTTCTATCTAGACCTTCACACCTCCCCGACCGAACCCCCCCTGCCTCAGCAGCAGCCCTCTTGTCTGGGCAACACCTTCCCTCTCATCCGTGAACCACACCTGTCCACCTCCTCCACCTGCTCCTGCTCGGTGGAGCACCACGGCGCTCTCGACCTCGACGCCAACTGCAACTCTTACCACCCTCCACACTCCGGCTCGTCTGGAGACCTGGCGTCCTGTCTGCAGAGCCAGGCCCGCCTGGTGGTCGCCACGCAGAACTACTACAAGCTGGTGACCTGCGACCTCTCGTCCCAGTCGTCCCCGAGCCCCGCGGGCTCCTCGGTCCACAGCTGCTCCGACGAGCACAGCAAAGGCAGCCCCACCCCGACCCAGCCCAGCGAGTACTTCCTGTTCAGACAGCGAGAGGAGGGCGTGGAGGAAGAGGACGAAGATGGAGAGTCATCTAGGGTGAGTGTGTGTATGTGTGTGCACGTGTAGTAGAAGCTCTGTATGAATGGATGAACGTGACTTAATGTGAAGAGCTCTGATTGACCAGACACTAGAGTGTATGTTGCAGATACTGACAGATATGAGACTGATACCGTTTGCTATCATTATGTGTCTGCAAGAACAAAAAGCCATGTTCTCCTCATGCTTTGATTTGTCCTTCCAGTTCTTCTGTATGTGGAGACACAGCTCTGCCGCGGGTGGTTTGCATAACTAATCAAGTTTAAGCCGCCGTATATTTAGTTAATTTACACCGACGAGTCAAAAAGAACCTCGGTTTAAGGAGGAAGGGCAAAGAAAGTAAATCAAAACATGGAGCAGAGACTCCAGTGATCTGACGAAGCTGAGGTCGAGTGTAAAAACAACACGAGGCATGAGACGTAACTAACTGCTGTGGGTTTAATTAAAACGGCCCCATGACAGTGACAATAGCTCCGGACCTGAAATAGCCCTGTGACACTGGTATTAGTCTGGCACGGCTGGTTTTAGATCACAGCTGTCTGCGTTATCTGATCTCATCATGTCTGAGGATTATTTCTGTGGTTGTGTGGAGCTGAGGGGTTTTAACATCAGTCTGTAACAGTGCCACTGTGTCACGGGAAGCATGAAGGCAGTTGGGCCTTTGTCTTCTTCTGCGTTTGTTTGTCAAGGAGCCTTCAGATAGTTTGACGTCTGGTCCATGATTGTGTGTTTTTCTTCTTCTCTTGTGTCTTCAACATTCAGGGAGATGATCACGACGATGATGGAGACGACGATGGAGACGGAGAGGACGAGGAGGAGCAGAAGAAGAGGAAGGAGGCTCAGCAGGCAGCCGGTGGCGCGGAGGCAGCTCCCGTGATCGAGGGCCAGGTGTACGTCAACGTCTCCCCTCCTGTGGTTGGCCGGGGTGTCATCGGGGGCGGAGCTTCCTCAGGAAGTCGCCCCCGTTCTCGCAGCTACGACCGCAACCTGGACAAGTCTCCGTCTCCTCGGCTCGGCTCCCTGGAGCGCATGCTGAGCTGCCCCGTCCGCCTCAGCGAGGGCGCCGCCCCGACCCCGCCTCCTCCTCCGCGGGTGACCTCCTTCGCCGAGATCGCCAGGAGTAAGAGGAGAAACGGAGGCGCGGGGGGGTCGCCGTCGATGAAGGCGGCCGCAGACCCGTTCTCCTCCACTTACTCCACCCACTCCCACTCGTCAGTGGACTTCTCTCCGATCCTGGAGCAGCGAGTGGAGGTGGACAGTCAGAGCCTGTCACCTGTGCCCTTCACCAGATGTTACAGCCAAGGCAGCATCGATCGACACCAGGACGGGCTGAGGGAGGCCCGGGCCAAGGCCGAAGGTACACACCCACCCACACCACACCCACTGGTTAAAGAGCCATTCATGTTATCTGTCTGAAAGAGGCAAGCTCAGCAGGTGTGCAGCACACGTAGCATTTACCTGAAGTGTTTTTTTTTCTTCCTGCTGCTCATAAAACAAAGCTGTGATCCAGACGATGATAAAAAGCTCCACAGAGCTGCACAGTCAGGTGATGACGACTCCTCATCCTGCTCACGCTCACTTGGATCTGATCTAATAACTAGTGATCAGAGGAGCTGTAAACGTCACCGTCAGCTGGTGGCTGCCATCAGCATCAATGCTTTTCTTTTTTATTTATGAGTATTTTCCCTTTTTTTCTGTCATTTTAATCCTCAGATGAAAGAAACACAGCAAAACAATATGGATTCAGAGGAACTGACTCCAACACTTATAGGTGAACTGGTGATGTTTTAAAAAGCACAGTCACATCCGCATCTTATTTATCGTTGTCTGGTCAATGGAGTTTAAAATATTCTCCAAAACCAATAACTTACATCTTGACACATTTTTGTTCCACAAACAGGTTTTTATTTTGGGATCAACAGTGTTTGGTTTTGTTTTACGTCTCTGTGTTTACAGTGGCTGTGTGTGAGACATTACCCATCATCACCTGTGCTGCATGTACTGTATGACTGTGTGACTGTGCTGAGAGGAGAGCTGAGCGTCTCCTCGGCTCTAGACAGGATGAACTGGGCCGAACGTGTTCAGAGTAACAATCAGGTGAGAGAGGGGGGAGCTGAAGGTGCAGAGAACGCCCCCCTGCTGAGTGTGTGTGTGTGTGTGTGTGTGTGTGTGTGTGTGCGCGTCCTGATCCAGAGAGCCTGGAGGCACTGACTCGTCCCAAAAACACAGCAAGGTCAGAGAAAGTTTCAGAAAGTTTCTCTACAGTGACAGAACCAGCAGTGTCTCCTCTCATTGAAATGCACTGTGTGAGTGTGTGTGTGTGTGTGTGTGTGTGTTTACGGTTTATTCAGATGTTGATGAAGTGATTGACTTCTACAATGAGTCGTAGAAAACATTTCATTGTTTCTCAAAGTGAACACAGTGAGAAGAACTGACTCAGCAGTGGATTTTATTTTGTTAATCCACATTAACGAGGGAAGTCATTAATGTGTATTTGTGGAGACTGTCGTGTCCCTGCTGCACTGGTCTGTAGCCACTGAACTAGAAAACAGCATCAGATCAATTCTGCATCTTTTTACAAAATGTTATCACGAGCATTTATTATAGTTTTTGTCAGTAATGGAGTGAGTTTTAGATTTCCCATTTGTCTGGAATAAATGGAAGAAAAAATCTATAAAGTTTGGTATAAAAGTAATAAAATTACACAGTTTAATAAGTAGAAGAAATCAAATATACACAGTAAATAAACAGATGATAAATAAGAAACTGTAGAAAGAAACTCATTTAGTTCAAATCAGTGTAAAAAGCATCTCACAGCACCTTCCAGTGTTTTTATGAACACAGTGCTGTAGAAACCACATGACCTAGTATCATTCATTAAAAAAATAAAAGACCGTGTATCCTGAGGGGTTCACAGGACACGATCTGTTTTACATATCACTTCATGACTGTGAGTGTGCAGCTTAAAGCAAATGTTATTTCATCTCATTATGACCGGGAGCAGCCATGTGCAGCTAATGCTCGAGGCCGCGGGGACATGTAGGTGAACAGGCCCAGATGGCATGTGCAGCACAAGACCAGGAGAAGGGCTTTTATTTTGAAAAGTATAATTCCTATAAATGATAGAGAGTTTTTAGCTGGTGAGTCTGATTCTGATGGTTCATGCAGGACGCAGGCAGGAGGAGCTGCAGCCGCAGCGCCTCAGTCTGTCGACATGTTTCCTCATTAATCTGATTAAATAATGACAAAGCTGTTTTTTTCTGTTTCTGCATCAAGGTCGGTTTATACAAACTGAGAGGAGTCAGACATCACCTCCTCCACCTTATAAAGCTCAGCCTCAGCTGCCTGCTGTGTGTGTGTCTGCTTAGATAAACACACACACACACACACATACCAGACATCAGGGAGTGCTTGGAATTCCTCTGGAATAAGACCAGGGACAGTTAACGGGTAAATGCACCAGGACAGGAATGTCCCAGGAAGTCCCAGCTGCCCCCGTTTCACAGATCTGTACAAAGACGAGCTCCTAAAATTACATAATGACATTATGAAGGAAAAAAAAAACACAGATTCATCATTGTATTGCTAATAATTTGGTTTAATTAACAGACCACATCCCCCCGAGGACATTCAACACAGGGGTGTATGAATTGAAATCCGTCTCACGCATTGTGTTTAGACCAGGTACTGGCTGTTGTTGAGTTGATGTCTGATCACACACACACACACAGAGTGAGGCGTCCTGCCCTCAGGTCACCATTACCAGCCTCACACACAAGTGTAAACAAACCATTTTCTGCTTCATTTACACTGAGGCCGTACGGGTGGCTGTTGTTTTTCTTCTCTCCCAAGTTCATGTTATGAATGTGAGCTTCACAACTCAAGCATCAAATGAGCACCGTGTGTCCATGACCTTGACCTTTTTTTTTTTTAAACTGGTCAACAATTATTAATTAGTCAATAATTTTCAGTCCATCATAATGTTTTAGAAGATAAAGTGGTCAGCAACTCATGAGATGATCAGTCGGTTGATTATCACTATATGATCAGAGACCTACAAGCATCTGCAAACATCTGTCTGGCTTCACAAAAAAGAAAGAACGTGATCAAACTGTTGCAGAGTGATCAGGTCATGTGTTGACGGCAGATGTTGACAGATGTTACAGTTAGCTGCACAGTCCAGGTGGTAGAAGAGAAGAGGAGAGCACGTCTCTGTGGAGGAAGATGATGACTTTGTTGTTTTCTGGTTTAAAGCTCTTCAGTTGTGGATTTTCACAGGAAAGGAAGTGAGAGAGTGATTTGATGATAACGTGTGTCGTCCATAACAACGAGGCGCGTCTCAGATTTCTCCTCCTCGGTTTCCAACACTTGTTTCCACAAAAGACTGCGATGATTTCAGATGATAATGATCAACTGTGCAGCGTCTCAGAACATTATCATATATTATTCATCAGACTTCACTCCGGTCAGCTGTGGCGCTTCACCGCAGCGTGCAGGCCTCTTTAAAAGCCTCAGGAAGCAGCAGCAGCAGCAGCAGCAGCAGCTCGCTCGCTCATAATGCTAACGTGATGCACTGCAAAGGAAAAGCCTGAGCTGTCTAATGGATTCGTCTCTGAAAGAGGAGAAGAGCAGAAGAGGAGGAGATGGAAAAGAGAGAGGGGAGAGGTGGGTGAGGAGGGAAAATGGACAGAGAGAGGATGGGAGGATGAGGAGAGGAGGAAATGGTAATTGGAGGCATGATGGAGCGGATAGAAGAGAGGGAGTGTTTCTGTCCTCCATCCCTGCTAGCTGCTCCGTCCTCCTCCTCCTCCTCCTTCATCATCATGTTCCTGCAGCAGCTCAGCGTTGCCCCCCTGTGGTGGGAAACGCAGCACTGCACCCGGCTCAGGTGACAGCGGTGGGCCGGCCTTACAGTGACAAACAGCTTGCGCAACACTGTCGACGTCACACTCTCTCCTGTCTGTCACATACACACAGACATACACACACACACAGACCACACACACACACACACAGGAAAACATACACACAGACAGTGACTTAGTGGTAGAAAAACAAGTGCAGAAAAAGGCTTCTCCTCACTGATGTCTCTCCTGACGCAGCGCCTCCAGGTCTAGTTTATGTGTGTGTCTTCTATATGTGTGTGTGTGTGTGCACGTGGGCCTGTCAGAGCAGTGTCTCCAACATTAGCATGGCTGTCTGTGATAAGAGCTGTTGAGCTTTGTGACTCATGACTGGGCAGTTTTCTGTTGGCCTGTGTTTTAGGTTTCACTTTTAACTGTCATGTTAACACTCGACGTTTGCCTTCACGATGTTGTAGCTGTTTATTCACTGGGTGAAACGTGAGGCTGCGTCTGATCTGTTTTCTATGGTTGTAAATTGCATTTCTTTGGGTTCAGTGCTGGTTTTGTTTGACAAAGTCACACATTTGAAGGTGTCAGCCTCGATTTAGGGAAATTATGTTGTGACCTTTGGCCGATATCTTTAATATTTAACCTCTGTTCAAACTGTTGATGTGTAAGAAAATTGATTGAATTCACCAACATGGAAGTAAAGTATTCAAACACCCACCGTCACCGAGGTTGTAATGTTTGAATTTTCTTCAGAGATGAGTAGAAAACCTGAAATTCCTCCTCCATCTTTCCTCTCTGTGCTCCTGCAGGTGGTCTCTCCAGCTCCTCAGACGGCCGCCCAGCTGTGGTCCGCTACAGCCGGGACCAGAGGCCCACCACGCTGCCCATCCAGCCCTTCACCTTCCACCACCAGTTCGCCTCCAAGCCCCCGCAGCCCAAGCCTCTGCTGCCCCTGCTCACTGGCTACGTGTCTGGGATGCAGGCCCGCTCCGGCTCTGGGTCTGGTTCAGGTTCGGGTTCTGGAGGTCCGATAGGGGAGGAGAGCGAAGATGCAGCTGAAAATGCGCACAGGTGCGAGGGGGCTCTCACCGCAGCGGCGGCCACTGCCCCTCCTCCTGGGTCAGTTCGCCCCTCGCCTCTTGGGAGCTACTCCCCTGTCCGTCTTCAGGGGGCGCCCAGCTCGGGCACCTGCTCCACCTGCACCCCCAGCCCTCAGCGCCCACACAGCCTCTCCTGCCCCCTGTCAGCAGGCCTCGCCCCCCTGCACACCCCACCACCGACAGGGAAACAAGGAGCGGCCTCAGCGCCATTACCGCAGACGCCTCCACCTCCTCCATCCCTGGGCACGAAGAGAGGGGCGGTGCCACAGATGCTGCCCCCCGTGCAGGGACACTGTTTCGCCCGTTTGCCCGCCCTCCACAGTGACACACAGAGCCCACTGGGCTGTCTGGACTCTGGGAAGCACGGGGAGGGAAACAAAGGCCCCGGAGCCAGGACACATAATGGTAGGTTCCCAACCAACCGGGCCGTGCCCTTCAAGAGTTACTGTTTATTTATTATTCATGTGCTGGTGCACTTTGATTTTTGTTTGTTTTTTTGTTTGCCCTGGCTCCTCGTCGAACATGGAGGGTGCGGGGTTTATGGCCACATGCAGCCAGACAGGGGTGATGTTTTGGCTGCACTTTTGGGAGCTGTCATATCCTCCTCCGTCTTTACGCACCGTCACCGACTCTGTTTTGCTTTCAAATTTATGACCGTGGTTTGTTCTCGTTTATAACTTAACATCTGATTTCTTGCACCGTCAGTCTGTTGATGAGATAATCAGAGAGTGAAGAAGTCAGACGTCTGCCTCCAGCATTACGTTAAGTACTTCAGTGTTGATCAGGTTCCTGTTCCTTATTTTCTCTTTTTCTCTTTCTTCTTTCCCTCCATGCCTGGACTTACTCCTCCTCCCATCCCCTCCTAACTTCTCCGTCTTCCTCCTCTTTGCTCCCAAACATTTCTTCCATCCACCTGCTCACAAACAAACCTCCCACCAACCCCCGACCTGACCACAACCTCAACACCTCTTCCACCTCCTCCCCTCCCTCCCCACCAACAGCACACCACCTCTCTCCTCAGGCCCTCAAATGGAGGGAGTACCGTCGACGAAACCCACTGGGGGTGGAGAGGGTCTCTGGCAGCCACTCAGGCGTCCTGTCTGCTAACATAGAGTCCCAAAGGGGCGGAGCAACACGACCCGCCAGGCGCAACGTGTTCGATTTCCCCTCAGCGCCCTCCGGCCACATGCTGGGACGGCTCAATGGTGCAAACCGCTGTAGTCTGTTGTCATGTGTTAAAAGTAGACGTAGTTGTGGTGCTCACCTACAGTTGAAGACTTTTTTAAAATCCATGTGTATTCATGTGTGTGTGTGTGTGTGTGTGTGTGTGTGTGTCTAACAGGTCAATCAGCCAAGCTGCAGCAGAGCTACAATGACTTCCTGCCGGACTATTTCTCCCTGACAGAGAAGCCGCCGGAGGAGTTCTGCCTCTCCCCCGACGCCTCCTCCTCCTCCTCCTCCTCCTGCTCTTCCTCACAGTCTCAAATCTCTGTGGACCTGACTCAGAAGAGAGGTGAGGCCACAGGTGGAGTTCATGTCATATTGAAGGATGATAGATATTAAATGCAGGATTCATTCAGACTCAGAAGAGGAATGATGTTCCAGTGTGACTGGTGTTTTCAGTCTCTGTCTCTTTCCTCCTCTGACCGACTCAGACTTAATGCGACAGTTTCTGTTTCCATGGCTCCATGGCTCTGTGGAGGTTTTCGCTCCTAACAGACTGTATTTCCTCTCTAATAGAATAGAGTAGAATAGAGTACCTTTATTTTCATTGTAAACAGTAGGACAAAATCTAAAAGTGCGTCTGAGACAGTGCAACATTCAGACCAGATCAGTCACACATCATCAACAACAAGATAAACAACAGTGGATCTCAATAAATGAATGCATGATGACTGTCAACAAAGCCATAGTGGTGTCTACAGAGGAGCCACAAAAGCTCAAAGGATTATTCTTTTTCAACTCTGCCGAGCTGCAGACAGATTCAAATGACTCTCCTCTGTGTGAAGAATCACATTTTGCCGTCGTCGAGGAGAAGATCACCGTGTCTCCTTTACATCAAGTGTCTCTCTCTCTCTGAGAATCAGCTCCTTGACACTGAGGAGAGTAATTCAAGGCCTCTTGAAGCAGCAGGGAGCTCATCCTTCACACAGGTTCAACCTCCCTCTGTGGTAGTTATCAAACACACAGACCAGGACAGGAAACACAGTTTGCATGTACATTTTTGATTCAAAGTGGATCTGGGTCATGGTTTTTTGTTTGTCACTTAACTGAAGTTTCAACATCAGGACATTTCATCCTGTTCTCTGAGCAGGGTGATGACAGACAGATCCCTAGCAGGCCTCCCCCAGCTGTTAATTACACAACTAGCCGCTGTCTTAATAAATCAAGCAGCGAGAAATATCTGCTAAATTTAGATCTTAATACTGTACAAAGGGGAAAAGAAAAATCACATCCATTCGCAGTGATACACGGGTGTACAGGGGAGTTTACAGGCTGTGTCTGTGTTTTCCCTCAGGTCTGGTGAAGGCTGTGAACACAGCCGTGGATCTGATTGTCGCACACTTCGGCACCAGTCGAGACCCGGATGTGAAGGTAGGGGACGATGATGGTTCTTCTGTAGAGTTGATTCAGTCTCATGCTGCTGCAGCTTTGTGTCGACCACTGCAGTGAACTGTAGGTCCAGCAGAGCAGCAGGTGGCAGGCAGGTGGCGCCATTTGATTTCCCTACACTTCCTTTTTATTCCTCCCTGAATAGAGACATGAGTTGGAGCAAAGTGACCTCACCTGTCTCCAGCAGCACCTCCTTCTTAAGGTGGCTTGCATTAATCATTAACCCTTCATTATACTTTATGTTATATGTGTCTTCGGCTGTTTTTAGCCATCACATCCTGATCTGGGCTCAAACGATCCTGAAGGTTGTTTGAGGTTTTGTGTCCAGAAACTATCACATATGTTTGTATGATAAATGTAACTGTTCCCTTTTTGAGCTTATTTCATTGGTTCATTTATAAACTGAACTCCTGGGACATGATGTGTTTATTGATTCAGAGCTGATGATAAGTCTGTTCATGAGCTCGGGGAGAACAAACACAGCAACTCACTGACTGCAAACATGAGGGAACTGACAACATATTTACTTTTGTGTCTCTATTGTGTCTAAATACACAGAGTAAAACACACTGTGCAGCTTTGTGAAGTCGTGTGTGTTTCCATGTCACTTTCATTTCCTTCACGGCCTCATGTGTCTCTGTGACTCCGCCAGGCGAAGCTGGGGAACAGCTGGGTGAGTCCCAACGTGGGTCACCTCATCCTGAAGTACCTGTGCCCGGCCCTGCACGAGGTGCTGCAGGACGGACTGAAGGCCTACGTGCTGGACCTGATCATCGGACAGCGGCGCTGTCAGCCCTGGAGCCTGGTGGAGGCCTCCACTCAGCTGGGTGAGGACGACGATGATAATGATGATGATGATGATGATACCCCCAAAGTGTATCATCAAAGGAATTTCATATCAGGAACTGACTCCGAGGACAGACAGCCTGCTTTGGTTCATGTACGAAGTGTAGCCTGATGTGTGTTTGTCTCCCTCAGGTCCGTCCACTCGTGTCCTGCACAGTCTGTTCTCCAAGGTGAGCCAGTACTCAGAGCTCACCAGCCACAGCATGAGACTCAACGCCTTCATCTTCGGCCTCCTCAAGTGAGTCACTTCTCTTCAGACCAGTTTTTTTCAACGTCATCATGCACCACGGTGATTCTGACAGAAATGATAATGAACCTACAAGTTCGTATCCTCAAGAAGGTCAGGAAATGATTAAGAGAGTTGCAACAGTGGATTTTTACAACACCTTGATATGAAGGTGCACATTAAACAGATGACGATCTCAGTTATTACATCCCAGAGGAGAGACCTACAGCGAGGTCACATGTTCCTACAGGAATCAGAAACACTCACTGTCCAGAGGAGGATTGTTCAAAGAGAAATACATGTACAAACACATGAGTCAACACAACAAAACAAAGCTTTTCTCTCATCTGTTTCTCTTCCTTTGGTTTTGCTTTAAACAGCTATAAACATGTGAACAGAGGACATCACACTCACTCAGTCATCCACTCACACAACTCACACCAAATAAGTGAAGTAATTACAGCAGGTCTGACTCATTTCCTCTGATTGCATTTGTATAGGAAATATTCATCTCTCCATGATGTAGATCTCAATACCAATCTTTAATCACCCTCGAATGTTGAAGCACCTGGTCCTAACCGCCTCCTCTGGATTTTCCTCCACTTGAGGCTTATTTCATATTTTGTTGTCACGGAGACTTTGGTCTGGATGTGACAGACTCAGGTTTTCATGATTCACTCTCTTTTTCTGTTTCAGCCTGAAATCGTTGGAGTTCTGGTTCAATCACCTTTACACACATGAAGGTGAGGCTGTAGTTGTAAATTTCTTGATGTCTGATGTGATGTCTGTCGCATCTTGAATCTTGAATCTTGTTTTGTTTTTACTCTCCTCACAGATATTATAGCAGCACACTACAACCCGTGGGGTTTCCTTCCCCTGTCGCAGGGGGCCTGCCAGCCTCTCTTTGAGGAGCTCCTCCTCCTGCTGCAGCCGCTCTCCCTCCTCCCCTTCGACCTGGACCTGCTCTTTGAACCGCACCTCCTCCAAAAGGGCCAGGAGCACATGCGCCGCAAGGAGCAGCTGTGCTCGGCGGGTCAGAGCGCGGACCAGTCGGCTCGCTCCACCTTCCAGCTCATGAGAGGCTGGAGCACCACAGTGAGCGAGATGGTCCGAGACTCGAGCACCGAGGTGAGAAAAGAGCGGGCGGGGCTGAGACGAGAGGGGACGTGGCCGAGGATGGAGGGAGCCAAGTCGAGAAGAGAGGGAGGAGGAGGAGGAGTAAGATCAGGGATGAAGAAGGAGGGAGGAACAACTGAGAGCATGACCGCCGGGTCTGAGAGCAGACAGACGATGACGGAGGTAGGGTTTGCCAATCTGTGGAAGGAGAGGGGGATGGGTGAGCAGAGAGTGAAGGGTGTAGGACAGGAGAGCCAGGAGGAAGGTGAGGACGGACAAGAGAGGAACAGGAGGAAGAAAAAGGACAGGGACCCGGCAGAGGAGGGACGTCAGCGGCAAGACAGACAGGCGGGCTGGTGGTACCAGCTCATGCAGTCCTCACAGGTCTACATCGACCAGTCCGCCGAGGGGTCAAAGTTCGTGAAGGCCGAGAAGAGGAAGAAGTCCTCAGAGAGACGGCAGGGTCAGCTACCGCCTGCCAGAGAGGGAGTGGTGGAGGGGGCGGAGTCCAACCACGAGGGGGAGGGCTACAGGAACAGGAAAAGCACCAGCAGCTCCAGTGAGGAGTCGGCTGGGTCCAGGGGGAAAGCGTCGTGGATGGGCAGCCCCCCGGAGTCCGTCCTCAACCAGGACAAAGACACAAAACCTCTGGAGGTCACAGGGGCCGGAGCTCAGGGTGCTGCCCCAGAGGAGAGCCCCTCACACGGACAGAATATGCGTTGGGGCAGGCTCTTTGGATCAAGTGTTGGTTCTCCCTCCAGAGCAGAGGGAGGGGAACAGAAGGTGAAAGGTCAGAAGACCAGGTGAGTTACAACGATGAGAAGATGCAACAGAAAGTGTTGAGAGATGTTTTTGATTCTGGTCTGATTTGTTTCGATTCAGAAATCTACAGGATAAAACTACTTATACAAATGCACCATTAATACAATCACCTTCACATCTCATGTCGTCCTCTCTCAGACCCCCTCAGGCTGGCTCGGTCTGGACCGGTCTGTGCTGGACCTCGTAGCTCAGACTATTGGAGCAGGCAGCGGGAAGAAGCCAGAACCACCGGCTGCTCCCGCTCAGACCCTGAACGCACCGACACCGGCCCAAACAACTGAAGCCAGACGACTGCCTCAAACGACGTGGTGAGGAAATAGTTCACAGTTTCTCCTGATCTGTTCGAAACCCACACAGGATCATTTTCGACATCATTTTATTCAAATTTTAACATGAAATAAAACTTTACAAAAAAAAAATACAAAACATAAATGAGGTCAAAAGCAAATTACAACTTGAAAGTTTCCAGGTTAAAATGAAAAGTGTTTAACCCTTTGTGGGGCGCTCAGTCTACAGAGCTGAGACTTTATTTGATCAATGAATTTGTCCAGTTAATTGCCCCGATGGTCTCCCCTCCTCCTCCTCCTCTCTGTTGCTCCTCAGTGAAGTTCGAGCTCTGTGTCACCACATCGCCACCGAGCCCGGACAGCTCAGCTTCAACAAGGGCGACGTGCTGCGGGTCCTGAGCAAGGCCGATCCCGACTGGCTGCTCTGCTCCCTCGGCTCCACCCAGGGCTTAGTCCCCATCATTTACGTCACCCTCAACAGCATGGAGGACAGCCAGGACGCCGGCGTCGGTCAGTGCTGAACTGGAGCTGCCCGTGAGCTGAAGGCGCCGCCTCCCGACTGAAAAACAAAAATCAGATCTCGGAGCTGCTGATGAAGTGAGAGAGGGACTGAGGAATCAAACACTGTAGAAAAACATGAAGACAATTGTACAGACACATGCAAGGAGAAGCATGCAGGCTTAAAACACACAGACTCACATCTGCTTCACGGGGACGAGTGTGCATGCAAACATCTGGAAAAACCAAAACCACCGACGAGAAACAACAAAAAAAAGAGAAAAAACCCAAAGACTCTCAAACACACGCTTCTTTCTCCTGCTGCGTGAAGCTGTGCCACTCGCTTCAACCTCTGTGACTGTCCAGTGTGTACGTATGGCATCCATCAGCAACACTAGGACGGGCTGCACACACACACACACACACACACACCATATGATACTCTGTATGCCATGCCTAGCTGCACTCTGCCGTCTCCTCACCCAGCTGTGCCACTCTTCGCTCAGTCGTTCCTCCCGGGTTGGTTTGATGTCCTGTTGCTTAGTTAGCGGCGACTGATGTTTTTTAAAATCATGTAGAAGCCAGTGACCCCTTCTTCTTCTTCTTCTTCTTCTTCTTCTTCTTCTTCTTCGTCTCCTTCATCTTCTTTTTTGTCTTCTTCTTCTTCTTCTTCTTCTTCGTCTTCTTCTTCTTCTTCTGGTAAGGTTTAAGGTGGTAGATGTAAAAACAAAAGAAAAAAAAATGATGCTGTGATCCAGCATATTATCATCATCATCATCATCATCATCCTTATGATTGTTATAATAAGAGCAGAGAACCAGACCGGAGGAGGAAGCAAAAAGACGAGTTTGAATCTGTTTCTGTTTCCCTTCTGTCTTATTCGATCGCCGCTAATCGCAGCCTGTGTGTGGAGGAGAAAGGATGGATGGACTGATCAACAACAAAGTGACAAATTGCCTTTTATTCTTCCTCTCGTGCTCACAGGTCTGAGATCAGTAGGCTGACTTTGTTTAAGTGCATGTGACCCCCCACCTTCCTCCTCTTCCCCTCCTCCCCTCCTTTAACCTCTTGTCCTGGCTTGTGAGGAGGACGTGACCCAGTTTGCATCTGATCCGCCGGTCCAAACTGTAAATGCACACGACCTCCACATGTGGTGAGTTTTATTTATCTAAAGAAGCGTAAGGACGTCCGGCGAGGCCGAGGAGATGTCTCTCTTCTTCAGGACGTTCGCTAATTAGTTTTGCATTTAGATAATGATCGAGTCTATGCCTTAAAGCTCTGGAGGAAAAAGAAAAAGCGAAAGAAAGTGAAACTTTTCCCTGTCGGTCGATCTCTATCCCGACACTGCAGTATATTTTCTATACACGACATCAAGTCGACATCTGGCCCAGATTCACGTCTGTAAAGACTCAGAGATCTATGGTGATTATTTTTTGAAAGGTTTCAGAAAGGGAAAACTCCCCCGACACACGTTGCGATGGTGCCTCTGTGCTATAGTGCGTACACGCTACCTGTCATGGTGTAAGAATAAATAAATATAAATGTGGCCTTAGGTTCAAAATGAGTCGCGACAGAATTAAAAAGTTACAGCTAATATACACAATACCTGGTTAGATGTCGAGTGTATACAGACGCCCAGTCCAAATATTACACGGTATAAGATGGTAAAAAAAAACAAAAAAAGAAATATTAATGTACATTTATTAAATAAATGAATGCTTGTGTAGTTTTTGAAAAACTTACATAGGATATAATTTTATTATCATTTTTGATTTTCTTTTCATTTTTGTTGCATCGTATTGTACAGTTTTTATTTTTCTGTATGATTTTTAACATCGAATTTCACCAAAATGATTTATTGATATTTTCCTTTTTCCTCATTGACCTGTAAATATATTTAAGTCCATCAATGATATCATTTCTGCCACAGATCTATATGTGTAAATGTTATTATCAATGCATTTTATGTTGAATACAGGAAGCGAGGATAAGCTTTAGTTTCAGTGCTAACAACCATCGATCTGCTGACACCACCCCCCCCGTGCCCGCCCCCCCGAACCTCACCTCCCCCGTGGTAGTGGAAGCTTTGGTTTTCAGCCGCCCTCCAGGCAGTTTGGTGTTCGTCCACTTCCTGTTCAGAGTCACATGGGACAGATTCAGCAAATCAACACATAGTAGTGATGAAACCAGAGAGACGAGGAGGCTCAGGGGGAGAGAGGGGAAGACAGAGACGTCTTCAAAGGGACGGTATGTGATTGGAAATGTGAAGGACAGAGACAGAGAGAGGAGAAGAAGAAGAGGAAGTCCTCTCTGTCTCAGTGTCTCTCTCTCTCTCTCTCTCTCTCCCCCTGGCTGCCTCCTCCTGCCTGTAAATACCTTCAGCATCAGTGACACTGCTCTTCTCTCTGTGTCCAGACTATATGATGTGTACGTATGACATTATCAAACTACTATGGATGTTAAATAACAAAGTGCTCATGTGATCACAAACCTAAACGTCTCCTGAGTCTTTTTTTTTTCTCTGAGTGATTGAACAACGTAAACCCTGCGAGCTGTAGCACTGCTTCATGTTGACTTTACACCACACCAGACCCAGTTATGTGATCAATACACCTGATCAGTAAATAAATCATGTCTTACTATGCGACAGACCTGAGAGCAGTGTATGGCTTCTGATACTGAGCCTAGACTTCCCTGTGATACAAAACAAACAGAACATGTAGAAGCGTCTCTGGTGACAGACACAGAGAAAACTGTCGATGACACTTTACACTGAGTGAACGTGTGTCGTGTCAAATATCCACTTTCAGGAAGTTTCAAGTGTTTTTGTCACCATGCAGTTGAATGTTTGAGGGTTTTAATTGTCTTAGATGTTGAGCTTCTGTTCTCTAACAAATGTGACCTTAAAGAGTGAGTAACACACACACACACACACACACACACATCTGTCCATACACTGTTAGTTTTATCAGGAACACCTGCTCCTGTGGTGCCAAACACCAGAATGAGGAAAAAACGTAATTTTTGTGACTTCGACCGTGACTTGACGGTTGGAGTCCGTCGGGCTGGTCTGAGTGGTAGTGAAACAGCTGATCTCTGAACAGTCGTGTCAGTTGGAGGTTGAGACCGAACTCACAGTGAAACAGAGCAAAAGATGATTTAAAAGGTCCTCGACACAAGAAACAAGAGCACTGAGCTCGTATAGTAGTGTCAGCAAACACAAAGGAAAAAAAAAATCAGCAACATCAGCTGCAAAGCTTAAAAAGTGAATCAAGTTTTAAGATTATTCTGCAAGTTGCAAGATCTGTGTTACAGTGTAGATGAGAGAGGTCAGAGGTCAAAGGGCCAGTCTGAGGAGAACAGGGGAGTCTCTATAGAATAAACAACACATGCAGCTTTGAGGTGGATGAATCTGGACCCGTCCTGACCCGTATCATTCACCAGACCTGGTCCAGGAGAGAAACCTCAGTCAGGATGTGCTGCAGCTTCTCTACCCTGATTTTTTTTTTTTTTTTCTAAAACTTATGAAACAGCTCGAGCCTGCTGTAAAGTGCACGGACTGTCTTGCACAAGGAGCAGCAGGTATGTACGGCGTCTATTATTCTGGTCACATCCTTCTATTGGAAACACTATCACTCCATCAGGGAACAACAGTTGAGTTTGCACAAAGCGGGTAGTGTTTTCACCGTGGGGGGAGCCGGAGGGGGGCCACACCTCTCCGGCGGCTCTGGATTGGCTCCCCGCAGCCTCACTCCCTCCGCCGAGTTCCGCGTTGCAGCGCATTTAAGCCCCGCAGCGGCCGGACGCCTCCCACTCTCAGGCTGCAGAGGAACCGTCCGCCACCAGCAGCAGCACCATGTCCGACCGAGGAACCTTCGACACCAACGTGGTCACCGTGACCCGGTTCGTGATGGAGGAGGGCCGGAAGGCGAAGGGCACGGGGGAGCTGACGACGCTGCTGAACTCGCTGTGCACGGCGGTGAAGGCCATCTCCAGCGCCGTGCGCAAGGCAGGGATCGCCCACCTGTGAGTAGTGAGAGCAGCCCTCACACCTGGAGGACGCTGAGGTTGTGTTGTGTTGTGTTGTGTTGAGTTGTGTTAAATGCTACAAACTTTGGGCCAAGTTTCAGTCTCGTGCATCCACGCTGGCACAAACAGAGCAGGAGATTCAGGTTCTCAGTGCGCCAATCAGGAAGCGCATACCTGACACGACCACGCCCACTTCACTGTGCTTCACATTCACATTTAATTCCAGCAAACACATTTCCTGCTCATAGTCAGTGTCAGTCTCCATTAGAAACACGTGTGCAAGAGAAATCTGTCCTTTCAGTGTCAGTGATAAACACAGATCCACTGCGTCTACACATGTACATGTAAAGGTTCTGTTTGTTTGTTTGTTTGTTTGTTTGTTTTCATGTGTCCAGAGCTGAAACCTCTCTGCAGACTGGTTTTGATTCAGGCTTCATTTCTGTTGTTGATGCAGTTTTTGTTTTTACCCAATCACCTCAGCTGTTCAGAAGTGCAGAGTCATGCACCAGCTGCAGGTTTTCTGTCACATCACATCAAACTTGGTTCAGTTCATCTTCAACTTTACAAAGTGACAGGAAGTCCTGACGGCTGGTTTAAGGCTCAGTGTCTGAATACAGGCTGTGTGCATTTCTCTGTGGACTGAGGCTTTGACACTTTCACAGTATTAATATAGAACCTAGAGCTGCTTTATAATCACACTACACATGGACGTCTACCTTTATACTGTATGGAGGTTTGTGTGAACAAGGAAGTGACTTGTCTCTGTGCCAGTTTCCAGTTTTCACTCTCACTGTTTGTTTTTTGTTTTTCTTCTTTTATCTTCCGTATCTCATCAGTTACGGCATCGCAGGCAGCACCAACGTGACGGGCGACCAGGTGAAGAAGCTGGATATTCTGTCCAACGACCTGATCATCAACATGATCAAGTCGTCTTTCACCTCCTGCGTGCTGGTGTCCGAGGAGAACGAGGAGGTCATCATCGTGGACCCAGACACCAGGGTGAGTTAGATCAGAGTCAGGAAGGACGTGTGCTTCCTCCATGAAGCTGAGTGAGTTCTCATAAGGAAACTTCTTGTTCCTGGACTGAGTCCTTAAACTAAAACTGGATAGTCCACATTTCCTCCTGGTGAATTCAGACTGGATCTGGTTTATCTGGCTGAGGTGCAACTGGTTTGAATCTGTTCTGACTCGTCTTTTTCCTGAAGCCGTGACCTCTCTCTCCAGGAACCGAGCCGTGGCACCGACGACAAAATCCTCGTGTTTGATGACATGAACATGTTGGAAACTTCAACATGTGTCGTTGTAAAGCCTCCAGGCTCGTGTCACAATGTTGATCTCAGTGTTTGAGCCCTGAACACATCTCAGGTCTGAGCTGGAGGGACGGGCAGGCTGACAGAGATGTTGCAGCAGCACGAGGTGGTTGTTGTTGCTAAACCCAGTGTTTCACCTCAGTTTCTGCAGAAACGATGATGTAAACTCAACAACAACTCAGACTGACTTCAGAGTAATACGACATCACACCAGGTGCAGATTTAGCAAGAGGGATGAGTTTTTAAACTTCTTCTTATTGTTGTCAAGGATGTAGTGTATATAAAAGTGTTGTTTATTATCATTTAAGGAGGACGAATAAACCACAAAATCCTGCAGATGAGACACTTTTACACTGATTCTCAGTCTGCAGAAAGTGTTTTTTGTTTTTCTAAACTTCAGTCTTTAGTCGCAACAATCAGTGTTTTGGCTCAATGAAAGAAGATTCATATTGAGAAGGGCTGCATACTATGCAAAAAATATCTATTGCAGTTATATGGGAAGATGTTATTTATGACTGATTTCAGTGTTGATGGTAATTTTGCTTTTAATTTTCATTTAGAAAATGTAAAAATGTTGATATTTGGTAATTGTCACATGATTAACTGCAGCCCTAAACCTGTGAGTCTGTCAAAAAAAGTGAGATTAGATGAGTGGTTTGAATCTCCTCTTTCCTCCTTTCAGGGTAAATACATCGTGTGCTTCGACCCTCTGGACGGCTCCTCCAACATCGACTGTCTCGTCTCCATCGGCACCATCTTCGCCATCTACAAAAAGGTACGAACACAGGTTCCTCATTTCAGCCACAACAAATGACACGTGTGTTGTGTTGGTTTGTTGAGGTCTGATCGTTCCAGGCTGCGGTCGTCTGGTTTCCTTTGAGTCTGGAGGAGAGTTAGAAAAGACAAATAAAGTGGTGCCATTTGTGTCAGAGCACAGATGACGAGCCGTCTGAGAGAGATGCTCTGCAGCCGGGCAGAAACCTGGTGGCAGCCGGCTACGCCCTCTACGGCAGCGCCACCATGATCGTGCTCTCCACCGGACACGGAGTCAACGGCTTCATGCTCGACCCGGTGAGTTCACTCCAGACGATCCAAACTGTCCCAGAGCACATGAAATGATTTTTTTTTTTAAGTGATTATTCTTTGTATAACATTTCCTGTCTTTCTGCTCCTCAGGCGCTCGGTGAATTTATCCTGGTCGACCGCGACGTGAGGATCAAGAAGCGAGGGAAGATTTACAGCTTGAACGAAGGATACGCGAAACACTTTGACCCGGCTGTGACGGAGTATCTGCAGAAGAAGAAGTTCCCTCAGGTAAGGGTGACGTCAGGACGTGTGGGGAAGGTTTGAAGCCCGATGATGGAGTGAACAGCTTCACACCGCATGTTTCTGTTTGTGTCTGTGGATCGTGACCTGTGCAGCTTTAACCGACACACTGATCTGACACTCTGCTCGTTTGCAGGACGGCACTGAACCGTACAACGCCCGCTACATCGGCTCCATGGTGGCAGACGTTCACCGGACACTGATGTATGGAGGCATCTTTTTATACCCAGGAAATGCGAAGAGCCCCAAAGGAAAGGTAAGAGCCCCTCGACCACTCTGATCCCAGCTCCACATAGTAAAGTAGAACTGATGTTTCATCTGAAGACACGACAAAGGACATGAAGTAGTAATGGCATCAAAACAAGAAAAAAACTTCCTCTATTATACAAGTTAAACTTAAATTCCTGCAGTTTATTCTCGATTCAACTTGGAGCAGCTTTTACTGAGAAACTGAAAACTACTAAGGCAATAAAAGAAAAGAGGAGACATGTTAAACTCCACTAAGACTTTATTTCCTCTACTTTCACTGTGATATTGGAAATTAATCGATCATTAACAACGGCTTCTGTCCGTTCACTGGTCCGACCTGCAGCGTGAGACCGTGATGAAGACATCATGTCACAATGTTGTTTCTTCACAACTTCACGTTTTTTTTTTTTTTTTTTTTTTTTTACTTCTCTCTAAAGCCACCAAAACTTTGTAATAAACCCAAAGGGAAGTCTTGACTCTGATCCAAATTACAGGAGAAACAATATAAAACAAAAAAAATTGGGATGTGGACGTCAATATGAAGCATAAGAGGTTAAAAAAAAATGCAAACAAACATTATACATCTTGACAATGAAGTCGTATCACACGTTGTCACAGTGCAACTTAAACCTGTTTTCAGACATTAAAAATGCAGATGTTTAACATGAGAATGAAAGTGACACTGATGTTACTGTAGTTTCATCAGCCAAATAATGACCATCACTGAAACTGATGATGTAGAGAGTTTAAAAAAACAGGGAACTATAGCACATCCTCTCTTTTATAAAGAAAAACACAGTGAGGTTCAGTGAAATAAAACAGTTTCTCACAGAGACGCTGTCGATGCTGCACAGAATCCACACGATGAGGAAAAGGCTGTTGCACTTACAGATAATTAACATTAAAAAGAAGCTGGTAAATACAAAAGTTTCATGTTGAGTGTGTGTATAACACAAATCAGCTGGACACATACAAACAGATACAGACATACAAATCATTTACCTTTATAACTGTTTACGTCACACCACCCTGACACTAACCCCCCCCCCCCTTCCTCTGGCTCACAGCTGCGGCTACTGTACGAGGGTAACCCCATGGCCTTCATCATGGAGCAGGCGGGCGGCATGGCCTCCACCGGCCTGGAGAACATCCTGGACATCCAGCCAGAGAGCATCCACCAGCGGGCCCCTGTGGCCCTGGGCTCCCCGGAGGACGTGCTGGAGTACATCGCTATCTGCAAGAAACACAGCAAGAAGTGACGCCGCACAGACTCGTCCACGTAACCATGAAAACAAAAAACAAAAACAAAACAAAAACCTTGTGTCTCCAAACTGCGAGACGTACGAGTGCTGAGCGAGTTCTGGCCTATTTATTGAAGCTTGATGTGTTTTTCTTGGATGAAGTGTTACAGAGGAGGCCGAGGAGTTACAAGGTTCAACAGCAACACCAGCAAAATGTTCATGTTCAGAGAGACATGAAAACTGTGGCACATAAGCTCAAACACAAACACACACACATTCCACACACACACACACAAACTAAAAAAAAAAAAAAAGCTACCAAAGTAAATAAACAAAAGTGCCAAAAATAAAAACACAAATGCACTAAAGCAAAAAACCAAAGAGAGAGAAGATTCCTCCTGAGTTTCTCTGCAGGAAACTCACACTCTGCACAAGTGAAGGACCAAACCTCGACATACAAACCACCTGATGCCTTAAAAATGTGAACAGCTCCTGTTTGAAATGATGTTTCAATAAATCCAGATGAGTCTGATCAGACCAAATCAAAGTGTTTTCATCATTTCTAAAATTTCATCGGGTCCCTGCTCTTTTTATATTTTTAATTCTAGTGTCAAAAATCCTAGAAATCCTTATTATAGTATTTCCTTCATGTTTAAATTGAAAACTTTGATTTCCTCTTAAAGTGAATTAACTTTATTTTGAAAAATAAAAACATTTGAGTTCGCTCTGAGTCCAAATGTTAGGAGATACACTCAGAGGAGTCGACCTTTCGAGCTAAAGGTCACAGAGCACTGATGACATTTAACTCTCACTTGAGCTGCTGCTGCTGTGCACCAACACTTTCCTTACACTGTCCAGTGTCTATAACCTGAAACTCCTTCAGTCTAAGAGTTAAAAACATCAGATGGTGATATCTGTGAACTCTGTACAAGCCCAGCTGTGAGTTTGCAGCAGGTGAATCGACCTGCAGAGCCTGATGAAGCTGCAGAGCTCTGAGTGCTCAGTGTGTGAAGGAGCAGCTCTGAGCCGCAGCACACAAACTGATCGTTTTCCTTTCAGCCAGACTCATTGTTGAGGACATGAAGCTGCACACGGAGCTCAGTCGTCTGCCCCTCTGTCATCACACGTTCATGTGCAAACACACAAACACACACACACTTTTAGCCAAGAGCTTCTCCTGTTGCACAACTTCTTCTTCTCACTGTTGTCCAACGTGTTGCAGCTTTTTGTGTCTCAACGATAAAGTGCTGCTCGTCTTCTGCAGGATTAAAGTGTGACAGTCTCCACAGCTGACACCCGACACCCAGCTACACACACACACATGCGTTCACTCGCTCTTCCACTCGGCTGCTCACAAATAGATCCCTTGGCTCGGCCTTCGCTCGCTCCGGGTATGAAAAGGACTTGGCTGGAGATGAGGACGCTCACTTACTCTCAGGACCGTCGCCCGGCCGACACACAACCAGGAGGCACAGAGGAAGAAGAAGAAGCAGCAGCAGCAGCAGCATGTCGGACCAGTCTGCTTTTGACACGGACGTATGGACCCTGACCCGGTTCGTCATGGAGACCGGACGCCAGGCCAAGGGGGCGACCGGCGAGCTGACCCAGCTCATCAACGCCATGCTGACGGCCATCAAGGCCATTTCCTCTGCTGTGCGTAAGGCCGGCCTGGCCCACCTGTGAGTACTGACACACACACACACACACACACACACACTCACACACACACTCATACACTGATATCTGCATTTAAAACACTGAAACTATTCTGCACACTTGTTCTTGAAATGTTAACATGATGATTTATTGATTGTGTGAAGTGCTGGTTGCATTCCCAGAGGTCAAAGGTCAAGGGCAGCAGCAGCAGCAGCAGCAGAACAGAGAGCTGCCAGAGTCAGAGAGAAGTTCAGACCAGATGTTTAACATTTTGTTCACTCCCACAGCCCCCCCCCCCCCCCCCCCCCCCCATCCCCTCCCGAGGTTGTGTTTGTGTTCAGAGGTTTCAGACCTGATTTCACCACCAGAGGAGGTGGAAGAGCAGGAACAGCAGACATGAGTTGATATAAAGGCAGCACAGAGTTTTTATAGCAGGAGGAGATAAAGTGGTGAAATCGAGTCACTGTGGAAAAGTCAAAGCCAATAAAGAGACCTATTGAAAACAGTTGAGTTTCATGATGGAGATGAATTTAAGTGAAGGTACAGGTTCACAAAGGAAGTTGTTACTAAACATGGCCGCCAACAAGGAGGAAGAAGTTTGAGCTCCTCTGCTGAACTAACAGCGTCTCACAGTTTGATACCAGGTACCAGGTCCTGACAGCAGCAGATGACCTATAGTTGTATTGTAATATATATTTATCTTCTTCCTCCTATTGATTAAACTCAGGTTAAACAGTAATCTTGGCTTTACTAAACTGAGTTTACTTGAAATGGTGCAACAGAGTTTGTTTGAGTTTAAACCTGGTTGAGCTCAGATGTGTTGAAAATGAATCTGTAAAATCTTCTCTGCTGATGTTGGTGTCATGAAACTGATGAAATGTTCCCCATGGATGAGATTTAGTGAGGGTTCGCCCACACAGAGCTCATTATTCACTGAATAACGATCTGTGGTTAATGAGTCAATCTCACTCTGAGTGAATTTATGTAACAAGCACAAATGACCTCTGTTTGACCCCAAAATGGAGATGAAGTATGTTCCAGTTTCTCTCTGGTCATAATATCTCTTTGTGTTGTGAGACTGAATCCTGGCTTCTGATTGGTCCGCGCAGGCAGGGCTTGGCGGGCTCGGTGAATGTGACGGGGGACGACGTGAAGAAGTTGGATGTCCTGTCCAACGACCTGGTCATCAACATGCTGCAGGCGTCCTACAGCACCTGCTGCATGGTGTCCGAGGAGAACAAGGAGCTCATCGTCACCCCCAAGGATAAGAGGGTGAGGAGGGGAGAGGAGGGGGTGGTGGTGGTGGTGGTGGGGGGGGGGGGGGGGTTATGATCTTTTCCTTTTGTTTCCACTAGTGTACGAACGTGGTTCACTTTATTATGAGCAGGTCCAACAGTTTGGTCACGACTGCTTTGTTTAAAATCTATAAAACACCATATGGAGGCCAAACGTTGCCTTTTCAGTGCTGCGCTTTATCAAACTGATCAGACTCCACAGTGATTTATCACAGTAATAAACCTTCAAACAAGAAGAAACAACAAACTCTTTAAACATTTGTAACGTTTTTAAAGTTTGTTTCATTTTAAAACTTTCAGAAAAGTTTTTTTTGGCTGTTTTCAAAATGTTGGCCCACTTGTAATACCTACACAGGCCACTAGGGGGAATCATCAGCGTGAACAACCACTGAGTAAAACCGGTCTTCATGTGTCACTTTGTTGTTCTGTGTTTGATTAAATTAAAGTTTTGAACTTATTCAGCTGCAGCAGCTCATTTTCAACCAAGACAATGTTTTTATTGCATTGCGTGTTTTGATAACGGTTTGTTCTTCTTCTTTGGTTTCTCGGTGCTGCTCACAGGGGAAGTACGTGGTCTGCTTCGACCCTCTGGACGGCTCCTCCAACATCGACTGTCTCGCTTCCATCGGCACCATCTTCGCCATCTACAAACGGGTGAGTGAGGAACAGTGAACACAAACTCAACACCTTGTCAGAGTGTCTCCTGTCACCACTGACCTCAGATTACCGTATGAGAGACAGTGGAAAGAACTGATTTATGTGACTTTACTTTATTGATTTGTTCAGTGACGGGAACAAAGAGGAGGCGGAGGAGGTTTCCTTTGAACAACAACTTAGATTTATAAACAAGAGGGAAACAAACACATTTAACACACAAGGCTGTCAAAGTTTGACTCTGCAGCTTGATGGTGCAGTTACACTCTGCAGACACTAGAGGGTGACACCGTCCATCTAATCCATGTCAGACGAGCTCACTGTAAACATGACAGGATGCAGAGCTGCACATGTAAACACATCTTTACACATGAGAACAGACTCTCAAACATCAGACAGAACGTAAATCAGTACTTTACTGATGCAGTGAGCTTCATGTGTGTAACATTGTACCACTCGCCGGGGTAATTAAAGTACACCACAGTGCAATAATGTGTAAAACATACGAGATGATACACAGGAGTGAAGACTGTAGTTTATAAACACAGCTTAGGACTTAAATATTGACACCAGTGACACGTATGTCTGTGATCCTTCATACGGTATCTCTGAGTGATGATGTCAGTGACGGTGTCTGTGTTCAGGTGACGGAGGACGAGCCCAGCGACAAAGACGCCCTGCAGCAGGGCAACAACATTGTCTGCGCCGGCTACGCCCTGTACGGCAGCGCCACCCTGGTCGCCATAAGCACCGGCGCCGGCCTCAACTTCTTCATGCTGGACCCGGTGAGTGACTCAGCATGACTCAGTGATGGCAATGGTGAAATGGTCTCCATGGAGACAAGATGTTGAAATGAAATGAGATGACTCGTCTCCTTCCAATAACCTCCAGCTCGGCTCGACGTTATTACCTCAGCCTCTGCGGCTCCTGGTGTCTCTGTTTGCCCTTTTACTGAGAAGAAGAAGAAGACATTGATCATTTCTTCTTCTTCTTCTCTCCATCATTTCCTGCTGCTTGTTTCAGCTTCAGATTAAAACCACAGATAGAAACATATGGAGGGAAAACAAGTTGTTTTTCCTCTGAGGCAACAACCCATCCTGAGGAATTCACCTTGAGAAAAGCAGCTTTACTTCTTAAAGGCTCGAATGTAAAAGTTCAGAGTTTATGTCTGAGAGGAGATTTTCAGAACATCACAAACCCGAGCCTGCGCCTGCGTCTGCGTCTGCGTCTGAAAACTGTTATATAACTTCTTCATCATTGTTTATTTGTGACTTATAAAGCGTTAAAGCCTTATGAAGGATGGTCTTATAGTGTTGTGGTATTGAGTTTCCATGGAAACAAATCCAGACTGAATCATTCACTGTGTTGTCTCTGTGCTGTGTGTGTGTGTGTGTGTGTTGTCTCCTCTGTCTTCAGGCCATCGGCGAGTTCATCCTGACTGAGAGGAACGTGAAGATCAAGAACAAGGGGAAGATCTACAGCCTGAACGAGGGCTACGCCAAGTACTTCCACCCGTCCATCAACGAGTACATCAAGCACAAGAAGTACCCGGAGGTGAGAGGCTCACACACCTGACACAGGTGAACCTGCAGGGAGCAGCTTCATGTTGTTGTTGTTGAATCTGATGACTTTGAGTCAAACTCCAGCAGAAAACGAGTCTCGTGTCCTCAGAGCGTGTTCTGCTGACACACACACACACACATACTCACACACACCTCTTCAAACACCAGTGACCTCTCACACTCATCATGTGAGTCCTGACCAAGCAGTCGCTCCGGTACAATGAGTTCCCCTCAGGTCTGTGGAGGGAAACCTTCACTTTACATGAAGCTGCTGTTTCATATCACAATAAATAAATAACCAGGTATCACCACACACACACACACACACACACACACTCAGAGCGAGCAGAGCAGAGACAGGTCATGTGACCATCGGTGGGGTCAGGCAGGCCGAGGGGCCGCGGCTCCGTCAGCTGAGCTGCAGGATGGAGACAGTTTGTGCAGGAAACGTCCTGTTCCTGAGGAAACTGGTTCTCATCTGGAAACTCTGAGCTCCGCTCCTGCAAACTCAGCGCTTTTCAAAAACATGCAACGTTCGTTTGTTTGGTCGTCGGTGAAGTGCAGAATGAATGTGTGTATTTCTGTGACATTGTCAGACAGTTAATGTCAACTTTTTTGTAAACCTGAGAGAGAAAAGAACGCTTTTAATTTGAAAATCAAAAATCCTGTCCTTCAAAAACAGGATTTACAGTGTGAATCTGTTTCATCTTTGACTGAGCTCAGCTGAACACTCATCCTCACAACTGTGACCACACTGTTACTCACTGTCATGTTGGCGTGAGGCCACGACATGACGAGAACCGGGCTCACAAGGTTCAACTGTAAAGGTTTCTAAGGAAAAAAAAACTCTGCTTCCTCGTGTGTGGGAATTATTGTAACCCGCTGTTTTAGTGGAGTAATGTTTTATTTCTTTTATTTTATTTTGACACTTCCTGTAGAGTCCCAGTTTACTGGACAGGAAGTGACTGTTTTTGTCATAGATCATTCGTCACCTGGGTTTGTCATGATCTGAATGTTTTTAATCAGCATCACCTCAGTACTTTTCCCCTTTTAAACAAGAAAATACGTTTGTTTTTTAAAAGTAAGTTTAATATATATCCATATATAAACATATGGATCTGTATTCACGGGGAAGTATAACAAAGTCTTATATGGAAATGAGAAGTTCAGCTCCTTTCCTACTGATCTGGTCGTCATCGATCATTTTGATCAAAAGTAAAAATTCAACACACTTTGATCATGTGCTCAGGTCTGATTCAGCATCAAACCGTGTAAAGTCAGTAGACAGCACCTGATCACTGGCCCGAGATCAGCCTCAGGATCATGTCATATGTTTTAGGACCCGACTCTTGTGTTTTACTTTGAAAAACTTCCCCCACACTTCCTCTCCTTCGTTGTGTGTTTCAGGAAGTTTCTCTCCATCTCCTCGTGTCAGCAGCTGGATGTGGTTTTGTGTTTGTAGTGTGTGTTGTGTTAATCAGGAGGCTTTTGTTTCTCAGGAAATACCATGTTCACACACTCACACACACACACTCACACACACACAATGACACACTCCTCCCAATGTGACTCAGCAGCACATGACTCGGTCACATTGAACATGAGGCTCAGTTCAGAGCTTCACACGCCGAGAGAAAAGACACAGATAAAAACACACAAGCCTTTAGCAGTTCCTAAAAAAAATAGTGAGTGACACTGTATTTCAAAATAAAAGCATGCAAGCGAGCTTCACATTCGTTGATCTTCTGTTTTCTTTCAATCCACTTGATCTGATTTATCACTGATACACACTCAACATTGATCTTGAGAAGAACTGCTGCAAGTGAGAGGCTCTTATTTTGGAGGAACAATCTCAATTTTGTAGTTTTTACATTCTTGATATCCTCTCTTTTAATTTCTCTGTGTCCAGACCGGTGCAGACCTTCACATGGTTGTTATATTGTGACACTGTATAAACCCTGATGGATCACGAGAGGATCTTTCTATATGTAAATGGGAACAGGCAAATGAAGAGAAGATGATCCAGTGCAGTTTTACATAACATCCAGGTTTATCAGTGCCTGTGCACTTTGTGAGTCTGAGGCCATTTGCATCTGTAGACTATAAAATGTCACTTCAGTGTTTAGACAACAGACTAATAACTGCCTTACACACATCTGATCACATGAACATAAACTGTGTGTCTTTGGCTTTTCAGAACTGACCTCGATGGATGTGAACCATCAACACAGAGACTTACAACTCTGGACTGGACGACTCTGTGCGCTAACATTTTAAATATGTTCCCCTCCTGCAGGACGGCAGCGCCCCCTACGGAGCCCGGTATGTGGGCTCCATGGTGTCAGACATTCACCGCACCATCGCCTACGGAGGCATCTTCATGTACCCGGCCAACGAGAAGAGCCCCAAGGGAAAGGTACAGAAATCTGATCCTGCACAGAGCGATGAGATGATGTCAGAAGTTCTGCAGGGACACAAACACACAAACACGTAACAGTGAAAGAAAAGTAGAAAATGTGTTTTATATAGGTCAAGTGTAGCGTGTGATAATAGTTCACAGAGTTATCATTAAACAGAAGTGTCCTGACTGATGATGATGATCCTACAGTGGGCGTTGCTATGGTGAAACCTGAGGTCGGTCGAGGTGTTTTTCCTCCTCCTGTGATAATAAAAGTTCAGAGACGTTCGAGGCCGCTCGTAAAAGATAAACCCCGACCTCTGAACTGTTTCCTTCCCGGCACCTTCAATCTGTGACCTGCTTCTCCTCAACACCCTGAATTATTTACTGTTTATCATTAATGTGATCAAACTATGAATTGACCCAGATCCTAATGACTGACCTTTGACCTCACATGTGATAGCTTTTATGCAGCTTTACATCCTGAATTAAATCAATACAAACATAATGAAAGTATTACATTTACAAGAGATAAGAGTAAGACTAAAGCAGCAAACACAAATAAAGTCTAATGTTGTTCCATCAGTGTCTAAGTGACTGTCACAGTGTGTAGACAACAGCAGCTGCTGCTCGCTGATGCGTCATGACTGAAACTGTGTGGAAACAAGATATAAAAATAATCTATAAAACCAAAAAGCCACTTCAGCCACATTGAGCCTGGTTTTAACGTCAGTGTCCATCACGGCTGAAGTGAAACCTCTCAACACTCCTCTCTTCTGAAAACAAAATAGAGCAGATTTCAGAATAAACACTCAGAGAAACCAAAATCCTGCAAGTGGTGGGCGGGGCTTTGGGTGACTGCTTTGTTGTGACATCACAAAGTGACAGGAAGTCCTGGCAGCTGGTTTTACAGCTCACTTTCTGAATAGCATGTCTCTGTGGACTGAGGCTTTGATGCCTAGATATATATATAATATAGAACCTAGAGCTGATCTATAATCAAACTACACATGAAAATCTCACTTTACACAATACGAAGCCCTGAGTCCCTGGATGAAAGAAACACTCTGTATATTTGTACATGACTTTGTGAAGTGAAATCTGAAAACATTGTTTTCCTTTGAATCCTCTCCTCGAAGCTGCGGCTGCTGTACGAGTGCAACCCCATCGCCTTCCTCATCGAGCAGGCGGGCGGCCTCGCCACCACCGGCACCGGCAGGATACTGGACGTTCAGCCTGAAGCGCTGCACCAGCGGGTTCCCTTCGTGGTCGGCTCCCCTGACGACGTCAACGAGTACCTGTCCTACGTCAAGAAGTTCCCATAAAGACAGCAAGCCAGAGAGGACATAAAGCTGATTTATCAGATGTCTTTGTCAGGTGTACAGAGAATTTTTGTTTTGTGATCACAGGAAAACATTATCTATGGACAAACAGTCAAATCTCAAGTACAGATTCAGTTTTACTTTAAGAACATGAACAAATACTTTAAGTTATTATCAAAATCTTCCACTTTTTAAGATGCATAAACGAGCGTCTGTCAAATCAAGCCAAAGCTTGTTATGTTAAATCACAGCCTTTCATATTCAGCAGCATTTGAAAGTTATTAAATTTACTTTTTTCCAAAACAAATTTGTCATATGTATTTTTCTTTTTAAATCCAACAACAACAAGCCGAGGCAGACGAGCAGCTTCACACAGCTGCAGCATGTTGACGATGTGAAAAAGTTTACTCAACGTGTTGTAAAGAAACTTTAACCTGACCCTGTTTTCCATGAGAGGAAGAGTCCAGTTTCTAATTCACTAATCTCACATGTATATATGTGTCTTTATTGATCCAGGAAGCAGCCGTGCAAACACACACACTCTGAGCGTGACACTGTTCAGCTGCATGTTTGATACAGGACACACCTTACTTTTTACAGTCCGTCATATGCTCACTGTGCTCTAGAAACTGAATTAAAACTTATTTTTGCAGCCTCAGAGGAAACAGTAACTTAAAATGTCTCATGGTATCAATGATCCACTGGTCCTAGATCAGACTGGAGCAAAAAATGCAAAAGTAAAATGACATAAATGCTTAAAACATGTCAAAAACTTAAAGATGTTTATGTAAAGTTTAAAGTAAAGCCCAAAAAGAGAAGAAAACCAGGGACGTGATCTGTCTGAAAGGAAGCTGATAAACAGCAACAGCAACAACGGCTCTCGTCCCGTTTCTTAAGTTGCACAACTCATTCCTGCAGCTGCTCCGACCGTCGGCCTGGGCTCAACTCAGAGGTGAAGTAAATGTGCTACAGAAACAATTTGTGTATCTGTGTGTGTGTGTGTGTGTGTGTGTGTACATTTACTCAGAGCAGCTTCAGTGCTGATCCAGGACACTTAATGCTGCGATGTGGGTCAGTCAGAGGGACACAGCCGACCTCAACCTACTTTTGACTTTTATCATAATGACACGAAATACATTTACATAAGTGAAACTTTTAGTTTAGAGCAGAAAAAAAAAACTAGGTCAAAAATTACAGTTCAGGAGCTTCAGGCGAAGTCTGATGACTGTGTATTTATTGCTGCAGAGGTTTAGGTGTAAGGTTTAAAGGTCACTGTAACATGATTCATGATCAGTTTCACTTCAGGAAATAAAACTGTAAATCTAACTGTACAGATGTGATTCAGACACTGATGTATATGTGAACTTTATATTGACCTGATACGTTTGTTCCACAGGTAAATGCAGGTTTAACTATGTTAAACATGTTATTCTGTCATCAACAAGACATGGTGGATCTACTCTCTGTTTTGTATTTTGTTGAATATCTTCAGAAGTTTTGAGCAGCTCATCGCACACTTCAGTTTGATTTCACAGATCCATCAGCAGTAAAGTGAATCATTAGCGACAGTTCTTTCGTTAACACCTAAAACCTTCAGGACCTCCATCGTGGTGTTACGTACAGATTTAAAAGGTCACGTTAGTTGACCTCGGTCCTCACAGTGAGGGGGGGGCGACTCCACGTCCTCGTGAATCAACGCCATTGTGGCCACGATAAATAATCCTATAAGATCAGAACAGTACCAGACGTCAGAGTGCACGGCTCAGTCTTTTTTTTTTTTTTTTTTTAACTTCATATGATCATGTGACAGTCGCTGCTCTACATGTTACAACAGCATGTGGGATTAACAGAGCAGAGCTGCTCTCACTAATGAACTGGAGTCCTCGCAGACATTTTGAGAGCGCTGCTGTGGTGTGATCTCTGTCAACATGGGAATCAAACCCACAACCTTCAAAACTTACATATTGTACAGAGCTAATCAGACACCCTACACACCAACATCGACATGTTTCAGTGTTAAACCTGTAATTATTAAATGATAAGCAGAGATTCATGAATTGGTCTCAGCTGTGTCTCTGGCCTGAAACTTGAGGAGTTACCATGACAATACACAAGAGGGTGATTTTCTGCCTTAGCGACAGTCTCACATTTGGTTTTGTAGTGACAAAATGGTTGCTCCTATCAGAACAAGGAGCAGACCGTGAGCAACCAGACCCCTCCCAAACATTTTGATATATTTTAGTGTTTCTAGAGCAAAAACTTTGGGAACTTTTGCGAGCTAAAAAAAAAAAAAAAGAGTCACTTCAGCTTTTTTCTGGAAATCGGCTCCAAATTTTGTATTGGAGTGAATGGGCAGCTGGATGGTACTGGCCTCACCGAGAGGGTCATAGTTCAAATTCTGTAAGTCTCTCTGCTTTTTGGAGGATATTGTGTGAAAGATGAGATGTTTTTCTACCTATGTGGCAGAAATCGTGTGTGTAGAGTGTAAAATGTGGCTGGGAACAGCGTATGAAGAGAAAAATTTCAGACAACTTCTCCATCTCTAGCCAATGATGTCACCCACTGTAGCCTGACATGTTGTACTGACAGAGAGAATCAGACAAACACATGATCATGTGACCGAGACTTGGAACGAACCTGCTCAGGATGTTACAGCAGGTCTGTTCCAACTTTCACCTACTTATAGGTCACAAACCCTTCATGCCGACGCTCAGGAACAGGACAGTATAGATGTCCTCACTCACATCATCTCATCCTGTCAGCTGAACATGGAGGATACAATAGATGCCTGTCAGTGTTAAACCTGTAATTATACAATGATAACGAGCAACATCTCCTACACTGGCACCACCCGTCATGCTGCAGCAGGGCAGGACTTTCCAGTGTAACATAATAACAGTAAATAATAATAACTTTATTTATATAGTACTTTTCAGAACAAAGTTACAAAGTTTTTAAAACAAAAACTCGTCTGTCTTCAGACTGTCTGTTTAAAAACCTGTGTCAGACAGTGAGCAACACTGTCCAGCTATGACAGCAGCGTCAAAGAAAATTTTCTGTAACAACAGAAAATAAAACTTTCTAAACTTTTTAAATCTGAGGCACTTCTGCTTTTCCTGGGTTAGTGGGCAGCTGCATGGGGCTGGTCGCACCCAGAGGCTCATGGTTCAAGTTCTGTATGATGAGAGAAAGGTCATAGGTTTGTGGATGAAATCATGCATGTAGAGTGTTGTTGTGGCTCAGAGCAGCACATAAAGGGTTTTTCACCTCCTTCCATTCATTCTCTACTAATAAGTGGTGACTGATGTAAACTGAAGGTCTCACAGCTGTAAACCTGCACTTTGCCAAATAATTAGTTATCGTTTAACTGGGACAATGTACAATACACTGTATTTATTGTACCAGATGATATGCAAAGGATAAGAGGGATGAACACGCTGCTCATTAGTCAATAGGTTTCTAAAATGTAAGAAAATATCTGCCTGAAGCTCAGTGTGTCATCTTTATAGGTAGAAACCAGCGAATTTAGATTTTCATCTTAAAATGTTAAAATCTGAAACTGTTAATATGAAAAGTCCAAAACACCAAACTAGTGTTTCACAACTTTTAATTGATCACAGTAAAAGTAGAAAAAAAAAATCATTTACAATGACCGAAGCAAGTGTTAACGAATCACTCACAGAGTAGCATACACATATTTACAAAGAATAAACACTAGACTAAAATCTTCTCAGACAAAATAAAGTGGCATAAAAACCAGTCAAAACATGATGGCGCCTTTTCCCTCTAAAACCAACAACAACAGTGTTTCTCCTCGTAAAAACATCACAGAATCTCCTGTCGATGCGTCGCTCCGACCGAAGCCTCCGGCCTCCTCTCCAGTCAGACTATTGCAATAAAAACACTATGGTGCTACAAAGTAGAGCTGTGCAAATGTTACACTAGGGGGTAGCTGGCTGCTGTCGCTATTCCACAGTGGTTCTTCCTGTCTTTGGCCATGAGGATGTAGCCCTTGTCTCCCCAGTTTTCACTCCAGCTGCAACAAGACAAACAAAAACAACAAGGTTCATTTCTGCTGTTGTTACAGAAGTAGATGATGTGGCTTCAGAGTTAAAGTTAAAAAGCTCCTCGTCACATTTATTGAATTATCTCATATGCAACAATGTTT
This sequence comes from Caranx ignobilis, assembly GCA_021432705.1. NCBI lineage: Eukaryota > Metazoa > Chordata > Actinopteri > Carangiformes > Carangidae > Caranx > Caranx ignobilis. The sequence goes on along the minus strand of JAFHLA010000010.1, from coordinate 1,977,679 downwards.
ATCAGTTGTGTGACTGTATGAAATAAATAAAATCTGATCTGAGTTTTAGGCTGAAATTGAATATTTTAACATAGAAAACCAACACTGTAAACATGAAAACAGGCACATTGTATCTTTGCAGTACTGTTGTTTTCAAACAGCAGGTTTTCATGTTGGCTCCTGACCTGTTTTTAACGATCCAGTATTTCTTGCCGTCCACATCTTCTCCCTCGAAGCCGTAGCCCACCACCAACACGCCGTGGTCCAGCTCCTCGCTGCTGCAGTCCTTCTCATAGTAGATTCCTACAACACCAAACATCCAGCAGTCAGCAAACGACTCAGTCTGTCTGAGGTTTTTTTTAATTTGTATTCTGATCTTTTGCTTTGTTTTGTTGTGCACGGGGACGTTTCTGGGCAGAGAGTCGCTGGGCTGCTAGCCCCGCCTCACACGGACTGTATTTCCCTTTCTTTCCAGTCCTGACAAACTGCTGCTGTCAGGGGCAGGAGGCTGCACACTTGAGCCCGAGAGGAGGGGTCCAGTTTGAATGTGTTGTTTACAAACTCCAACGAACAAACCTCCAGACTCTACCTTTAAGCCACTACATTTTTGTTTTGATTTTAGGATGATACAGGGAATAATCTGGCAGTCTGACAGTTGTTTGTTGCGAAATACAGATGGTTGATCTGGGGTCGTGTGTCTGTTCCATCTCTTGAGGTAAACATCCGGCTCTTTAGTTGCTGAGCTCTTAACTGTGTTGTCCAGCAGCTCTGCGTCTGTCTGAGGGTTGATACTGAGCAGGGAGTGGTCAGACACGATGCCAAAGAGCTGCGAGACGATGAGGAGAGCTGCAACTCCCTACTGTTACATACGACCCCTCTCACGTTGTTTTTCATACATGACTAAAACTAAAACAGTTACAGACACTTTAAATTAAATCAGAAATTCAACAGAGTCCAAATCAAAGAACTGACATGAATTTCAGAATCGAGCACTAACCTGACTGGTAGAACTGGAAGGACTCGTGTCCGGCGTCGATGGCCACTGACACGGGGCCCACGGCGGCCACGGCCTTCATCAGAGCGCGCTCCTTCCCACTGGGGATGTCGATGAAGCCGGTGTCATTGGCAGAGTTGTACTTGGGGTCGTAGTGACAGGGCTGGTCGTCCTGGAAGGAGACGAGGAGGAGGAGGAGGAGGAGGAGGAGGAGGACAGGGTGTTGTTGTTATAAAACACTGTCAGCATCACGATCAATAAAGGTGATGAGTCGATGGTCAGGTTTGTTGAGCTCGTTTTGCATTAATGACAAGATGTCTGAAAGTTTCATGAAGCACAGCAGCCTTTAAATCAGACACGTACTGTTCCCAGGTAGGGGTAGGAGTCCTCGGAGTCCAGGCCCTGGTTGTCCTTGACGTACTGGAAGGCCTGGTCCATCAGCCCGCCGTTGCAGCCCTCGTTGCCCTCAGGTCCAGAACAGTCCACCAGGTTCTGTTCGCTCAGCGACACCAGTTTACCAGTTTTCCTGAACTCCTGCCCCTCCAGAGCTCCAGTGGTGCTGAAGGCCCAGCAGGAGCCACACTGACCCTGCACACAGAGAGAGACGGAGAGAGGACAGGTAAAGACACAAATAATCTGAATTTTAAATGACATTTTTCACTCTTTTCTGACCAATTCTTGAGCAGCTAAACTCAGCTGGACTTGGTTGAGGCAAAGCTTCGTGAGACGTGTGCTGTCAGGTTTAAATCCAGCGACAGTCTGTCTGGTGTTTGTTATGATGAAGCTTCCAGACTCATTGTTAGTGACTTTGTTTTTTGCATAAACTGAATATCAGTCACTGTGTTTTTTATAAACTCTCGATTATGCTCCTGTGGCTCCTCAGACCTTGTTCTCTAACATCAGAAACGAGGTCACCCTGCAGGACCCACTGGGCCCCTGCACTTCGACCTGCTGTGTGTGACTGTGTTTTGCTCCACCCTGGTTTACAGTGAGCTGGTCCGACTGGTTTCAGCTTACAGAGTGTTAATGTATGTCGGGGGGGGTGGAGGGGACAAACTGCACTGTCAGGGAGGAGGAGTGTGTGTGTGTGTGTGTAGCACTAGATAACAAAAACAACACACAAGTGGCTGTCTTATCTGCCCACTCAAGCAAAACATTTACTTCGGTGGACGGCCTGTCCTCGTTACTTCTAACAAGTCAGTGTGTCCACAGTTGGACATTACATCATCATGTTTACCAGGTTTCTGCAACAGCTGATAGCAGACATGTCTTCATGTCCTCTAATGCTAACGTGGCTCTTAAAATAGGAGCCTGTGGTTTACAGTTTACAGTGTTTATGTGACCTCAAAGCCTTTTATTATAACAACAAATGAGCTGGTTCACTGTGATTCAAGCAGAACAAATGGTCCCGTGTAGAGATTCATTAACATTAATGTGAGACACTAAGGGCTGAAAACAACCAGAGTAAAACTGATTTAAACTATAAAAAACAAACAAATACTGCCGTAAATCCCTAACAGACGTTTATGAACAGCTAACGTTTTTGTGCAGGATACAGGACTTCAGTCCTACATCTTTACTGGAGTTGTGTTGTTTTGTTTCAGAATGTGATTGATAAATATTTTAATCTGTTCTTATGAAAACCAGCTGTTTGTACACGTCCCTGCTTCCAGATATCCAAGAGACAGAGAAAAAAAAACATGTCCAACCACACCTTTTACAGCTCATATAAGGTGTGGTTGGACATGTGGCCCTGAGGCTGCACAAGGACAAAAGCAGACACAGAGGAAAAACGTCGTTACCTGGTCCTTAACGGGGGTGACGTAGCCCTTCTCTCTCCAGTCCACGGCACGTGGGGCCTCCAGGAAGTTGGGCTCCATGAACAGGGACCCCTGGACCTTCCTCTCTGTTTTGCGCTTGTAGCCATTCATGATCTGCCTGAACTCCTCATGGGTCTGTGGAAAAGCAGAGTGAAGAGACTGAGTGACACTGATGGATGGTGCCGTTTCCTCATCCACACAATAAGATGAGCAGCTGTGGTTTGTCTGTAGCTGCAGCTGCTGAGCTCAGTTCGGTTCAAAGCTAAAGCCAATATAAAAATCTCAGCTTCATCATCTGCTTCACATTTCGCTTTTGTCCTGTCACGTTTCAGTGATATGCCAGTGATCAAATCAATTTCCTCGGCTCTCTTTGGTTTGCAGACCATTATCAAGAATGCTGATAAGTGTCCCCCAGGCGATATGTGGGTCTGTTTATCCAGTCTGGGTTCTCACCATGTCTCCAAAGTGGTTCATGCCCAGGCGGAAGGAGTGTACGCCCATGGAGTGCTCCAGGTTGTGCAGCTCGATCTTCTTCAGGTTCTTCTCCCAGATCATTCTCCTCCAGCCCTCCTCTTTCTACAGCAAACAACAACAACAACAACAACATAGTTTAGACTTTGTGCTTTGTTTTCACTGGACCGGACCCAGAGTTGAAACAGCTCTGTATAAAAGCATCACCTCATGGTATTTCTTATTGTGCCAGCCCTTCCACAGGTTCCAGTGCTCATCCAGCTGTGCATCCAGAGTGGGGGCTGAGAGGGCTGCGCTGAGGCACACCGCCAACACGGCAAGAGGCAGCATTGTGGCTTCCTACTGTAACAAGAAACAAACAAAACAAAAAAAACCACAAGCACAGATGATCAGATAGGGCCACAGCTTTCTAAAGAAGGAGCTCAATCATTGACAGAGGCCTGGAGCTCTGACAATGAGCGGGCGAAAAGAGAAAAGACTCCGTTACACAAGACGTGTTTTATTTTCTCTAGAAAAAGAGATAAGTCATGGTCGAAACTCTTCATCACATGTTTCACCATCGTGATGCTCGTCATGCATCCACAGGCTCTAGTCTAGTACACTTTGTTCACTGATCTGGGATCCGCATTAAAGCTGCATTACACATTCCCAACCGTGCAGTCATTTCCCGACAGTCCGGCCCCAAAACGGAGGCATTAGTCGGATTAAATATCAGATAAAAGGCCTTAATAACATCACCATGTTGACTCTCTACTAATACATATACTCTATCGATTTGCTTCGGGGCTAATGTGTTGGCTGGGGAGCGGAAACTTGGCCAGACCCCAGCAGTAAACCGAGCCTGTTGTTGTTTTGTGCAAAGTCACGGGACTCGAGCTGAGAAAAAAAAAAAAACCTGGACACCGAAACTACGACCAGGGAAACGAAATTAAAACCAAAACTTTATCCAGAAATCGCCGGGCAGCGGCTTGAGGCACCGCTGATCCAACCGGAGGACGATGTCGCCGGTTTGTGTTTTTTATTCCCAGTTGATTTAAACGGTTGGAAGGAAACTAGCAATGGCTGCTGCTGCTGCTGCTCCAGCTCCAGAGGGGGAGACGACGACAAAGGCAGCCGCACCAAACAAGCTAGCTAATGCTAACGGCTGATCTTAAATGAACAAATCGATGCTTTTCTCTGAGTCAATAAACTAAAGCTGAGACACACACTAAAGAAGACATTTTTTTTTTTTTTTTTAAAAAAGCGGACACTGGTGTGTTTTTAAATCACGGCACAAACGACGAGAAGAAAATCGCCTACAGCACAAATATCCATCGGGATTCTTTGACTTAAACCGTAATTATAGGAATCAAACAGTTGTATTTATGTATAAAAGGCAGAAGGAAAAAACGAATAATGTTAAAACTTACTGTAAACACTTTGTAGTCGCGGCTGGAGAAGGAGAAAGAAATAACCTCCTTCCACCGAGCAACACAAAGTTTATAAAGCCCTGAGTGGCAGCTGGGTAACCTCCCACCGTGCTCTCTGATTGGTCCGCTCCTTGTTTATGACCGGGCAGGCTCCACCCCCCAGCGCATACGTCACCTTGGCAGCACGTGATTCCTGCCTTGCAGTTGTTTTTTCTCTCCAGGACAGTTGCAGCTAAAGTTGACCAAAAAAGACCTTTTTATTGACTTTAGGTTGTTTGTTTCGACTTGTTACATGTTCACAGCGATTCACGATGTTGAATAAGTAGAGATAGATCTCTGTTAAAGCAAAAAATAGCTAAACAGGAAATAATAATAATCTATTACTGGATATTATGAGGAGCATATATGATCATTTGTTGTTCCAGGAAACAGTCACATGACAATAGATGGGGTGAAACTTGGCATGGCAACACTGGTAATTTGACCCAGGGCCTTTTTGAGCCTTTAGGGGCCCAGAGCAGAGAGTGACCCCACACAACCCCAAGTAAATCGGCTACATAACCTAACAATTGATCTGTTATTCAAAAGAATGTAAACACCTTATCCAGTGGTTATGTGCTGTGAGATAACTTCCATCTGTGTGATTTGATAGTTTTTAGTTATACATGATCAACTATACAGCTACATTATGTTCAACTCTTGAGTTTTATGAGCTGTATTGCTTGACTTTATATTGTGAAGTCTGATTTAAGTTATCATTACACAGAACATCCTACATAAGGTATGTTTTAATCCATCACTGGAAAACTGCAGTGTCGCAACCAAAGATTATTTTAATTATAACTTCTGAAATAATCAAACATATTTTACTTTGAATACTTAAAAACTAAGTTTATAGTTAGTTTTTTTGCCACAGAGGTGACATCATTTCACTTGTTATATGTTTAATACTGTACGTAGAAACAAAATGATCATATGGATCATTATTATTAGTGTGAATGTAAAGCCACTGCAGAAACACTTTGCTGTTGCACTGCACAAACTGAACCAAGATCTGTGTTCAATTCACCGCCAATGTGAATGTGGGACAGCTGGGACAGACTTTTGTCTCCTGCGTGTGTCTCTCTAAGTGTCCTCCCCTAAATTCCAGGCTGTGTTATTTACACAGCTCTGGGCTCATTGTGGAGCTTCAGTTGCAGGTCGTCCTCTCTCCACCCACACACTCACATGACCGTCTGTCGGCCGGTGCTCTCTGGGTTTGTCGTAACTTGTCTCAACTGCTGACGGTGTCGAACGCCATTCAAAAATATTTGTTTTTCAGAGAGCAGATTCATGGAGCTGTGACGTTTGGACCCGTGAGGCTGAATTTATCTCACTTGTTTTGCAGCAGCAGCAGCAGGAAGGGGACAGTTTTGTCTGACTGCAGCCAGGTTTAATGGCAACACTTTAAGTTTAAGTTCCTTTTTTTTATATAATTAATATTCATGACATACAATGATTGAATATCTTAAACAGTATCAGTGGAAACAGGATACGCCTTAATACAGTTGTCCAGCATGTTACAATGCATTCATCTTTCTTCTTCAACCTGCAAAAGAAAAGCATGGAAACATCACGAGTTTTAAGTTTTAAGCACTAAAGTAGCCATGAAACCAACATCATGACTTCATACAGATTGAAACTAATTTACACCTGTACACACACCTGTGTGTGAATGTGGTGCTGTTCATACCACGAGGTGAAGAGCAGGACTGACAGGTTTCATCATGTTGCTATACGTCGTATTGCAAACTGAACATGTACTTCATATACTGTTTTTCTTGCAGCACATGGACCCCATGCTAAACCCCAATATGTAAGCCTTTGATTACATCACATGACCTTCATCACTAAACATCTTGTAAACATAATAATAACCAAATAAATGATGCGCTGTAGTTGCACTGCTGCCTGTTCTTAACTGTCATCATAAGCAAATACCTCCAGGATCAATACTGTTAACAAACTGAGACTGGGAAATAAACAACAACAACAACAACAAGACGCAGGGGTGATATTGACCCTGGTCTGAGGACGTGTTCACCAGTTCAGCTCTGCCGACCTTTGGGACAGATGGATGAGGAAGAGGAGCAGCAGCTGATAACCTTCCTCCTAATCTGAGGAATGCGTGACCCCATAAATGAGACGTTAAGCGTATCACTGCAGCCGAGATACGTTCATCAAATTACACATGGGAAACAGTCTGACTTCACAGACAAAGGTGCACAAAGGTGAAAAATAGGAAAAATATTTGTAATAAACACACACTGGCTTAAGCACATTTTGCTGATAAAGCTCCTGCACTTTGACCTGTAGGTACAGAATTTGCTCAAATAGAAATAAAATATATTTTTATTGGAGTAAATGTAAATGTGAATGTGACGCCTCCTGAGTCACTGAGGAAAAACAAGTGGCGTTACACTGCAGTTTCCAAACGACTCCAAAGACATGGATTTTGGTAACCAAGCAGAAAACACGCTCAGTCAATCATTGTCATGTGTCGCTCTGCTTGAGCAACACTATCCAGTCACACACACATCAGAGCTGCTGAGGATGCACTCTGATTTCTGCAAATGCAACAAAACCATGTATTTTTAAACCTGATGCCAAAAAAAAAAAAAAGTTGATGCCGTGTTCACTAAACCACAGAGGAAATATAGGATCATGGTACGTCCTGAGTGTCACAATGTCATGACATGGAGATGTAAATCAGTCATGTCACATTAGATGACTGTGAATAACTGTTGGTTTGTGGTTTGTATGATTTAATAATTTACAATAAATCCAGTTTCTGCAGCCGAAGGTGGTTTAGACTCTCAGTTTGCTCCAGTTTTTTAAAACTCGTTTTATTTAAAGTTCATTGCTTTGGGGAACATTTATTCACTTTCTTGTCGAGAATTGAGTTTGAACAAAGTTTGGTTTGAAGATTAATGTCATTTGCACGATATGAAGCCAGCAGCTAGCCTTGTAGGCAGTCCATACGCTGAGCTAAAAGCTTGGGGATCAATAAACTACCTGAATCTGATGCGAAGATGAGCGAGGCTAAGCTAACCTAAGCTAACTAGCCGCTTGCTCCAGCTTCATATAAAGCTTAGTCTATACAGTCTGTTGGCTAAGCTAAAATAAGCTAGGCTAATGTAAACTAAGTAAAAATAAGAAGTTTATACAAAGTAAGATAGAAGAAGCTAGGGTTAGCCAACTTAATATTTTGTATTCTTTGTTGACCTTATTTACCTTCAGCTAAACTAAGCTAAGTTAAGCTAACTAGCTGCTCACTCTAGCTTCATAAAGCTAACATTTAACATGTTGCCCAGCTGAATGAATCTAGGCTAGATTTAACAAAAGTAGATTTAAAATTGTAGAACACCTTTGTTGTATTATTTTGAAAGAATAGGCTGAAATTTAAATTCTTAACAGAGAAAATAACGAGAGGTTAAAACAAAACAAACAAAACAAAACATGAAATCACTGAGGTCGATGTCTGGACTTTAGTCTGACGGCCTCAACTCAGCTCAACTTCACTTATAACAATACAAATATACAAATGTGACAGATATAATGTCACCAAAAATAAACTTCAAAGTATAAAAGTAAAAGTATTTGTAATGCAAAATGGCTCATTTACAACATTGTACTGTAGTGTATCATATAAATGGATTATTATGGACTCTATGTAAAATGTAAGGCTCATATTTCCATTTTCCTGGTTAATCTATAAAAATGTGTTGATTCTATGTTTTATATGTAAAACCTTATTGTTAATGTCACAAACAGATCGGCCTGTTTTATGAATCACATGCAGTGTTGCCAGATCAGATTGGCAGTTGCCAGCCCAATCACAGTTTAGAACCCGCCCAAACCACGAAGTTGCCAGACGCCATTTAAACCCGTAAAATCACAATACATTCAATAGAAAACGTATTCAGAGCTTCGTATCTGAATGAAATCATCTGAATGAAATAAATAAATAATAAAAATAAATTATAGATTAATAGGTTTTTGGAAAATTTCAACCAGCGTGGTAAATCAACCAAAGATAGACAAATTGCTAAATGAACCTCTGTCATCCTTGCCAAGACTTGTGTTTTTTTGTGGCGCCATGTTCTTTCAAATCGTTAAGCTGTGCTCTTATTTCTGTATTACAATACTTGCATTGCGCTTTAGAGTGTCTCCTTGGACAGGCGCGATCCAGGATTTAAGTTCAGGGTCGGCCTCCCACTCCTTCCTGTAGGATTTTTTGTGTTTTCCCCACTTCGGCATGATGCGAACTTCTCTGGGCCACTCACTTCAAATTTAGCGCGGCTTCAGTGCATTTGCTGTCTGCTGAACTGACGTCACGGTTAAGTTGCCAAATCCAAATTCATTTTTTATTTTTAAAAGAGAGAGAAGAGAGAGGTTTGCGTGTGTCTGTGTGTGTGTGTGTGTGTTGTTTTCACAATATTAAAAACCCGCCAATTGTCGACCAAAGCAGCCCAAATTTTATCCCCCCGCCCAATGTATTTTTTTCCCGCCTGACGTAAACAAAAATAGCCCAATCTGGCAACACTGATCACATGAGCATCGACCCTGATTAACTCAGACTTTGTGCCTTAACTTCCTGGAAGTCCTGGCATGTTGCCGTGGTGATGAATATTCATAAGTGTCCCACAAGCTCATCTCCGGCCAATCGCTGATAATATTACAGGTCTTATCAGTGCTCTGTGAAACTCACTGTGTGTTAAATGCGGTCATTGTTGGGCTATTAAAGGCTAACACACACACACACACACACACACACACACACAGATACAGTCTAAATTCACTTCACTTTTACAGGAGCACCTGTTGCATTTGAGGCCTGTAGGAAAAATGTGTTTCCATTTAAAAACAGGACAGTTAAGACGTGGTGCGTTCAGGGGTTTCACTCTCTCTGTTATCTTCTTCTCTACAGGTAAACCTCAAAAACACATATGATCTCTTATCTTTTACAGAGGAGTGAGCACACACACACACACACACACACACACACACAAGAAACCGGGTTACCATTAGAGATCAGGTTACCAGCTGAAGTCTAGAAACTGAATAGTTCCTGATTCTTTCACAGCTATGAATCTGAATTTATCTGAATTGTAGAAATGTTCAAACTGACCGAGGCTGCTTGGTGTCACTTCCTGTTTCTCACACTCTCTCTCACACACACACACACACACACACAATAGATTCAAATCCCAGTTACACAAACACAGCACAATGACCTGTTGCAGCCTCTCGGATGTTAACGTGTAAATTTCTATAATAATAGTAAAACACAGTTTTGTATTTTGGTGTTCGTCAGACGAACACATGTGAACTTCCATAATAGTTTTACTGTTCTAACACTTAAGTCCCTGAACTCATCATTTGATTCATAAAGAACACGACTGATCGCAGGTTGGAAACTGCCGTGGAAGAACTAACACCTGAAGGTGGTTTTTATCTCGACCTCGTCCTCGCCACCTGTTCTCTAAATGTCACCCCGGTTTGAGAGAGGACTCGACGTTCTTCCTGTTTCGTGACTTAAAAACCTGTCGATCAGAGTGTGTTTGTCACGTTCACTCTCAAACAGAAGTAAAACCCTCACTGTCACTGAAAATCAAGTCAAACAATAAAGAAAAACTGAGCTTCAGCTGCTGCTTTCATCTGAACACCTACACGTTTCTCATTTCAACAAAAAGAGTCATTATTTGGCCTCCAGGTTGGAACGGCTGAGGGCAGTGTCTCATTAGATGTCTTGAAGGACGGACAGGGACGATGATGATTAGGTAAAGAATTTATTATAAAATGTATTACACTATAAAGTGTCAGAAGTACTAAGAACATGGCATTCCAGGACATGCTTGAAGAACGTAACATAAATAGCAACAAAAAGACTTGTGCAATGTGGCGGTCGGACCGGAGTCTCCGAGGAGGGGAGACGAGAAAACGTCGAGTTCGTCTTTGTCTTTTTCTCTTTCTCCAACAGAAACGTCCAGAAGAGAGAAAACCTCTCAGTTTCAGTTTGGACCCGCAGCCAGAAGCATCTGAGACGACGACGGACTTGATAAAATTAAAATCATGTTGATTCTCAGTTTTAAAAAAAAAAGAAGAAAAAAAAAAGTGCCTCTTTTTTCTGGAGCAGGAGAAACAGAAATAACGTAATATTCACTTCCCTTTGTGGAGCATCACTTCTCAGTTTGTTTACTGTACAAGGCCATGACAGAGGAGCGTGGTTGTGAGAGTGTGTGTGTGTGTGTGTGTGTGTGTGTGTGTGTGTGTGTGTGTGTCAAGTCACACAACATTGGCAACAGTTATACACAACTTCAACAAAAAAAGCTTCAGTAAAATAAAACAATGTTTGTTTTTTTGTTGTTTTTTTTTTCGACCAGTTTTGGGGACGTTTCATGTTCAGTGTCAGAGTGTCACTGTTTTCACCTTTTTCTCAGGGAGAGTGTGTGGTACATTCATTTTGCTTTGTTGCAATTAACACGTTTGGGCAAAAAAAAAAAAAAGAAGAACAACAAAAAAAAAAACAGAAAAGAAAAGTGAGCTGAAAACAAAGAGAAAAGAGGACAAGTATTTACATCACAGCAGGACGACTGCTGTGTTGATTGGCAAGTTCAGGCTGAGAGAAAAAACAGTGAGAGACAGTAGATACTGAAATAGTCTTTAAAGTCTTGTTTTATCTCTGTGCACAGATGTTAACACTGGAGAGGAAGTGAAGCAGACAGGAAATACTGGCACAGAGATCTTCTTCTTCTTCTTCGTCGTCTTTGTCTTTTATCAAACTGTGACATTAGATCCTGAAAAAAAAGGTGTTTTACATCCACAAAGTTTAACTTCACAGGAATCAAAGACTCTTTTCTCCAACATCAACACGTATGTGAAAAGATGTTCGGGTCCTCGTCAGGTCACACGTGATAAAATATCAGTTTACACAAGGTGAAAAATGCTTTTTTTTCCTGCAACCTTTGGCCTTTCTCAGCTTTAACAATACAAACTTCACGGCTTCTCTCTCACTTTCCTGCTCTGGCTGACCGAGGCCGAGCCGCCGCCGCCGTCGCCGCCGCTGCTGCAGCAGCTTTGTGTTTTAGCAAAGACAAACTGAAAGAAGATGTGAAGCCGTGCGTGGCCGACCAACACTGATACTGAGAGTCGACACCACCGAGCGACACCTCAGGGACGGTTAACATGACTGTTGACGTCCAAGCTCTGGGCACTAATGCAGAAAAACCTGTCGAGGAAGCATTTAAAAAAAAAAAAAAAAAAAAGAAAGAGGTGCGGAGTCAGGCTGTGGATATATTACATCACCTTTCAGCTCTTGAATCAACCACATGACAAAACTCACAGATGTTTTTTTCTCTTTCATCTCGATGGCACTTTCTCTTCAGAGTCATGTGAGTGCACAGTTCGGGTTTGTTTGGACCCTGAAGCTTTAGCAGCATCAGCGCTGAGCTTCACCCTGTCAGCCATGATGGATTTTTTTTTTTTGTTGTTTTTTAGCACGAACGCTCAGCGACAGCGTGTGAACCCATGACAGCAAATACATTTAGATGCTGGAAGGATCAACACCTTCAGTAAGACGCTGTTACTTTAGGAAAAACCTCTCCTCCTCCTCCTCCTCCTTCTTCTTCTTCTGTATAAATGGCTACAGTTCCCTTTGTGTAGGTGGAGAAAACATTTATACACCACTTTATTTTACAGGTCCCAGGGTTTCCTCATAGTTTGTAGAGGAGATGATATGCAAATTAAAAGAAAGTGGTCAGAATCAGCTCTTAGGAAAATGTAGAGTGTATTAAAGTTGGATCTCTGTCAGTTTTTATGGCTCCTAAAATTTTAAGGTCACCTACTGTATAAAGGTAGATGTCGATGTGTAGTGTGATTATAAAGCAGCTCTGGGTTCAATATCAACACTGTGGAAGAATTAAAGTCTCAGTCCACAGAGAAATGCACACAGACACTGAGCCTTAGAAAGAGCTGCCAGGACTTCCTGTGACTTTGTGATGTCACAACAAAGCCATTTCAGACAAATCTGAAAGAACAAGAGACAAAGACAAAGTCCTCTGTGGTTTAACTCAGCTCCGTTTAGAAAAATTTCAAGTGTTAAGATAAAATCAATTTTATTAAATGTTGTTAAAATGAAGATTAAAAAGTTCAGTATCCGTCCAAAAGTGCAGGTTGGAAACGACGACGCCTGCTTGTTAAAACTAAAGATCCGATCAAAGTAAGTGATCATTTTTCATCATCTCTGGGACTGAGGAAAGTCACATGACTGAATTTGAACATTATTACATCATCATTTTACAGGAAAATCTCCCTGGAGATTATCAGGAGACTCTGGGACGTATGAAATAAAGAATCATCCAAAAAAAAAAAAAAAGTCATGGTGATGTTTTATTTTACGAGTCTGTGAATTCCACTTTGGGACGATATTTTCTGTAATTACACAAGTTCAGGAAACTTTAAAAGAAATTACTGGGAAGGAAACAAACTGTGAAATAAATCAATCACCAAATCAATCAATGACAGATTGGTGTTGCTGTGTGGACGAGGGAGGGAGAAGTAAGAAACCCCACAAACACACTGAGTAGGAACGAATGATGTTGTTTCCCTTTGACCCCACAGCTTCCACAGAGCGTCTCTCACACACTCACACACACACACACACACACACACACACACACACACTAAAGACACAGAGGAAAAATCTAAAGATCTGATTTCAGTCGTGTGTTTGGTAAAATTCAAATTTCAAAACTCTGTAAAATGAGCCAAGCTTTCATTTTTTAACTTTTGCGCTTTGTTTTTTATTTGTTTTTTTTTCCATATTAACCTTTTTTCCTTTTCGGCTTTTGATAGAAATTGGTTTGAACTCTTGGTGTCGACAAGGCACAGCTCTTCAAAGGTCAAAGGTCAGAAAGAACCACTGATTTGTTTTTATAACAAGACTATTTGTGCTCTTCAGGGAGGTAGAAGGCCACAAAGGCACTCACTGAAAAATGCTGTTAATTTATTAAACACTACGCTCAGCGGCCAAATGTTACATCGGTAAAACAGAAGCCGTGGGGGGGGGGTTTATAAATGGGGGGGGTTAACTATGTGTTACTGTGACGGATGGAGTGAGTTAAAGACGACAGCCTCCTCAGGGTGGATATGAAGAAAAGGTCCAAACACGAGGCTGCCATTTTTGAACCAGTCCTCATGTAGAGATTAGAAAACGTAGATTTTCCGGGGGGGGGGGGGGGGGGGGTGCAGCAGAGCAGGACGGGGGTTTTCTTCTCTTTAAAAAGCAGCACAATAAGATCAAGAACAGAATAAAAGCACAGGTTCCTCTTTGGAGCTCAGGACGTTCAGTTTCTTTCACAACATTCATAGTGGGAGCAAAGGTCAGCTGTACAGGTGTGGAGAGCACACACACAACATCTGGCTCGTACGCCGGCGCGATGGAGCGACTGAAGAGCGAGCAGCAGCTGGACGCTCTGCTATCGATTGCACTTGTTCGTTCATGTCACATCAGATCGACTGGTGCGTCGCTGTCATTGTCGTCGTTGTTGTAGTCTGGCGAGGACAGGAAGTCGGCCCCTGGGGGGTTTCAGCGGGATATGACCGAGCTGATGGAGTTGTATGATGTGCCTCCGTTGCAGGTGGGCGGGTACCCATTGGCGGCCCCGCCCACCGCCTCCAAGTTGACCCTGAAAACAGGAGAGGCTTTGAGCAGGAAGTCAGCAGCGTCGCGGCGGCCCAGCTCCCTCAGTTTGGCCATCAGCACGCCGACCGTGCTGGTCGCTCGCCCGCTCCACTCCTGCAGCAGCGCCGCCGTCGGGCTGGGCTGCAGCGCCGCCTGCTGGGAGTCCGGGTCCGAGTCCAGCTCGGGGGAGCCGTTCGGAGTCCCGTTGCTGTGTTTGGCCACCAAGTCTGTGAGGCCGAGGTTCATGGCGAGCAGGCACCAGTCTTTCCCCAGGGCGTCGGGGGGGTCCAGCATGCGGCAGAGCTTCCTGCGAGCCAGCAGGGGCACGTCCGATATGTGGACGTCCGTTCCCAGAATCCCCAGCTGGTAGACCTCAGCGCAGCCGAATGACAGGATGCTGCTGAAGCTCTCCCTGTAGCCGCCCATGGTGTTGGTCAGAGACGTTTCCCTCTGGACTTGGGCGCGGAAGAAATCTTTGGGTTGGTAGATCATGATGGGGGCGTGGTGTTCGCGCAGCTGCTGGGGGCTCAGGTAGTATTTGGCGGTGAGCAGTCCGGGCAGCGTGGAGGCCAGAAGGTTCTCCGTGATACTGCAGATGGTGTCCAACAGGGTGTAGCACTTGGCCCGCTCCGAGTCGTGTCCTCGCACCTGGACCTCCACCCCCTGGCCGTGGTTGACCAGCAGGATCATGGCCTCCACCGCCCCCTGGCTCACCTTGGCTCCGTTGGTCCACAGGTGGATGTCTCCATCTATGTCCTCTCCGCCCTCCTCCTCCGGCTTCTGCTGGTGGCTCCAGCGACACAGGTTCACCTGCAGCTTGTGGAACAGGCCGCAGGGGAAGGGGGTGAGGTGCTCGGCGGGGACCAGTCGTACGCCGCCGTAGATCAGAGACTCCTCCTCTTCCTCCTCGGTCCAGGAGCGGTGGAGGCCGTTGGTCTTGATGAGGGCAGGAACGTCCACCATGGACGGGTTGGTGACGTCGCGGGCGCAGACGTCCATGGCGTCCAGGATCTGCAGCAGCTCGTCCACGTCGCTCTCCGGAGCCAGAGCCTGCACCTCCTCCAGCCTGTAGCGCCCCCTGTAGTGGTGGATGGCCTTGGGCGTCTCCACGGAGAGCAGCTTGCCCAGGACGTTGCTGCAGAGCCAGCGAGGCTCGAGCAGAACCACGTCCTGCACCGTCTCACTCTGCATGATGTTGATCTGAGGGAGGGGGAGGAAACAAAGGAGGGGAGGGGGGAGGTAACCAGTCAGAGAAGAAACAGAGGGAAAGAATAAAGACGGAGAATCTCTGTGGTGAAAGCTGCTGAAGTTACTGCGACTGGACTGAGACCATGTCGACACCTGACTTATTTTTAACAGACATATTTTAGATGTTCACTTTTCGCACTCATCAGGTTCCTCATTCAGCTTTCTGAGCCGAGCCATTCTGGTTAAAAAACTTGTTCCTGCTGCACAGTGACTCTCAGTCTCAGATGAAAACTACTGGTAAAGATTCACTGATGAAAAAACAGCTCCTCCTGGTGGTGGACTGTGGGAACTGACTGACGAGCTCTGATTAGATATTTTTTTTACTTCCCTGCGGCTACAGACGTTCTGGTTTGAGGCTGACCGACGCTCACTCACCTCCCCCATGCTGTGCAGCTGCTGGGCCAGACCGCGGAGGTGATCCTGGCTGACCAGAGGGTTGATGTGCTCCTGGACGTCGCTGACAAACTGTTGCCATGACGTCAGCTGGTTGGGTCCGCTCAGCTTCCTCCAGGTCGGCAGGGTGGTCAGCAAACGCTCCGACAACAACGTCATGGGACTGCACCTCTGCAATGGTGCGTGGATATGGTTTAAGATACAATCAACAACAACAACAACAACAATGATGACAATGACCAGAGAGAGAGTGGAGCTCACAGAGATGATGTTGGTGCGAAGCTCCTGCAGGTGACTCCTCAGCAGCTTCATGTCTTTGGAGTTTGACGCCCCGGCGTCCATCACAAACAGTTTGTCACTGACCTGCAGGTCGTTCCCGAACCTGCAGACGAAACAGACATTTTTTTGAGACATCTATCTCTCATGCAGACCGCTGAGGCTCATGGGTACTGTAGTATCCCCCACAGAGAGGAACCAGATTTATCAGAGCACTTTGCTACAAGTCACATTATGACTGAATCATCAGCCTCTGTGTTACATGTGTGCTGACCTGTTCCTGACTTCCTTGAGAAGAGCTCTCTCTTTGTCGTAGGTGAACTCTCCGGAAAAAGCTCTGGGGACGTCAGCGAGGTCGGCGTGTGTCGCCACCAGGACGACGACGAGCGGCTGCTGGATCCGACCTCCGAAAGCTGAAAACACAGAAAAAATATAAAATTCAGTCCAAACTTAAAAGGCAGATTCTTCCGTCTCTCTGTCTGTCCGTCCTCACCGATGTTGTCCTGGGGCAGGGTGAGGGCTTTCAGCAGGTTCAGCCAGTAGGTGATGTGGCTCAGCTGGGTCTCGTACGGCTCCTCCAGGCTGAACAGCACCAGGTGGATCGCTGTGACGTCGTTGGCTGCAAAGTAGTCGTAGGAGCAGTAATAGACCGGGTTCCCCGAGAACTCCCACACGCTGAAATCCCCCACGCCTACAGAGAGAGACGAACAGGCGACACAAGAATCAGAGGAGACAGAAAAACAGATCCAGCTGTGGTTGAATGTGAACGTCCGCGGTTCTGACCGTGGACGTTGGCGTGCTGGATGTCGATGGCCTTGGTGGCCTGTTCGTCGGCTGTGGACAGAGCGTTGTGGACGGGGGAGAAGACCTCCAGGACGCCTTTGGTGAGGCTGGGCTCGAACATCATGCTGCGACTCCGCACGCTCACGTTCTCACAGCCTGGGTACAAGTTGGAAATACTCACTGACACTAAAACACAGAGGAAAAGACAGGTGAGGAGGAGGAGGCGAAGGAGACTGATCATCAGCACCTGCAGCACGGCCCATTTATAAATGATACATGTTTGGTTTATATGAAGCTTTTTATGAATATATTGCATCTGTCCATCTTCCTCTTCCTTTTCTTCCATTTGTTTTTCCCTCAAATCTGAATTCAGGATGTAAAGATGGAGGGTGTTTGCTGTAAAGCTTCAAGCTTCTTGAGCCAAATTCGTGATCTTGACTTTTGACCTTGACAGTTTCTTACTACAAAACGCTGCAGAACAGCTGTGGTGCAGATCTGTACAAAGAGCTGAGCTGTCTCTGCACTCACTGTATTATCAGATGTGCATCCATGGCCTTTATTTCACACTATAATAACAGACTTCTAACACAGGGGGGCGCTCTTCTACAGAGGATAAATCCACAATGCAGATCTATAACATCTGGGTTTTCTCTCCACACTCTGTGCGACCACACCTACACTTTGTTTTCTTTGGTTATGAATCACAGTTTTGAATCTGTAGTGTTTCAATCCGTGTGCAAATGTACGATCACTGGGTTTTTGTTTGTACTTATACCTCTTCCTATAGACCCTGAACACACCACGAGCTCTGAACTGAGATCATCAAAGCCATGAACAGAAAC
Organism: Caranx ignobilis; assembly: GCA_021432705.1. NCBI lineage: Eukaryota > Metazoa > Chordata > Actinopteri > Carangiformes > Carangidae > Caranx > Caranx ignobilis. The sequence goes on along the minus strand of JAFHLA010000010.1, from coordinate 1,959,740 downwards.
CACTAATTAAATTTCCTTTTTGTTGTTGTCATTATACAAAGTTAATCACTTTGTCCGCTTCCTGTCCACCAGCCAGTCGCGGAGAGAAACTGAACTATACGACGACACAAAACACACAACATGTGTCTCAGGCTTGACTGCAAAAGTTAAGCTGAAGGAGAGTGTGTGCTGTTTACTTTAGGGACATTACGTAAGATTTTCAACAGCTCGACGGAGTCAAACTGGAATCACATTTTCTTTAACTCTGATCACATTAACTCTGATATAATCAACTTTTTTTTTTTTTTTTTAGTCAAAGTCAGATCACAAGACAATTAAAAAATACCAGCTAACACAAGACACCGTGTCATCTGTCAGCTTCTAACTCACTGGAAAAGGTTGCAGTGCCTGAAAACCTGCGTCCATGTTTGCTCTGGTTTTACAGTCAGCTTGTTTTTCTTCTTAAACACTAACATCTGCTGCGGCGTCACTTCAAAGATGCTCTTATGTGTGCGCCTTAAAAGAAAAAGGTGATTCATAAATGATTCATAAAGAATAAATGAAACCTTTATTCTGTGTGTGTTGTAGCAGCAGAGCACAACCTCTGCGCGTTTACAAATTGCCGAAGCGAATGGATGAAGAAGGATCAGTCCCACTCAGACAGGAATCAATACACACTGCAGAAATCACAGGTGACAAAAAACTGAGACTTGAGCCTTAACAGAATCATAAAGTTACAAATATTGACACCAGAAGAAGGTAAATATACGTTCAACGTGCCGTATTTCACCAAGGAGAAAATCAATACTTGTATTATTCCTGCTTGAATAGAGAGATCTCTCTACTCGACAAATGAACACGGCGGCCCGTGTGTCTTTGTGTCTCACTGTGGACTCCTGTCACGTATCACTGCAGTTATAACACAAAGTGAATGAGCTGAATTCAGCTCAAGATGGAGCAGAGGAAAGAGAAAGCTCTTTTCTACAGAGGCCACAGATCTCCTGATAGTGAAGAGAGAGAGGACGGGGATCGGTGACTCTATACAGCTCACGTAAACGACCATTATCTGAGGGAGCGTCGAAGCAGCTGGGAGGTAATGGCTCTGCAGCGCTGCAACACAGGCTGGTTAAAGGAGACACCATCAGGTGTGTGTGTGTGTGTGTGTTCATGTGTGTGTGTAAATACAGAGAAACGAGTGTGTGAGTGTTTTTTTTTTTTTGCACAACCCTGAACGTTTCACAGGGAGTTTAATCACAGACGTGTCACTCAACAAAAGCTTTTCTGAGCCCACAACTGTTTCTGGAGTGGTGGGGGTTAACACTGGGGTGACTGGAGTTGTTTCAGGTTCAGGCTGCTGGCTGCCGGAGCTCTTTTTGTTTTTTTTTTTGTTTGTGGAAAACTTAAGAGACACAGGTTAATGGAGTTTTCAACTCAGCATCGCTGGGACTCATCCATAGGAGGAGGAGGAGGAGGAGGAGGAGGAGGGAGGTGTGGTGCCGTGCTGGTGTGAACTCATGACTGGTATTTGGATTACATCTCAGTTTTTACTTCACACTCACACTTCAACAACTGCACTGGCTCCCAGTTCATCATCACATCATATTTAAGGTTCTTCTTCTTCTTTGTATATAAATCTCTAAAGAGGCTTGAACCTTCCTGATTCATCATGTAAACAGCTCTGTGTATGTTGCTTTGTGTTTTATTGTACCTCAGTCTCTTGTGTTATCATTATTCGCTTTGTATACTTGAAGATTTTTCACTGGAGCTTAATTCTTTAATAAAAACTGGAGAGATGTAGGCGTCCTAAAACTCCTAGTTAATCAGTGGTATAATACTGTGCAGCTAATTGCCTCTGTGATATTTTGCAAATGTTGTGAAAAGTGATAACTTATGTAGGTGACGTGACTCGAGGAAGAAGAAGAAAAACAAACTGAAAACACAACATTCACATTCATGCTGTTATTTCTCGAAAATGCACTTGTTCACTATAAATATTACGACCATAAATGATTCACACATCTGTATAAAACATATATAAAGTCGTACATATTTAATGCACAGAGCAGCTCAGCATCGATGCAGGTCAAGGTGGCTCAGACGCTGCTGTGTTTCCCTGCACTGCCCTCCATCCTTCATCCTGTGGCTGCTCCTGAGGCCTCAGTGCCTTGCTCATGGGCATCCTTCGCCCTTTTAACAGTTACTCTGGCGAGATTTGTATTTGTTTTGGTGGATTAATAGACAAATCTGGCAAAAACAGAGGTGTGTTTGTTGTTTAAAAGTTGATGAACAAGCAGCGAATTAATTCTGCTGCTGTGCGTCGACGTGACTGGCAGATTAATCACTCTGGCCTCTTTTGAACTGAATAAATCATCGGCAGGTTTTTCATCCTGAGCAAGATTCCTCAGATCTTTGTGTGTTACCTACCGGGGGGTTTGGAGTTGATGGGGGAGTTGGGGTGACGGGCCGTGTTGGTCATGCGTGTCCTCCTCCTCCTGAAGAAGCTGCGCAGGATGCCACATTTCAGAGACTCCAGCAGGGTGCTCTTCCCGGCTCCGGAGTGACCGAACAGCTTCAGCTTGATCCGGGGCTGCAGGGTCTGAGTGGGCCGCAGCTGCTGGATGTAGCTCAGCTTGTGGTTGTCCTAGGAAGAAAAAAAAAAAAAAAACTGATGAAACACCAGAGAGGAGGACGAGGACGAGGACAGCTCAGGTCACATTGAGAAACACATTTATCTGCTGCATGACACTGACGTCCACACGTGTTCAGTTCAAGGAACCTTGGGGAAAAAAAAAACGACGATAGGTCTCAATTTATCATGTTTTGTTCCACATGCTGCATCTTTCTCTTCTTTTAATGAAACCTCCAAACACAGCAGAGGTTCAACAACACAAACACAACCACAACCGTGAATGAACAGGTGTGTGTCAGTTCACACACTTTCCAAAAGTTTCAGTTTTGCAACACGAACAGATCTCAGTGATGGTTGATCCATGACACCGATCTATTCACTTCAGTCTGTGACGTGTGTTACATCACGTGAGCAACAAGCAGAGCAACAACATTTTACAACGTTAGGAAAGTAATGTTAACGTCAGGCCTGATGTCTTCACTGTCTTCCACATGGTGAGCTGTACAAGTTCATCAATTCCACAGTGGTATCAGATCTGTATCAGGTATCAGCTGATATGCTGAGCTAAGCCCAGGTATCGGCACCAGCATTGGGACTGAAAAAGCCGGAGCATCCCGAAAAGATCCAGCAGGAAAACTGTCCCAAGTTCAAAGTAACTGAAAGTGGACTTCAACACGGGAGAAGTGGATATCTTACTGATCAATCCTCTGGACACCATGAATGCTGGTATTTCCAATAACAGTATCTGGCTGATCAATACTGCTGATCAATGAAACCTATAAAGGCTCATTAATGATGACTCATGTTTGTTCCTCACAGCCTCTGTGACCCAGCACCAGTCCACATCCTGGCAGTGTGAGAGATGATTTGATCTGATTGGTTTTTGATTGACACATATTGATCATAACAGGCTGTCGCTCTCGTTTAGCGTCGATCCTGTTTTGTTTCCATGTTTTCACGGTCAAAAGTTTTTTCATGTTGTTCATTCAAGCAGCACAAACACTGCTGCTGCTGCTGCTGCTGCCGCCTCTGAAGCACAGATAACATTTATTAACATGTAAGACCCTTTTTTTAAAACCATGAGTCATGCGTCAGAAGTGGCTTCGAACGCTGTGAGTGGTTGTGTGGGATGTGAAAGCTCTCCATCCTCCCACCTCGGTCCCGTTAACGCATTCAATAAATAAAAGTTTCTAATTTCACTCAGTGTGATTCACATCTGAGCAGAACGCACACCTTTCAGGTTGAGATAAATTTCTGTTGAAGTGAAGTTGGCAGAACTGCGGCGCCATCTCTCTCTCTCTCTCTCTCTCTTTTTTTCTTCTGGGTTACCTCGAGAAAGTTGTCGTCAAGTCTCCTTCAAAATCTGGCGTCAGCGTGTTATAAAGCATCTGAAATTAGCACCAGCATATTGCAGAGGATGACTGTTTTCACAGTTGTGGCTTTCATGTTTTCACGCTCGACGCTGAATCCCAGCAGGTGCTCTGGGAAAATGGATTAGAGGAGAAGTCGGTAACATTTAGCTTCAGGTAATAAAAAAAAAAAATTCAAAAAAAGAAAGAGAGTATGTGTGTGTTTTTGTGGGCGGGGCTTTAGTTCAGACTGGGAATACTGGGCTGAGCTCTGGAGGGAAGAGTGTGGGAGTGTCAGGGAAGTGGAGCGTTGCAGCTTTGATCACAGCGGGATGTGTCCTGTCCTATTAAAGAGCCTCTGGGGCGAGACACTGAAACCCAACAGCTTCACTCTATAGTCTCCACTTTAAGTCACTATGGATTAACTGACTGGACAGATTCCTCAGAGCCTGAGCTTCACAACACCTACGATTACATTTAAGATCCAGACTTCATTTTCATGCAAGTGAAGACGACGATGAGGCTGCAAACAGAGATATCAAAGGAAGTAGAGGTTTTGCCAAAATCAATAGTTCCTCACTCCTCTCGGCCATGTGCATTTGTTTTCAAGGACACCGGCGAGAAGGCAATCCATGGAGCGGTGGTTAACATTGTGTATCATATGTGTATATTTGTGTAGTCTTATCTGTCATAAACAAGAGATGACAGATTACAGAGGCAGAGAGCCTCCATTCTGCCTGTAACAAGTCATTTAACCATAACTAAAGTAAAAGTCTTGCATAGTCTCTCTTTAAATGAGCAGGTGCACACGATCCACTCGACTTTCCTTCATGTTTCCTGTCAAAGATGAAGAGAAGATTCAACACAAGCTGCAAACCTCTCAACCAGACTGCTGCTCACAACGACACAAAGGAAGCAAGTGGAAAAGGAGTGTAGCTGAAGGTCCCATGTTTGTTCATGATAGGGAAGGTACTGGGGGCCACGTTATTACCGTCTCATGCATCAAACCGGTCAGAACTGGACAGAAACCATCACTGTAACACAAGCAGACAGAGCTTCCTCCTTCATGTGACGTCACTGTCCTACACTGACCATCCAGTCCGTCTCTGCTTCACCCTCAGCTGTCATTCATCAGATCAACTAACAAGCTACAACATGTCAACATATCAAAGAAAAGGACACATAGCCAGGGATATCACAAAGTTCAAATAAAACCCTGGACAGGTCTGACAACATGAGGCCTTTAAGACAGAGTCAGGCCTCTGATGGAACTGACACCGTGACATTTACTGATGATTTCAAAGCCACAGGAAGTTCGCAGCGGTCCAGAGGAGCGTCCTCCTCTCTGAGCTCAGATTCAGACTAATGCATCACAACTCATCACACAGCAGGATAATCATTGCACACATATGGACGAAGCGACCAAAGGCAGGTCAGGTCTGGTCAGGTCGGTCACCTGACTCCTCTCAGCGGAGACCAGACTGAAGACGCCACGGCAGTGACCTGTGTGTGATCTGATCACTTCAGCTTTGAACCTGTGACACCGCTGTGTTTGAAGTGTTTTATCTCACAGACAAACTGCTCTTTCTGCACCAATGACAAGTGAATCTGTCCTTTATAAGAGTGGAACATATATTAGTTTATAAATCTTTACTTATTTAGCTGTTCACAGTAGCTGTAGCTCAAACACACACACACACACACACACACACACACACACACAGACAGGATTAACATCTTCTCCTGAGGATTTGATTAAGAACCTGTTCACTGTGAGAGCCTCAAATGTTTCCTGCTCTCACCTGTTAAGTATTTTCTCATGTATTTCCACCCGAGTGTCTGTGTGTGTGTGTGTGTGTGTGTGAGGAAAGTGCTGTGACACAAAGTCTAAAAACGGCGGTGTGCTAACATCTAACACATTCCTGCTTGGAAACGTCGCTCTCCACACCTCTGCACTGAAATAGACCAAGTGTGAGGAGCGTTTGTTTTACATAACGCAGATCTCCGTCTTCTCTTTTCCTTTCATTCCTGCTGAAATCACAATGTCATCAAGAACCCTCTCTGTTTAATTAACTTAACGTTGTTTATTATTATTATTATTTTTTACCTTTTTAAGCTTCCCCAGCAAAGAAATGATGTGTTCGTGTTGATCTGTAGAAGCCAAATCCTCGGCCGTTTTTCCATCCTGAGACAGAGAGAGACAGAAAAAAGAGAGGGATGAATATATGCATGAGCAGACAGATAATCCCTCACATCGCCTTCAGCTGTTTGAATATGCACTCCTGTGTTTCTAATACACTTTGTTGTATTTAAGGAGCTAAATATCTCTCTGGTGTTGGAGTGCGTCAGTGATGAAGTGGTTTCCACACCTGTCACACAGATGTGTACAGATGTTGCTGTAGATGTTACCTGAGTTTGATTCACACCTGCAGCTCCAACAACACCGAAATATGTCACTTTGGGTCCAAGGTCAGTGAGTTTCAGCTTCTCAAATGTGAAGATTTTGTGTTTTTTCTTTATCAGTGACTGAATATCTTTTGGATATGTGACATTTAACGATGTCACTTCAAGCTGTGGTAAACTCCATTTCAATTTTTTCACTATTTCTTGGACAAAACAACTCAAGCAATCAGCAGATTATCCAATAATAATCAAACGTAACCCTTCTGTAATGCAGAACATGTCTTAGTTGAAACGGCTCCTTTTAAAATGTTTATGAACCTGCAACAAGAAACATATTGACCCATGTATACACTTTTTGCTTTTTTTTTAAAGATTGATTTCAGTATCATTGTTGAAAATCTAGTATCAATACTGAACTGATTTGATATTTCTGCTGCGTACGAGTCATTAAAGCACTGCAGTGTCACAGCTGACTCCAGTAGATTAACTGCAGCTGCAGAGTCTACACACACACACACACACACACACACACACACACACAGGAGAACATGCGCTCTCTGTCTTTGTCTCTGTCCAGCTCCAGAGCTGCTTTCATTTTGTCACTTTCTCCATTTTCTCCTCAACACCCTGACACAGAAACACCACAGTCCCGACAACTCTCACGTCTCTTTCACTGTCTCAGCCATCTGTCACTGTCCAGCTGCTGCTGCTGCTGCTGGACGGGGGAAAACTGCACCGGCTGCCGGGAACGCCCACAGACCTCCGCCTACTTCAGACCTTTACAGCCAAGGATATTCAACTGATGAAGACACGGTGACCGTTTTATCTAGAAACTACTTTCTGATTTAATCTAAAACCTCTCAGGATGTTTCTGCAGCTTTATGTTAGTCACTTAAAACTAAAAGAGCACAAACACACACACACACACACTCTGTGACCTTTAAGTTGTTTGGGTCGGACAAATGTCAGAGAAGTGCAAATGAAGTGCAGCGTGGAGCAGAAAGTGACCGTTTAGTGTGATTTAATACGTGAGACAAATTCATGAGACTGTGCTGGTGCAGATGGCAGGGTGTCACGATTAATACTACTGATGCTCTGCAGCGACACATGAGCGGCTGGTGTTGGTGTTTGACACAAAACTGGAGACGAGTGTTGGCTCAGACACACAGTCTCTCTCTTTAGTTAAAACATCTGACCAGTTTGTGAGCGTGTGATTTTACGTATATGTGAAGCAGAGCATCAAGGGAAACTGGACAAAGACAGAAAGGGGGGGTGATGACATGAAGCTCCCTGCAGGTCACTAGACAATGAATTATACATCTCCATATGTGCCGTCCAGATTAAACATGCACACATTCAATATTAACAGAGTAGAGAACAGAGAGACGGAGACAGAGAAACCTCAGAGCTACAGACTCCTGATGTCTGACTGTCTGGATTCAATAACGTCTCACATCATTATATAAAAGTGAAATGAGCAGTAAAAGGAATCTATCATAGACCTGGCGTCTCAAATCATTCCTCACAGGCCTCAGATGGTTTTACAGCTGATAAAAATTACATCAGCATTTAAAGAAAAAGACCTCAAATAGTCCTCTCAGCGAGTCGTGATTCAGGGCGCGGCGGTTCAGAAAAGTCTGGACGAATATCAGCCGACAGATGTGAGGCCCTGATCACAGCTTCTGCAGCTGCAGTTTGTGTGCAGCCTTGTAAGATCACTGAGCGTGGACTCCCACACACCAGTGAGGTCAAACACACACTCACATCAAGGTAAAAACCTCTGACCCCACACACTCTGATAAAAGGTCGTAGACTTCGGCTGGTGGAGCCTCCAACATCTCACTCTGCAGGGGAATGATATGCAGCAAAGGGCCACCGGAGGAATCAAACCGCAGTGAGGGCTGCTCGACCCAGTGAGCTATACAGCGCCCTGGACACGGGTGTTTTGTTAAAAGTTTGAAGCTACTTAAAGTGAAACTTAAAACGAGTATCAGGGTTCAAGAGGTCAAATCAATTTACATACTAAAAAGGAGGAAACACATTAAGATTTTAAAGCTTTAAACCCACAGAGGTGCAGATAACAAAAAGAAGAAGAAGAAGAAGAAGAAGGTGGAGCGGCTCAGCATCAGCAGGGAAGTTTTTATAATGAATTTATGCAGATTAAAATCCAGTTTGAGTTAAAAAGCTGCCATCAGCTTTTCTGCTCGTGTTAAAGGTGTGTGAAGGAGCAGAAAGAGAACAACTCACCGTACAAACAAGTCTTTAACTGAACAAATGGAGGCTGAGATGGTTTCACTTCATTCATTTCATCAGCTCTGCCATGTATGTCATGCATTTCAATGACCCTTGGCGACATCCTTCAGAGGATACATAATGTGCAATGTGTCATGTTATAGATTATATATTATATATATGCTAATGCATTCAGCTCCACTGAGAGCAGCACCAGCTCATACGGGACTCTTCATCAAAAAAAAAAAACCAAGGCCTTGGATTTATCTGGGGAAAAAAATGTGCTTTCACAATCACCTGCGATAAGTTAGTTAGTGATAATGCATTATGTAACTCTGTGTGTGGCGTCTTACGTTGGTGACGGCGTCAATGTTGGCTCCGGCCAGGCAGAGGTGACGAACCACCTCCAGGCTCCCGTTATTGGCAGCCAGGTGGAGCGGGGTTCTGCCATACTGGATAAAAAAAGAGAAGAAGAAGAAGAGACAGTTTCCAGTCAGTATCAAAAGTTAGTCTTGTCCTCAGTGATGTGTTTTTTTCTTTCTTAGACAAAAAGAAATAAAAGGAGAGGTTGGATGACACGAGTCCTTGTAGGATGGATACTACTAATGTTTTCTTTGTGTGGCCACGAGAGTTGTCCCGGGGTCGTTTGGTCGTCTCACCATGTCGGCATGATGGATCCTCACTGATATCACTTGTTAAAGTCTGAATAATAACCATAAACATGTTTGTTTATACTAAACAAACAGTCACCCGGTCACCCATCCCCTTGAAAATCAGCTGTAAACAAAACAGGACATTTCTGACACCCTTCCACCCCCACCCCACCCCTCACATCATCCCCCCCCTGTGAAAAAACTGCCTACAGCTGACAGTGGAGACAAAATCCAGACACGGACTCAGCAACGTGTGATGTGCTGCTTCAGAGAAGCTTCATAAAAAACACAAGCAGAAATGGAAAATAATGAATAAATCACAGCATCACATCTCTGGCAGAGCAGAGCTGTCTGTCTCTGATGCACATCACTTCCCTCAACTGTGCCGGGAAGCAAAAACGTTTCATAATGTCGGAGTCCCATCACAGAATTTAGGTGTCAAAACAGAAACCACCACCGAGGGGAAGTCCCACCTGATGAACCAGGTGTGTGAGGACATCAAATTAGTTTATTCATTTCAAATACTGTGTCTGTCAGTATTAAATATTTTTAGGAGCGAAAGCCTGGACGCCAGATCCAGGAGCCTGGTCTAGATTAGATTGGATCACATAGTAAAAATCCCCCTGCTGCGAGTATTTACACTCCCTGAAAATCCTTTAAATCCCTGTAATAGGTTTGCTCTCTGTTTATTTATCGCCTCTGCTTGGCCCATGATTTGGCCTAGTTTAGCATGGATGGGACTGTGAGACTTACACAGCCAAAAGTATGCGGACAGTATGCGGATGTGTTAGCTGTGACTATGACGACGACGTGGCTGCAGGGATTTAGGTGCAGCAGAGATGTGGGGTGCGGGTAAAGGAGTTATTCTGCATCATACTGGGAAACACGTGGGTTTGAATGTGGACTAAGAAAAAACGAACTATACTGGAAGTGCAGCGCTGTCTAAAATATCACTGTATGTAACTGTTAAAAGTTCATCAAGGTGGTGTGTGTGTGATACGTTACATAACGGTGCCGGTGCGAAGCTGCCAGCTGAAAAACAATAGCAGTGTTTGTCTTATGTAAGACGAGTGTCAAAACAGCTCATAGTGCAAACCAGTAAACATTTTGAAAACGAGGACACGCTATTGAAACGATACTGGCGTTATGACAGCTCTCAGAATTTAACATGTGGATATCAGGAGGGCAAAATAACCCACACAAGTGCAGAACCGTAGGTACAGCACTTGTACAGAGGAGGTTGATGGACAATGAGTGTTGTACACGTGAGTCAGAAAATCAATCCTGTAACGTTTGGTTATCTGTCAACATGGAGAGGTGGTGATGATTTTGATTTCCAGCAATTATAAAAATAAGAAAATCAAGATGTTTGCTGTGTGTCGACATCCGTAATAATCACTTCAGGAAAATCTTTGGAGCTGGGAACGATGTCGGAAAAGCTATGTTTTTGTTAGCTGCTGCTGTTGCTAGCATTGTTAGCTGATACTAGCTGATAATGACACATACTGTGATGATGTGAAAGCAACACAAGTTGCACAATACTGTCAGTATGATGATGCACAAAGCAGCCATCTTGGATTGGGAGCTCAGGGTTACTGAAGGAACTCAAAAACTCTGACGTCCGATTTGCAATTGAACGCACCATCAAACCCCTGAGTTTTACATGGGTGTGATGGTTACGGGAAGTGGCCGTCCTCACCTTGTTGGGCAGGTCGAGGCTGGCCTTGGCGTTGCAGATCGCCATGACGACGGGCAGGTTCCCGTCCTTACACGCGATGTGCAGCGGTGTGTTGCCGTGGCGATCCTGCTGGTCCAGGTGGCAGTGGTGTCTGAGGAGGCAGCGGACCACCTCAACCTGACACCTCCGCACGGCCAGGTGCAGCGCCGTGTGGCCGTCCTAGAAACACACACACACATTTGATGAATATCCGGCCTTCACACACAGCAGGTACAACGCTCCTGCGTGCTGCTGTTTGATCAGACTGTGACCTACAGAGGTGGATGCTCCGGTGCTCCAGTTACTTTTTACAGTCTTTTTTACTGGTTCTGTTCAAGCAGCATCACTTGTGCGTTTCATCACAGAATCCATTTGTCCTAATTAGGCTTCTGTCCTTTATCTTCGAGCTGCACTGGCTCCCTGAGGCCATAGTGTCAGTGTAATTATCACAATGTTTCACTGGTTCGTTCCGATCTGTCAGACTTGTTTTTTGCTGTGTAATGGTGATTAATAAAGTCATCCATCTTTTTTATAGTAGCGGTGCACTGGGAATAAGCCAACCATGATCCAGGCGTGCTAGGACTCCCTGGAGGATCTGACCAACCTGAACTATCAAGGACAGTTTTCAGAGCTCATCACCTTGTCAGTTGCTTCCAGATCGGCCCGGTGCTCCACCAGACACTCCACGATGTCCACAAAGCCCCGAGCCGACGCCGTCAGCAGCGGACTCTCGCCCTCGCGGTTCTTCGCATCCACATGGCAGCCAGTCTGGCAGAGCGCCCGGGCTACCGCCGAGTATCCGTGCCAGGCAGCGCAGTGCAGCGGGGTCTCCTGCTCCTGGAGGTGGAAACCAACGAGGAAAATGTTTAAAGAATGAAAAAACCAGTGTTGCACCACAGCAGTGTGTGTGTGTGTGTGTTCTTACCCTGTCAGAAAGGTCTGGGTTGGCCCGGATGCTGCACAGGTAGCTCACCACATCCACGTTGCCATAGCGAGCAGCCACATGAAGAGCCGTCTCTCCAGACTGAAGGAAGCGCAATAGAATATCATGATGCTCAGCATTTTGAAAACAAGTAGCTTGTTAACTACAGTTTCTGATGTTGATACATATGAATGATGCAAAACAAAAATCTAGCAGATTACAAGTGATCGAATCCTGAAAGGCTGTACAGTGGCTACAGGCTGTTGTGACATCACAAAGTTACAGAAGTCCCAACAGCTCCTTTTAATCCACTGTTTCTGATGATAAATAACATGTCACACTTACATTAGACATGGAAATCTCACGTTACACAACATGGGACCTTTAATCAATACATATGATTATAGTGCTTTAACATGTGAAGTCACAGCGGTGACACACGTCCTACTATCTCCTCCTCTGAGTCAGCAACTTTCCGTAAACCTCCACTTAAAGAGGACACTTATAATTTACAGTCCTGCTTTATGCAGAGATTGGACTCGTTCGAAATCGACCCAGCGGCTCTGCCAGTCAGAGAGGAAGCTGCTTCTGTGAAACAACAGCACCAGAGACACGGTGCTGGCTTGTCGGTGGGAAAGTGAACCGCTTAAAATAACATCTAATGGATTTATGTTGAGGGGTGGGGTGGGGTGAGGGTGAGGAAGGGAGGAGAAAAGCACCAGATCTATTAAATTATAGGATTATATAAAAACTCAGCAGACAGGAAGGATTCACCTTCTTCCAGCTTATTCAGATACACACAGACACCTTGGCTGCTTGTGCTTCTCTGTTACAGTGTAATAAAATAAGATGAAACTTAAATGATCCTTGAACAGGAGCTGGATCATGATAATAATAATGATCAGGAAAGTGCCTGGAGCGCAGATTAGCTCTGGTCTGGTGGAGGAGGCCTCGGACAGGAGAGGACACCACCAGCGGGCAAAGTGATTGAAGAGACTGGAAGGAAATGCTTTTGGGATTTTGTCTGCCCAGGCACGCTCAGTGATGGAGGCCGGCATCGAAAGCAAACGCACAAAACACACAGGCACAGAGACACACACACACACACACACACACACACACACACACATAAGCCATCTTTTTCAGTAAGACCTGTTTCTATAGCAACAGCAAATAAGCTGATAAAATGCCAGAGTAACTGGTTTTCTCCCCAGGTGCTTACTGTGGTGAGTGTGATGAACATGTGTGTGTGTGTACATGTGCATGTGTGTGTGTGTAGTGTGTGTGTGTGTGTGTAGTGGTGTGTTTGTGAGTGTAGGCATTTTGGAGAATTGGGAGTAATGCTTCTCAAGAGGTTTAATGAGGTAGGAGAGTGTGAGTAACTGCTGATAGATGACAGTGTGTCGACTAGTATTAAGTGTGTTTCTGCACATTGTGTGTGTGTGTGTGTGTGTGTGTGTGTGTGTGTGTGTGTGCGCACAGAGAGAGAGGCACTTGCTTCACCTTATCTTGGACATCCAGAGGGCATTTCTTTTCATGGAGGAATCTCAGGGTCTCGACGTGGCCGTGTCTCGCTGCGTAGTAGATGGCATTGGCTCCGCTCTGAAGGATCCGGAGAGGAGAAAAAAAAAAAAAAAAAATCCTGGGTTTATCCCTGACCTTTAGAATAAAATCCAGCTCTGTGGGATTGTGTCTGCAGCTTGATGATATGAACACATCTGGCACAGCACATTTTTCTGTCAAGCAACTTGTTGGGGGACAAAGTGGTGGGACTGTACGGACATAATGGAGCAACTAAAAACTGCTCCTGATGGAAATCTGGTGACAGCGTTGGCAGTTTCCACACACAGCACACTCACTCCTATAGTCCACAGTGTACGATTAGAAGGAAATGTCACATTAAACAATGGCAGACAGGAGCATCTCACTCTGAACAGGATCCTCCTGCAGACTCAAACCACACTGAGCTAAAACTAAATGAGTTTCTGCAGCGTTAATTAAAGACCCAACAATCCTCCTCTTAACCACTAAATGCTAATTCCAGGGCCTAAATTCTGCTGACTCCAGACCCCGGCCTCATTTATATTCATTTGTTGCATTAGATAAAAAGCAGCCAGAGACGCAGCAGCACCAGCAGTGAGTGTGACTTCAGCGTAGGAACATCGGTGCAGATTGGTCACATCATCTCTGCAGTTAACGCCAGCTGCGCAGCTCAGTGTTGGATTTATTCTAGTTTAATACTTGCACAACAAAACAACATAAAACATTTCATTGCACTTTTGTTCTGATATATATGTTTATCACAATGTGAGAAATGTGTGTAAAATCACATGCATCTATCATTCCAGTGAAATGATAAATCACCTTTGTGTTTATTTGTTTGTTTTCTCCATTTTCTGTGAGAATAAACTGAATATCTTTTGTGTCTGTGTCGTTTTTTCAGACATTTTACAGACTGAATGATTCGTGGATTACCTGAGAGAATATGCAGCAGCGGCTTTAATCAATAACTGTCTGCTTCTGGTTGTTTTCAAAACAACTTGGATTAAAAACTTGTTTAAAATCATTTCTATATGTCAGTCTCTGCAAATACTCCAGAGTGGGAGTGCAGTGAGTTCATTGGCACATTTATTTATGCTATACTTAAAGCTACTGTCATAATCCAAATGACAGCCTGTCACCATGACACCACGGCTCTGATGTCGTTAATGCCAGCCCATTAAACTCCACAGCTGACTGTCCGGGCCACACTCATCACGGCTGAGTCTTTACCTTGTCGTGGGCTTTGATCTCTGCACCTTTCCTCATCAGCACCTCGATGATCTGAATGTTGCCACAGCCGGCTGCGATCAGGAGGGGAGGGGTCCCGTGCTGCAACACAGACACATACGGATGATAATTTTAGCTTCCTGTGACCAGGGTCATGTGATTTTTATGTATTTAATGTCGTTTTCAATGGAAAAACAAGTGGAGGTTCTAAAAAAGTGAATTAAAGGTGGTCGTCTCTCTGGTTTTACACAGTAACAACTTCTCATGTGTCTAAAACAAGTCAGTCTTAAATACTTGGAAATTCAAAATTTCAACTATGGACCATTATTGGAGAGTATAAGAAGAGGTAAGAGAGGGAAGGTTGGAGGAAAATGTCTCCATGACCTTTTCTGAATCAGTTCTCAGCTCAAACACTGAACCAAGTTAGAAACAGGACAATTATGAGCTCTGACTCTTTCTACCTGTTTAAATTCTTCCCCCCTCTCTCCGGCTGTCGAGCTCTCGTCACTGACTGTAGTTCATATTTCTACACTCCCTCCATCCTCCTTCAATTTCTCATTTCTCTTGTTTTCTTCTACACTTCACTGAGTTTAATAACATCACGTTGCCCCCCCCCGTCGTCTACCAGCTGTCAACAAACAGTGTCTCCTCAGCGCTGGAACGTGGAGCAGAATGAAGATGAGGCCGTTGTCCGTGTACCTGACCATCACACTGTTGAAGATGAAGCAGCTCAGTTCTTCTCTGCAGCTGAAACAGATGCAGCTCTGCTCTTTGTTTGACCTCAGCTTCACACCTGACAGTGTCTATACATGACTATGAATAACTGTAGCATCAGGTGGCAGTTTATTAGGGACACTTCATCCAACCAATCCTGTAATAAATCCTTCAGGAAGCCTTTCTCAGACACACATCCATATCTCCATCTCTGTTTTTCTGTCCATCCACACCAACATTCGTGCGACAAAGTTAACAGCTGTTTGAGTTTTATAAAAATGAGACACTGACTTGCAGAATCACAAGCTGCACAAAAAAAAAAAAAATCAATTTGGGATCTTGTGATGAGAAACATCTGCTCAGTCTCTGAAACAGGCAGCGAACATGAGCGAGCGCGCTGACAGATTCCTCGACCACTGAGCTGCTGACGTGACGACGCTGAACCGCAGACGCTCTGCACTTTTAAAAGAGGTGAAGAAAATCTGTCTGGGAGTGAGTCACCTTGTTGGGCTGGTTGACGTCGTAGCTGTTCAGGGAGCCGAGCAGATGCTGCAGGCCGGGCACGTTGTCGTCGTTGATGGCGTGGATGATGGCCTTCATCACGAAGGAGTCTTCCTCATCCTAAACAGGTGGGAACGACAGTTACTCTTCCACTGTTCAAAGGATGATGATCTAATCCTGTGAACATTAATCCTGTTCATTCTCCCCATCACATGCCCCCCTAAGTCTCTCTTTCATCTTTCATCTCAGACATGAAAACAGTGAAACAAACAGAAAAACAGCAGATTCATATTATTATTATTATTGTTTTATGTTTGTTTATATTTTCTTTACTTTTGCATCTGCGGCTGAGTTTCAAAACATATTAAGACTGTTTCTGTCTCTGTGACATGTGACCCAATAACCTTGAGCCAGAGTTGGCCGTACGGAGCAAAATTGGCTGTGATGCTCTGCTGCACAAAGAGACGAGGGGGATGAAGGCAAGGAGGTGAGGAGGAGGAGGAGGAGGAGGAGGAGGAGGAGGCGAGGCTGATGTGGCATTTGCTCGACCAAGCGTAATACTCCAGCTACATTCCTCAACACAACCTCCTCGCTGGGGGAGCCGTGACTAAACCACCACAGAGCGAGCTACAAACACACACACACTCACACACACACACACAAATCTGTCCGAGCAGCAGAGCGTCTGCTGGGTTACTCGCTGCTGACAACACAGCTGTGTGGGATTTTTTTTTTTACCTCCTGAAAATGCTAATTCATGACACAGGGCGGGGCGGTATTACCTATTTATCTCATTTTCTCTTTGGTGCTTGGTTTGATTTCTCTAAAAGGGCAGAGAACGAGGAAAACGTCCAGAGCAGCAGGCAGGAGGAGAATCTGAAATGAGTGACTGATGTGACGACTGCGTGTGTGTCTTATGTAACTCCTCCAGGTCGTGGATAACATGTTTCCACATTTAAAATACAGAAGGAGAGAGTTTGAGTTTGGCATCTGGAAAATAAAGACGCGGTCTCATGACTGAGAGATGAGCAGTGTCTCTCCTCAGACGGAGGATGAGTAATGTTCCTGTTGTCCGGGTGGATAAACGTGTGACATGTTGCAAAGATCTGATGAAGCACAAACGCTAAATGTGAAGTAAGTTCAGCTTCTAAATTGAAAGAATTTGCAAATTGTCACCTTTGACTCTGTTGAATACTGAACTATGGAGCTACGAGGTGAGGCTGCAGCAGCGTCTTAAAGAGTTCAAATCCTCTTTATCTACTGAACAGCAGGTGACTTCATATTACAGTCAGACATTAAACACTGCTGGTTGAAGCAGTAGCGCAAAAGATGAGACGCTACATAAGGTTCAAATGTACAAGACTGTGAATAAAACAAAACAACAGATGATATGTTAATCACTACTCCCAGTGTGTGTGTGTGTGTGTGTGTGTGTGCTGTAAAGTCAGCTGCAGACACTTTGTAGAAACCAGATAAAACATTTATCAATTGAAATGATTTAACTTTTCGTTTCTGGGTCAGACTGGGGATGAATTCAGCAGCAAAGACGTGCTTCAGATTCACACTTCTCCATAATGAATGGCTGTCACAGAATCAGCTTTGATAAAACTGACAGATAAAACCTGATTTCTCCAAAACAAGATCAAATCATAAAAAGTCGTGACCATCATTTAAACCTATAGGATCACGACATTAACCCAGGAAACAACACAAATAAATAACAACAAATAATAATTGACAGATTCATCATTAAAGAAAATAACCATCAGTCTGAACACGCTGCTCCCACACCCTCTAAGACCGAACACAAACAACTGCTTAGTTGAAAATTTACAGACGGTGGGGGCGGGGTGGGGGGGCTGCAGTAAAACCCACCCCTGAGTAAAGTCTTTAAATGAGCCACTTAACCCTGAAACTGGTCGGCCAGTAAAGATCTGCTGCTCTGCTCTGGAGCTTAAACCTGTGAATAACCTGCTCCAGCTGCAGTTCTGTTTGTGAACTCCAGGGGGCGCAACGTCTTCACCATGACTCCCTCCCACCTGTCAGCTCACCTGCGACACAAGGAAGTTGCTGTGTGTAATCCTTTGAGGAAACAAGGCCTGGTGCTGCAGCTTTGTAAATCATTAAGCCTGCAGTGTTTACATCTGCCCGGGGCGGCGGCGTCTCA
This sequence comes from Caranx ignobilis, assembly GCA_021432705.1. Taxonomy (NCBI): domain Eukaryota; kingdom Metazoa; phylum Chordata; class Actinopteri; order Carangiformes; family Carangidae; genus Caranx; species Caranx ignobilis. The sequence goes on along the minus strand of JAFHLA010000010.1, from coordinate 1,941,705 downwards.
ACTTTCAGACGCACAAATGACACAAAACAACGTTTTTATGCGACGCTATTTGTGCTCAAACTGACTTGTTCATTACTAAGAGTTTTCCTTCTGTGGAGGCACATTCCTACCAGCTCAGCCTGGTTTTAAGGTTACACACACACACACACACACACACACACACACACACACACACATTAAAATTCCTTCAATGCTGCAAAAAAAAAAAAAAAAAAAAAAAACATCTGACCTGTGGCACTGGGAGGAAACGAGGAGCAGATCAATTACATGAAGGAGCTCAAGATTTCTCTGAGAGATTGTCGAGCTGAAAATACCAGAGCTGCAGACTGAGAGAGCTCGGGGTCCTAATAACTTCAACAAGAGAAAAAAAACTGGAGCTCATTAAGTTACCAGTCCCCAGTCAATCACTTTTATTTGGCTTATATAAAAGACGGGATAGGGCGGTGGGGTTATGATAGCAATCATCCTCATGCTGGAGATGTTTTTCCTCTGGAGGAATTTAAAGACCTGATGATGTTAATAGCTGCACACTCCATCAACTGTAATGAATGTGGATCAAGATCCTGCGTCTCCTGTCTCACATTGCAGAAAGACAGACGTCCATGTGCAGCTCTAGGTTTTATATTAACACTGTGGAAGCATCACAGTCGGTATTCAGCCTCAAAATGAGCCGTCAGGACTTCCTGTGACTTTGTGATGTCACAACAGTGGCACTTTTTTCCCCCCCTCTTACCAGTGTGTCGTCACTGCGCGCCACGCTCATGTTGCTCCTGGACAGGAAGGAGCGGGACAGACGGTTGCATAAGGAGATGAGTCGGACGGATTGCTGGAAAAGAGAAAAAGAGAATCAAGAACTACAACTAGCTGATGTCAAGTGGTGACGACGAAGAAGAAGAAGAAGAAGAAGAGGGTGAACAAGCAGGCAGGTGTGTCTATATAGATTCACTTATCATGGCTGTTCGCTCTGTGATAACCCACTGTCCTTCCTACTAATCCTGATGGTGTCATCTTAAAGGAGTCATGGAGGACGAGTTCAGGGTGACTGATGATGTCATGTGTCTTTTTGAGGACGTGTTGTGATGACTGTGTTTTACTGAGTTTATAAGTTCCTCCTTATAACAAGCAGATGGGACAGGAGTGGGGGAAAAGACTGGTACAGTATAGTATCACAATATTTTGTCTGGCAATGTCGTATCAATACATGAACAGCAAGAATCACTGTTTGATTATGTAAACAACAAAAACAAATGTAAGTTTTTAGTGCTTTAATACTAGATGTACTTTTTAGGACTGAGAACCTAGATGAAAACAGACGTTGCAGTTGCAAAAAGGCAATAAATTGCAGTACTAAAATACTAAAATACTACTATAATACTAAAAAAGGCAGTAATATGGTATTGTGACTTAAGTATTTTAATAATATTGTATCATGGGGTGATTCCCAGCACTGACATACTTAGTAAATTATAATCTTAGTTTTGAATTTGAGTCTTTTCTTCTTCCATCTTATTTATTCTGACCGACTTCCACACTTCAATTTAATTTCAAAAAACTATAATTACAGCTCGGCGTTGCTTGATTTTAGTGCCAAATTTCACATGTATTACAGAGTCAGTTTGAGCCAAAAGCTGCCAGGGCACCAGTGGCAGCCAGAGCTACAAGACAGAGACGTGACGTGACAGCTCTGCAGAAAAAAACCTCCACAGCAGACAGGAGAATCCCAGCGTGGCTTGCAGCCTGTGAGCAGAGCTGGGTCAGATGTGATGAACCAAAACAGACAAGGAAACAACCAGCGCAGCTGCCCTGGTAGTAAATGTGATGGTTATGGCGAGGCTGCAGGAGCTGTGTGGTGACATTAAAGTGACTCTGAGGGGAAAGTGCCACTGTCTCTGGAGTGTGGTGAGCTGCTGGGTCAAGTTATCACAGAGAAGCACTTACTTTCCATTTCCTCCGAGCTGCAAACTTCTTGAACTTCTCCATGTTGACAGCCGACTCCTTTCTGCTCAGAGCTTGTTGAGTGTCTTTTGGCTGATTTCACAAACACAACAAGTGTACAGACAGAAAAAAAAAAAAAAAAAAAAAAATTCAGATTATTCTTGGCGAGATAAATGTGATACAGAATCAATTATAGGGAGACTTGGCAACTCTCATCTTATAAACTCAGACAGTCGTTTCAAATATAAACGACTGCCACAAATAAAACTGAGGAGGGATTTTAAATTTGACTGGATCCAAAGTGTTTTAAGATAAAACTGAGGTTTCATCAGTCCAAACCTTGATCCAGGGATGCTGAAGGCTGTCCTGGATCGTCATCCTCTTCCTGCAGACAGAAAATAAAAAGGAGAAAATACATGTTAATTTGTTGAATGTATTTTTCCAGCAGAAGAACAGTCCAGTGCCGTACGTACTTTATAATGTAACACAGCATTTTTATGTTTGTTTGACAGAGTGAAACCTCATTTAACATGTGCAGAAATGTTTTGGTTCGGGTGTCTAATGAGACTTCAAACTCAAGATCCTTGATTGTGTTTCATCATCTCGCTGGTAAACAGAAAGAAAATCATATTGCGATTATTTAGACAAACACTGTTGATGCTTTCATTTGCAATGGTAATTTTTTATTTTTGCATTTTTTCCATTTTAATGATGATGAGGTCATTTTTGTTGAGGATTGTACCAAACAAGCTTGTGGGCGACTCTGTAGCAAGACAACACTTCATTTATGGTTTGTCATGACACATTTTATCTTTATGATTTGGATAATGAACTTTACTTCCATTTTTTTGATGACAACAATAGTTTCAGCCATATTTAATGGTATAAATGTGTCAATGTCTGATATTATAAAAGATTCACACAAATGGGGCGCTGCGTAGCTCAGTGGGTTAAGCAGGCGCCCCATGTGCAGAGGCTGCAGTCCTCGTTGCAGCCGGCCCCCTGGTTTGAATCCTGCATCGGGTGGCACTTTTCCCCTCTCTCTGCCTCCCCATTTCCTGTCTCTCTCTCAACTATCCTGTCAATTAAAGGCAAAAAGCCCCCAAAATATACTTTAAAAAAGATTCACATAATGAAATATTAAAGAAATGTATTCTTTTTGCTCCCAACTCCTCTGCACTGACTGAAAACAGAAAACAGTGAGCTGAAGAGCTGTCTTGTATATTGACCTTTAATGAACTGGAACATCCTATTTCTGTTTTCTGAAAGTTTTCCAACTTCTCTTTAACAACACCACAGATACGGTACTGAGACAAACTCCTCAGACAATGTTGACGTAAACAGGGAACGATTAATGTCATGATCGATTTATGTACTATCCCCCCCCCCAAGATCCATTTATCTGAAACAGATGTTCGACTCCATGTGGAGAGGATGTTTCCAAACATAGCATCAACACTTGATCTCCTACACACAGATGATATTAAACTAACAGAGTGATGCACGGCCGGGACATTGATTCTCTGTATTAAATAAACATCTGATGTGCAGTAAAAGCCTTTACAAAGAAACTGACTGCAGACTCCACTTCCCTCCGTCTCTCACTGCCACATCCTTTAATACAGCTGCTGTGAACCAACACTGACAACAGCACATTGTTCTACAAGTGTTTCAGTGGACACGCCACTTCCTCCCGACTGCACCTCTTCACCGCCACATCCCTGTTTCTCTCACACACACACACACACACACCTGTCAAAGTGAAAACCCACAAACCCCTCAGTCTGGTGTGTGAGGTACAGCTGTGAACTTTATGTGAGGCGATGCGCCACAGGAGTCAAGATATCACAGAGAACAATGACTGCAGAGTGTTATTGAACAGTAATGTCTGCCGTCTTCTCCAAAGGGGGAGTCGTCATTAATCCTCCTGTCGGCCGAGTGGATCCGTGCTACGCTCTCAGTCGGGGGGATTTCTAAAAGACCCATTAGCTGCAGGTTTGTAGAGTCGCTCTATTCTTTCGCCCACCGTCTGCACAAAGCAACCTGCGCACATCTTCCTCTGTCTTTTACTTTCTAGCCTGTCTAAATGAAATTATCTCCACACCTACAATTATTCAACTCCATCACCCCCCTCCCTCGTCCTCGCTCCATTGTTGTTGAAGGAATGGGAGTAATTACGAGCGACGGAACGAGTTTTGGCGGGCGGCGGGTTATTGTCTCCAAGTGGTCGTTGCTAGAGCAACTCGGTATGAAGGAGAGACACTGCCAGGTTCTGGTCTCTTATTATCTATAGAGACGAGGGAGTTTTATTTGGGAAACCTGCGGAGAAGGTTTACCCAATTTTTACTCAATCAGTTTCCTCGGGATTTTATCAAAAGCAGGAAATATTTATCTTTTAAACTACATTATTACTGGAATTACATGGAGATGAAACAGAGACAGAACTTCTTTATAATACAGCTTTACTTTTTAAAATCCTACAAGGCCGATGTTCCCCAGTGACAGCGTCGTCCCAGACCCAGAGTCGGAAAGAGGAACTTCAGACATTCATTTCCCAAATTAGACACAGAGCCAAAGAAAATAAACTCTTTAGCTACAGTAGAAAATTCACACTGATGATCACTCTTTACACAATTAATGATTTTAACAGCCGGGAAATCATTTATGTCGTCAGCCAATCAAAACCCTCCAGATGGACCAGACGATGTTGGATTCAGCTCTATATCATTGATGATGGCAAATCTCTGCTTGTGTTTCAGTTCAAAACTCAATCTGAAAACTCATTATCTCTTCTCAATGGACAAGACGTTTTTCGCTCTTCTTGATTGATTCACCAACTCCACAGATGTAGAATCTGATTGGCTGAAGTTTGACAGATGGTTCATCCAATCATCAAGGTGTCTGACCTTTTCTAAACTGTTTCCAATGAAACCTCCACATATCACATCAGGTTAAAGCTTCAGAGCATCAACAACAAAAAAACCCATCATGAATCTCCTCCTGGAGCAGAAAGTTCAAGAGCTTCGTCACAAACATCATCTAATCGAAACAACTGATCAGACAGATGGATCACACGTACTTGGGGTCTTTGACGAGGAGCTTCGCTATGAAGTCTTTGGCCAGGACGCTGGTGTTGCTGAAGAAGTCCTCGTCGAACGTGTAGTCGACGGCCGACACGTTGGCCAGCGTCTCCTGCTTGTTGTCGCCCAGGAAAGGCGACGCACCACTCAGACTGAAAGACGAGAGAGAGAGAGAGAGAGAGGTTAACGACAAAGTGAGGTACACAAGTCTGATCAATGATTAACCAAGGCAATAACTGGCAGATAAATCAATAAAGAAAACGAGAACATAGCTCATTATTTAGAAGTTATTTATAACATACTTAATAGCAGCCCTGCTAAATGTGGTGAATGTGACAGTATGTGTAACAATAAGGCTGGGGGCGTTCACACTGATTATTGATTAGCAAACAGACAATGATACAGAACGTATAATATCTCAGCAGAGGACAGCGATGGATTTCTGTCTGACTGCATGTTCAGCTCTTTATTTGTCCTTCAATCAACTCACTAACGTCAGAATCTCTAATATAATCGACTTTAACAGCAGCAGCAGCAGCAGTGTGGTCTCCTCATCTGGCTCTTGTAATCAAAGGATAAAATGAATAACGCTGGATTTCAATTCAAGTCGCTCACTGCTCATTAGCTCCGGCCCCTCGAAACCAAAACTTAGACCTCACCCCTGGCTCATGGTGGGGAATGTGATTAAAGAGCTGCGTAGCAACTAATGGTGACTCATTAGCCGAGGCTGGCTATCAAAACACAAGTGTGTGATGTTTGTTAGTCAAACACTGTGGCAGCTGAGAGAGAGAGAGCCAGCTGGATGACTCCTCAGCTGTGAGGAATTTTTGAGGTGGAGTTTGGAAATCTCATGTGAACACACTTAAAAAATCAGCAGATGCAGCGTGGGGATAATTTTCTCCAGCATGCACGACCAAAACGCAGGGCTGAACATCACGTGTGGTGCTGAGGCTCCTAGCTTTCTTCCAAAACTAAACCCTGAACCTTCGCTCCACTGCTGAAGCCTCGCCAAACACCAGCCGCTCATTAACATGCCAGCTGTGACAGACGTGGAGGCGGGGAGGGTTGAGCTCCACGTATGAATCTATGACTCTACGAGCTTTAGCTGCTCAGAACAGAATAATTAAAGGCAGGTCTTCACAGGGCGGCAGCAACGACAGCCAGAACATCCTTACAATGTCATGATGTCATACGTCCATGCTGAACCTCCGCAACGTTCAGCTATCAGCTATCGGGGTCCAGACTTCACATGGTTTCCACTCTCTCTGAACGCTCGGTAACGAGATCTCTGCAAGACCTGACGTCAGGTTGTACCGTCCAATTAGGACGAATACCCAACCTGCAAGGGATCTGCCCAAAACATGCCCACGACGCCCACGGCGCCCGCCCCCAAGCAGCCAAAACGAAGCGTGTCAGATTGTGGTTGAAATTGTGATTTTCCTTGACATCAGTATGAGTCAACCAAGGAGTTTTTGGAGCTGAAAATCATGCAGAGCTACTCTGTAGGTGTTCAGAACTGACACAATGGTAAGAAAAAGTCTCCTTTAAGTCGGGGATCACTTCATCCAGCGTTTCTCTCCCAAATGAGACCTGAAGATGCCGAATGCACTTTTTTTTTTTAATGCTGGCAAAAAAAAAAAAAAAACGCCTATCTTGGCAACCTACAACCCAAATTAGGGCTCCAGCAGAGCAGGGAGCAGCATCACCACCACCACCACCACCACCACGAGCTGATTCACCACATTTCCCCAGAAGATTTCAGGTTACATTACCTCAGGCAGGGCAAGTGTGGAAAAAGTGCACACAGAGGTATCTCTAGTTGCCGCTTTGCCTAATGGAACTTTCATTACTTTGAGGCAACTGGGTCATCACTCAGACAGGATGCTTGGAGGTGCCCCCCCACCCCCACCCCATACACACCCACCCACCCAAATAAACACAACACCCCAAGCCTCTCATGTTGTTTTCAACAATAGGAGCTGAACAGTCAGAACACCTCTCTGCTGCTCTGCCGGGTAACAGCCAGCAAACCATCTATTTTCTACCTTGCCGGGCGGCGGAGCTGTGACAGCTGTGTGGGTGGACAGCATGAACAAAGATCCTGTGTGTGCACGCGTACAGTATGTGCGTCTACGTCTGTATGTGTACAGCTGTGTGTAACGTGGAGACAAAAATGACGCATCTTTTTTTTGTTCACCAGCTCCTACACATTTCTCTTCCAAAATGAAGCGTGTAATGTTTGTGGCTGCTCATTATATAATAATAATGAGATAACACCTGTGCAGTGAGAAATTGCTCCGTGTGCACGTAATGTGCAGTTTTGTGCGCACTCATTTTTGTGTTTGTTTTTACGTAGGTGTCCCCCCCCTCCCACTCCACCCCCCCACAGGAGGATAAAAGGTGAGTGGGAGCTCTAAAAGCCTGGCTGCCGGGTATAAAGAGCGGACGGCTGCACCGTCGACAGCAGTAGCAGCAGTTGATCCGTGGGTCGCCGAGGGCATCGACTTCTCTCTCACTGTTGAATTAAAGCTGCAGACAGAGGCTTCAAGACGTGAAAGCTTCTGGCTGTGCAGGATGAAGATGTTTGTGGATAAGATAAAGATTAAGATCAATTGTTTGACTGATATAGTCGCAAATTATGTGCAGACCTGCAGCTCAGAGGTAAAGAAGGAGGAAAAATGACGATAATGGATTCTTCTTCTTTGTTGTTTTTAGTATAATAAGCTGCGTCTGTCCACCAAACACAGGCTCCATCAAACCGTGAGCTGCATCTATAGACTGAGACGTGTTATAGTCACATTAACAGGAGTCAGAGAGCTGGACTGGACTACAGCAGATCATCATCTCACTTTTTTGGAGGTGGTTGAATATTTAACTATCAAAACAAAAACGTCCTGGGATGAAATGAGCCGCTCAGCCTCGACACCACGGCTGTGAGCGCTAAAGGAGCAGTTAGGCTCTGCTGCTGAGTGGGCCAACGAGTTCAGCGACAGCGAGGTCAAAGAGTCACCATTAACCTCTTTACGTCTCAAAAAAGCATTTCTGGTGTCGCCGCTTTCAGAGAGCGAAGACGCCCTGGAGGTTTGTACGAACATGTGAACATAAAGGCGAAGGCGGTGTCGTGTGTTTTGCAATTTACATTTCACACAATTATCCATTGTCAGTGGTGTCAGTTCAGATACTCACAGAATGTAGGTGATCACACCGACGCTCCTGCAGAGAGGCGGAGGAGGAGGGGAGGAGGGGGAGGAGAGAAGGGTTTCAGCATCAAACACTCGACCATTTTGACAGCAGCGCATCACGCAAAACATATATTTACTCAACAGCAGCTGTTCGGGTTCACGTTATGATTTTCAACAGCATATGTACATAGTGGAGGCTGTGGAGCAGATTGAGTCTTTTTATTTACTCACCACATGTCTGCCTCCAGGCCCAGAGGTTCATAGTTGACTACTTCTGGAGCTGCAGGGCAAATACGTAACACAGAAGTTTATTATTCAGGTCAACACCACAACACACCACAAACTGACTTTACCTCAGATCTGACTCCATGTGAGTTTCCCTTTGCACCTTTTTTTTATATATATATCTATATTTTTTTTTCAACTTGTTTGATTTTTGTTTTGTTTCTTTAGAGATTTTTTTTTTTAGACCTGTCATTATTATATTTTCTCCAGTCACAGGACAAAAATTCCTTTCTTGACATAAAACAGGTTTGTTATGATACTGAGAAACAGCACACAGGGTACAACAGGTTTAAAGTTAACATTAACGCTGCTTTTCACTCCTGTTAATGTTCACTGCCTTACTTTAATGGCTGCTGGACTAACACACGTCTTATCACTGGATCACAGAAGTACACCTGTCCATGTCAGCGCTGTCACACCTGTGTGTGTGTGTGTGTGTGTGTGTGTGTGGGGGGGGGGGGGGGGGTTCATGGTCTGAGAACCCCTAGTGTACAATTACAAAACCGCATGTTGGAAGAGCAAATGCAAAAGACTTGATTTACTTCTGTAATGTCTCTTTAATCAACATTTGTTTGTTGGTACCTGGTGGGTTTCAGAGCTGCTCTACCTCCTTTGCTGCCTGATGAGCTTTTCACCCTTTTGATCTTTATTTACACCATTTGACCACGGACACTCCCGCTGAACTGAGAACAGGTTCAGGGGCTTGGCCTGCTGGATGGTGCTGGTGGGCTCTGGCACCGAGGCAAGGGGTGTGTATGAGTGTTGGCGGCCGCCCCGGGCAGAAGGGGGTAGGTGAGGGGATACTGGACAGAGCCCCTGATGTGTCTATCAGTGTGTATGAGTGTATATATGTGTGTGTGTGTGTGTGTGTGTGTGTGTGTGTTTGTATTGGCAAGAAGGTGCAGCTCTGATAATTGCCAGTCTATTATCAGGTCTCTCTCCCTATGGCACAGTTGGCACCTGCGCAACCCCTGGGATTAAGCCAGAGAAACTGGGTGGTGCAGTCACCGTATGTGTGTGTGTGTGTGTGTGTGTATTTGTGTGTATTTGTGTATGCATAGTAGAGAAAGGCAATGAAAAAAAGAGGCAGAGGATATATGAGCATTTAAAGATGTACACACAAAAACACGACCGCACAACAGTCTGACACTGACCTACAAATTCTGGAGTTCCAAAAATGTTTTTAAAGTCATTGCCAAAATCGATCTTGTGGGCCAGGCCGAAGTCAATGATCTTGATGCGTGGGTGAGGCACTGAGCGGCTCAGCAGCATGATGTTCTCCGGCTACAGAGACACAGAAAGAAAAAGACACTCAATTAATAAAGTGGAGGAGACCAGGGAGGAGGAGGAGGACAGACAGAGGCAGGAGGAGGTGGTGTGATGATGTCTTTTTGCAGGTTTTGTGATTTCAGTGGAGACCATTATTTACAATGCGTCATCTGAACAGCTTTGCTTCTTCAGGGCAGACTGGAAGCCACAGTGACTCGGCATTGGAAAGTGACCTTGGCGAGCTGGTTAGCATGCTAACTTTAGTAGGAAAAAAAAGTGATAGACACAGAAGCAACATTTATCTAGACTGAGAGGTAAACAGCTGCTAACAAAGAGCTCCTTTGGCACATACCATCTTAAATGTGTCATGCATCAGTATGAAAGCAGCGTTGAACTGTTGCAGCTGGAGTTGGATCTTATTTCATTTTTATCTTTAGCTTTGGATTTATCTGCATCATCATTATTTAATCAAACAACCAACAACTTCACATAATTGATGCTTGTTTAACATAATGACTAGAAAAAATCCTCACATTTGTTGTTGGATTATACAATTAGGAGAATGACCTTAATATGCCGAGTGTCTTAGTCAGTGGAAAATCATCCAATCTTATCTTATCTTCATGAATTTTGTACAAAAAAAACAATGAATCTAGTTGCTACAGGCTCTAAATATGTGTCGAGTCGACATACTGTACAGCTGCATGAATAGCAAAACATAATTACTTCAAAACAAAGACAGATTTATGACCAAATACAGTCGTTGAGTGCATGTGCTTAGTTACATTTCACCAATGTAGGACACAGACAGAGTGTAAACAAAAGAGCGAGAGCTGAGCGAACAGAGTCAGACACAAAACCAGGATCAGCCGTCAGGAAGGAGGCTCATCAGCCATGGAAATCCCATGCAAAACACGAGTTAAAAACCTCTTGAGGAAGTGGGAGAAAGGAAAGGACGGCAAAGATGCGCTGAAAAGCAAAGCCAAACAACAGACGCCGGACATTCCTGAGGACACAAAAGCCTCTTTTAGACCCAAAAAAAAAACCAAAAAAAAAAAAAAACCCCATCTTCCATTCAGCTCAACTGTGAGGATCTGAGTCTGGGGAAGGAACAGGGAACAGACCGGCAGTGGGCAGCAGTGGCAACAGGAGGTGATGAGAAAATACAATCAAACTCCAGCTCAGCTCGTTTGGTCTGTTCCCGCTGTGCTACATAAACACTGACATGCTGAAATGAAGGAGGATGTGGATTTACAACTGTCCCAGCAAAGTGGGAACATCAGGACCAGGTTGACTGCAAGTAAACACACGTTTCCCCACCGAAGAAAACAATAAAGGCCATATAATTCATTTGATTATTGATAAAAATAAACAACAACGACAGAGATATTGCAAGATTTCATCTGAATTTTACTTTTCACTTCCTTCAGTTCAGATACAAATTACACATAAAATGACTGCAGATGATTCAGACATCATTAGTCTGCCCTGCCCAACGTATTAAGCTCTCGAGCATGATAATAAGTACTCTGAGTGGCAATATTACTGTCTGTGCAGGATTGATCAGAGTCTAAAGGGGAAAGTCATTTCCACCAAACTGCTGTCTTCTGGCACTTTAAACTGTGCGACAGCAGTTTAAAATGATCAGGAGGAAGATTTTATTTCTGACCTCTCATGTCTATTACTATTACGGCTGCTCAAAGCTGCCACAGGAACGGCCACAGGAACGGCCTGGAGATAAAAAACGGCTTTAATGTTCTTTTGAAATGGAGTCACAATGGAAAACCAATGAAAAAAAACAGATATTAATCAGATTATAGGTTAAAAAAGCACAAAAATGCACTGAATTCCCACCTTTGCAATACTGTGGCATTGCAGAAAGTCATTCCACTAAACAAATGAAGCCAATCTGAGCCACTGTGAGCCGGTAAATAACAGCAGTAACATCCACAGTGGTTGGTGAAAGCTCTGCTATTGATCAGGATCAGCTGTTGTTATTGCTCTAATTTCCTGGTCGTGAGGTTTCATGTATGTACAGTATGATTCATGCAGGCTGGAGGAGTCAGTCTGGAGACGCCATATAGGCAGCTGTAAGTGCACAACTGATCGATGGTATTGATTAGGATTTAAGTAAACAACTAGATTTGGAAAACACACCAGACGCAGAGTGGTGGCGGCGTAATGGGCTTGAACCTGTGCGTGGTTCACCTGTGTGGGTCTGCTGTGAGTGCACTGTGACCTTTAGCTTTGTTTTCACTGCTCACAGTCCATATTTAAAAAAAGGAGAAGTTATTAAAGCAGGTTATTCATGGAGCGGACAAGAGAGGCCAGCTAATGCAACACAAAAGTAATTAGATTTACTCACATAGACGGCCCTGCAGTGGTGAGCTGCCATTCAGGCAAATGGACGTAAACCTCAAATGACTCTCAGAGCTACAGGCAACACCTGACTGTGACCTGATGATATGATGTTGGAGGATCTGTTTAATGGTAATGCAACCTAGACTGAGCCACTGTCTTCATCTCTTGTGTTTTTATAAAAACTCTCAGTCACGAGCAGAATGGATATTTCCACTTCTTACCTTGGCGTTGGATCTCACGATCAAGACTAATCACTTGATACGTCTTATTTGCATTTGTTGAAGCGTCGGAAACAAGGTGAGGATGGATTTATTCTGGTCTCAATTCGTGTGCATGCGTTACTGCGTCTCAGCTCCATGGTAATTAATAAATAAAGTTAATATGGAGGAAGCGAAGCAACAGTGTGACCTTCACTGTCTGTCAAGTCTTGTTTAGTTAATCATGATTGAATTCCTTCAGCTTCAGCAAACATTTGGTGGCTTTGCTTAGAAATATGAGCAAGCAGCCCTTTTATTTCTGTTAATTAATCTTCTTAAACTGCCAAAACCTGCTTAGTGTTAATATGTAGTGAGTGGAATAAGGAGACAGTTGATGTTATAAAACGGACAACATGTAATATCCGCTGCGGTACCTTAAGGTCAAAGTGAGCGATTTGTTTGGAGTGCAGGTAGAAGACTCCATCCAGGATCTGCTTGAGGAACTGAGTGGCCTCCTCCTCGCTCAGCGACTCCTTCTCTGCCAGGAAGTCGAAGAGCTCACCGCCGGCCACGCTGCAACAAAGAGGTGAGAGTGAGAGAGGCAGAAAGAGCGGGAGAGAGGGAGAATTAAAATGTGAGGTCTCTCAGATCAGAGCCAGCTACAAATCCCTGCTTAAGAGAGCTGAGCTGATGTAATCTAATCATCCTGGTGCATTAGAGCTCCACCAATTTACACGTCCCCAGCACATTTAAAGCAGCGCTGGTGTTCCCAATAAAACGCTTCACATCGCGTTTAAATACAAAACCATCAATCTACCTATCTGGGAGCGCATGTCTTGTTGCACCATGAAGGTTATCTACATATACAACAGAACTATGGCACAAGGACTGGGACAAAACACAGATTGTGAGCATGGACCCCGACCTGTTATCTTTCTTTAATGATCATTTTATGTCTATAAAATATCAACACATACAAGTGTCCAGCTGAACATATCTAGATTACCACCACGTACGACATTTAAGAAGCTGGAAGCAAGAAAATATTTAGTTATTCAGTCGTCAATATGGCATCAAAGATGGATCCAGGCTTGTTGAGGTTTCGATGTCAGAGATTTCTTAGCGTATCCGAATTGAATTACTCTGGTTTGTGTAAAATCCCCTATTGAAGTTCATAATCAGCATTAATTCTTGCTAATCGTTACAAACACATGACCCTGCGTCTTTATCTCTCCAAACTTACACAGAGTCTGTTCAGAGCTGCAAGGAAACCACGGCGTGACTCAGCACATATTGAATAATTATTAAAAACTGGCAGTGATAAGTGATAAGCGATGAGGCAGTGAGAAATGAGAGGATAAGAGGAGGAGGAAAAAGAAAGAGAGGAAGAGAGTGAGAGAGAGCAGAGGTTTTATCACGGTCACAGCACGATAACGTGAGTGAAGCCTGCAGCGAGGGAAAGTGTGACAGAGAAAGCAGAAGAGAGGAAGAGCACAGATAACTGTAATTACAGCCGAGCTCATCCTCGTCTGAGCGTCCTCTCAGCCTTCACACACACACACACACACACACAAACACACACAAACACGCGTTTGCCTTGTAAAACATGTGCAGAATTAAAGTGACCACCTCTCAATGTTAGTTAAGGCCTTTTCAACAATCACTTCCATTTTCATATGCGTCAGTCTTCACTTCTACTGCAGGCACAGAAACTTGAAAACACACACACACACACACACTCACACACTCACACACACACACACACACACTCACACACTACTCCGCCCTTCAGGGAGGAAACACCAGCTGCACAGCTGGGACCTCCGCCCCCTCCTCTCACTAAACACCCACTCTATATCAGGGATGTTTATTTCATCATGTGCTTCGGTGGTTAACTGGGTGTGAAGTCGCGTTCTCAGCCAGGAAAAACACGCTTTCCGCCCCAACTTTGTCACCTCCGTCTGTTTTCTTACAGGTCGGTCAGTGCTGCAGGTCAAAGGTCAGTTTCTGTCACGGATGTATTTACCCAGAGCTCGGTGGTGGGAGGAGGAGGAGGAGGAGGAGGAGGAGGAGGAGGAGGAAGACAAAAGGGCACAACATGAAACCAAATATTTAACTTGTTGTTTTACCTGCCTGAGGCTGCAGAGACTGAAACACAGCATTATGTCATCCTCCTGATTATAATTACAGACCCGGGAGCAGTGGCGGAGGACTTTAATTTATACAATTATGTAACTGATTTTAAATTATTCACTTGACAAAGACTGGGCATAAAAACACATTTACATTTAACTGCTCTCCTCTCAAAAATGTACCATCTCCTCCTACTGAATTACGTTTTGTAAGTCTGTAGCGTCGGACCATGTGACGACTGTCGGCAGCCTCACATCAGCATCAGCTCAGCATTAACACTGAGCCATCCACTGCAATAGGATCACACACTAAATACATGATTTACTTCGTTTTTAACCCTGATTAGAAGCCGTGCTTTAATATTTTGAGGTGATTAATCGATGGCGTTGGTCAGAGGTCTCTCCCTTCGTTTCTACGCTTTAATGCAGTGGGTGTGTCGCTGCAGAGAGGCTCTGACAAAAAGTGACAGGGCTGTCCGACACATGTCCTGACTCGGCGTCATCGGAAATCACAATATGATGCTCCCACGTGAGTTCAGATCAGATGAGCAGTTTTACACACATCAAAATGGCTGCTGTATAAACAAAACGATCCAACTACTGTGTGGTGTCATATTTGACCTTTAACACTTAAGTGGCTCATATTTATTCTTCCATCTGCACCTGCTCACACACAAACACAAACAAACAATGACAAACATCTCATCAGGCGACTTCCTGGAGAACAAATCTTGTTTTAGATGATCATCGGTGGCTCTGCAGGTTGAGTTTAAGACTTTCATACACTGTTCATGGTCTTATTAGCTGCAGAATAATGTGAACCAAGACACAGACGATCACAAAGAAACAAAACAAACAGAGACAGAGACATAATTATGCAAAATAGCCACAAACAGATGGCTGATGGCTGCATGCACTGATATAAAAAAACAAATAATCCCATAACTCATTACTTGTCATCCAACCCGTGAACAGTCTCGATGCTCGAAGACCTGCAGAGGTCTGATCCTTCTGTGGGACCCTGACATAAACATGTTTGGGGGCCTGTGGGCTCCATCATCCATGACAGACGACGAGCCAAGAAAATAAACAGCCAGGTCTCCGTAGACAACGGAGCCGGAGCCGTGGTGTCAGATTTTCAGATAATTAAAGTGTCTCAGTTGAATCTCACAGCACTGAGGCCAAAACCTGAAAAACACACAGGGTGGAGGATGACAGCTGGAAGAGGTGGAGAGATAACGGGTCTGTCTTGTACAGGCTGTAGGGTCGAGGCTGATGAGCTGAGACACGGTGCTGACAACATGTCTGAGCTGGAACGCCCTCTCCCCCCACCTCCACCTCCACCCTCCACCCTCCACCAACCCGAGGCCACTCCACCCTGAATTCCTCAGCTGTTATGAGCATCGCTGACCATCCAGCTCCTTCAACAAACTTTACAACCTCTTATGGTTTATGTGGTGGAAAGACTGAGGCCAGGTCTGACTGAAGATATTGATAAAAAACACAAAGTCTGATCATTGGCCTGGAGGTTATACTGTTTATTCTTGTTGACTGCCTCATTCCAGCTGAAGTCCTGTTTCTGATTAGTAGTTTGGCCTGATGTGTCGGCTGTTGACAAACTGGAGCGTTTTTGTGTCTTTGTAGAAGAAGACAGCCAAATACTCTGGACTCAGTTTCCAACGACACCCAACTGTGAGGGAGGGAGGGAGGAGAGGGTGGGGGAGGGAAGGACAATGCCCAGTCAATTATTTAGACTGGGCATTGTAAATATAAACTCCGGCGTTATCGTGCTGCAGCTGAACAGCTTATCTGTTATCAGATAACAGACTGAAGACGACACTGTATGGAAACGAAAGCCGTTTTTGATGATTTTGACAGAGTGTAAAATGCTGTGTTGGTCTCGTTAGTGCGAGACAAACGTAGGACGGCTGCAGCGCCACGTGATTTTCTCTTTTCTGAAACACTGTTAATGATTTGCTTGATTTTTTAAAGCTTGTTCCAGGTTAAATATATCACCTGTGTCCTCACGGTACAGAAACATCACGTCCACCTGTACGAGCGCCCTGCTCTCAGTTAATGCGCCGCGCTGGAGACGAGCCACAGACTTATAATTATTATTATTCAGACTCGCGCTGCACCGTCGTCCTGGAGAGAGGCTGTGGGTTTGTTGTTTCTTCCTCTCTTTTCACTATCGTTTGTGATCATTTGTCAGGAATGTTGTCAGGCAACATTACTGTTGGCTGTGAGGAGGGGGTGGGGGGGTGGGGGGGTCTGTCTATTCAGCGAGGTGTACTCTCCTTTTACGCCTGTTTGCTTTGACTAAGTGTGTCAGCTGGATGCTTGTGGTGTAAATGTAAATGATTGTACAGTGTTTGGAGAAGCCTATAACCCGGTGAACTGGAATTTCAACTTTAAAAAGAGAGGCGAAGAAAGAGCGTGTGTTTCTATAATGCTACAAAGACTCTGACATGGGAAACGCTGAGCGATATTCTGCCGCCTTATGTCTCATTATATGGACAGATTGTTTGTCTTTGATTCAAAATTGTAAGAGTTTTGTCCCAATCCTTGAGCTTTGAGCTCTTCAATATGAAATTCATGGATTTTCTTCTCTAATTTTTCAGGTTTTAAGCTCAGTGAGTGTCGTAAAAGGTGCACGTCTCACCCTGCAGTAAAAACAGTAAAAACCTTAATTTGCTGAGTCGTGGTGAGTGCAGAGATTTAAAAAAAAGAAGAAGAAGACGAGACCACTCACAGCTCCAGGATCAGGATCACCTCCGCCTTGTTCTCGAAGACCTCGTGCAGCGTGATGATGTTCGGGTGCTGGATCTCCTTCAGGATGTTCACCTCGCGCTCGATGTCCTCCCTCGTCACCCCGCGTCGACTCGACTTGCTGCGCCGCTTCTTGATGAATTTGGCGGCGTACTCCGACCCGGTGCTCCGGTGCCGACATCTTCGGACCACGGCAAACTGACCACTACGAGAGGAGAGGAGAGGAGAGGAGAAGGAGAAGGAGAGGGGGAGGTTTTACTGGGAGTCACTTTTACTTCCTTTAAATGCAGTCATGCTAAGCTAACAACCTGTTGCTGCAAACACGATACAGATATTGACGATGAATCCTGGAGGAGGACAACAGACAACACTAACTGATAAAAATAACAACAACTAATCAATCAGCTGAATCCTGTGGGGATTGAACACCTGAGCCTTCAGTGTCTCACACTGAAGGCTCAGGTGTTCAATCCCCACAGGATTCACCACATCACTGAAAACCTGACTTTTGGCCTTGTCAGCATCAGTGTGAATGTGATAAACACACACACACACACACACAACGTCTGAGCCAGAGGAGTGGGAGGGATTATAAGGCTTTAAACCTGTTGATCAGAAACAGCTTTAATTAAATAAGAGGCTGATGAATCATGGCCGACGCTGCAGCGACGGCTGAAAAGCATCAGGTCGACCGTCTTATATTAACATGATAATCCACCTGGGGTTATGTTTCAGTCTGGATCTGCAGTACATGTGCATCGAATTGATAAAAACCACTTTCACCCTGAGCCACCCTCTGATCATTAGCGTGACAGCAGTGTGTACGTTACAGCCATCAAGGACAGCTCCCGCCATCGCCGTCGCCGTCAACACCCTGATAAGAGCACAACATCAACACAGCTGACGAGCCTCCCAGCACTGATCCTAAACCAAACACACGAGTACAGACGAGGCAGAATAATCACCACAGGTTGATATTATTACATTTACCTGCAGCAACAGCTTGATAATTGATAACAGTTGACAGATATTCACTGACTTCAGCTTCTTAGATACAAGTACTTCCTGGTTTGATGATAGTGAAGATATTAATTCAGGATTTCGGACTTTAAATGATGTTTTTCATTATGTTCTAGACCACAATATATCAAAATGTATGTAGTCATGATATGCAGATTAGCTCTGATGTCATCATCCACCTGCTTCCCACACAAACAAACTACTTTCCATGATTCAGAGAGCTGCACCTGATTATCATCATCACCATCATTATCTCAGTGGGATATTAGCGCATGTGTTGATACAGTAACATATGACGCCACCTGAAGCTGAGGCTGGTTTGAAGCAAACAAACATGTTTCAGTGTTAAAGTTGTTCTGGTCGGATGAAGTTAAAAAGCCAACAGGTGTTTCCACAACAGCACCAGCACATCCCAACATGTTTAAAACAGTGTCAATAAACATGTTTTGGTGGAGGGAGCCGCCCACAGCAGCACGTCACTCTGCTCCTGTGCTGGTCCACCAGTTTAACTGTGTATGATGAAAATGTGCATTTAATGTCTCCCACATGATGTTATATCACCTGTGATGCACTGGGTGTTAATCTTCATTACCTTGAGCCTGCCAGTGTCTGCAGTGTGCTCCGATATGTGAGTGCGAAATTGTGACTTTGTTCATTTGAATCAGGAACATTTCAAGAAGTTACCGTGCACACGTGTCTGCTCTGTCACCTGCTGCAGGTCGCTCTCTCTCTCTCTATATATATATATATAACAGGAGTCTTTGTCAGTCTGAGTCAGTGCTGAGCTGCACAAACACTTTTATATGGAGACGCGTGACATTTTTTAGCCTGACACATTAAGTGCAGGTGTGAGGAGCAACACAGGAGCTGTTATGGTAATTTCACTATGGTCGGTGTTGCCATGCAGCGTTGTTACCGAGCGGCTGATATCTGACTGGGTGACGTTGACTCCGCTGTCACTCGACCAAAACACTGCCAGCAAAAAAAAAAAAAAAAAAAAAAACACTTGGGGAAGCAAGGACACTTGGCTGAGGGCTGTCGACGCCTCCGCCAATTGTACCTCTCCTCACGGCCCTGGCAATCACGAAGCACTTAGTGTACCAGACACCCACGGAGGGAGGAAGAGAACGAGGGAGTAGGGGGTGAGAGAAAGGAAGAGAGAGAGCGACAGTGAGTGAGTGAGTGAGTGAGTGAGTGAGTGCCACAATCTGTATGATTTCTTTTTTTTTTTTATTTCCATCGCCAGATTTTCACGCAGATTCACAGCAGCGAGGAAACGATCTGGCAAAAGCTTCCTCTGTCTTCATACAAAAACAACCCAAAAAAAACCAAGAAGCCATAACAAAGACAGAGCCCTGCGCTGTCATCCGACTCCCACAGAGCTGCCAAGACTGGAGTGCACAGTTGTCAGGAAGCAGTTTAGTAATTTAGCTATAGCCCCCCCGCTCTAATCCTCTCCCTCTACAACACGTCTACCAATATTTGATGAGTAAATGTAGGATCCAGACTGGGAGCGCTGCCGGCTGTGGAGGAGCCTTCAAGGAGAAGAGACGTAAGGCAGCAACAGCAGCAAAGCCCCCTGGGAAGTATCAGTAACAAATATGTCACCCTGTTCTGACCCGAAGCCGCCGCTCTGTGGTGTCTGTGGTCACGACCACGTTCATACGGAGGGAAACACAAACAAAAAACATTTCTAATTTCATGATATAAAGTGAACCAGACTCATTCTGTGGTTGGGTTAAATCACTGAGACCATCGTTTCTGTGATATTCGGACAACACTGGGTTTCATGTCCACCTCTGGAGACAGATGTTGAGGAGTAAAGGAGCAGTTTGACCCAGGATCCATTCATTGGATGGATCATTCATGGATTCATTTGGTGAAAGTCTGTTTAACACTCAACCAAATGGATATTTTAAGAGTGTATAATCTGATTTTGTCTGTTGTCAGGGTGTTGAACCGCTGAGTCGCTGGTGTCTGTAAGGAAATGACTTGTCCTGCCTCGGAGGAGCCAGAGACACAAAGCAGACAATGTGAAGAGGAAGAGAAGGCTGAGGACGAGGTCTTTTCTCATGCTAATCACACCACGTCCATCCACCGACCCCCCCTCCTCCTCCCGTCCACACTCCATCAGTCAGGCCTCCTTCATGTAAACAGAGATGACAAACATCGGGGTTTGATCGACAGCAGAAAGCAGACACAGTGTACGTGTAGTGTCACAGCGCAGTCTGTATTCAAGTGACGAATGAACATCTGTTGCACACACACCTGGCCGGGTGAAACCTCGCTGAAGCGTCTGACTGATCTGTGGGTGTGACCACGCCTCAGCGATGACTGCTGCGGCTATAACTGTGCAACTGTATAGGGGCACATACAGAAAAGCTGAACATCAACGGCAAAACCAACAAAGCAGAGTGTCGACAAAAGCCGAGCGGCCACGAGAACCACCCTTCAACCCGTCAAACTTTCCACTGTCGAAAGTTCAAGCAGAGGAAAAAGTGTGACCTGTGAAGCTGGGGGAGGGGTGTGGGGGGGTCTGGTGTGAAAATACTGTGGAGGATGAGAAATGAAAACACAAGTGATTTCCTGCACTGGATGCTGCACCATCTGTGCTGTTGTTGGAGACATCCTGCCTGCGCCAGTCGACACAACGCTGTTGAATCTTTACATTGGTTTTATTCACTCAGCTTCCCCAGCCAATGACAGAGTGGGGGTGAAGTTGGGCCTGCAGAGCTGTGGACTTACAGGTCCAAGCGCCGGGCCCATACCCGGGTGTTGCCAGCAATGGGAGCCTTGAGGGCTGGGCCGCAACGACTAGGAGGGCCACCACCGTTAGACGAGAAGCTCAGGGGATGGGCCGGGTGGCAGGTAGCGTTGCAGCAGCTAGCACAGCTAGCTACAGACTCCACTTTAAGTCTCTCTATGTAAATAAACAGCATCATTAGACCTCGGCCTGTGCATGCTGCATGATTACTGTGTCACTTACATTGATAAATCTTACTTATTTACTCCATTAGCACTTAAACTTGGCACCAAATGACAAAACACTTCTTGCATCCTCAATAGCATGATCCATAAACCAGCAAAGAGCTCCACGAGTCCATCGCACAAATTATTCAGCATGTTGATGAATCCACTGCACCAAAACAAACTGTTGAACAAACACTTGAAAATATGCAGTGTGTTATTTTCTAAGTGCTTTTTAAGCTGCCTGACATTAAACAAGCAACTGAAGCTTTCACCATCACACAATACACAGAGGAGCGTCTGGTTCAGATGTGCAGCTCTGACTCGATACCAGCGACGGTTCGTGAATTACATAAAGTAATAGGATGAATCAGTGGATGCTCTGAATTCCCTGGACTCCACACAGCTGCTGCAGGGAGATGAAACTCAGACGGAAAAATCAAATTACAAAAAAAAAAAGGGAGAAAACACAAGTTAAGCTACAGCAATTATGTTACCAGTCTTTAAAAGTCTGGGCGGGAGGGGGTTGAAATCACAAATCAAGATGCAGAAATGTAATTCATGTCAAACTTTTCTATCTGCAAACAACACCAGACAGTCTGAGTGTGAAACTACACACACACACACACACACACACTAAACCGTGGTTGGTTGGATGTGGACTTTCTGATGGTGCGATAGTGAACAGGAAGAACCGATGCGGTGCGAGCATCTGATAAAACCTATGCACTGATGTTTATAATACAGCTTCTGATCTGTCTGCACTGAGCTCCACAGACGACGGGAGGCTCACGACGAGCTCTGATGAGGTCATTACAGCAGAGGACGCTGACGACTGATGATGGACCCGTGTGTTAAATCAAGACATACAAGGTAATATATACTAACAGCACCGATCACCATCATCACACGTGAGGACGGAGACTGACATCAAACAATAACACATCCAGGCCGGTGGGAATCAAACTCAAACTCTGCACTTGTGTTATTTCCAAAGCTGTGAGCACATAAAGAGAGAAGGGGAAAGTGAGCCCACCCTTCGTTAACAACACCAGCTGCACACACACACACACACACACACACACAAGGGGAAAATGGCAGCGGTTCAACACGGCTCTCTTTCCTTGGTGAGGTAGTGGAGTGGGAAACGAAAAACCCAAGGCTGGCTTCAAAATCAAATACCTTCCTTCCCCCTGGTAGAGTTTCTCTGAGCTCTTAAGGATCGGGAGCTAACCGGAGGTAATGTGGTGGATCCCCCCCCCCCCCTCCCGCCGCCATCGCCTAACAGGACCTTTTTAATGTTTACCTGCTAGCTGCAGAGGCAGGCTAGCAGGGGAAACCCCTGTCATCCTCCAGGGATGTGCAGGGAGAGCACTGACTTGCACGAATGCTGCTGCTGCTGCTGCTGCTGCTGAATAAGCGTGAAGATGGGCCAGAAATAATGTGCAGGCAGACGAGAGAAAAGCGTTCCTGGGAAATCACAGACACACGGAGGCAGGCAGAGAGGGAGGGAGGGAGGGAGGGAGGGAGGCTGTTTTTCAAGAGCAGCTCTCCCCCTCAACCCTGTTCATAGCAAAACCCCAGATAGTCTGCAGGATCAAATTGCTCAGTTGTCTTTGTTGTTGCTTAAAGCAGAGACAGGGCTTCCCACTTTTGGCCTACTTGTTTCTACAAAGCAACCAGAGGGGAGGGAGGGAGGGAGGGAGGGAGGGGGGGACGACGCGGCAGGAGAGAAGCTAAGGAGAGGTTTGTTTGTGTCTATCAGAGCTGCCTGCGTGTGTGACAATGCTTCGCAGAACCTGACGTTACTTAACACTGCAGGCTGGAGCTGGAGAGTGTTTATCTGTGGAAAGATACTGCGGCGGCGGCGGCGGCGGCGGCGGTGGTGCACAGATTTATGGCTGCGTCGTGTTTCTCTTCACCCTCTGTACGACAGAGACAGTTCACGGACACCTCAGGTTTAACTAATACACAGTCCCACCTGTTGGAGGTGAACACATGCAGGCTGCAGTTGCATATAAACACACTAAGTACAAAGTAACAGACGCTGCTGCTTGAAAACAGACCTGCTCTCAGTGAATCTACATGCAAACAGACCAACAGGAGCCAGAGAGAGAGAGAGAATGAGCTCAGTCAGATAATCTGATTGTATGTCTGCAGCTACAGTATAGAGTCTCAAAGCTCTGGCTGTAGGTGTGTTGGGCTCGTTTATACTACAAAGACCTTTAGAGACTTATACTGCAGACATCAGGTGCAGTAACTGACCACAGGTCAGTTCAGACAAAAGCTACTGCTACATAATGTGAAGGTGAAACAATGACTGACTTTAAAACCAGAGTCAAACTCATGACATCGTCACATCTGATCTGATATCCATATACTGGCATCTTGAGGTCTTGGACATTTAGCGGCATGTGGTGCACATTTTCACCTTTTCCTGACAGTTTATGAACCAAACGACTGATTAAAATCAGGGAAATAACAGTTAACGGCTGCATCCGATTCACCTTTACCTCCATCAGCTGATCATATGATGCAAGAATAAAGCTAAAACAGTAAAGTGCAGTGACACATTTCGACTTTAACATGTGGAAATCCTTGAAATGATGAAACATACATGAGCAGTAAGAGGCGCCAACAACCAACAGTGAACCACAGAGCTTCAAACCTCAGATGTGATGTTACAGACTCTTGCGCCCACTCGGTGTGAAGACCGATCGCCGGACACTAGTGAGCTGTCAAATCTAGTGCAGCTTAGCCTGAACGACAGCCCGATGCTGCTGCGGCTGGGAGCCTGTGGCCTTGTTAAGATCAAGCAGCGCTGGAATGAACAGTGTTCAGTGGTAATGAGCAACACAAAAGCCTCTCTCTAAACAAAGATAAGCCAAGTGTGAGTGGGCAGCAGGATGGGGAATACACTGAACGGTAACGAGCCCACCGCACAGCAACAACACAACACAACACAAAGTGCTGCCAACGTGCCAGAGCCGTGGAAACAAGCAGGAGATGATGATGATGATGATGATGATGATGATGTGAGTGTTTTCTACATGAAAAATCTCTGTGTGTATTTTTTTTTGTGACGGGAAAAACAGCCACACCCAAAAGCAGAAGCAGCTGTTGCCGTTTTAAAGTCTGTAATAACAGCTGGTGCGTGATTTCAAAATAAAATAACAAGAGGAGGACGAGGGGAAAGAACTTCGTTAGCGATGGGTAATTTAACGTACGAGGGGGGAAAAAAAAAGCATGTGAAAAAGTTTTATGATGCTTTTAGCGGCTCTGGAGACGCTTTGTTAACTTTGATAATTACTCAAGTGACATTCCTTGAGGCTATAATAAAGTTTTAATAATAATAATAATGTGTGAAATGAACAGAATGTGCAGCTCTGCTCGGCTTCATGCAGCTTAACGGAGAGTCTCAGCTCATTTCTTCTTAACTGCTCGGCCACAACTTCTCTGGGTTCTCACGGTCTCATAAGACCTTTTCCAGGGACAGTACCTGATACTCGGCACTTTAAGGTAACGCCTCAGGCAAGCCGAGCCGATGTGCGGCAACAGCGACCCACTGATCTCTGGACTGAGACTGTTGTTTTGCTTTCACCTGAGTTAAAAAGCTTGTCCGTCGACGAGGTGCAGACGATCGTAGCGGCCGTCCTGTGACGACCCCACCCACTTTGAGGAGGTGCTGTGATGCGCTCAGCTGTAATGGAAAATGACCAAAACTGAGCTGTGACTGTGTGACTGTGTGGTGGAGAAGGGCCGTTAGTCTCATGGTGTTGTTTTTGGCTGCAGGAGGCAGAACTACCAAAAATAAAAAATCCCTCCTGTACTCTACCTGCTGTGCAGCACATGGGAACAGACCCAGGTAGAGACCAGCTGGTGAACACCGTGGAGCGCTGGCGTTTCCCCTCATGAGCTGGAGCTTATAAAACCAGAGCTGCATGTTTTCTAACAAGTTTGCCGGATAAGTAGATGATACGTCAATGTCATGTTCTCAACCTGTTATGATCAACAGGGGAGAACAAAGTCAGGAGCTGCCCGGCTTTCCTCAAGAGCTGCATCTCAGTATCCAGGAAACTCTGCGAAGCTCAGTGTGTGGAAACATGTCGGCTGGTTGCATCACATCTGAGGTTTTTTCTCTCCAAGTCAAACCGATGCTTCATGTTTGTTTTCTTGTTTTAATGTCACAGCCTTTATTTTGCACAGCGGCTTCTCGCACTGTGAGTATCGATGAATCAGTGTCTGGTAACCGGTTCTAACAGCTTCGTCCGCAGGCAGGAGGAAGTAATCAATGACGCCCTCAAGGTTATTTATGGCAGAATCAGAATTTCATCATGTAAATGTTATTCTGACCATGAAATGAAATTCAACAACAATTATTTGATCAGTGTGGATAATCTGCATCTGTTATTCTAATGGGATGCAAGACTTGGTTTCATGCAACTTTAATGTCACTGAGTGAGTATCAGCCTCTGACGACGCCACGTCCACCCACCTCTGGACGACAGGACCGTCGCTCCCCATCAGGAAATTCTAGTTGATAATTAATTACCACACAAATTATGAATTATTATTATTAGTATTAGTATTATTACACTGTTAAACTATTCTTTGTAGTTTCACAGGGTGGACGCGGCGGCAGCTTCTTCAGTGAGAATGAGGTGAAAACACAGATCATCAGTGCAGTGTGTCTGGCACAGCTTGGGTTGACAGCACACATGCACACACACACACACACAAAAAACACACACACACACACACTCTACCTGCCTAGAAAATCTGTACTTTCCCTGCTGGAGAGTTTGATTTAGACACTCGCTCCAGCTGGCTTCAGGATCTCCGAGGTAAATCTCTGCATCACTGACACTACATCACAGAGAGTCAACCAGAAGCACCGTCTGGTTCACAACTGGGCCAGACCGGGCCAGACCGGGCCAGACCGGGCCAGGCCAGGTCTCCTCTGTGAGACCGGGCTTATGTTTGTCTGGACAGGATGGGATATAAATCACTTGACTGCAGAATAATCTCATGTGTAAGTCATTCTCAGGGAGAGGGAGCTGGAAAAGGAAAGTATGACATTCACCCTCCTAATCTTTGACCTCAATCCTGCCATAATCCATCCATACATCACAGCCTCTTAAATACAGTGCAGGCTTCACCCGTGGGAGTGTAATGCAATGTATATCATGATCTTTTAAGATCACTGTTCCCACACTCCCCTGAAACATATTCCTCCTGGAGCGCACGGATAAAAGAGCAGCAGATCTTCCTGCACAGCGCAGCATGTAACACACAGAGACACATGCACACAGATTCTGTCTTCTTCTTTGGTTAACAACGTGACATCTGACCTTTCAGCAGCTTCCTCCCTGCAGCTGCCGAGACAGAGCCATCATCATCATCATCATCAGTTCAGTGTTGTTTGAAAGCTATAAAGCCACTGTGCCAGCAGCTACATCACCACGCAGCTGTCATTTAATCAATTAGCCGAGTCATTGCAGGACGTACGGCACACGGCAGCAGGACGATAACAACACAGAGCAGTGTAATTGGCTGCTGACAAGAAGACCTGCACAAAAGGTTCCTCGTTTCATCTCCAAGTTTCAGTCCCGGTCATCGACAACACGTCCAGCTCTTATAGATTTAATCTGAGAGCGTTTATGTCACGATCAGAGTTCAATTGTTATACATCACAGTCGAGGGGGGCTTCAAATCTCTCAAAGGAAAAAAACCCAAAGACTCTCAATTTACAGTTTATATGAGACGAGAGACTTTGAATCAGTCACAATGGTGAATGTGGATGTGAATGTGAATGACTGTTAATCATGTCAGCTCTGAGATCGACTGGAGACCTGAGCCTCTGGTCCAGTGTGAGCTGGGACTGGCTCCACTGTGGCCCCCTGTGACCCTCAAGGAGCAGGCTGGTCTTCTACTGGATGGATGGATGGATGGATGGATGGATGGATGGATGGTGTGAGACAGAGAAAAGCAGAAAAGTCTCACAATTTTCAAGCCGAGAGCAGAAAATATTCACATCTGCGCTCACTGTGTTCATAGAAACAGATGTAACATAAAACAAAAAGACACCAGTGAGGCAGATTTTTCATTGTTCTCACATCTAAATAGGGCTTCGTGGAGAAGAAACACAGCCCCATCACTACAGCGCCCTGTACTACATTGAGTATCATCTCTCCTCCACCACAGCGGGCCGGATATTGATTGGCTCTCTGCACTACTACTGTGAAATCGGAGAGGGTGCTGAAAAGCTGAAAAGTGTTAAACACAATAGCAGGCAGCCTCGCCGAGCTCCAGCAAGGCACATACCTCACGCACAAAGCCTCTCTGTCAAATCTGATAGTGATGCACACGGACCGATGGAGGACGACGCTCAAATGGGAACATAATGAGTGTGATCTCACCTTCCTACGGCGCCGGCTCCTCTGGTGAGAACCACAGAGGAAGCTTGCTTTGTTCTTGTACGTATTTCTGTTCATTTGGGTTTTATATGTTTCCTGGTTACAAGCAAAACAAACTCATGTCACGTGACGTGAACTCACATGACACTGTTGAAGCTCCTCAGAGGAAACAAAGCATGAGAATAACCTCTGAGCTTAAATAAATAGTAATTAATCAGAGTATTGATGAAATAATGAAGCAGAACAACCACTTGATTAGTTTCTGGTCGAACATCAACACTCTGTCTTGTGCGGTTAACACCCGAGACCCGTTAAATCTCCGCTCTGTGCTCTGACATACTTTCTGGAGATGGTGCACTGCAAAGGATTCGATGTCATGAAACACAGGTCTATGTTTCAGGCCGGATAATGCAGCCATCTGATAAAAGTGAGGTGCTGTAATCTGGCAATCTGGGCTCTCCATCCCTGTCAGCTTTGTGACAAAGCAGCTTTTATGCAGCCCAACGACGGGCCGATGGGATCAGTCATCCCCGTATCAGCCCGGCAGACAGAGAGTAAAGAGAGTGGCAGAGCTGTCACTGGTCTGTATGGGACTGAATTACAACGCCATGGACGACGGGTAAATGAGTGGCATAACGGTTCAGTCAGTAAAATGTTAAAGCTCAGGGTCTCTGGTCGGTGTTTGTTCCACTGCTTCGCTCACACCTGGAAATCAGGTCGGGTTTATCCTCAGGTGAAGGACAGAGACTGGAAATATTGATCAAATATGATGAGGATAAACAGTGTTGCACGGTTTTCACACTCCAGCGTGTGGATGCACTGCATTAACACCGTTAATGCATTAATATGAAAACTTCATTCACAGCTCCTGCGTCACTGTCCTCCCCGTCTTTCAATTAGCACTGAGGCCAGCCGGTCCATTAGGTGTTTCATCGTCTTTTCAACCTTGAGTCACTAAGTGATTCTGTATTTGTTATTAAAAAAAACAAAACAAAACAAAACACAGCGGCTGCCAGGTTTTATGGATCCACTGAAGGTTAAACAGGTCTGCAAGGACTTTTGGACGACATGAGCAGACAACGGACAAAACCGATCAAGCTTGGATCTGCTGCGGCGCACGTTTTGCTTTTCAAATCAGAGATTAATATTTCATGGGGAATAAACCAAAAAAAAAAAAAAGTCATCTTTGCTGCATTGCTGCCAAATTGCTTTGGCAGCGAACAGCACAAAAACTAGAGAGACAGTGAGAGTGAGAGAAAGAAAGAGCGGTACGACTGTGAAAGTGGGCGGTGTTGGTTCAACTGATTCCCCCATAAAGCAGCTAAACATAAAAAAGAATACACCACAGTAGGAATTTGGGTCAGGCTTATTTTCCATCCACTTCTCCACATTAAAAAGAACGGAAACCAACAGTGTCTTGTGCTCTTTTATGTGTGTGTGTGTGTGTGTGGCATCCCTTCCCTTTAAACATGCCTGGTCACTGCAATTACAGTCCTGCTCCTCCAGTTAATTAAATTGTCCCTGGCTCATGGGGGATGAATACAGTCCCAGTGCGCCGCGCACCGTCCCTCTGCCAGTGTCCACAGTCACCACATCAGTCCGTCCCCCGTCAGAGTCCACACGGCCCTCAGCACTTCCTCTGCGTCTGACACTTGTCGTGCGTGTTAAGTGCTGGAGGAAACGTAAAGATGACACAGCAGATAAGAAACAGAAGAGAAACTACAGACTGCTGACTCAGTCATACAGATCTGCTTCTTTTCTTATTATCCGTCTGTTATGGCGAGTTAGTCGACAGATTTAGCAATAATGAAAAGATCCGGTCTAACTCCGGCTTTCACACGTCCAGCAAACCATAAAGCAGCTGCAGACAGATACCAGATGGTTTTTGGACCGTTGAAACGTCAACATCCCTCTGAACTAAACTCAAGACTGATTGGCAACTCAAAAATCCCACAAGGCACCAGGGCCCACTCATAAAACAGAGCGTGAGCGAACTGTGCAAGTTAATGATCTGAGGGGTGAGATCTTGCCTGTTCTGTTTTCTCTGGCCTCCACCACCTCCAACGTCTACTACCTGTCACGGTTCGACCAATGACAGAGCAGGCCCGAAAAGGGGAGACCAAAACGGACAGCACCCGCAGGCTCTGCTGCTTCTCTGCTGTCCGACTGTGATTCAGTGTGAAAAAACTCCCTGGTGAGGCCGGAGTGCTTTTCATTAGCACGGAGCCAAGTGTGGGAGGAGGACGCCTCAGAGTGCTCCCTGCCCACTCAGCTGTAGTGTGGGCCACAAACTGCACCGGCATAAAAAAAAAAAAAAACATTATGCAACCACCATTGCCATTGTGTACAGCGGAAGGGTAACCACGGCAACAGGGACTGAGCAGCAGAGGAACCCGTGGTAGGAAGGAAGACGTGTGGTAGATAATCCTGGGTGGGTGTGAGTGTTTGTGTGCAGATATGGATTTTGTCAGGATGTCCTGACGGAGCTGTCTTCTCACCTCAGTGTCCCCCCCCCCCCGCGTCCTGTAGGCTGTTTATATTATTATTATATTAATGAGGTCATGGGCCAAACACACTGATGGATCCTGACTGACATGGACAAACTTTACCTGGACTAACATTCCTATAAAGTATTGATTATCTGTTGATATGGACATAACTTGACATTAGAGACACGACAGCTCAGAGCAGACCCCATCTCAGTGCTATAAACACTCTGTAATGACTATTTATATGAACATAGTTTGATCTGATTTAAGACAGATGAGATCATCTGACACTAACTCACATGCCTTTATGACTCGTCTTGGTGTTTTCTTATCGAAAAAAAAACACAACTGTGATTAACTTTTTTCCATATGATCCAACCGTTAGTCGAGGTATGTCCATTTATTGTGGACCAAACTTGACCCACATGCATCTGCGTACTCAGGCCACTGGGGCATCACCGGCTGCAGCTTTCTATAACATAAGAGCTCTATCCAGGTGTATGTAGACTCTCTCTCTCTCTCTCCATTCACATCTGTTTCACAGTCAATATGAATCCATGGAGGGAGGCAGCTCACATACAGAGGCAGATGGAGCTTCAGAAAGTATAAGCGACGGCACTGACAGACAGATTGGTGACAGAAAGCTAAATGAGAGGCAGTCAGTGTTTGCCCTTGTCTAGTACCAACACTGAAAAGCCATTCAACGTGTCAGAGGAATGTCATTCACCTCCCCCAGCTCCACGGTTTTAAGGCAGCGCCAAACAATGGGATACATTGTGCTTAAAGGTAAAGAGAGGTGAAAGGTTTGGCTCGCCATCCTCAGGGCTGTTATGATCCACAGCCTCCAAGATAATCAAACTGTCAGTGTCGGGAGCTGTCGACCCCACTCCTCACACCCCTAAACGCTCGCTGCACCGTGATCCGAGGCGTCTCATCTGCTATAACTCATTACAGAAACAACAATCATTCTCTTACCCTCTGAGGATCTTCAATCATCTCCTCAACAGCTCTCCTGGAGAATCAATTATTCATGCAGATAATTAGGAGAGTCTGATAAAAAAAAAAAAAAAACAAGTAAAGTTCTCATCCGAGCTTTTTCTAAGGCTTTAAATAGTCGGAGAGTGTTTCCATGCCTAAAAAAGGAGCTTCCTAAATGACTAGGATTTATTATCATCTCATTATTTTCACTCCACGTTGGCGAAATTCAGCTGAAATCCGTATCAATACGCCTGTAGTATTGATTAGAATCACTGTGGACAGAGTGAGGCTCACATCACCGCAGATTTCACACACCACTGACAATCACACCACTGAGCCACATCATCACACCATCTTTTATCTGGACGACACTTCGATGTTACTCTATATTTGGCCTGAGGATTGTTTTGAATCTTCTCAACAGTAAAGTGAGATGAAAACAAACATAAACAGATCAGTGTGGCTCCTGTCGTCCTGTAATCAATGTAGTGACTACAAACAATGGTCCGACTCTTCTTTCACAATCTGAGCCTTAAAACCAGCCGTCAGTACTTCCTGTAACTGTGTGATGTCACAACAAAGCAGTTGGCCCAAGCCCCGCCCACCTGGGCCGACCATCCATCCTTGCAGGATTTGGTTCCTCCATGTGTTTACCTGAAATCTGCTCCCTCGTTATTATTAGACAGAGAGAGGAAAACAGTCTACACTGAGATTTAACCCATCTCCTCTCACAGATCAATCATTTGATAAAACAGCGTAAAGCTTAACTTATAACCGTCAACATCCTTCTTTCAGTTTTGCAGCTTGATATTTCATCATGGTGACTGAGCTCTTCTCAAACAAAGGAGAGGCTTTAGTCTACCTGTCTGCTTTGGATACAAATGTGCTCAGTCTGTTAAACAGGAGGACAAAAAACAGACTCCAACTTGATATCAGGCTGTGCATACAAATGAAAAAAAGTGTAAGACCGTTGTTCTGACAACCGAGGAGATGGTGGCAGGTGGGGTGGACGGTGGAGGGAGGGAGGGAGGGAGGGAGGGTGGCTGGTGCTTCAGCTGGTCCATCCATCGTCTCCTGTTTTATTTTGTGCCTGCGCTTTAAAAACAGGGCCCCTATACGTCTGCTGATACTGACATTCAGCAGGTTTCGAGGAGGTTAACCCTATCATGACTGAGGGGGAAGAAAAGACTCACACAGACCGGTTCTGTAAGTTTCCAAGAAGACACCAAGTGCTGATTGGACCCTGCTGTCATGGGGACGATCTCTGAAAGTGACGAGGAGACAAGACGTGACATTCAGATAGTAAATGATGACTGCACTTTATGATTCGCGGTAATGAGTATGAGATTAACGGAGCTGAATCTCCTCACCTCCAGCCTGACCTTTCTGACATTAATTAAAAGCGAACAGAGTTTTGAAAGCCCTTGCCCTTTCTTTTGATCATCCCAGTGCAGAAGCACATCAGAGACAACACAAAAGGTTGATCCTCAAGGAAAGGACCTTCAGAAAGCCCAAACAATAACAGACTGCAGGAGCATGAATATAACCAAGGCAACTCGGAGCGACAACAATGATCCACCTAGATACAAGCAACAGAAAATTTTTGGCATGAGCCTGTGAGAGGATTAAACAGGAACAGAAAAGTGGTTCTGCGTTTTCCCCCCCGAGGCCCTCGATTTCATTTTGTATGTCTGGTTATGTAAGGCATGAGAATATAATTGAATGTTATTGACATTTAAGCAGCAGCTCTGCTGAAACCGACTGATGAGGGTAGAAAGGGTCAGAGAAAGAGACAGCAGACGAGAGAGAGAGAGAGAGAGCACAGAAAACTGAGAACGTGACAAAACTGAAACTCAGCTACAGAGCCGGAGTATCTAGTACCTTCATCCATCAACAAGGTAAAGGACACTTATACACAATAATCTTAAAAATCAGTCATCATATCGGCTGTAGGCACCAAAATGCTCCATCCAAGAACACATACGCAAATGCTTCACTCTGCACACAACCTGTACTGGGTGTGCTGGCTGGGCCTTCGACCTGCGAACCTTCGGTGTTGACACTATGAGCTTGTAAGTAAACAGTTGCTTGTTTACAGTCCTGCAGCAACATTAGCTTTCACTTAAGTCCAATATTTATTCTCCTTTTGCTCTGGATTTGGTCTCCACCATCTCCTTAAGGAAGTGTCTGACTCTGTCGCTGCTAAATGCTGCGCCATGTTCACCAGCTGGTCTCTCATAACCAAGTCTGTCTGCTGTGAGCTGCTGAGCAGGTTGTGCATTGTGCCTGCTGCTGCTGCTGCTGCTGCTGCTGCTGCTGCTGCTGCTGCTGCTGCTGCTGCTGCCAAAAACAACATAATGACAGTGGTCAATACAACACTGAACACATGGAGTGGGCAGATTAACAGTGAACTTGAAATAACGGATGCATTAAGTGTATAATGTAAAGTGCTATAGGTGCTTCAGAGCTTTGGTAGTAGTGGGGTGTTTTCGTCCACCTCATTTACAGACAGGCCTGATGTACTTACTGTAATCAATACACACACAAACCATATTAATACTGATCAGGACAAAACACTTCCTCCATAATAAAGTGTATTATTATATGGTGGAGAAAAGTAGGTCAGTCAGTAACAATGATGGCTTGAGTTCACTGAAAACACCACCACGTGCTGTGGCTTCGATAACACTGATACTGTTTTATTACGGCTTGAACAGAAACCAATGGCTACTGTAAGCTCAACACGTGGATGAGAGAGTCCCCAAACAGGACAGGGCTGAGTCATCATCCAACATGAAACAGACAGCTGATACATACTGGGAATAAAGTTTAAAGACTGTGCCAAACAAGGACAGGAGGAACCATAAGACCAGATCTGGGACACCGGTGGTCGGAGGTGCTGATCCTGCGAGGTTGGTTTTCGGCCAAGAGACGCTAGGTGGAAGACAGGGAGCCTCCGTTCTCCCCGTAACATGTCATTTCACCATCACAACTACTCCGAAGCTGTTTAATTAAGGCAAAAATCTTCTTTAAATGAGCTCAACATCAGACACTGAGGTGTTAGCTCTGCTCTGGTTCTGGTTTGGACGGGCTTCATGTGCGATCTTGAGTCTGTTGTGCTCCAGCCAGACGAGCCTGAGCGCGACTGAGCCCTCAGTTGTTATACTAGCTATACTTAAATGCTCCAGAGTATTTTTCAACACTGACCTTTAATCCTGAGGACGGATGATACGCTGCTCGCAGTGTTTCAAATTAGAGTGTAGAGGCTGCAGTCGGCTTTTTATAAGTGTTGGTGCACAAAACTGCCAACAAAAGCATTTGTCCGTGTGTCAAAAGGAAAGCATCTCAAAGCTGCATGTGTGGAAAATGTGTGGGCTCGTTCATGCTGTTTTAATAAGAATCAAACAAAGACCAAGAAAGCAAAAACATCAAGTGGCGTTATAGCTGAGTCAGCTCTTTGTACGGAGGCTGGGACGTCCTGCATGAACGGACCGACCCCAGTGCTGACCATCGTCACCGTGGCATGCTGTCTGTCCTGAACGTAAACACACCTGCATGGATGCATCTGATGTATATAACAAAACGTCCAGCATCCTTCAGCTGCAGCTCGCGTCCTCTACAAGTGGTGCTTCTGGTTACAAAGAGACGAAGAGACGAAGGTTAATGAAACTGAAAAGCAAAGTCCGTGGACTGGTGTTGGGTCTATAAGCAGTTATTACTAGGGACGCACCGATGCAAAGAATAGTATATCGGCCCCCCCTAAAAAAGAATAAACACAGGGAAAAAGCACGTGTGAGAGGAGAATAGGAAGGAAGGAAGGCAGGAAGGAAGGAAGGAGGGTTACATAACAAACTTCCATCTTTTTAACGTGACAGGAAACATTCAGACCAGTCTACGCCAACACACACTCCTGACCAGCCACTCCCACTTCACCCAGTCTGGGACGCTGCCTGTGCGTATATGTATGATTAGTGGTAAACGTGCAGTAGGTGCAGTAATCCCCATTCATTAGTGGTAATTGCAGGAGAAAAGCTCACGTGACACTTGTGTGTCAGTGTGAGTGTAAAAGTAACACAAGGAGGATAAAAGACAAAAAAAAAAAGGGGGGGGGGGTTGACGCCCCCCCCCCCTCCTCCCTGACAATTACAGCCCCTCCGTTTCCACGCTCCGCTGCCTGCACATCTCTCATAATTGACCACAAAAGCTTGTAGCTCCTTTGCCGCCGCCACCACCGCCCCCCCTCAACACACACACACACACATGAAAAAGCATGACACTCCTGCCATTCACCCGCTAACACAGTTGGCAGGGATCCAATTATCCTCCATTGACTGCAGAGATTAATTGAAAATAACTCATTACGCTCCTCGAGGACATACCAAATGAGTCAGATCTCAATTTCAAGTGTAAGCTGACCGCAATTCAGAGGCCGTCACGAGGCTTAGGTCACCGGGGCGAGGACGGACAGACACGGAGAGCATCGTTTTAATATCTATTTATTTCTCTGCTCATTTTCATGCTAAAACAAACTGAACAAACTGAACATTGTTTTTTTTTTTTTTTGGTCTTCCTCTGGTACTTCTCCTTTCTCCTGATGATCCTGAGGTCACAGGAACATCATCATCACGCCTCTGACTCATTCATTCCTTCCCACCGCGAGATAAAGCTGGCAACGGACAGAACGAAGCTTATTGTGCTTTTAGGCCCAAGTCTGCTCGGAGCTGAACGACTGAAATGTAAATGCACAGACATGGGGAGGTTTGTCTCCGAATGTGATCCTGTCAGTTTTATCGCTGGCATCCTTCCATATAAAGCTGTCAGCTGGTTGGCATCCAATACACGGTGTAGATACAGGGTCACTGACCCCTGCTATTGATAATCTGCAGTGTGGACCGTGAGGCAAAGTTAGTAGTTGATAGATGACCTGTAATGAACCAATCAGTCGATTGCCATAAAACTGATCAACGGTTATTTATCTTATAAGTTGATTTTAAAGCGCAAACACCAGATATGTGATGGTTCCAGTGAAACTGACTGTCTGACATCTATTTTACATCTGTGGGTGTTGGTTTGTTACATAACACGTTGGCAGACATCAGCTTCAGCTCCAGGAAGCTGGGACGGACCCTTCTCACTCTTTTCAGATATTTTTTTTTAAGGCCAAATGATTGATCAGTCAATTGAGAGAATAATGTGATGGGTTTATCAATAATTAAAACGACTGTTAGACGTTAATCACCTCCTCCACAGTGGAACAGCTCCGATGAGGTCGGTACAGGTTTTAATGGGAGGCAGTGGCTGTGGTGAAAAAAAAAAAAACAGATTTACAACCGTTTAATTCAACTCGGGGTCCAAACAGGAAGTGTTACCAGATAACGAGGCCTCGGTGTGTAAACTGCCTCAAATCTCCTCCTGTTATTTTAAGATTTTAATCAATAAATCATGAAACAACCAGAGAGTCGAGTCGTCAGAGCCCGAATCCTCAGGCTTGACAGCGGGAACAGTGCATTTATGTGACAGCGCTGCTGCTCCCTTGGGGTCGGCGGGGGGGTGGGTGGGTGAGTGGCAGGCCTCATCATGGCAACTCCTGCAACCCAGACCAGCCCCTCCACCCAATAATGCAACCCAGGGTAGGGTAGGGGGGTAAATCTAGGTCAGTAGCTGGGGCACTGTCTGCACGGAGTGGATGTATGGCATGAGCTGGTGCTGGCACTGTCTCAGTTTTGCTGTAGTGAATTTCCTGTAGACTTTTACAGGTCGTTTTTTTTTACAGGTCTGCAAAACAGACTTCCAGTTTCTTCAGGGGGAAAAAGATTTTACACACTCTACGTTGTATCGCCATTAAATACAGGAACCCATATGGATGTGTTGTTGCATATAATCCTATTTTGTATTCATGGAAATTTGTCTTTGGGGGTGATTTGTGGAGGAATAACCCAAATTCAGTCCCAGTTTAATGCTTCCTTCACTCATTTGCATTGCAGAATCCTTTCTGAAGTACAACCACCCCTCCTCCTCTACGAACGGCAGCCACATGCCCCGACACACACACACACACACACACACACAGGGAAACACACACACCTTCGACAGAAAAAGAGGGCGAATTGGTAGAAAGACAGAAAAGCGGTCAGATTAACTCAGACTTATGATGGAAGCAGAGCACCGCAAAATTATGCAAAGTGTACATCTGCCCCGTGGAGCAGATAAAAGCAGGACGAAACACACCGACGCTCCGTGTCATCCCGCCTCTGTCCAAGTCAGCTGAAAAGTGGCTGAGTCAGTGGATCTCCAGACCAAGGGTGACAAAAAACAAACACAACAACGACAACAACAACAACAACACATGCTGGGTGCTGCTGTTGTTTTTAAACCCGTCTGAGTGAACTCCATGTGACTCCATGTGCACTCTGTGGTCGGACCGATCTAATGTTGATGTTCCAGACCCACACTGGCCTCCAGCCCGTCAGCGTGACGTGATCAGGGTCTCAGCAATGGAAAAATACATGTGTAAAAAAAAAAAAAAAAAACCAAGTTGTTTAATAAAGCCTTTTGAATACAGCTCGTCAGCGTCCCAGATTCCCGTCTCTGCCCTTACAACAACACGGTCGCACAACACTGAGTACCTGTCTTCTTTGGCCTGCAGGTGGTGAAGCTGTAAGAGTATTTCCTCTTAATATTATTAATGACTCAGTGGAACAAATATGCTTATCTCTGTTCCCCAGAGTCAAGGGTGATATCCCTACGTGCACAATGTAAATGCACAGTGCACTCACATGAGACCATACACAGGTAACTGTGTACAGAGCCTACAGCCGCTTTGAGGCCTACGAATGTTTGCGCCACTATGAAACCCAGTAGGAGAGACGACACTCATTTAGGAGGTGGCATCGAACAGGGGGCTCGTCTGAGATGCCAGTAGCTGTAACGTCTGGAGTAAAGCCCCCGCTGATCTCAGGCACCGGGCGAGGATTTTTCTGCCAATCTGTGAGGCAATTAGAGAGATCAGCGGTGCACAGATGTGGTCAGCGGAGAGAGAGAGAGAGAGACTGTCGGCCAGGACCAGGGTTAAGTGGCCATTTCTTCTGGACCTGGTTCAAAAGGGGGGGGGGGTTTGACCACTAATTCATTTGCCTGGGATTATTACACTTTCATCAGCACAGCTCCACAAGTAACAACCTGATGCCCTGCCTGCAGGCTGCACAGCACAGCCAACCCGCTGTTACACTCGCCTTCTCCACCTTTGTAGAGCTGTAAAAAAACACCCGAGGCCAGATATTCATCATCCTAACATATGAGCCCCAGACTGGTCCAGACCAGGTCATAAGGTGGCTCAACAGAGGTCTGGTAAAACAAATGTTCTGGGTGGTGTGAAGACCTCAGAGATCTTAACAAGTGGTTCCAGATGCTAGAAACACACTTAGAGACAGAAATCGATCGAGTCAAACTGCACACATGGATGAAAAATGACGGCTATGATCGCTCCTCGGTGTATTCGCTCTTTCTGCATCCGTGCAGCTTCTTCCACACACACACACACACACACACACACTCCCTCTCTCCCTCCCTCTCATTATCCTGCATGCATGCTTCACTGTGGCTGGATACTAATGAAGGTTAGATGCTTGGCTTCACCAGGCTTCGGCTCTATACCGTGCACAGACACCAGAGCCAGCAGCACCGTCAGTGAAAGGAGAAAGAAGGAGAAAGTCACTGCTTGGGTGATTTCCCAACCCCCCCCCCCCACACACACCCACCACCATTTTGCCAAAACCGAATGGGCCTCATCCCAATTCCAGCCGGGAGTCGAGGCTGGAGTACAGTCAGATCAAACGGCTCTCGGTCTTAAAGCGTGCGAGGCATTATAGTGCAGGTCATGGTGCTGTAATCGAGCCAGTGGACAGACCGACTGGCAGGCTTTTATCATAAACTAACAACGGCTTCACAAAGGTCCATCCAAGTTAATGCACATTGGAGGGAAAAGAAAAAAAAAAAAACCTCGGGGGAGCTGTTTGTAAACACAGCACATCGGGCTTCATATAAGAACAGTTTCAGATCCAAGTCAGCAAAAAGTAGAAGAAGAACTGAAGCCCTGCAGAACGAACAAATTCAGCCGTGTCAGCTGGGCGAGGCCGAACTCAGAGCGAAATAATGAAGTGATGATGCTTCAAAAACCTACGAGGAAAAAGCATAAGAAGCTGGTCGACCAACTCTCTCGTATCCCAGAGTCCAGCTCTGGCTGCAGACGACGAGGTGCGCACCTTTACAGCCAGCGACGCAAAACACGCCTCCCGCAGACGGACCATTTACTTCCATTCATGAGCCTGAGTGTATCTTTAAAACACAGATGCACCACGACTGTTTTTCCCCCACCAATACAGATAATCGATAACTGATACCGATAACACAACAACAAGAACAGCTATGACTCTTGTTGTTGTTTCAAATCAACTTAAAGGGCAAACAAAGTGAAAATGAGCAAAGTCAAGGCACCGCTGGCTCGTTATTGGCTCGGCTTTAAAAGTTGGCTTATGCTGCTCAACAGCTGCACTTGCATCTACAGGCTTTCACAGATTATCCAGGCCATCAAACATTAAGCAGGTTATGTTTAATATTTCATACCAGGCAACATAATAAACATCTTCTGTCTCATAAAGACACAGTCATCCCTCCAAAAGTGAACTTGTGCAACACACAGCAGTCCAGGCCTCTCTCTCTCTCTCTCTCTCTCCACTGGAGCAACACCATGTGCCTTTACAACAGAACTGGGAACTTTTTTTTTTTGTGTGTGTTGTTTGTTTTTACAAGAAAAGCAAAACAGTCACAATATTTCAACACTATTACTCAACGATGATGTCAAGTAGCCTGATTTAAACTCTTGCTTGTCCTCCACAAACCACAATAGCGAACAGATCCCGGGGGTTGGAGTGGGGCGACCAAATGAGACTATCACACTCACACGTAGCCGTCTATTTACCTCCAGCCAGAAATTCAATCCCATTACACAAAGCTCCCCAATCGTCTCTATTACCAAAGTAGCATGGAGAAGCAGCTACGGCAACTTCAGCTCTCTCTCTCTCTCTCTCTCTCCCACACACACAGTGCGGGGAAGGTGAGCATGCTAAAAGGAGAAGCGGTGTTGCCAGACAGGCCCTGGAGAGCACCAAACAATCGGTTGATTATTACCAACATGGAGTACATGTGTCACTTTGATAGCCAGGCAACCTGGCACAGATCCGTTTCCATATCTCTGACAGTTATAGGAGACGGCAGCCGTGACGCACTGTGGGGATAAATGCAGCCTTCCACCACCTTCACTGTAGTTTTTGATCCATGCACCTGTAAAACCAAACAACCACCAGTTTGAACACAGATAGTTTGTAATCTGAGCAACTTTCCAGACAAAAAAAAAAAACAACAACAACAACAACAACATCTCTCCTCCTGTCAATCCGTTTCATCAACACACTGTCAGTAAACACCTTCCACCAAACACAGGCTGCTGAGCTAGGATGCAAATTCTGTGCAGTGAAGACGCAGGGGGTGATAACGCCCCCCCCCCCCCCCCCCCCAACCGCCCCCCAACCCAACCCCCACCCTGCCTCCTTGCTATAAATCCTGGATGAGGCAGCTACAGTAGACGCTCCCCTCTTCATCACTGACAACGATGCATTATGGACTGCATTAATCAGATGTAGTCCGACTCAGAGACAGAGAGACAGAGGGGGGGTGGATGGATGGATGGATGGATACATGGGTGGTTGAGTGGGTGCATGTCGTGTGGATACTACTCACATTTATAGTACGTGTGCGTGCATGCTTGGTTGAGTGAGAGTGCGCATTAGCGTTCGTACATATGGACTGTGGCTGCAGGTATCAGGACTATTATATTAGAGCTGCCATGATTAGTTCAGTGATTCCCAACCTTGTATGTGCAACATTACACCCCCATTACCGCCGCCGCCGCCCGATCACACAAGCCTAAATTACCCTTTTATCACACCCATTTGATGGATGAGGTGGCTCCATGGTATTTCACTGCTCTGCATGAAGCCGGTGGCTGTGGTCAAGTCTGCTTAGACTCCACTACAGCCATTCAGACAGGGAGACAGAACGAGGACATCTCTGTCTTCATTTGGAGCTCTTCTCCCCTCTTTTCTACTGCTCCTGTGCACATCTAACTCAGGATAGTGGAAAACATGAGTCAGGCGACCACAGTCGGCCTGTTATTGTGACAGTGAGATCAGCGTTAATCACATTTGTAATCCTGTTTTCCTCCAAAACACAACTGCCTCAGATGTGTGCGTTATGAAATCACAATTTCCATTTGAGCTGTGCTTCACAGTCGTTCACGTATTTGCCCTTGGTGTCTGCAGGAAAATACCCCCCTGGATTATCT
The DNA here is from genome assembly GCA_021432705.1 of Caranx ignobilis. NCBI lineage: Eukaryota > Metazoa > Chordata > Actinopteri > Carangiformes > Carangidae > Caranx > Caranx ignobilis. The sequence continues at coordinate 1,900,226 of JAFHLA010000010.1, read as the reverse complement.
GATCCACAGCGAGGGTGTCAGCAAACACTGCGATTTGACAACTGCAGTTATTCTACAAGCTAAAAAAAGGCCAAACATGTGCACAGATGTGCAGCTTTCTCACTTCTCCTTGTCATTTTTTTGGTGATAACACAGTGAGTATGGTTGGATTTAGGGGGCTGACTGTAGCTCAGACAAAACTATTGACTCTTTTCTGTTATTCTACAGACCTGAGCGACAAACTGCAGATTAATCAATACAGAAAATCATCATCACTTGCAGCCCCATGTGAGAGCATGCAGTGTGTGTGTGTGTGTGTGTATGTGTGTGTGTTTGGACTGAATCCATGTGTGTGCAGAGTTGTGGGTGCAGCATGGCATGGAAACATGGGATTTAGGAGTATTGTGTAAGACTCTGCTGCATGCAACTTCCAACATTTGTGACTGATAGGAGATAATCTGCAGTATGTCACCCACCCTCTGTCTCACCACTGCCACAGCCGTGAAAAAGGGGGAAGTTGACGCGCATGAGGAAGGAGAATAAACTTACCTCCCCAGCTCGTCTCGGATTTCATAAAATTCCTCAACATTTTCCTGGTTGAAAATAGTCATGATGTCCAGGGGCACGTCCTCTTCTCTTAACCCCCCCACACCACCACCACCACCCTCGTTACTCCGACCACGCAGGCTTGTCCACGGACGCGGCACACACACCACACCGGCGTCTTCACAGCGGCACCATCCCCTACCAGGAGCCTCCGGTCTGGGCAGGGTTACAGCCAGCAGTCCTCCTCATGTTGGGGGGCTTCCGAGGAGGCGGCGGAGAAAGGGAGTGGGAGAAGGGAGGGAGAGAGAGAGGGGGAGAAAAGACAGAAGCGTTAGAAATCTGGCTGGTGTAGATGGTGTTAGGTTCGGGGTGGGTGGGAAAGGTGGGTGTTCAGTCAACAAAAGGGGGGGGGGGAGCAAAGTGACGGGGAATGAACCTGCACCTTCAGGGCGACGTCACGACTCCTGGAGCTGATCCGTCCTCCCTGTCCCTACTCTCTCTTCCCAGGTACCGGGCTCAATTACAGCTAAAGATAATAGCAATATAACCATAAGTATGTCACCACGGGCGGGTTAGGAATGCAAATAACCCCCCAGGAAAGCTTGGTGTAGCCATGGGAAACACGCCAAACCTCCTCCTCCACCACCACCACCACCACCGCCGCCGCCGCCTCCTCCTGTCGGTCCGGCGAGGAAAGTCATATCGTTAGCCCCGTCTCCTCCTAATAACGACCCGGGAGGACCCGGACAGGTGTTCAAGCTTGGTTTAACTGTGTTACGGAAAACTCACAACCCTTAAAAGGTTAATTTAACCTCCAAACCTTTGAGCTTTTCCTCATTTAAATCCCGTTTTATCTCCTCGTGCAGCCTGAGATACTGAGACTCATCCACAGTAACGTTAGCTAGTAGTAGTACGTTTGTTTGCCCCAACGTCAACGGCTCCTTCTGGATGCGATATCTTACCAAAAAGAAACAACTGAGACAAATTGTGTGAGCTGGTGCTGCTGCTGGTGGAGGAGGAGGAGGAGGAGGGGGGAAAAAAGGCCGTGAAGTATCTTACAGTTGTTGCCTACCGGTGTGTGTTCCGCTCTCAAACGTAGCCGAGATTTCATGCGTGTTTTGCGGGAGCCTGTGTGTGACCCAGGTCTGGCTCACGGAAGACAAAATGCTGGGCTCCACGGGAGAAACGAGCGTTAACAATGTAAGGCAGTCTGGTCCCGGCGCCGCCTTCCCGGTCTGTGGGAAATTACACCACTCAGGTTCCGAGTTCGGAATGTGAACAAGATCTTGCTTTTGTATAGTTCACGTTTAACCGTCTACTGACACCACATAGCTATGATTGGAAAAAGACATATAAATATAAGCTGTGCGCTGTCACGTTAAACTTCGCTGTGTTTGCTAACCGGAATCTTCAGAAAACGGTCTTTTGCGATCAGAGTATGAAATTACCGATTTTTTTCCCGCCGTAAATGCAGCGTCAGTGTAAGTGAATTGGTGGAGCTGCTTCTGTCGCACGAGGGCAGCAAAGCTTTCACTTTTATTTTAATCACAGATAAACAGAGGAGACACAGTTTTGGCACAGTTTCTTAATTAAAACGTGTTTTATCATTGAGTTATTTATTTTGTTTTGAAAACACATCATTAAGAAAAAAAAATCAAGATCCAAGACAATTTTCTGTTCTTACATTGAACCAAATCTTGAACCAAACTATAACCTATAATATTAGGCTATGACTCCATCCTTTTATATCATGTCTTTCTTAAATTATAATTTTGGACACTTTTACTTTTGATACTTGTGTTACATTTGGATATTAAATGGCAAGACTTTAAGTATTTTCTCACTGTTGAATTACTTTTTTTTTTTTTACCTAAGTAAATGATCTGCACATTTCACCTTTCACCACTGCACGAGATAAAGGATGATCCAGCATTGCTTCCTTGTAGTTTTAAACCTGTTGCTTCAGTGAATGAGTGTCACACTCATGATGTTAAATTTGAATGGCTACCTCAGGCGTGACAGTAAATGATTCAGAGAGAAACCATCCATGATCCATCCATCCTTTTATCCATTAGGACATTATCTAAAAACTTATTATCCCCTCCAGGGCCACGGGTGGCTGGAGCCTATCCCAGCATGCCCTGGGAAAGAGACAGGTCGCACCCTGGTTGATTTACCGAAAAACAAACTTTGCAAATTAGAGCAGGAGCCCCCCCCCCGCGGCTGACCTTTGACCCTCTGGGACTCATTATGACTTTGATTTGTATTGTACGTGCTCAGTCAAGGAGGCGAAGCGTTGATCTGGTCTGGTCTCTCTCAGACGTCGACACTGTAAAGATGTCGTGTAAAACTCGGTTCACTCTCTCAACTGCCACTGCACCAGACACAACATATCTGAATCACATGACAAAGATATTGATCTCTATGTCATATTAACGGGGAATATACTGTAAGTCATGACACAAAGTGAATATTTATTCAACACAAACAAAATAATGTGTCACAACTATGTCATTTTACATAGAAACTATATTAATGGAGCTTTTTTCATTATTCACAAAGCTCTTATTTTGAAATTGAAGTCGCAAATATGATTTTGACCCTGTTTATCCCACCTGAATCTGTTTGGATGGTGACAGTCCAATCACGAAGCGGCGTCAGAGGGCAGGTAGTTTCAGTGAAAATAAAACCTGTAAAACCATTTTTGCATTTTCATGTTTACATTCTTGTGTGTGGAGGCGTTCAATGACCTTATTGGACTGAAAAACTGAAAACTTGTTTGACTAACTTGCCCTGCAGTGGATCCTATTCAAATGCAATAAGCAAAACATATTGAATTTCCATTTGCATGTCACCACGCTCTGTCGGGGGGGTTACAAAAGAAAACGAAAATGCAATTTTCTAACAATTCAAAGTCTCAGTTTTGAAATAACCAGTTTAGTTGGTACATTTCAGCCTGATGAAGGTCGCTGTCAGGTGCTGTCCTGACAGGTGTGGCTCATTTGCAGAGCATCTGCATATAATGTTGCGTTTGAGCCCTTGTTTTCTGCACTAGTGTTTCAGCACAATAAGATTTTTTCAGTCCTCCACACCTAATTGGAAACATCAGGTGTGTGTGTGTGTCTGTGTGTGTGTAGTGTGGCTGCTGCTGCTGCTGCTGCTGCAGTGTGAAGGAGCATTACACCCTCTGCTGGTGATGAACTATACACATACAGTGTGTCAGGGCTTGATTAAACAGAGGCTGTGTTTTACTAATGAGTATCAGCACAGTGGGAGGGGCTCTGGTGGGACAGGTGACCAGGAACCTGATGGTCCCTCGGGCTGAGCTCCAGAGATCCTGAGTCAAAGTATCACGTCCGGTTTCTCCCAGAAAACAGAGACAAGACAGGTTTGTTGATCTTTTTTTTTTTTTTTTAATTGCAGTATAAAAATTATACAAAATGGTTATTAGGTCAAAAATCATTGGATTTTTTTGTCATTTCTGAGAAACAGTTACGTTACAGTTTCAGTCATCAGGGGCAACAGATATAATGAGAGGAATATTGATAGATATTGATAGTTAATTAGTCTTCATGGCTGCCTTTTATTTTGAAAAGTACCACAGTAATACTGGACAGCGAGGGCGTAGCAGTAGGGTGTAGGGTTCGTCTCTGCACAATCTGCATCATGAGTTCATTTTCTCTTGCACATTTTAACATGTTTTACTAATGAAAACGAACGACGGTCATGTGACCCACATACATGAGCTGTGTGATTTGCATATTTATCTGCTGCTGTGTGGCTGTAAATGTGGAGCTGTGTGTGTGTGTGTGTGAGTGAGTGAACAGTTTCACACACATGCAGCAGATCTTTCTTCTGCATATTCAGACTGTGAAATATTTCCATTAAAGAAAACAATGAGATGTGTTATCAGTGGTGAACCGCAGCTCCACCACACACACTCAACTCCAGCATCAGATTCAGCTCGATAAGAAGCAGAAGCTTCACTCTGACGCACAAACACCTTCAAAATAAATCTTTGGTTCATCAGCAGAGTTCGTACATTCATCACACTGTGGGAACAAACATTAAAGCTTCTTCAACATGTTCAATTGTGCAATTTAAGGAACCAAATTCATTTGGACTCTTCTATAAAGCTTCACACACTGAATAATGAACTGTTTGACAGCGTGTGTGTTATAGGCTAAAAAAAAAAAGCAACATAAAATGGAGCTGGAAGAGAGAGGGGCTACATTTCCAAGTTTAAAACTGAGGATTTTCAAATTTAAAGTCTCAAATTGCCGAAAAAAAATCTTGGACATTGAGAAGTTAAAAGAAATTTTCAAGAAAAACCTCTGTTAATCAAGGTCAGAACATGTCTCTACACTTTGCATGGTTGGAAGAGCCACAGGTGTCATGATGATGATGATGATGATGATGATGATGATGATCTATGTGGTGACTCTGGGCTAAAATAACAAGTGATTCCTTATTGCTAAGTCCAACTGAAAAGTTGAGTTTGATAAAATCACTTCAAGTGTAATACAAACGAACGTCTGTCCAGCCCTGCAAAGTGTGAACATAAACACACACGTACACACATCAGAGAACATGCACTTTAACATGTGATGGACTCAATACACTGTTTGCTGCTGCATGATCTTAACATGCAATATCCTCTTTTTAATAATGTGAATTTGCCTATTGTGAATCTTTGATTCATCGCTGCTGTGTCTTTCACTGTTGTTTCTGTGTTGTTGTCTTTTTAATATCTTTTCTGAACAGCACCGCATCTGAGCGTCTCTACCACACGTTCTCAACGCTAAAGATTTTCTGATTTCCATTTTTTCATATAAATTTCCAACCTCAAAACTTAGCCCGTCTCTCTACCAGCTTGTTTTTTTTTTTTTTTACTCCCTCAATGGCCTTAATATGCCATCGTGAAGTTAAGCTCCTGATTTTATCACTAAAACAAAGGGGAAAAAAAACCCTGACTGTATAAAACACAACAACACGATGTTTCCTGTGTTGCATAAAGCCTTGGTTTTTTTCCATCATACATTCTTGTCATTATTATTTCTGAAATTTCTTTTATCATCAAGGCACCGTCTGAGTTTTCTAAAATTTCAGGTCAAGTCGATACAAAGTTAAAAGAAAAAAGACGTAACGAGTCAAATAAAAAAGCGACAATTTTATGTGTCTTTACAAGTCTGGTTAGAAACGGTGACTCAGCTGATCGTCAGACAGAAAGTAACAGTAGTGAAAGCGAATACATAGATTTTCTAATATATATGTGATATACTGATTTTTAAAATGAGGTATGAATCATCTGAGCTCTGACCACAGGCGTTGACATAACGACGTGTGGGCGAACATGAACCCAAACATGTCTGTGGATGGGTTTAAAGACAACGTCCAGTCTACTCTGTAGTGTGTGTGTGTGTGTGTGTGTGTGTGTGTGCAGCTACAGTACGATAAACCTCTGAAACGCAGGTAGATGCTGGTTGATTGATGTTACAGCGAACAACAGATTAGCTCCTCCACAGCCGTGCAAAAATCAAACAGCAGCTGGATGATGGCGACGGAGACCTCGTGGTGCGTTTGAGGCACATTCTGGTGCAGGTATTGATCGAAACGCAACACGTGCGATACAGTCGGGTTACAGGTTCGAAACCATCCTGCAGAAGATTTGGTGCCACTTTGTAAAAAGACATACTTTATAAATTGCTCAGGAGTTAACTGATGACTTGGTTAATAAATCCACAGATCAGACACAGGACGGTACTTTGGTTCTCACTACCCTGTTTCAGAAGTGTCTTCAGTGTAGGATTACTTTTTTGGATGCTTATCATCTCTGAAGTCCTGTCTGCAGATTTATTTATGACACAAACAACCAATGAAGAGGCTTTGAAGAGCTTTTTAAAAAGCTAAATGAAGAACAAGTTGCACAAGCAAAGACTCACTACAGGAAGTTTTCACAACCTGATGATCCGACAATAACTGCTCATCTCTGTTCTGTTACTCAACCACACTGTGTCTGACTGATATTAACACTATTACTTGTGATTTATAATCCCTCCAGATACAAAGCACGTCTCATTACACAGTGGCACCGATGATTATTACTTAAATATCGCTGTCACATGTGACACAGACGAGTAACATCATCGTCGGCATATTTGTTGAACCTCAACTTCATTTATGTGTCAAAGCAGAATGTAAAAATGAAAATCCATAATGTCTGTTAAAAAAGCTGGATGGTCCCACGATGCTGAATATTGATTTTTTTTTTCTGCACTACTACTGAGAGTATCAATGTTTATGATCTTTCAAACATCTCCCATCTGCCAAAGTGCTAACTGCTTAAACAGCATTTCAGATAGGAAAATAAAATGCTTAAAAAAAAAAGAAGGTACAAAATTCAAATGCAGGTTGTCGTCTGTTCAAAGCTGCTGCCGTTCATCCGGACTCCCAGAGTTAACACGAGTCTGGGAGTCTGTAAACATGATGACACTTTCTCCTTCTCCGTTTCCTTTCCCTTCTGTGGTTTTTCCTGCTGGAAGATGAATCACTCTGTTTCTGTTTCAAGTGCCAGAGACGTTTCGTTCATCTGTTTGTTCTGCATGAGCCATGTTTGACATGAGCACTCATGACAAAACCTAAAGGCTTCTCTGCACCCATCAGAGGAGGCTACAAATTTTTTACCGTAGTTTCCTTTGATGACCCTTCAAAATAAAACGCTGGCAGCAGAAGTCACGTACGTTTCAGACCACGTCTTGGGCGACAGGGTGGATGAGATCCAGGTTTTGGAAAAAGCTCTGGAGAACCCAAGCAGGTGTGGAGAACCCGACACTCAGCGGTCCAGGTGTCGTGTTACTCCTGTCTATCAGAGGTTGGAGTCTTTGATCGTCCTGTACATCTGCAGCGACGTCACCACCACGTCCTCCGCCTTGACGTTCTGGGGGCGTCCCGTCGGGCTGTATCCAGCCGATCGTCCCATGGGACTGAAGCCTGTGGTGGTGCGGCCCATGTTCAGCCCCGAAGACCGCGTCACGGCCGGACGTCGAAGGAACCGGCCGGATGTCACCAGGTCGCCGTAGCCCTGCGCGTGTGAGAAGGCGTAGCCTGAGCGGCGGGAGCTGGTGCGGCGCATGCGGGTGCGTCGGGTCGGAGGGGAGGGGGCCAGTTTGGTCCGTTTCACCTTGAACATCACCTGAAAGTGTGGGCAGATGGTAAGAAGCGTACTGGGAGGAGGTGCACACTGTGGAGCAGTGGCAAGAGAGCCAAGACATATTAAACTTTGTTTTATCGCCATTCAATATGATGATGCTCAGGCAAGTATGGAGTTACAATGAGTGTTTTCTTTTCCTCTGAGTAAATACTGTGGCCATTTATTTGCAGTGGACCTCACAGATACAACATCCTTGGTAACTCAAAGTCAGCAGGTGTACAGTAGAGTGCCACGTGTGGAGTCGTACCTTGTCGTTGATGGTGGGGCAGACCTGAATCAACAGGAAGCGGTAGGTGACCACGGGAAGGATGCACAGCGTGGAGGTGAGGAAGATCGTCAGCCAAACGTTCGGCTGGTTCAGAGAGTTCCTGGCAGTTCCTGGATGATTAACACCAGCATTACATACAGACACAAAGATCAAAGCCAGCCATTTCAAATCTAACTTTAACAAATCTTGTTTTGCATTTTCCCAAATTAACTGCTCAAATGCACCAGTGCACGTTTTCAGTGCAGGTGCTAATAAGCTCAAGGTGCAGAGAATGAGGCTGTCCAAAATAGGCTTGTTTGGCCTTGTGCACACACGCCACTGATCAAAGCCTGCTTTGTTGTCTGCTTTAGTTGTAGACCAGATGTTTTGCTTGTGCAAACACACCACATGCAAATGCAGCCGGCCCTTCTCTAAAGTGAATTCACACTCGAGTTAACCTTAACCACTCACCTATAAAAGGGAAGGCTGATGGCAACATGAGAAACATGCCGTTACTGTACATGGTGAATGTGACAGCAAAGTACATGGTCAGGCTGCCCAGGACGAAGAAAGCATTGACCGACGTCCAGTACGACATCTCCAACCCCAACTACAGACACACAGGAGAGAAAACAACTGTTTTTATTCCAGGCCTCATGAATACAGGAGACAGGATTACCCAGAAGAAACGGCTCCTCATACCTGGATGCTGACAGCGAACAGCAGACATGTCTGGGTCAGCAGGGCGAAGGACTGGTAGTCAGCGATGTCCTTGCCGTCGTCCCTCACCGTGTCTTGCATGGCTGCGTAGGGGATGAAGAAGAGCACCAAGGAGCTGTAGCAGCTGTGGAAGGCACACTTGAAGAAGGCCTTCTTACTGAAGTACAGGTTCAGTTGACCGGGGACGTAGAGCTGAGGATACTGGAAACTGTACTTGCAGTTCACATCCTGACCAGCAGGTGGAGACAAAGGCATTAGGTTTCTGTTTCTTTTTTTTTTCACAACACCATCAACTTTATGTTACAATAAAACATGCTGAACTCGTATGTTTCTATAAAAGGTGATAATGTTAGTCGAACAAATTTACTCAAGTTTTATGGTACAAACATTCAGCTTTTTGAACCACCCTTAAATGTGTTTTTTGTCAAAAGCCCTCACTTTTCTGTGCTGTGGCATCTTTGAGAGCACTTCAAACACTGTATACACACCTGCTGTGATTTTAACCCAGACATGTGACAGCTACACTGGGCTTAGTGAAGAAAGAGTGAGCTGCAGCCTCACAATAAGTCACTGATATACTGAAGCTCCTTCAAAGCAGCTCACAGCTACTCTTTCCCCCTCTTCACCTGGATGTGGTGACCTTGCTTCCTACGCTTGTTTCCCATGTTAAAAAACACTTAAACCCTCATACACTGTAATTCCAGAGTAAAAAGTGTTTGCTGCATTAGTTACCTGATCAAACAGACTCATTCCCAGTACAGGTAATGCTGTGTACACCAGATTGTAAAGTGTTATGAACCACTCATCATACACCGTCTGAAAAGCAAAGTCAAAAAAACAGAGCAGAAACTTTGAATTTCTCATTCATTCATGACAATTTTACCCATCTTCACCTGCACTGCTGCTCCTCGATGGCTCACCTGTGCAGAGAATCCGCAGAAGAAGGCGTACCAGAAGTGCACAAAGGTGAAGGTGAAGTTCTTGTAGAAGAAGTAGCGCAGGAACTTGCACATGCGCAGGTAGGACCAGCGGCCGTGCACCAGCAGGAGGTGCTGCAGGAAGCGGAACTGGGCGAAGGAGAAGTCGCTGGACAGCACAGCCTGCATGCCCTCCTGGCCTGAGATACCCACACCGATGTGAGCCGCTGGGTGGACACAGATATTTGAGTCAGTCTTTTGTTGTCACTGGTATCAGGCAACAAATGTGGTAAAGATACCTGACTACCGCACCAGATCCTCCAGAGTATATTGAACTGTTACAGCTAACACATGAGCAGCAGACACACAGCAACATCACCCCTGATCCAGAGCTTTGTTTCTGTCCACCTGGCTGGTGCAAGTTCAACTTTTCCCCACATTTAAATCACATGACTTAGTGGATGCATGACATCCAAAGACATACATAAGTGGTTTGCCTCTCGATCATTAAATGCAGCCCTCGTCAGCCCACGGCCATTGTGATGGATGCAATCTCTCTGGTAATTAGAAGTGATCACAGTGGCATCTCTTTTAAAAAGGAGCAGGAACATCATCATCATCAATCTCCTGCTGGCACCTTTGATCATGCTGACGTCGTTGGCTCCGTCTCCGATGGCCAGTGTTACCGCCTGCTTGTACTTTTTGACCAGCTCGACCACCTGAGCCTTCTGCAGAGGAGTCACCCTGCAGCAGATCACCGCTTTACACATGCACGCCGTTCTCAAGAACTCCATGTCCATGCTGTGCTCCAGGGCGTAGGCCTGAGGGAGGAAAAACAGAAAGTGATGACAGGAAGAAATTACATAACAGCTGGAAAATAACACTGCAGTGTTCACAAGTGCAGATGCATGTGGTGCTAAAATACAAGTAGGAGGTAATAAACATGACAGAAGCTTAGCAGCAGACAGGCAGTAAAACTTTATGACTTTGTATTGACCACAGAGTCATACCAGACTGTGTCCGTTGATAACCAGGCCGTACTCTCCATTCACCACCTCGTCTGCGAGCGCTTTCACACCTTTACCCAGAGTCCTCGCTGGCAGAAATGCAGAATCCACTGCATCTGGTTTCATGCAGGTCCTGGCATTTCTGTTCCACAAAAAAACAAAACAAATTTTTTTGTTATGGTCAGTTCATGAGGAAAACAGATGCTCACACTCAGTCTGAACTGAAATCAAATTTTTTGGGACCTCGCCCTGACCTCAGCTCCTCCCTGACGTCCTCCGGTGAGTTGCCTGAGATGATGAAGACCTCAGTCATCTCCTCTCGCAGTAAGTTGCATGAGTAACCGATGTTTTCTGCCGTTTCTGTGACAGAAATAAACTACATCAGTAAGCAGAAAATAACCAGAGTAACGAGATGCATCAGAAAAATAAAGGTTAAATGTTACACAAGGAAGAGCAAATAGTGGACAGTGATTCTACATGATGTTCATCCCAGGATCACTTATGTCAATGTGTGACACGATACTGGAAACATATAAACACTGAAATATTAAATACATCAGGTTTTTATTGACTTGTGTGTGACAGACTTGGTTGCAGTGACCTCACGGTTAGTTATTAGTCATTAAAGAAACTGCACACTCTCAGACTGTTTAAAATATGAAACAAAGATGGCCGACTCTCCATCCATCCATACCTTGCTTGTCTCCGGTCAGAACCCAGATGTTGATGTCAGCCTTGGCCAGCAGCTCAATGGTCTGGGGTACTCCGTCCTGTAACTTGTCTTCAATGGCTGTGGCTCCGAGCAGCTGGACACATGTGCAGTCAGATCAGTCAAGTCAAACAAACAGAGATCCAGTTTTACAGAATCAGCTTCAGTGGAACATGAGTCGTACCAGCAGGTCCTTCTCAATCTCCTCGTACAGCTCGTCCAGTTTGCTCTCACGGTCGTCCAGCGTGGTGCTGGCCTCGTGGTGGCGCTGTTGCCATTGGTTGAAATACTCTTCATCTAGATCCTTATAGGCCAGCACCAGTGTCCGCAGACCCTCTCCTGCAAACTCCTGCAGACCGACAAGAACAATGTCACATGGGAAAACACTACACACACATATAAACAGAGTAAACCAAAACCTAATATTCCCTTAAGACATAAACACAAGTCACAGTCGTGTATAAAGTTTGTGATCTATGGAATAAACTCCAAGAAGAGAGCAGTCACACACACAACCAGAGAATGAGCCATTTATAACTTTACAAGACATAAGAGAGAAATAAACTGAGAGGAGATAAACAGAGAGATAAATTAAAGGATGGCAGAATGGGAACTCAGAGGAGAAGGAGAGGAAGGGGACTAATACAAACAGGATGGTTAGCATTAGAAACAGTGCTGCCAATTAACAGAGAATTAACGGCAGCTATTTTTGATCATCAAATAATCACTGGAGTCGCTTTTTAGGTAAAAATATTAAACACTTTCTGTTTCTAGCTTCTCAAATTTACACAGTAAACTGGTCATCTTCAGATTCTGAACACATTAGGATGAGATGTCAATCTGTGGAGAAGACATCTACACAGTACGTGTCCACAGTCAAATGTCACTTACATTAAGGTGCTCTGTGGTGACGTCCATCAGCTTGCTGCAAGACTGATGCAGCCTCTCGTAGATGATTGTGTCTGCACCTTTACAGTAGAGGGAGAGCTTCCCCTCTGGACTCCGAACTGTACAAACGTGCAACAAACACACAAACACACACACACAACAGAAAAGAAGTTATTTTTATTTGCAAGAAAATAAAACAAAGAATGATCTTGTTTATGCCCCAAAACTGTCAAAAATGTTTGGATGATGAATGATGAAATCACAACATTATTTACCAATGACTGACATCCTCTTGCGGACGTTGTTGAAGTCGAGGATGGCCAACAGCTCGTAGCTACGCTGCGCTCCCATTTCCACGATGCAGACGCTGTCTGGTGTACGTGAGCGGAAGACAAAGCCAAAGTTTCTGGCTGCTGTGACCAACGCTCCCTCATCTGGAGACTGGGCCTGGTAGAAAAGTTCACCTGGAAGAGGAAAAAGCTCCTTTATTGGTTTAGTTTTCACTTCCTGCTTTTTTCAATTGTTTTCTTAAAAGAAAACATTTCTTATTCCATTTCTCTTTCCAGGACACGCTATCGCTAAAACTCTAAAGCAAAATTTCCCATGTGTTTGATGTTGCTCACATGCTCCTCAGAAACACTGACCTTCTTTCTTCTCCTCGGCCATGACCGTGTGGCAGAGGGCCAGCAGTCTGAAGAAGGCGTGCACCTCAGGGTTCTCCAGCTTCACTGCCTCCACCAGGGCGTGGTCGTAGAACATGAAGCGAGGATCGGCCAGAGGGTTGAAGGAGAAGTCCACCGTCTCTGTGTGCTGGAGAGACAACAGAAAAAGTCCAGCGTCACTGTTTCCACCTCTGTGGTCAAGTACACAGTGGGTGTATTAGATTTATGACGGTGAGATAATGATCCACCTGAATTCTTCCAAGGAAAAAACAAGTCATCTAACTTGATGTAATCCAGTGAAATAACTGTAACACTTCTAACAATACAAGAGTATTTTTCATGGAAATCCCTGTGGTGTTGGAGAGATTCACAGAGGATAAGGAGAGGCTGTTGCAATCTTAAAGGAAGTTGTGGGTGTACCCTCGAGGTTGTTTCCATCACATGGTACAAATCTCAAATCAGATTGATGCTGCCTGCTCTTGGTACCAGGTGCTGGTTTTTCCTCTGCAGACAGCACCCTCTCAATGTTCTGTTATCTTTATGTCATCTTCAGAGTGGCACAGAGACGAGCAATCAAGATGGAAAATCACACTGTACTGCCTCAGATGAATGAACAGGGTGTGGTTTTGCAGGTTGCTAATAGGACTGTACGTTACATGAGCGGCGTGCACTCGTTTGGCCGTTTAAAAGTGGGTCATATCAAGTAAAAACCAGGTATCGATGCAAAACCAACAAAAAGGCATCAAAGTCAAGCTGAGCTGTCATACAAACAACCCTAAATTTGCTGTTTTGGAGTGAGGAGGTTTTGTTTTTACTTCACCACATTCCAACTCACCTCAGTAATTTCTAGTCTTTGGCCGGCGTAGTCGTACACATCTCCTGCAAAGAGGAGGAAAGTGATGAGTCATCTTCGTTCCAAAAGGTTAAAACAATACAGAGAAAGAATGAAGTATACTGAAACACAGATTGCACCTGTTATACATATATACACTATCACTGAAGTACCTCGAGCAAACAGCTAAGCTCATCACCAAGGAATATTCCCTGTGGAGCTCCTCACAAAGAGCGGATGAGCCCACAATGTGTGTTTGCAATCAAACAAATGACTATTCAGTTTCCTGTTATGTACTAAAGAATCCTTCAAACAATCCCAGTGCAGATTGTCACTGAGTCTTACCGTAGGATTTGCCGTTGATGGAGCATTTGTTGAAAGTCATGATGTTCTGGGTCAGCGTCCCCGTTTTGTCACTGAAGACATACTTGATCTGGCCCAGCTCCTCGTTCAGGGTGGTGGTCCGAGCCTCGGCTGGGGTGTCATTGCGAGAGTAGTACATGTTCCTGTCCCACTCGATGTAGAAGCTGTTCCCCAGCCGGATGATCTCCACACTGACACAACAAAGACAGCACAAACATGTTTACCGTCTGAAGACTTTGCACCGCTCTCACTTGTTGTTTCATATGTGTAAACACACACGTTGTTACCTGACATATAGAGAGATGGGCACCACAGTATTGAGGATGATGACGTAGGACCAGAACGTGAGGAAGGCAGAGAAAGCAGCATTGTTGCCATCTTGTCTCGGCAGGAAGACCGTGAACTGAGAGCCTTCGTTCATCTCCCAGATCCAGTTTCCTATGGCCAGGATGGTGCACATGAAGGCCAGAACACCAAAGATCTGCAGGGAGAGGACAGAGAGACACAGATAGAGGTTAAGATAAGTAAACACATCCACTCGTCCAAGAAGACAGACAGCTGCTCAAATTTACAGCTTTTTTGTAAATGTGTTAAGGGTGAAATCTGTAATCTTGAGAAATCTTGAGAAAATGGGAACCTGGTCTTTCGACGCCAAACAAACTGTGGATTTTGTATAAGTGAATGAATTGTGATATAGAAATGAATGGAAACTCCCATAAAGCAGCAGTCTTTAGTCTTCATGCTGCCATGTCAGTCTCATTCTTGTGATTGTAATATCTCAGTAACACCCTGACAGAGCTTCTTCAAATTTGGCAAAAACATTCAACAAACTGATTCTATCTATCAATCATTCCAGATAAATGAATGCAATAGAAGAACTGAAATTTTAAAAGCATTTTTATAGAGTTTTCAAAGCTTCAATAGCTCTGCAATTGAGAAATGACCTGAGAATTGACAGACTAAACAACATGGAGGACTCACACATAGGACGAGGACATTCATGAGACGGTCTATACTGGTCCTCTTGAACGTGCTCTTCCCACAGTTCTGCATCAGCTTTGTCTCTGGACCTAAAAAACAAAGTAAGACCTCACATAATGTCCTCTAGAGACAGATAATCAGAAAAAAAAGACACCCTGACTCGCCCCCCCCCCTCACCTCCAAACAGCACCAGTCCGAAGCACCACTCGGTGTTCCTCAGGGTGCAGCCTCGCAGCAGGATCTTCTCGTTGTCCAGCGGGTATTTCTGACCGGCGTACGTTAGTGTTCCTGTGAAGCGGTCGAGCCGGTTGTTGGGGGGTTCGCAGCGTACCTCGCCTAGGATGTACAGGAGGTTTGAGAAAAACAAAGCCACTGTCAAAACCCCTCTGCATTTATGGGATCACATTTTTATTTTTATTTTTTTGCACTTTTACCATTGAAATCTGCCAGTTTTTCAATATTGTCTCCGAGGTCTCCGGTCACCGGCAGGGCCTGTCTCACCTTCAGGTTAGTTTCTCTGAGGAAGAAGAAGAGAGATAAAGAAGAGGACAATGAGGAGAGACAGATAAAGTTTAAACAAAGGGAAGATGAAAGAGAAAATGACAGGGATGAGGAGGATCAGAGAAAGAGGATAAGGGAAGGATGAAGAGAAGCAAAACCAGATGACCACAAAAAGGTAGAGGAGTGAGTGAGCAGTGTAAAAAGTAAGAACACCTGTTATGACTTTGGCTCTGAGTTTAACACGTGCAAATGTGATAATATAAAGTAAAAATAATAAAATAAAATAAATCACAGTTAACTGATCTTAATCTCTGTGAGACTGTCTGTTTGAATAAGAGGATTTAATAGTTATTCTAAACACAAAGAAGAGACTGACCCGTCCAGCTCTGCTGTCTCGATGTACACCAGGTTGAGTGGCTCACTGCTGGAGAGCAGCAGCAGGTCGGCCTGAAACGACACAGAGGTTCATCACTAAAACATGTTGATGGGTTATCAGTATGAGGAGCAAATATGAAGACGACACTGAACTGGGCTCAGAGCGTGAATTAGAAGAAGACCGGCGGTTTCTTGTTCACCACACTGTTGAAACTATCTGCAGCAGGAGGGCACATCCTG
Organism: Caranx ignobilis; assembly: GCA_021432705.1. Lineage (NCBI taxonomy): Eukaryota > Metazoa > Chordata > Actinopteri > Carangiformes > Carangidae > Caranx > Caranx ignobilis. The sequence goes on along the minus strand of JAFHLA010000010.1, from coordinate 1,884,049 downwards.
TTGATGTATGATCAATAACAAGAGCAACAACATAAATGCAGTGAGCTCTGACAATAATAACATAACATCCCGTGTTTAATAAACTCTCTATCAAAAAATCTCTAGTCAAGTGTATGTTTATGTGTATGAGTGTATGTAACTGAAATAATGTGCTTAATAATAGAGAATAACATGTTTTTTAGTTTACTCACCGTGACAAACTGGTTGTTTTCCAGTTTGATGATGTCTCCCACTTGGACGTCCATCCATTTCTCGCTGCGTAGTCTGAGAACAGGAAATAGGGTGGTGAGTGGATGTTTGGACCAAAAAAGTGTCCGAGGGACCATAAATAAGCGCCTAAAAACCAAGGTCAGTCTCATATCAGTCACTTTTCCTTCACTGCGTGTTCCTGCCAGTTTCCTGTATTATCTGTCCCTGTGTTCGTCTGCCAATAACAACAAGACGTTTCAACAACCTGGCTGATACACAAACATTTGAGGGTTTTCCGTTTTCATGATCCAGTCAGCGCCATTGCTTCAGATATGAGCAATGAGACACTGTTTACTTTACCTCTGACAAGCTGACACTCTGTATGTAAACTAATAATCATGACAATTGGCATTTACACGTCTGTCAAACACTTGACCTAAAAAGGAAACGGAGGAATCTCTTTATAAACAGACATTTTTTTCTGTGACTTTATCTGATGAAGGTCTGAAGACTGTTAAAAATCTCATATTGTACAAAGTGAAACGTCCATATTGTTTGATTATAGATTATATTATATTCTAGTTTCTATATTAATACTGTGAAAGTATCAAAACCTCAGCCCACAGAGAGAGATGTACAGTCTAAATTATTTTTGAACTATCTGCTTTTACACAGGTTTTATTTTGTATTTTATGCACATTCAGGGATTTCCTTTGACGTCCAGGTACATGAAGTGCTTTTTTTTTTTTTAAGTCACCAAATAAAAATTAATTCAAACTTTAGCTTCACATTTGTTCATGTCGTTTGATCCTTTGAATCAATGCTGAGTTTAAAATGCATTTATAATAGTAAAAGTGATGTTATCTCAGGTCTTTGTTGGAAACAGAAGCAACACATGAGGAATCAGTCGCTCTTCTCATGTATTTATGAAGAGAAGAACGTGTGGTCAACAGGAAGACAACAGCTGTTTCCTGCTGTGCCCTAAACACCAGGCACAGAGCTGCTTCCCAACAACTAACGAGAGCGCAATCAGTGGAAAAGACAAACACCACAGGGAGGTAAATACTTTCATCCAGGGCAGCATCCTCATGGTGGGACTTTAATGGCCCATAATTTTGTCTGCTGCGACATAATTGAATAACTGTATGGACAAGAAAATAAACACGGGTTCCTAATAAAGTGCTCAGTGAGTGTGTTTCAGTATTAGCTGTTTCTCCAGCACATTTCTATATATGGTAAAATGGAGAGCTAGAAATAAAACCACACCTTTCACCTTTGTGTTCACTTCTGTTTATACTGTGGCTCGGCCGCCGCGATATGTTTTCTTTTGACTTTTTAATGTATATTATTATTGTGTATTCCTGTATTTTGACTCGTGTGTTTATTCGCTGGGTTTTCAATAAGCTCCGCTCTCTCCAGTGCAGCGTCAGGAAGCAGCTGCAGGACGGCGCTCACTGCTTGTTTTGTATCCTGTTGATCTGACGTCTGCTATTCAGAATATGAGAGGTATGTTTCATTTGTTCGTGGGATACGAAGGAAGCAGCATATAACAGATACTACTGTCTCCCTGAGGAACACTCACCTGTACACAAACACCTGTAGGAAGCTGCCTCACACTTTACCCACAAGCATACCATCATAACGTTGTGTGTGTACACACACAGAAACTTACTTTCTGTCAATAAGGACTTGAGCCTTTCTGTTGTTGACATGATTGTCGCTCCTGTGGCGGTTCTGATAAAGAAGGCACACACACACACACAAAGACAGCATGAGTCACAGGAAACATAATCACTGATAACTTCTGAGAAAAAAATCAGTTACCAATAAAAGCTTGTTTTCTGTGTAGATGAAGCAACAATATATGAGAAACTATTCAGCTGACGTTGACCTATGGCCTTTTAACAACCTCCCATCCGTCCTTCCTCCAATGAGTCTCTTGCATGACGTCGTCTCTTTTGTCTTTGGACAAGATACTGGTCAATGCCTAACCAGTGTCGACATATTTGGGCTGAATTTTTTTTATTTTTCCTTAAGTTTTAACATTTTAAGACAGACAGACAGACATTTCCTTAATTTACCGTTCCAATGATTAACTCGGTTCATGTCAGATATCAGACAGCTTTGCACAGAACAGGAACTGTCAAATTTCCTTCTGTCACGAAGCCAAAGGGTGCAGGTCCACAGCTCTGTCTCTACTGACCAAAATTACAGGAAGGACAGAAAACACACTCAAGATAAAGAAACCCAAAGTTTAACTTTACAGGAATCCAAGGAAATGAACTTGTTATTTCAAACCCAGATTGGGTTTTATCTTGGTTTCAGTGACAGTGTTGAGGAGTTCCTGCGACATTCTTTGTTAACACCTCAAAACACAGTGTGAATTTATCTCTATTAAATCTGATCACCTCAGGTTCAAAAGGTAAAAACTATTCCGTTCGACATAAAATTAAGTGACTGTGTCATATAATAATACAGGAAATACTTATACTTGCACTCTTGTGACCACACGTCATACTATAGTGAGCTCACTGGATGAACAGGTGAGTACTGGTGAGGAGGCAGGTTTCTGACACTGGCCACTGCTGCGGTACAAAACATCTCTTGTTCTCCTCCTCGAGCTAATGTTTAACCCATTACATCAGTTATTTCCTCTTGGTGATTTGGCATTAGCTTATTGGGTGCCCTACACACACACGCTCACATACTGTACACACACACACACACACACACGCTCACATACTCCACACACACATTTGTTTGTTTGACAGCTGCAATGAAAACCCACTTTCCTTTCATTGTTTCACAGGTACATTTTGTTCTCTCTCTGTTCTCATGATGAAAGAAAAAAAAAGTCCACTAAAGACAAAAAAAAAAAAACTTAGTCCATTAAAAAAAAAAAAAAAAAAAGAAACTTTTCCTGTCAAACATGCATTAAAGGTCATCTGTGTCACTTGGCACCGAATTTTTCCGATTGCTTCATCAGGTTCAACTCCCAGATGACCAATGTGACAAACCCACGTCCAACAAATCTGTCTGTTGAGCAATCATTTTACCGATTCCTCAGTCAAAACATGCTGCATACTTTCTGTGCAAATCTTAGGTTTCTATTTGCCAAAAACCCCTTTTGAACCAGCAGCCTGTGGTTGAACGAGGTTCAACGTGCTTGAATCAAGCCACAGCAGCTTAAATTTGATGTCAGGCAGACTGACAAATGTTTGTACTGGTGCTAAAAAACACATATGTTGTGTGTGAACTTGACACAAAACAAGTGACTAAGAATGAGAACGCAAGTGATTAGCATGAGCCCACTGATGAGTGACGACAGTGAAACTGCTTTTCCCACAGTCAAAAAGAAAATGGACATTATTAGCAACCTGACAGGCTCTGTCTGTTTGTGCAGCCTGGATACTAGTAGTGCTGGTACCAATCTAATACCATGTAACTTATTGATGAACTGTATTTGCCTGTATAAATTTGCCTAAATTTGAGATGTGCTTTTCTGATTTATTACTGATCAGCCAAGTAATCAATCAGTTGTTCAACCAGCATCTGGTATGTGCATGTCATGGTCTGTCCAGATCTTTAATTAATGACAATACACAAATCAGAGGATCACTCAGCCTTGGTGGCGATGTAAGATCTCCAGGTTTTGGGGGGGGGGGTTTGTTTACTGCACTAATAATCTGTAAAATCACAGTAACACTCACAATATCATCAGTGGCATCCTTGGCAGCTGTGACCGACAGCACGAGGACCAGAGGCACAACAGTGGTGAACCAGGACAGGGAGGAGATTTGAGGAATCACCTGAAGAACAACACACACACACAACACACACACACACACTTGCTTAATACAGTAAAAAGTGGGGGAAAAAAAGAAAAAGAAAAGAAAAACACTGAGGAGAAATGCAAACTGTTCATGAGGGGAAAAGAGAAGTGCACACACATGACAACAGCAGTTCAACGACTTACAGACTCAGCACACAATAAATGTCTGCAGAAATATAAAGAGGACATAAACTCTAAATAAACCTGCCCTGAAAGGAAAGAAGCTGGAAGACTGGGCATCTTCAAAGACAATAAGAAAAGTGTGTGAGTGCATTATGTTAATTAAGGAGAACAAAGCACCGTATCATATATTCTGTTTGATTTTGCAAAGCTGAGAGTGTTTCATTGTTTTGATTCAAGGTGGCTGCAGAGCTCCAGTTCCTCCTTCTCTGTCAGCAGAGCAACCACAGCAGACTGTGGGGCAATGCCACTGTTTTGCACATGATGAGGCAATTTCCTGTACTGGATATTACACTTCCTTAAACTCCTTGTACTTGAGTCGTCCATATCCTGCACGGCGACTGCACGGCTTCAGTGTGAGAACTGTGGCCGTGTCGTGTCAAAATGCATGTATGTGTGATGATGATTCTCACATCTCTGTGTTTTTGTGGCAGTGTCATGTTATTAGGAAGAAGTTCATTTCCTTTTTTTTTTTTTTTTAATAAAAAAGAAACAAACTGTCTTGAGGAGCCTCAAAATATCTTTGATTTAATTAACAGATGTCTTTGAACTGTTCATTCCCTAATGTTGTCTGATTAGTTACAGAACTTTTCTCGTATTTGTGGGATGTTGGGAGACATTACACGTCTATTCACTACAAGTGACACGAGCAATCGAAACTAGTGCGACTGAATTTTGGATGGAGAAGGCATTTTGATAGTCGGTGGTTGGTTAATGCCACTTATCTGGGTCCAGTTTGTATTAAGCAATCAATGATATCATTAAGATTGATTGGTACTGTATGTGCTGCTGGTAGCAATTGACATGAGATAAAGATATCAATACATTTATTGACTTAATTCGCAATTGTAAATTGCAAAACTGCTAATTATCTAACTGACTAATCACATTTCACAATAACATTTTTGGAAAAATGAAACTACATGTGTAATAGGGGTCATCAGTTGGCCCAACAACAAATCACCCTGAGGGAGTAAACCTGCCATATCACTCTACTATTTCTAAATCGTTCAGGTAAACAAAGTCGATTCTACAAATTTAACCCAGCGTGGGTTAAACTAATAAATGACCTTATCTCATCCTCATTTGCATGTAATTATGGGTATACATCTCAAGCCTTTGCACGAAATTTGCTTTGACAGCTAGATGTAAATGTTTCCTCTATGTATTTGTCTCTCTCACCTGAAGCACCAGCAGGAAAAGGAAGTAGGCGTTCGCAATCCTCTGGAACTGCTCGAACAGGTTGAGAGGTAAGAAGGTGAAGAGGTTGTATTTGGAGGTCTTGATGGCGTTGGTCTGGAAAAGGAAAAATACATCAGCTCTCAAGACATTGTTTAGGGATGTTCCTTAAGATATTTCACACTTTAAAGATTTAAATTCAAACACATATTGAAGAGGAAGCTAAAATTAGCCTGTGGGATCTTGGGTGGAGTTCAATGTGCTGAACTTTTTTTTTGTGTGACAGAAGCTGCCAAACCAACAGGAAGCAAATGTTAGCGATCAAGAGATTGGGACAAAAACAAAGCAGAAATGTTTTTTTTAAAACAACATCCTCTGTGGTCCATCTCTGTGATCTCTTGTCTTTGCTGTTACTGCTCAGTGTTCATATCGTACCATATCAGTTGAATGGGTAAATAAATGGTAGACGCAGCGCTGGATTGAGGGAAAACAGGAGAGTTCATTCAAGGGAAACAGACAGTTTGGCCTCTCAGAGTAACTCAATTCTGTGAAGCACTACAATATACGCATCCTCCTCTGAACTAAAAATATCACAGAGACATTTTCTCAAAGACAAAGAGCCACTAAAACGTTTGGTTATGATGTTGACAAGTTAGCTAGTGTTGTTCTTTGCTGCTATACTCTGTGCACATTATCATTAAACGTCCTGTGTTGTGTAATAACGTCACTTTTAACAATAATTCAGCAGTAAAACATCATTAACTGTCACAAATTGCACATTTCCATACTCACAGTTGCTGTATAACTGTCAAGTATGGCCACACTAGCCTTCAGAGAGGCTCGAGGCACTCTAGGCCACACGCAGCGTACTGCACAGTACCCGGATGACGAACTCAAACGGTCAAAGGACGTCATGGAAAACGTTGAACGGTGGACACTTCTCACAATCAACGGTCGCCATCTTGGAAGGGGATTCACTGCTAACTTGTGAAAGCGGCGACCGACGAAGGCGCATATTTAGTCGGCGTCGATGGCGGATTAATATCAATCAAGTGTGATTTCTCATTTTCGAGTTGAGTTAGCAACAGGTAGCAGGTAGGTAGGTAGCAGTCGCGGTAACTTGCCATCGTCATTTCTGGTTGGGGCGACAGGTCGTGGACGGCCGTACGGACCTACGTCGTGAGGGGGCGTGGCTTAGGTTTTGCCGCTGGCATATTCAGTGTATTGTACCTGAATTAAGTAATTGATCCCTACATTTAATTGATTTAGTGATTTTATGGAATAAATTAATGTTTTGTAACTTTGTAAAAAAAAAAAAAAAAAAAAAAAAGGCTTTTTATTGCTGCCATTTCCTGCTGTCACAACAAACGACAAAATAACGTTGGGTTATGTGGACAATATGATTGCATATGAATCCATAAAACCTTTACAGTTTTTTTAATGGCCCTATCCATCTGATATGATAGAAGACTTGCCTGATGGGTAATCACATTTATGGCTAGAGCAAATGTTGATCTGCTTTTAGGATCTTTTGTTTATTCAAAGGTCAGAACAGCCTGTCAGCGGACAGAAGAAATACTATCATACACGGACCTTCATTTGTTAAAACAACCAGATCCAGGTTCTCAACCCTAAGAAAGCAGCCATATCCACAAACCTTGACCTTTAACCTCCCAGTGGCTGAGTGACCTATATCCTACTTAATGGAGAAATTAATACACTTCCCCACAGGGGGGGTCTGCGGGAGGTGACTGTTTAGTTACTTTCAACTTTTTTTTTTTTTTTTCATTTATAGTCTGTTTACTCCCTTTGTACAACAACATTTTTGCTGTGACTGTCTGAGAGCGGCTGTTTTATGTCATTTTATTTGCTGCAGTTGCATGCTGACTTACTCCAGTAACAGTTCCCAGTATTTAGTCTACGATCTGCTAACAATAAATATCTCACTCCTTGTTTCTATTGTGTGGGCATTTTTGTGGCGATTTCACAACACTTGTGGCACAGGACCAGTAAGTAAGTATTTTTGAGAGGAACAGTTTAATGTCATACTTAAATAGCTGAGGTTTTCTTGGAAGTGACTGCACATTTCCTCTGAGCAATTCTCCGTGGATGTGTCTGCTTACTCTGAGGCTAATTTGAGATTCTACTGAAACAGAGCTGGAGAGCAGCTTAGTGATCCTCAGGATACATCCTGATAGGAATCGTTGATAAAAACCCTCAAGGGGAGGGGGGTAACTGTGGTGTGTGAAGACTCCCTGTGAGTTCAGATGTTTGTATGGGCTGGTGGGAGGCGTTCGCTCTGTACCAGGTGGATCTTATCAGGAGCAGCTGCACTTTGACTCCCGCGTCACTTTATCACTGGATGAATTTTCACTAATGACGCCACGTTTGAACACACAAACAGGAAAGATGAGTGTTAACCGCACGTTTTGGTATTTTCCACTAGTTTCATTCTTGCTATACAAAGAATAATTTTAGCATTTTAACAAAAATCAAAAGTGAAAGGGAAGACAGAGGATATAATTAAGTGCTTACTGTGTTTGTTTTGTAGCTTTTTGCAGCGACACCAATTTTAACATGTTAAGGAAGTTTATTCTTTTTCTTATCTACTCCTGCTTTCAGATATCAGTTTGTCATTACAATATCCTATTTCCTTTCCTTTTTAACTTTGCTGATCCCAATCGCTGTCTTTTGGTTGTTTGTCAAAATAATAATTGTGAGGTAAGCAACACGTCTTGCTGGATATCTGCTGGTCGCTCAGTTTACATTAAATATGTCATGGTCCTCTTTTCTAATGGAGCTTTTTGAAACATTGAGCTGTGTGGCCGGTTCACCATGCATCTGTTTTCTGTTTTAATATCTTACCGATACAGAGTTTTGACCTTGACCACAGCGACAAACGAAGGATAATGAGTTTTTACTCAGTAGTGGCTTTGGCCGACGTCCAGGCTCCTGATAACGGCCAAACACGCAAGCAACGAGACACGCCCCGCGGGAGAGGTTGTCTTGTAAATATCTGAACTAACAAAAAGTGGTGGTAAACTGTTTTGTCTAAAACGTACGTGGGCTGCGTCCGCTGTAAATCCCCCCTTCTCTGTTTTTAGGAAGCATGACTCCTGGAGCACAATAGGACTTTCAGCTGATGTCTGTGTGTGTGTGTGTCTCAGTGAGTGGGGGACATCGACAGCACTCACGCATACAGGAGATGATCATGTAAATACTTACTGCATATCTAAAGGGCAGGTTGAACTCTCTGTCGTTGGCACGCAGCTTCCTCTCCTGCTCTGAAATGAAAAAAAGAAACAAAACAGAAATCATTATTATCAGTTTATTTACAACAATCATTGGCCTAAAGCACATCAGACTACAGATGTATAATAAGAGTATTGTATTGACAAGTATTGACATTTTGAATCTCTATGAGCAACTTAATGTTTCATTCAAGAGAGAAAATATGTTTTGGTGTTCACTTTACGAAAATGCAAACGCCATATATGGGTTGTCATATAGGCTATTCATTATCGAAGCTAATGAAGATAAATTAAACATAAACATAATGGTTTTAATAGATGTATATGCAAAAAATGTCCACATGCTTTCAATACTAACGGGCAATGATCCAGTGCATGTATTTTAATGCTGGAATCAAAGTGAAACCTTGGAAAGCTACTGCTCAAGTTAACATCAGCACTGTTAAAGCTCTTCCGCAGTTTTTGTTGAGTAAAAGAAAATTCCCTCTTGACTCATTTGTAAATGGTTGTTAATGAATCTGTTAGCTAAGTAATGGTGGCAAAACCTTAATGGCTCCTTTAGCCAGAATGCTTTTTGTTTAGTTTTACTTCCATGTATTTGGAGCTGATTCACCACAAGCAAAATGCTGTTGCACACTGTCTGGTTTATGCAAATGGTGTGTTTTTTTTTTTTTGTCACTTTAACCAACTGAATTTTAATGAGTTTGTTCAGGTTTGTTGCTGAAAATAAAACATATTACCAATTGTGATTTTTTTTTAATATGTCATAAAATGAGCCGTCACATTATGACGGTTGAGGCTTACCTCTCTCTTTCTTCCTGACACAGTCCAGGCCAAAGAAAGACATCTTCTCTTCCTCCCTCTGCTATCTATCCATCATACCAGTCTGTGGAGAAAAGAGAGGATAAATCCACGTCACCTAATACGTCTGTTATGAGGAAATAAACACACACACAACACAGGACTGTTCAAGTTAAACACTGGCTTTCTCCAAACTGAGAGCTGCTGTTAATGTGAGAACGACCACATGTCTGCCAGTTTCCATAACCTGCTCTATGAGCTAACTCTCCCTCAGTCGTAGCTTTTTAAACTTGAAGGTCGGAGCAAGTTTTTACTGAGACAGTTCCCACTGTGGCTATTTCTGACTGGAAAAGCTCTGGAGACCAACCGAGTGGTGAGGACATTTCAAATCTAATCTAAAATGGTGAAGACATTGATTGTGATGGGAAAGGCTAAGTATAGGGAAGAGGCCGAACAAACAGGCACATGGTCTTAATTAGAAAACATGGAGGGGAGCATCTGCGTTGTTGTGTATGTTTGCTTGATGCATGGCATATATGTTGCAACAGAGAGAGAGAGAGGGAGAGTCTGGCCTTCACTTCCCTGTTTTGTCACCACAGTCCTTACTCCAGGTTTGCATCAGCCATCCAACAACTTACTGTTTTTCCCATGTAGGGCAGCGTGACTCAGAGGGAGGCTCCCTCTCCCTCTCAGACTGGACCGTCCACTCAGTCACTTATCTGCTCATTCAATCATGAAGGAGCCCAGACAGAGAGGCTGAGAGCCGGGCAGGTCTGGGGCCTGTGGTCTGTCTCAGCCGAGAGCCGGTGGGTGGACGCACCACTCATCAGTCACCTGAGATACAAAGTGACCGGCTGAATCTACATCACAGGTCATCACCACGTGTGCCATCATCTGTCAAGTGTAGCCACACCTTAATGCAAACTCTCAGAATGGGGACTATAATCTAAAGTAACAGAAACAACACAGGTGCACCGGCTTCACCTTTCTACGTCCATCTTTATACACAGTCTGTGATCGACGCACTCAGGAAATCACTGATACATTAACTCGTGTTTCTTGATAAAACGCAGTGTGCGGGACTGATGGGGAAATGATGTCACCATAACATGACAAACGGCTTGTTCAAAAGGAGAAGAGTTCACCGTCATAATCAGGAACTGGGCAGATTTCTCATCAACTCTATCAGCAGTAAGCTTTCATAATGTTTTTATTGAAGAAAATCAATACTGGTGATGTTAGGGCTGAAACACACAACCATTCATTGATTATATAACCATTAGGTCAAAATGTTTAACAAAACAGAGGGTGGGATCCAATCACAGTGAAACAATCAGTGGGTTTATCAATTAACTGATCGACAGAAAGTTGATTGGCAACCAATTTGATGATCAAATGATCATTTTATTTATAAAAGGCAGAAATGTCACATTTGCTGTTTTTAGCTTCTTAAATACAAAGATTTGATCCGAGGTATCACCTTGATCTGGCAGATGTTCCCTTTGTCTGACAACGTCAGCGATAAATGGAAAAGAAAATCCTCAAGTAATCAATGAGAAAATCTAAATTGCACAGTATTAGCTGAAAGCCTGATCATTAATGTGGCATAGTGCCGGTTTCTGTGGATAAAAACTTTCCATCTGAAAACACAGAAACAAAACAACTGGCTGTGTGTTATGATTATCTCTCTTCATAGAACTAAATTTAGAGTGGTGTGTTTTAGTGAGTAGCTACAGGCTGTGAGGTGTGTGTGTGTGTGTGTGTGTGTGTGTGTGTGTCTGTGCATGTGTGGAAATTTGTGATGCCAAAAACCAACAATGAGGAAAATTTTACTAAAAGCACCATCGTGTACTAAAACCTTAACGAAGTGCAAATGTGGTCGTCTGGGAGCGGGGAGAGTGTGTGTGTGTGTGTGTGTGTGTGGTGTGTGTTTGGCGCATGTTGAAGATTCCCAGACAGGAAGTGGTGATTTTTTTTCTTTTTTTTTTTTTTTTTTTTTTTTTTAATCCTGCCCCTCAGCGTTGGTTGCCAAGGTGACGTCAGTGTCGCAGCTATAAATATCAAACACACGTGTGTGTTGAAGAATGTGTGCGTTATAGCAGAAATGCCAAGGCTATGGAAAAACACACACACACACACACACACACACACACACTATGGCATTGTACGTAAGTCAGACAGTGTGTACACATGTGCCCCTGCTGTGCTACAAGATGCACACACACACACACACACACACTTCTATCCACCCACCACATGCACACTCCTCCCATAAAAACAAACCATCTACTCATTCACTAAGTTCACCAGCCTGGTGAGGAGGGAAAACTCCCAGCAGACATCATCAGGCTTTAACAAGGCTTTAACCCTGAACGTCATGGATGACTGCTCAGCATGGGGAGCTGTTTCTTCTGTTACCCTCCCTCGGCTTCGAGCGTCTCTCCGCTCCGACCCCCAGACTTTATTGCAGAGCTGAAACTCCACAGAGACCAGACTGTCTCCAGTCAATCAATTATCAGACTGACACAGCTCGACAGTGAAGAGGAAGCTTCTTTATGATTCGACTGCTGCAAAGCTGCAAAGCTACACTCTTTGCTGTACATACGCAGCCACAGAAACTGTTACACTTTTAATAGAGCCACTGAAAACACACAAACAGATGCATCTGTAGAGCGGTTGTTCACTCTCCTCTTGTCCTCAGGGCAAATTTGTTTTTACAGCAGAAATCTGGTTTTGTTTCAAGTTACCGCCTGAAAGTAACACCAAACACAAATATCCACATATTGTTTACATCATTTCATGGTAAAATCAAAGTTTAAACATGTTTTTAATACCCAGTTTTAAACCTCTCGGTTCACTCTGTCCAGCATGTGCAAGCTGGATTTTTTACGGCGTTGTTCCCGTCACTATTATATTTTTTTCCAGGACTTCATTATATCCTGAGCACAAGCCAAAGGAAAGGCTGGAACCTGCAGTCACAAGAGATTTACTGTAATTCACTGTAAAACAAACAATCAATTCAAGTTTTCTGGAATCATGAGTCACGTCCATATGTGGATGACACACACCTTCGATATTCTACTGATTGATTTCCATCTTTGTTTATATGGAGGCTGATAAATGTCTGATTGTGTCAAAGGTGTCCATCAAAGGCTACGCTACTGAGATATCATGTTCACAAGGCCAAAACTGTGATTTGTGAGGTCACCACAGCTGTGACCTTTGACCTTAGATCACAGAATTAGCAATAATCAGTAATGATTATCAGTTCATCTTTGAGTCCAAGTGAGTATTGTGTTAAATTGGGTATTGTAGAGTTGGACATGACAGAAGACCTGGAATCAACATGTCTCCAGCTCAGGTCACTGACCTGAGCGGAGACTGAACCATCATGAACTTCTTAATCAAAATGCATCAGTGTTTGAAGCTGCTGCTGGTTTTAAACTGGGTCAGATGATACAACCACAACTGGTTTTACAACCACAGTGGAAAAAAAAAAGTGTGTTCGGGAGGATGAATCTGAACAACAGTTTCACTTCAACCACCTTCACCAATCATGTCCTAGTTTTCTGTCACGCTCACAGTTCACCTTTTAAAGTGCAGCTATAACAAACAGTGGAATTAATGTTATTCCAGCCACAGACAAAGGTGTGTAACAGAATCCCAGTGTCACAGTCACCTGTGACTGGACCTCACAGGTCAGAGGTCACACAGATGAATGGACGTCTTGTCCCATCAGTGATCTCTGGTTTCTCAGCTGAACAGTGCTCTATTATCAGAACAGACCGTTTCCCTGCAACTGAAAGAAAGACCCTTGTCCTCTCAGTGTGTGTGTGTGTGTGTGTAGACAGGTGCCTGTGTAATTAAATGGCTGAGGAGCTTTTTTGTGTGTGTGTTTGTATGGTTTAGAAAATGTGATGGTTTCTTGATTTAAAACTGCAAAATTATTAGTGAATTAATTTATGAAGATGAGTGTTGCAACAGCTGTTAGCTCCTTTTATGCTAAGCTAAGCTAACGGGCCCCTGGCTTCTGCCCTGTAGTTGACAAATAGACATGAGAGAGGTGTCAGTCTTGTCATCTAACCTCAGAGAAAGATCATAATTAAGTGTGTGTGTGTGTGTGTGTGTGTGTTTCTTTGCCTCAGTGTCTCATTAGGTCATTTACATATCTGTTAAAGACCTTAAACCCCAGCTGATTAAGTTTTAATCACTTCTAAAACATCTGTAATGTGTCATTATCACTGAACCCTGCCAATTAAAAAACACAGAGTCCTGGGCGGGAACATTAGTCAAAGCTTTGATAAAAGGCCGACACAGTCCGTCAGATACTGATGGAACGGAAAATATTCTGAAATGTCTTATCAAAAATGACACACACACACACACACAGCAACTGACTGATTATTGTGTTTGACTTCAACAAGGGTGCAAGAGCTTCAAACTACTGTGTGGAGCTGTTACGTAACAGTTTCCAAACTTCAACCAATCAGAAATGAACCTGCAGTTTCCTCTGTGTGAGTGTATTTTTGTCTGGTGAGGCCTGTTTTCGAAAAGGAAGAGAAAAAGGGGTGTGTAGAGGAGAGGGATCTCTCACTTTTTCTCTCTCTGAACACACAGAGAGCTTTGAGCAAACATTAAGGTCATCTCAGGTTAAATCCATTAGAGACGGTAGTTAAGATTCAACAGGCACCTGGGCTCTCACATGTGGACACACATTAACTACAGGAGATGTTTGGCTTCTTTCTTTGTGTTCCTGCTGCATCACATTGTGGTGATGTCTTTCATATGGACCTGAGCTTTCTGCAACTGTCTGTAAAACCCATGCTCACCAGCCTTGGTGTACTAATGGATGATGATGTTAAACTGCGGATAAGCAGATAAATTCAGTGACTTTTATCTACAATCAAATCTATTTAATCACTTAAGGACGTTGGAGAAAGTGATACAGGCTTTTATCTCGTACATGTTGGAGTGAACCAGTCTTCCTGTTCTTCACCGTCTTATCCTCCCTTAACTGGCTTCCTGTCCATTTTAGAGTTAAATTTAAGATGTTAGGGTATGTTTTTGAACATCTTAATAGTAAATCCCTATCCTTTCATCTGTCTATACTGCCTCGAGGTCTCTGAGGTCTGCTGATCGGGTGCAATCTTACTATATGTATCTATTTGAGTGGATTGAATTTTCTCAATTGTTTTGTGTCTCATGGTTCACGGACCCTCAGACTTTGGTCCCTGGATAAAATGTTCCATCTAGAAACCATAGAAAGCTGCCTTTATAGAAACTATCAGAGCACTATCAGAAGGAACCTGAAAACACAAACTCCTGACCTAGATTTTTTTGGGAGTGCTCCTCAGCATTCCTCCGTCTGCTGCATCTCTATCAACAGGTACTTGTCTTATCAGGCTGCAGGCTAACAATAGCTGCAGTACACACTGTAAGTCTCAGAACAACTTGACTCTGAGCAGTGAAGTCACTTTTAAGAGGCTCAGTGATCAGTCAGTGCATTGATTAGTCCGACAGCAGAACATAAACCTGCAACTAGATGGATGATTGTTTGACCATTTTTGGCTGAAATGAGAATATTTAGGGTTTTTAAATCTGCTGTCTGACAAACAGTTGGCTGCAGGCCTTCACCATCACCCTCTTAGTGTGGAGTACATGCTACATCCTGTGTTGTTACTGAGCACTTCAGATCATTGGCCAATACAGTTAATATCCCTGTACAAAGGAAGGCAGATTCAGGACCCAGTCTGACAGTCAAGCTTTCAAGTGGATTAATTGGACAGTCTCTTTGACCCAATGACTTGAAACACAACAGCGGTTTATTATGCAAACACTTAAAACCGTGCAGTTGTGCTGTTTCACCACACCCACGTCCAGATTTCTGCCAAGAAATCTGTGACAGTGACTCAACAGTTGCAGGAAGCACAGTGACAATGAGCTCTACCTAATTACTATAATGTCAGTCAGTGATTTTATCACTGGCTTACAACTAAATTAACTCATTCTGGGATTCAGTGAGGTTGTTGTCACTCTTTCTGCATTTCAAACCCAACAACCGTATGAGATACTATCAGTAGATGACTTCCAGTGTGCTCATGGTTATGTCACTAACCTGACAAAACACACATTGTTGACTAGTCACTTTGTTTTAAAATAAAATGCATATAAACTGGTATTAAGTCAAAGAAATAAGTAGGTCATACCACAGGGAGTTGTGAGACTTTCACTGTGCACAGAGGTTTCGCCCACCCACACTTCAAACACATCTGCACTGCAGCTCATACCATCAATACCTCAAGCTCGGGGTCTTTGGTCTGCAGAGAAGGTTGGTACCCAACGTTTTTGTAGATTATTGCAAACTGCTGTTGATGGGCCATAAGCAAAACTGTGGGAAAAATCAAGTCCCTCTTTCATGTTAGACTATTAGTCTGGCTGCACAACAAGAAATCTCAAAGAACCATCAGTGAGAAAACCTGATGGTTTCACATGGCTTCATCAGATAGACAGACTGACTGGCAACATCACACCGCATTTTTCTTCTGAGTTAGAAAAAAAAATACTGCAGAAAGACAAGGAAGGACATGAAGTTGGAGCTAGATCTGAAAACAGAACAACTGACTTATCATATTTACATGGACTGATGATTCAATTGGAAGAATAGTGATTGGTGGAAAGGCTGAAATTGTGCAGATATAACATTACAGTGTAGATCAGACAGAAAGAGAAGTGGACTGTAAAGTTGAAAGTGAAATGTGGAAAAAGGACGAGGTCTGAAGGGAAGTAACAGGAGGTTCATTAGAGTTCAGTCAGGAGCTTGTTTGGGATGAAAACACTAAATTTCATGCCAGTGTTGTGAGGTGAATAAACCTTTAGCTGGGACTGGATCTGTATTTACAAGCCGAGCCAAACATCACATTCACAAGCTGATGTCAGACTTTCTGCTCCGTTAACACTGATGTGGTTTTCGTATCAAACCCAGACCAGTCCAATGACATCCATGAACCCTGTTGCACATGATGTTCTCCAAAAAAAAAAAAAAAAAAAAACACATTTCCTTCAGGAAGTCCAAACCACACACAGAAGGTCAAACCAACCAAATATCACAAAGCATTGCAAAATATTCAGGACCAATCACAGTCAGTCCACACCCAAAGCTATGTCATGTCTTCAGCTGCTTGTGTAACATTTGGGAATTGATACAAAGGTACTGAAGAAGGTATTGTTTGAGTATTGATAACGTAGGCATGGAAAACTACCAAAAAAAAAACTTTATCTGGCTAAACTTATTGATTAAAATGACTAAATTGAACTTACTTGATAAAATAACGAACAGAAGTTCATCGTCTGCAAAACTGATTCAGTAAAGATTCAGATTTAACTATTTCATCAACCACTGGACGGATTAACATGAAACTTTCTGCAGACAGTCGTGGTCCCCAGAGGATGAAAATACATTGACTTGAATGATTCACTGACAGACTAACTAGCGCCACCAACAGGCCACATTTCTTTTTATCCTGTGAAACATTTTTGATATCTACTGGATGGATTGGCGCAGATTTTTTTTTTTGTACATTTATATACCTCAGAGGTTGAACCCTCGTCATCTGCAAAACAAT
Source organism: Caranx ignobilis (assembly GCA_021432705.1). NCBI lineage: Eukaryota > Metazoa > Chordata > Actinopteri > Carangiformes > Carangidae > Caranx > Caranx ignobilis. The sequence goes on along the minus strand of JAFHLA010000010.1, from coordinate 1,866,995 downwards.
GAGGAACACAATAAATGATTTAACCTGAAGTTTCCTACACTAGATTTAGACCATGAAAGAAGAAGTGCAGTAGCATTAGGGTTATCTATGTCTGCTATCCTTAATATCCTGATCAATACAGCAGCTTATTGGTAGATGCGTCAAAACACACAAGACAATCACATTCATACATCTGAGCTCATTCACAGCTCTTGGTTTTTGACTTTGGTGTGTGATCATTTACCATTCAGTTTCACAGGTTTCTGTGCCACTGAACCACAAAAAACATATTTGTCTTTTGGTGTTGGTTTGTTTTTCTGCTAATTCAAATCAGCTCAGCTCACAACTGCACACACAAAGACGCGGACAAACATTAACTTTATACAGAGGAGCCACTGAAAAGGTCTTTTTTGGTTATGTCTCATAAGAAAATTCTTATTTTAAGCTGCTTTAATGCAAATGCTGATGCCATTGTAGACTTTCCATCATTTCCAACATGTGGATGTGTTCCTCCTCCTGACTGTAAATGTCTTTTGTCGCCCAGCAACAGATAATTACAACATAAATCTTCTTTTCAGTACAAAAATCTGAACATGTAAACTGCATTTCATTTCATTTTTGAACTGTTCCTGTCTGGGAAGAGGGAGGGGGGGAGCGGCCTGAACTGGGTCAGACACGTGTTTAGTCATTTCCCACTTATCAGATTTCATTGTTCCTTTGTACTTGTCATTCACAACATGTTCGGCTGAGTGGACAATGAGCGACAGTCTGACTGACAGCTGAGTGAACAAGTTTTTTTTTTTTTTTCCCCTGGGAATCACTGATTAATTTCAGTGGTTCTGAGTGAAACAGGAAGTCATTTCTCTCTGATTCATATCTGCCTTTGAGAAACATTATTTCTTGCTCTGACGGTTGCGTTAACACAGGTGTATGTACCAGTGTGAGCTTGGACCTCTGTCCTGCTGATGATGGACATTAACAAAGCAACAATGAGAAAGTGAGATGCAGTTAAGACACAAGGGCACAACACAGCATCAGCGCTTTGAGCGTTGGAGTGACAGGCCCGAACAATCGACCTCTGAATTATTCACCTGACCTCTCAGGCCACAAAGCCACCCCTCCTCTCATCTTACCTGATAACACCCTGACATTTTGATTGACCTTTCAAGGTTAATAATCTCCCTCCATTCACCATAAAGACTCTCAGATGCAGAGTCATATCAGTCCAACAACCACTGACCTTCAAGCTGAGGCACAGACTTGGATTTTAGCCCCACGGTAAATTAATTTGAGCGCTGGTGGAGAAGTTATTGATTGAGATCAATTTCAAGGCCTGACCTTTTCATGACCCTTTCAGAGCTCATTAGTGTCCATGCTGAGTTTTAGAAAGAGCTGAAGTTTCTGATTTTATTTACAAGCACATCTGCAGACTGAGTTCTTCTGACCTCATGTGTCTTTGTCATATTTACCCTCTGTCTATCTTTGTGACTTTTTCCATTTGTTTATCCAGATTTAGCACCACAGCTCTGGGAAACGTCGGTCTGTCCACTGCATTGGCTCTGACTGAATCTTCTCATGCACCAAAATGAAACTTGCATCTGCCAATATTCGTGTCCCCCAGAGGATTAATCCTACTCTCTTCAGTAATTCCATGACTTTTACCCCGGCACCACCAGCAGGTCACAGTTTCACTTATCTTCCAAATATATCAACATCTACTGGATGGATTTGCATCAAGTCATGGTGCATTCATGTTACCCAAAGGACGAACCACGATGGCTTTCTTTGATCCACACCATAAGATCCACATTTGTGGTTTCAGAGACATATTAGCTTGATATCTACGACATTCGCGTTCCCTGCAGGATGAACACCCAGAACATAATGATGTGGGCATCAAGTTCAAGTCAACACTGTAGACTCTATACTTAGCTCTCGCTGTTTCCACCTCATTTGTACAACTCAAGTACTACACACAAACACACACTCAGTATTCCCGTAGCCTTATTGTGATCATATTACACTCAGGGAGATTCCAATTAACATAATAAGAGGCATGGAGCGAGCTGATGCGAGCTTAATGATCTACTGATACACTCAAACTGTGACCGACTGTACATCCGAGACTAACTGTGAACATTTTTGAGGTTGTTTTCTCTGTAAGTGACACTGTTAATGTGTTTGTGTTACTACCAGCAGAAACATAGTGCAGCTGCTAGACACCTGGTTACAAATCTCTGTGGACAAACACGTGCTGTAACGTTTCAGTGGTTCAAACTTGACACACTTGGATGAAAGTGAAAATGTCGTCAGATACACTAAATCTGTCCAGTTAAACCATCAATGAAGTGAACCCATAACATCAGCACCAGGGAACAATGCTCACACAGTGATGACTCTGTAGCAAATCCATTGATCGATTAACCCCCAGATAGGGGGCTGCTTTCAGCAGAGTCTTGGCCAGGACGACCATTTACTGTATGTTTCCTCATTCTCTCTCTGTCTCCGGTCCCTGTCATACTGTACCGACCACTGTGTGACCTGATGAAGGCAACGTGTCCACAAAAACAACTTTTGTAAAAAAGAAAGAACATCTTTGAGTTGTGACCTGTTGGTCAAACAAAACTAGACATGAAGACGTGACTCTATGAGAAACTGATCAAAGAAAGTTTGGAACTGTTTATCAACTACTGTGTGTAATGATCGATCAGCTCCAGCTTCCTCATCCAGAAACGTGCACATTAGGTTCATTAGCGATTCTCAAGTGTAAATGTGAAGTTGTTTGTATCTATAAATCTGGATACCTGTCCATGGTGGTATAGCCAATGGATGACTGGAGGATTAATCATTAAAATCGATCAATCGATAATGAAAACAATCATTAGTCAGTGATACCTACGGTGTCCCAGACTTCTGCCTCTCAGGGAGGATGGCCCCTTCACTGTCTGGTCATGAGTAGGAAATGATCTATATCACTGTCCTCTGCTGTGCATGACTCATCAGTGACATCACCACAAAGAGGAACAGGTCACAGAAAACTACAGTGTCTGAGCAGTAACAGCTTTCACGAGCACCGTCATCATCACCGTCATCAAAGGTATGGAGACAGTAGAAATGAAAAGAAATGAAGTCACTGCAGTGGCACGAGCTCAACTGAACACACCGTGATCAAACCGTGACTTTTTACGCACAAACACAAACTACGACGGAAGCTCCTCTGAGGAGTGTGAACATAGTTTTGGGTGCAGCGGAGGTTCCCAGTGTCCCGGCCCCAGCCTGAACAGCCTCCCTCTGCCTCTGCCTCTTCATTCTTTCCGTTACTTTCTGGTGGAGGAGTCCCCGGAGGGCAGAGAGGCGAGGAAGGAGAGAAGAAGACAGCGCTCACTTCGGCTTCCTGTTCGTCTCTCTCTCTCTCTCTTTCTATCCTCCACCTCTTCCTTCTTTCTCCCCCCTCCAAAATCCATCTCAACTCCTGAGCACACGACTCAGCCTCACCTTGACCCACTCAAACTCCCTCCATCCATCCTCCCCCCCTCTTCCACCTTCAAGCTCTTCTTACCGTGCGTCCTGGCTCGGAGCGGCGCGTCCCGGCTTCGTTCCTGGGAATAAACAAGAAGCACGAAAACTCTCCCAACTACGAGGAGGAACGAGGACTGTAGTGTTTTCCTCCTGGCCTCCTCCCACCACCCATTAGTCTCCCCTCCCTCCTCCTCCTTCTCCTCCTCCTCCCCTTACTACTCCCCTCCCCTCCTCTGGTTTCCTCCTCTCGTCCCTCCCCCCCATCTCTCTCTCTCTCTGTGTCTCTCTCTCTCTCCACTCCCCCTCCGTGGACACAATGCGTTCAGTTAAACTTCAACTCTTAATTCACCCCAAACAGTGAGGCCAGTGGCGGCTTCAGCAGCACGAGGGAGAGGCGAGATAACGGGCTGGTCACGTGACGCAGCTGGGCTGAAGTTTGGATCAACCGTGACCCCTAGTTGGTGAATTTATAAGTGAAACTTCCACATAAAAGTTGCACATACCTCTATGAATAATGTTTATACCTACAGTGAAAAAACACACCGCTTCAGTCCAATGAAGCATTCTTTAATCATAGTGCATCTGTGCAGCTGCAAGTTGCAGGAAAAGCATGACTTTTTGCTCAAAGTTAGTTTTAGTTAGTAAAAGTGCATCATATATTATAAGATAATCACATTTTGTGTGGGAGTCAGTGCCTCAGACAAACTTCATTAACAGTAATAACTGTCTTTTCTGTCACCTTTCTGTCATTAAAGTGACCTTTTTAGGCCTCGTGTCTGTTTTTGAGTGTGTATGTGTGTGTGTGTTACCTGCTTGTCTCTGCTCTCTGTTGTGTGTTTTCTACCCTCCTGACACAGGTTTCAGTTTCCTGCAGAAGAGGAAAGCCCCAAGACACAGACATATACATACAGACACATCTCCTCCTCCTCCTCACATATATGCACCCGGTTCATCAGGTGGAGGCCTCTCTGTTTCCTTCACAAAGGGTTAAAGTCGAGTTTTTCTTCAGACTGCTTCGAAAGACACTGACGCAGGTTCATTTAAATGTGTTGAATGGACTCACAACTGATGCACGTTGTATTCACAGTCACATATAAGTTCATGTGAATGTGCCGATGTGTGGGTTTCAGTCAGAAGCTCATCTGTTGCTTTAGGCAGAAGGTTTTGAAACTGTGTGTGTGTGTAGACAGGTGTCTGTGTATTTAAGGAGCTGAAGACATGTTTTTTTTCATATGTGCAAAGATCCAGTGTGAGGGTCAAGATCTCCAAGCAAATGAAAGTCTCTCATCTCTCTCAATATCTCTTATCTGATCATCCACGATCCTGATAAAGATCTCCTGTTGACAAAGATCTGTCAGCAGGACAGGGTAAGACGAAATCTCTCCACAAGACAAGGATCTCCTCCTAGCTCATCGTCCATGATCTTTTCAATTCACAGGAGGATCAAGACCTTCAGCAGATGAAGGTCTCTCACCGATTCATTCAGAGGTCGTTCAGGTCAAAGTTTTCCTGCCAACAAACCATACCTCACCAAATGTTACTGCTCTTCATCCTGCAGCACAGCACTGATTACAGTATAAGTTACAGTGTATAGTATAAAGCACTTTTTTTCATGAGCCCCTTAGAGCTGCTGATCTCCATAGTATATTATGCATGACTCAGCAAAAAAAATGAGTATAAACGCATTCAAACTCATTTGAACTTGTATGTTTTTCTTTTTCTCCTCACCGAGACAAATACATTTACCTGTTTAGCTTCTAAATGCTCTGACGTGTTCAGCTGCTATAGTTGCTAAACGTGTCTGTTTTGATGATTTAATTGAATAGAAACCTCATGTGCTTCAAAACCAGCAGCCCCCTAAACCCTGGTGTATTCACTTTATATCACATCTCTGAGCCTCTTTCACACTGTGTGGAGATGAGCTGCTGTCTATTTGAACTTGTGTCTCTGTCTGCACTGCCCATGCTCTGACCACTAGGGGGAGCTCTGTCCTCAGTGACGCATTCAGACTGAAACCACTGAGTTGTTTGACTCCTTTCACTCTGACAGTTCTTCATCTTTCACTCTCTTTCTTCCACATTTGACTCTTTTCTTCACACCACACATCAGTTTCACAGACTAACAGGCATTAGGATCACTCACTGCCATTTCCACTGCTCTTTGTAACTTATGGTTGTCTGATGTAAATTTCTCCCTCCATAACTCAGGTTGAGTGTAGTTTGTCTAACTGGTTTTGATGCTATTGCTTTATTGATGGGCCCTGTGTTATTAGTTAAGAGGAAGAATCAATAAGTTTCTCAGCATGGAGCCACCATTAGGATGAAAGTGAACCCTGTCATACTGGGCCTCAGCTACCTTTGAGGACACTCAGGTCATGTCCGTAGTATTCTTTCTAGGAGTTTGGGTTATTTTTAGACACCTGGAATTGAGTTTACAGCAACAACAGCGATCTATCTATCTGCACACAGCGAGGGTTTTATAGATTGTTTCTATAATTTACATGTAAGTGTGGCTTATTTTTAGATCAGCAAAAGCAACTATGAAGTCCTTATTAATAAATACTACATCACTTGTAGGTGTCTCACTTACTTGTGAGTATTAATGGAGAATGCTGCATGGCTATCTGACTTATTTAATATGCTAAATGTGAACCTAATGCCTCATGGAAAACAGATTTACTGAAAAATGTTCGCCTTATTCCTATTTTTAAAACTGAGAACCAGCATTTTTTTCTTCTGATCTGATAAACTGAGGTATTTTTAAGCATTTGGGTCGTAAAATGAATCAAAATTTCCATTTAATCAGTTTATCATTTCAGCTTAAGTGTACTGTTTAGTTTGTGGTTGACGGGGTAAATACTGAGCTCCGTGTATAGTTGGGGTAAATAAAAGCCCTAACAGTAAGTTTTTGCCCCAGTGGTAGGAGACGGAGGTTGTTAATCCAGTCGTAAAAAAAAAAATCAATGACAGTGTTATTTAAAAACGCCGCCTGGTCCACCTTAAGAGCGAACTACACCAGTCTACCTTTAAAAGTAAAACTAAGGGGGGCTCGGTTAAAGTTCTCTCGTGACATCGCCGTCGCTGATTGGCTGCATTTCCGGGGTATGCAGATGAGCTTTAGAGGGGTGGGCTCGTGGAGACGAGTAGGTGACGTCAGTTCCCCCGTTCACAGAGAGCGAAACAAACATGGCGATAGATGTGACTGGACGGGGGTTTACGCCAACTTTATTCGTCTTTTTTTGTATTTTCGCGGGCAGTCAGGCCGAGGCGGCGGTCTCGGAGTCGAGGGGCGTCACGCGGATACTCGGCATGAGGCTGGAGAAGAGCAACAAGCCGGCCGGGACCACCGAGACGGGGGTTATTCAGGTGACCGAGGGCAGCAACATCTCCTTCAGGTTCTACGGGCTCCACTTGCTCCCGAACAGCTCGTCGCTCATCAGCTTCACGGAACTGTACTCCAGCGATAAAGAGGACGATGATTTCGGTTCTATCATGGTCGACTTCAATAGGACTTGTCCCGAACACACTAAGGATATAGTGGTGAAGTCACCCATGGAGGTAACCAACCACAACACCTCCGGGGTGGTCAGCCTCCAGATAAAGCAGCTCCGCAAGAGCGAAGTGGTGAAGGTGTTCGGCTTGTGCGTCCGCGACACCCAGGACGAGGAGAAGTGGCACCTGCTGGACGAAAAGGACGGCAGGCTGAGGGTGGTGGAGGAGAAGAAGTCGCTGCTGCCCATCTGGCTGCAGGTGATCCTCATCTCCTTCCTGCTGGTGCTGTCCGGCATGTTCAGCGGGCTCAACCTGGGGCTGATGGCGCTGGACCCGATGGAGCTCCGCATCGTGCAGAGCTGCGGCACCGAGAAGGAGAAGAAGTACGCGCGGAAGATCGAGCCCATCCGCAGGAAGGGCAACTACCTGCTCTGCTCGCTGCTTCTCGGCAACGTCCTGGTGAACACCACCCTCACCATCCTGCTCGACGACCTCATCGGGTCGGGTCTGGGCGCCGTGGTCGCCTCCACCATCGGGATCGTCATCTTCGGGGAGATCGTCCCCCAGGCGCTGTGCTCTCGGCACGGGCTGGCAGTCGGCGCGAACACCATCCTGGTCACCAAGCTGTTCATGCTGTTGACTTTCCCTCTGTCGTGGCCCATCAGCAAGATCCTGGACTGCGTCCTGGGCCAGGAGATCGGCACCGTGTACAACCGGGAGAAGCTGGTGGAGATGCTGAAAGTCACCGAGCCCTACAACGACCTGGTGAAGGAGGAGCTCAACATGATCCAGGGCGCGCTGGAGCTCAGGACCAAGACGGTGGAGGACGTGATGACGCCCATCGGCAACTGCTTCATGATCCACAGCGACGCTGTGCTGGACTTCAACACCATGTCCGAGATCATGGAGAGCGGATACACCAGGATACCCGTGTACGAGGACGAGCGCTCCAACATCGTGGACATCCTGTTCGTCAAGGACCTGGCCTTCGTGGACCCGGACGACTGCACCACCCTGAAGACCATCACCAAGTTCTACAACCACCCGGTCCACTTCGTCTTCCATGACACCAAGCTGGACTCCATGCTGGAGGAGTTCAAGAAAGGTTGGTGCAAACAACAACAACAACAACAACAACAGCAGCAATTCATTTAGTGGTTGTAGGAAGCTGTGGCTCAATGTGGAGCTTTAGTCAAAGTTCAGACGCACGTGACTCTTCAATGCAACAGGAAGTGGATGTGTGTGTGTGTGTGTGTGTGTGTTGGGCCTGTCAGAGCTCTGATTGACCCTGATGAAACATGGTGTGTACCTGCTGTCGTAGTGTGGTTCTCCAGTGTTTGGCATGTGTCACCATGAGTCAGGCTTTTCCTCCTCGTTACTTAATTCACCCTCATGTCACTGTGATGGAGGCGGGGTGACGTAGAGCTGCAAATATTAGTCGATCCCAAAACAAAAATGCTGAACGCTTCATCCCTGATTCTCACATCTGACACTTGAAGACGTCCGGAAAGTTATTTGACTACGTTGTAACACGTCATGGAGAAGAAGCAGCTGTGGGTTGTGTTGACTTTGGCTTAGTGGGCAATCTGACACAGGTTGCGGCAGAGTTTGACCTTTGACCTTTCAGGTGAAGACAGTGAAAGCAGATCTCCATCTTGGGTGGGGGGGGGGGGGGGTTTATTCTCCCAGCTGCAACACAAACTGTTGTTTTGACAGCAGGCAGGTGGAGGTGGAGGTGGAGGTGGAGCAGGGAGCCGACACCACACGCCCCTGGTCACTAATGTGCATCAGGCCGTTTTCACAGGAGTCGGCCTCCAGCCCCCCCCCCTCCCCCTCCTCCTCCCTCCCCCCTCCTCCCCCTTCCTCCTTGTGTCTTTGGTATTTGATATTAGTTTTAGATTTTGTGCTGGTGGTGATTGTGTGTGTGTGTGTGTGTGTGTGTGTGTGTGTGTGTTTTCCCAGTGGAGGAGGTGAACTGGGCCGTGGTGCCGTCGTCTTTTGTTGTTTACTACTCTTCAGTCTGTGAGGTCACAGAAAGACACGGGAGGCGTTCAGAAACGACTCTGTTCATCAGAAACGAAATGAACTGCAAACCACAGTCAGGTTTTAGTGATTTCAAAAACACTTCCCTCTTTTTACTTCTCTGTTCCTTCGCTGTTTTCCTCTTTTCACACACACACACACACACACACACATTCAGAAAAGCAAACACACACACTGCCCTCTCTCAGGAGGACGTACACACACTGACGCCATCCCCCGTAGGGATGTATTTTTCCTTTCTCAGGCATCTCGTCTCAAGGTCACAGACAGTAGACACACACACACACTCTCTCTCTCTCACACACACACACACACACACACAGAGGAGTGAACCATTCAGCTTTGTGTCTCTGTCGTAGCATCAAGATCTGAATGAAGGTAAAACTTCTGGCGCTCTCAGCTCACACCTTTGCCTGTCACTTTACACTGGTCTCAGATCAGCTGCTGTAAATTGGATTTTGAGGTGTCGTGGTGGAGGAGGAGGAGGAGGTGGTGGTGGTGGTGGTGGTGGTTGTGCACAATGCTGTGTGTGACATTTGGCCAAGAAACGTCTCTGGGGCTTGGCGACGGAGCGGGAGAGTTTGGCAACAAACTGGGGTGTACACACACACACACACACACACACACACACACTGACACACTGAGAGCGCTGAGAGCGATCTACACTGGCTCGGCTCGAAAACTTGGCAGAGAGATTTACTCTTTAAGTAATGATGAGAAAGCGCTCGGCCGCTGTGAACACACTCAGGAGGAGTGAGCACAGACCTCAGGGCCTCTCATCACCGGTGGTTAGATACACACAGAAATAAAAACCGCAGCGGCGTCATCGTGATGATCATCTTCGCTCACTCTCCGTCTCTGTGTTGATGTCAGTTGATGATGTCCTGTCAGCAGCTTCATGTGATCACATGAAGTCTCTGTCATGTAGTGATGCATGATGGGATTAACATCAAGTCTCGCTTCATCAGCAGCCGGGTCCCAGCTGACGTGGGGTGGCGAGGGGGCGGGGTTCACCCTGGACACACACATTCAGTTCACACCTATGAACTCGCTGATCACACCTGATGTGCATGCGTTTGTTCTGCGGGAGGAGGCTGGAGAAGTGAAAGGCCCAGGGGATCGAACCCAGAAACAGGTGACAGCGCTAACCACTGCACCAACGTGCCGCCTGAACAGGAATATGAATAACTCAGAACTTCCTGCGTGTGGAGGAGGAGGAAGCTTCCTCATCTGTAGGTGAGCTGTGACCTCGTGAAGACAAAAGGACGTTGTGTTATTGCAACACAGCGTGGCTTTAAGCTCTGTGGGCGGAGCCTCATCGATCCAACTGTTTCAAATGTGCTGTTTTAAAACTCATAATGTGAAGAGGGCAGATAAGGAGGAGGGCAAAGGTCCAATTGCCCCTCCCAGACCATAGAAATGGATAATGTATACCTGCTTATATACATCCTGAGTGTGTGCTTAGTGAAGGACCTGCAGGGGTGCGTTCAAGAGTTACATGTATGTGTGTTCACCGAGGATCTGGAAGTTAAATCTTCTCATCCACCGTGTCTTTAAATCCATTCACAAAAAAAAAAAAAAAAAATCAAACATAAATTCGCAGGAAGTCGATGTTTCATTAACAACAAGTTGCAAAAACACGTCGGCCTCGTCGCTCTGTGTGTGTGTGAGTGTGTGTGAGTGTGTGTGTGTGTGTGTGTGTGCAGCCCGTGGCCCCAGCACCGGCTCGACCTCCTGCCTCGGTGCTGAGGCCAACTTCCCGGCGCTTACATCTCAAGTTCCACTCACTCGCCTGCGCTTGGCATCAGTTGCCATGGTGACGACCTCCGGCACCGTCAGGCTGCACTGTTGCACTGGTGCCTCCCAGATGCAACCAGATCCAGTCACTGGGGTTGGGATTTGAACCGCTGGTGACTCCTCCTGAGTTACAGGTTAGGCTTTAAGTGGTACAGCTATTGTTTATCAATACTGATTATTGATCCGGCTCTTTAACAAGAGTCTGATTGGTACTTTTTATTATTTTGTAGATCAGTATTAATGGTCGCTGTTTATCAATACCATGGGACCTGTCAATCACCAGGTGAGACAGTCATCAGCACTGTGTTGTCTGGCATTTCGGCTTCACTGTGTGTGTGTGTGTGTGTGTGTGTGTGTGTGTGCGCGCTCAGCAGTCTATCCAGGCAACATGACGTGACCTTTTCGACAGACTATGAGGTGAACTTATTAGATGAGATAAAATTTTAATGACATCGCTGTAAATAGTAACAGCAGACGTCACCGAACAAAGAAAAAAAACTTTATTTATATACATGTACATATACAATAGCGGTTGGTGCAGGGTTCAAACTCATGCACACACACGCTACGCTGAGCATCGGGTGTAGTTTAGAAACCGTGAGGTCACATGACGACCTCTGTGAGCACACGGGTCACATGTTGAGCCCCCAGGAGCTGTGTAATACTGGCCCACATTTTGGGGGCCCCCAGTTTCACCTCTTCGGTGTCGCACGGTGAAAACAAAGAAGAACAAAACTGAGCTGTGTGTGTGTGTGTAGGGATCCTGCTTCCACCTCTGCAACCAACTTTATTGATCATCATTCAAGTCACTGATTGATTTTAGTGTTTCATAAAGAGTCTAAAGTCTAAAGTCTAAACGTCACCAGACTTAAACTCAACGTCACTGAACGACGACACCTTACATTCCTTTACCTGTTTGAGACCAGAGCTCCGTGGAGGAAATAAAGGTACGTCAGACGTCGGTGGCCGATCTGAGTCCAGATCATCTGCGTACCTCCCTAAAAAAAACACACACACACACACACACACACACACACACACACACACACTGCGGTTGTGTTATTATCCGACAGCTTCCTCTGTTTGTCTCAGTGTGAACCACAAACTAATTAAAGGTTATTATTTTAATTGGCTGCGAGTTCAAGACCAAACAAAAGCACAGCGAGGAGATGAACCAGCTCGCTGTGTTTTTTTTGTTTCGTTTCGCGGTTGCCACGACGTCTCGGCATTGTCTGCTCTTTATCAGCGTCTGGGCAATTTATCTGGCCGCCCCACCCATCCATCACACCCACCCACCCTCAGTCACGCACCCACCACCCGTTCAGCCTGACTCAGTGTGCTTAAGTTCAATGGCGGTTGTTTGCCAGTTAAGTGGCTGCAGCGAACCTGTCGTCACATTAAAGGGTGGTGTCGGGTGGTGCGGGGCACATGTGTGTGTGTGTGACTGTCTTTGTCATGTGACCCCTCCCTCCACTGTTTTCTCTTTATTCAATCAAAACTGAACAGTTCACTTTGTCATGTGATCTGACAGATTGACCTCCATGACCTTTGTACTCTGCCACACACACACACACACTGCTGCCTTTCCTAATGAGACAGAGCTTGTTGACACACACACCCACCCACCCACACACACACACACACACACACACACACACATTAAACAACATTCCTTCCTTAGGCGACTTGTCTTAACTCTAAATGTAACCTGAACCTTATGTCGACCTCTGACCTAACTCCTAACTTGACTCTGTGTGTGTGTGTGTGTGTGTGTGTGTGTTACTTCAGCCTTATATATAAATAACGTTTGTTGCACTTTAATTCGATGTAACGTGGCCAATAAATAAAGCACCTGCCTCTGTGAGAAGTCGTTACGAAGTGTAGAAAGCAGAGCTGTGAGCGACAGATTACCCAATCTCAGCCTGATAAGGTCGTCACAGGGCAGACCTGAATCTCCACTCCTCTCCTATGGGTGTGTCTCTCTCTCTCTCTCGCCGTCCTCCGCCTCTACCTCCAGTTCCCTTTTGTTCCCATCTGTCCTTGTCCTTTTTTCTTTTTCCTCTCTGTTGTTGTTGTGGTGGTGGTGGTGGTGGTGGTGGTGTGACTGTCTAGGGAGACAAGGACGGTCTCAGTCGCTCTTGGCAGCGACACGCTAACAGTCTTTTTGTGGCACAAGAAGAAGAAGAAGAAGAAGAAACGCTCACGCTTTTTCTTTTTTCTTTTTTTTTCATTTGTAGAGGTTATGCAACAATTCACATTAGGGCTGGAGGTGTGCCAGTGTAGCTGAGACAAAAACACACACACACACACACACACACACACAGGGAGGAGGAGGACTGGCCGAACAGGAATATTTCAGATAACTGGACTCGCTGCTGGAAACATTATTGTCAGATCCGTCTCTAAATTATTCACAAAGAGCTGTTTATGAACAGCTGGGGGGAAACAGGAAGCTCTGCTGCGTTGTTCTGCTGAAGGTCCTGCAGTTTGGAGACGCTCAGCGCTTCATGTGCTCGTTGGTTCACAGTCAAAACCTGATTCCCTTTTCCCTGCTTTAACATGAATCCTCCCATCCATGTCCCACTGGGTGGACTCGTCCTCCTGGTCTCCAGTAAGAGGACGAGCAAAAGGAGCAACTCTCTTTGTTCCTGTTAATCGGCCTGGGGTGTAAAACAGTGAGTGTAATGTGAGGTCAGTGTTTAACGTGACTTGACTTGGACTTGACTCGGTCTCGGGTCAGGTGGTCTTGATCACAGCGCCAGTTTTGCTGGTTGTTGTTTAAAAACACTTTTTTAACCTGAGCTCACACACACACACACACACACACACACACACACACACACACACACACACACACACACGTCACCCTGACCTGTGAGACAAACATCATCACCTGACTCTGTCCTGTTTCTGCAGACAGTTGTGTCTGTCAAAGAAAATCTGTGTCTTCACTTTGAAGAGGCGAGTTATGCTGAGTCACTGATAGTAAACACACACACTCACACACGCACACACACTTTACACACACTCACACAGCAGCATTCAGTCACTCACACACCTGTCAGCTGACTCGCTCTCTGTCTGTTGTGCTGTGATTTTCATTTGTCAGATTTTTTTATTTTTTTTATTTTCACCGTCGCGTGTCACAGTTTTTAAAAAGCTGCTTCGTCTGAGACACGTTCAGACTCTTTTATCTCAGCGGGTCCAGCGTCAGCTTCGTCTGATTCTTTTTTTAGACGATAAAACACTTCGAGTTTCGACACAAAGCTCATTAACTCTCATGGCGCTTCCTGTTTCCCGTGTGATCTTTAAGAAATATATGAAAATATTAAAACGTTAAAGTTCAAAGTGACTTTAATTGATTCACTTTACCAGGTTAATGTGAAGGGGCGTCGCCACCTGAAGGGGCGTCGCCACCTGAGGCTGTCGTAGTGCGTTTTGCCTGTTGGATGTGAGATAAGATCGACTTAATATGTGATTCACTTCAATTCAATTCCAAACTTTATTTATAAAGCTCACGAGGCACGATGGCATGTTAATATAACACAGCTTGACTCGTTCCCGTCGGACACAGTCAGTCAAAGACCATCAGGCTTTCAAACAGAGATTCATCAGGCCCGCGTTACGTGACAGATTTCCCAGAATGCACCGGGTACACCAGCAAGATGGCAGCAACTAACAGCGTGTCAACACTCCCAGGAGAGGCTTTTTCCTCTTCGTTGGAAAGAGTCACAGTTTGATGCAGTTTGTTGTGTTCGCTCATGTTACATCTTGTTGCTGACTTACACCACAGTCCCATGTTTTCACATGTTTTCATGTCTGATGCAGCAGATCAAGTCCGAAAATTACAGTTTAACTCATCTCGTATCAATAGATTATGATGCGCATGATGACATATCACAGCAAAGTGGTGGTGTTTGTTTTTGTAGGGGGATATTTGTAACCGTCGTTCTTTGTCACGCTGTTGAATCGGGAGCATGAATGAGATACAGGATTGTGGGAAAGTGGCGTTAAACAAGGATCGTCTCGTCCCTGCGGCTGGAGCTGAGCTCAGACTGAACGTTGGCCCTCGACCTTTGTAACGGGAGCTGACCCGACACATTCACCGTAATTACAGTAATCATCGTATACTGCACCATAGTGAACCGTCACCTGCAGCTCTACACGCACTTGTGCACGGTGCTGCAGCGTCCCCCAGCAGCTGGAGATCAGGAGCAGTCGTTTTCTCTCTCACTGTTTTCTTATCGGCCGTCTGCTGCTGCTGCTGCTGCTGCTGCTGCTGCCGCTGCCACCTCTCTCTCTCTCTCTCTCTCTTTTCCTGTCATGTCACTGGAGCTCAAAGTGCTGACGGTGCAGCTGCTGCAACTTCAACTTCGTTTGTGTTGGGTGTGTGTGTTTGTGTGTGTGTGTGTGTGTCTCATATCAACACTGCAGCCGGACCATGTGCCACAGTGATATCAGTCAGCACGGAGAAAGAGCAGCTCAGCACAAATGACTTGATTTCCCAAACACACACACACACACACACACACACACACACACACTCCTGTCTATTTTGTTTGAACTGAAGTTGTGCGACGCATCATGTTACACAACTCTGGGCCTGATATAAACGCAGAAGTGGGATGAGCTGATCGGGCCGGAGGCGTTTTTTAGTTTAGTCGACAGTGGGCGGAGCCTCGTGTGGTCTCTAAATATAAAATCTGACTGATCTGAATCTAAACACGTTTTGTACGGATCAATATGAGCTTTCAATGAAATGTCTGATCAGAAATCAGTCCAAACATTCGGTGTCATGGAGACGATCGATCAGTGATGAGAAAGTGTCTCGTGTTTCACGGCTGCAGCTACGACAGTAAGGATCATGGTTATTATTATTATTGTTGTTATTATATATTGCTTACATAGATATTGATCATTTATGAGTGTGATCGGATGATATTGATCACTTTTGGTGCAGCGTTCTGGGTCAGTTTCACATCACAACAGTGGATTCACTGACACAACACAGCAAGTGACCACAAGGTGATCGGTTTTAAGGTCATTGGTGATTAGAATCATTGATTACCATCCACCAATCAGGTATTTTCAATGAAAATCGGTCAATAAGATCGGTCAGATGATCAGTTGGCACGTCTCTGATTTTTGTCCTGGTTTGAGCAACAAAACAAAAACTTGTCACTTTGATTCTCGACAGCTGAGACAGATTTATTTTTTCAGTTTTATGAAATTTGATCAAGAAAATCATCTCCGTTCTTATTGATCATGAAAATAATCATCAATCACAGCTCTGATTAGAAACCAAAGACGCTCAGTTTGTTGTCAGGGAGACACAGAAACCGAAAGAGTGTGAGAAACTGCAGCCATGTTTTCTAAGGTCAATAACTTGAGATAATAAACGACCATCAGGATCATTGATGAGCAAATTTCTGTCAATGGACTAATTGATTGGACTGATTGATGAATGTGTTCAACACACTGCTGACGCTGCAGAGTCCTGATACTGAGAAATCCAGACAAAAACCTGTTCAATTGTTGGTCCAAACAAAAACAAGTGCATGTTCTCAGCAGTGAAAACGTGTGGTTATGTTGACGTCAGACAAAAATATCAGATGATTGAAGACGATTAATCTGATCAGAAGATCTTGTGGTGCTCTGACTCTGCTGTTTCACCTCCTCACTGACACTCTGAGTCTGAGCCACCGTACGTCTCAGCGTCAACATTTCCTGGTTCTGCTACCGTTCAGGACGTCGAGACGAGACGTGGATACGAGACGTGGTGAAGTGAAAGTTTTGTTCCTGAAATTCAGCTGCTTCTGATCCTTGAAAGCAGAGCAGCTCCATTTGCTCGAAGCAGATTTAGGTTGAGAAACAGGTTAGAAGAGTTTGACTTGTCCTGTGTGTGTGTGTGTGTGTGTGTGTGTGTGTGTGTGTGTGTGAGTGTGTGTGTGTGAGCTTGCACATGCATAATTTGCAGCTGTGCATCTTTGTTTCATCCTCTCAGTCCCTGGCGTGTGTGTGTCTGTGTTCAGTGCTGCTGATATGGATGTGCACCGGGGTGGAGGGGTGTGTGTGTGTGTGTGTGTGTGGGGGGGGGGGGGGGTGTTTTGTATGTGTGTGGTATGTGTGTGGCATTCCTTTCCCATACAGACCCATCGCTCTCTCTCTCTCTCTCTGTTTCCGATGTTTGATGTCAACACAGACGGCTCAGAAACAGGCTGCAAGGTCAAACACTAAAACACACCAGTGCTCAGGTTCAGCTCGACTCATGACCACGAGTGATGAGCTGCATCGTGTCGTATATACGTTAATCAGCCCGGTGAAAAAAACAACACAAATGAGACGTGACACGGAAAACTCAGAAATGTTGGGAATTTTGTGTGTGGAAGGTGTTTTATTGTTCGTTTGGTGGTGAAACGCGGCTGCTGAGTCAAAGAACGAGTGGCTGCGGTCTGGAGCTCAGCAGGGGTTTAGTGTTTGTCACAAAGGTCGCTGTGTTTCTCTGTTCCTGTTTCGCTCGCTCGCTCTCGTCCCGTCTCTGCTTTCACACACGTTTGCAGCGTCTTCCAGGAAATGAAAAACAGACAGAGTGTTTTTGAAAGAGTGTATATATATACATCATTTGTTTCCATCATGTTGTCTCTTCCTGTAAATGATGGCAGACGTTTGATGACTCATCCTGCACTCGAGGGCGGTCCTAATGTTGCATCCAATTGAAATTGTTTCTTGAAATGTCTCGTCCCTCCCCTGAAATATAAACCCTGCCAGTCACCGTGACAACCTCCAAGCTGTAACGAGCTGTGTCTCAGTTCAGGTCCTGCATCCTTCGGAGGACACATTTATAGGACGATGACATCACAGCGTGGTTACAAGGCCCGCCCCAGTTTGAAGGCTTTTCCAAATCCGGCCTTCTCTTCCCTGTTCGAGGGGGACACACCGCACCTGTCCTGTGTGACCTCCCGTATCCCAAGATTCTTTGCATGCCTGTTATGATTAGCCACTTAGCATGCTAGCTACCAGAATGTTGATGTGGCTTTGTGCTGCAGCCATGGTAACCCCGCCCTTTGGCCGGCTTGCAGGCGTGGTCGCCTGCGAGGAGCTGAGGATTCTTCGGAGGAGTCATCGTTTGATGATTGTCGTCGTTCATAAACGCGCTGGTTGTTTTGAGGACACAGAGCGGATGAAGATTTGGTTTTCATAGATCGGCCGTCAGCTGTGCTGCAGTGCATCATGGGTAGTTTATCTCTCAGCGGGTTCCTGTAATGAAGCTCTAATGAAGCTGCAGAGAGACTCGGTGTCTCTGAAGTGGGCTGCTCGTAATGATGATGAGGCCAGTAACAAGAACGATAGCTGCTGATGACAGATGGACGTATATATTTAGAGCTGACACGATGAAGGGCCGCTGTGGCTCAGAGCAGGTCGTCCACTGATCAGAGGATCGGCGGTTCGATCCCCGGCTCCTCCAGCCTTCATGTCGACCCCAGATCTACCACCAGTGTCTCATCAGTGTGTGAATGGTAGAATACAAGTTCAATATGTAGGTAAACAAGCTCTATACATGTGTGTGTGTGTGTGTGTGTGGAAGGGTGAATGTGATTAGTGGTGTAAAGATCTTTAATCAATCAATTAATCAATAGATATAAAATGCTGCTCCTCAGTTGTTGTGATCAGCAGATAATTACAGCGACCATCATGTGGTGTTTTTGGGGGCCGGATGCCGATGTCACACATTTATGAGCGCTCTTGTCTCTAAGCTCCTCCCACTGTCGTTCACTATAGATTATGCTCTTAATGAAGAAGAAGAAGAAGAAGAAGAAGAAAACTCTGAGCGCATTCATTACATGATTGTTGTTCATTCCACACGGCATCGCTGTAGCAACCAAAATAGAGACATCATGTAATGGAAAAGGCACTCTGTGTGTGTGTGTGTGTGTGTGTGTGTGTGTGTGTGTGACCTCTCCCTGTGGTGCTGAGTCAATATTTCAGAGGAAGTGGGACCCCAGGGGACATACTTACCCTCAGTCACTGCACAGTCACTTGAGAGTCTATTGACTTCTTCAGGGCTTACACACTAACACACCAACACACACACACACACACACACACACACACACACACACTCAGGGTATGAGGAAGTTCAGCCAAGTACATGCTGCTGTGTGCGTTCAGTGTCTGACCTGCATCAGCTGAGTCCACAATTTAAAGAAAACACACAAACCCACAGTCACCAGCTCCCGTTCGTCTGATGTTCAGATGAGACGGAGTTTGTCACAAAACACGAGATAAGACGACCAAACCAGGGTGACGCGCTCACCTCAGGCTCACACACACACACACACACACATGGCCGTCACTTATCAGGCCGACATGATGGGACGTGACAGTGTGAGAGTGTTTTTGGTTAAAACCCGAGGTGACGGAGGCTGACGGCGCTCCTCGACTCCGTCAAGTGTTCACACTGGTTCACCTTCTGTGACACGACCTTTTACTCGCTGAGTTTTCAAACTTTGACGTCAACTCCGAGTTTGGGTCGTGAGATCAGTGATGATATCAGTTATCGATCCAAAATCTATATATATATAGATAAAGAATCATATTAAAAACCTTTTTTCTAATCTGAACCAGGGGAATCAATCAGTCGCCATCAGCAGTGTGAACAGGAAGTTAAAGATAAACATCAGGAAACGAAATTTGTAAACAGTGTTTTCAAAATAACACAGAGTCGCTGCAAACGTCCGACATGACGCAGTGATGTAAACACAGGCGTTACACATCAGCTGGAGGCAAAGGCATTGTCACTGTGTCAACTGTTGATCAAATACCAATACAGAGCTTCAAAGGATCAATACAGGTTCACCTCCTGAAACACTGCGGCATGTTCTCACACCCTGCGCCTCCATTTTGTAGTCGCAAGAAGAAGAAGAAGAAGATTGATACTCACTACTAATACGAGCTGTTTAGAGGGGTGGAGGGTGGGGGGAGGCCCGGGGGCTCTGGAGACTTCAGCGTCCAGACTAAATACACAGTACATCATCCGCCCACCTCCTCCCGTCCCGTATCTCATGCCGTGACATCACATCGGGATGACGGCGCGGTGGGAAACGGATTCCTGAACGTCTCAAAGTCTCGCTGCTAAAAAAAAAACGAGGCAAGGTCAAAGCTGAGAGCGTGAGGAGAGTGTGTGTGTGTGTCAGTTTGTCATAGTGCCAGCAGCGCCCACTTCGCCAGGACATGCAGGCAGACATCAAGGACACACACGCACACACACACACACACACACAAAGAGGAGACACTTAAAGCCTTTGGTCTTGTTTTAATTGCAGCTCTTTTTAAACCCATTGATCTGCTGCTCTGTTTGGAAACAGTGGATGGACCTCTCTCTCTCTCTCTCTCTCTCTCTCTCTCTCTCTCTCTTTTGTTTCGTTCCTTAGTCACAACAGGATGGACAGTGGTTTTGGGAGAGAGTGAGAATAAAACGTGTTTGTGCTGATTGCTCGTTGTTGTTTTCGATCTGACAGCGAAGACGAAGACGAAGACGATGAAGGCGGCGGCGCCTCCTGTCTAATCAGGAGTCGTTCACCTGTCCTGCTGTTCACACACACACACACACACAGAGTTTAAACCTTTGCTTTCATGTGTATCCTCGCATGTGCTGTGTGTTTGCCTGGGTAGAGAGAGAGAGAGGGGAGGAGGAGGAGGAGGAGGAGGAGGAGGGGGAGGAAGTGATTCACTCGGGGACCAAACCCCCCAGATATCCTGTGAGTGCTTCGCTCTGGCAGCACCATTAATAATTCAGAGCATCGCCGAGGCCAAACCAGCACTTGTCTGGATACGGCGCTGTGGCCCAGCCGGCGTCTCTCTGCACTTTTGAAGAGTTCATCACCTGCAGAGTGTGTGTATGTGTGTGTGTGTGTGTGTGTGTGTGTGTGTGTGTGTTGTACAGTAACTCTCGCGGGCCGAAGTCCAGGCCCAGCCCCGGCGGCTCTAACGACCTGTACACATTAACAGGCTATTTGTGCTGCAGCTGTTTGGATGAGTTAATGTTAGAACAGAGCTGTTATCAGACAGGAATCCATCATGGTATGATTTGTTTGTCTCGGTCCAGGGGCTCGGGCCGAGGCTCCACGCTCTGACATACTGGAAATCATATTTACAACCTGACAACCACAGCTCTGTGTCCAAAAGTGAACGTGTACAAGGTGCCGCCGTACGCCGTATGTGTCCCGGGGTCTGGCTTTTGGAGGCAGGTTGATGTTGTTGCCTGTTGACTTATCCTGTTTGGATGGAGAGAAACAAAAGCTGCCAACTTTTAAACAATGGTGGGGTGTGAAACATGAACCTGGTTATCGTCTGTTTGTTTCCATTTTCCTTCTTTCCTTCTTATTTTGGTTGTTGGTGTAAAGCTGGATGTGAGAGTGAGAGGTGTGAATGCGTATACACCAGTATCTGCATGTATCTATGAGCCAAATGACTGTAAGTTTTTGAAAGTATAAATAAAGTTGGGGGAAATATAACGAGTCACATTACGTGCTGCATCCTCAGAGGTCAAAGGTCAGAGGCACCATCACAAGAAGGACAAACGGCCGTGAGGTCATCAGTACATTTTCTAATCTGTTACTACCCAGCTCGGCCTCGGCCACTGCTGTTTGTACAGGATCAGTTGTGAGTCTGTGTTTGCAGTTCGTGCAGCAGGAGGGTCACATGACCAGACGGGGGAAATTAATATCAGAGTGAATGTGGGGGAGACGGAGCAGCACAGTGGTTTCCACTGTAAACACAGAGAGACTTACAGACTTAAAGCTCAAGATTCAGGATTCAGGATCTTCTTCTTTGTTGTCGTTCAGGAGAAAACATCAGAGCGGAGTGAAATCATGAGCTCATAAAAACACAGATATAAAAAAAACAGGATGCAACAAAGGACTTGATAAATATATATACGTACCTATTGCAATATACTTATTACATCACGTGCATCAAAGTGATCATGTCGCTGATTCTTGTCTCCCTCAGGAAAGTCCCACCTGGCCATCGTGCAGAAGGTGAACAACGAGGGGGAGGGAGATCCGTTCTACGAGGTGCTGGGGTTGGTCACGCTGGAGGACGTGATCGAGGAGATCATCAAATCAGAGATCCTGGACGAGTCGGACCTTTACAGTGAGTCTCACCACCACCTGTCGTCTCTTCAGATGCTCTGCGCCGCTTTCATCTTAATCTTACTTTTATTACTGTATTGATAATAAAACAACTGCAGGAACTTGATCCTCTGTGAAATAACAGCGTGTGTGTGTGTGTGTGTGTGTGTGTGTGTCACTTCCCAGCTGATAACCGC
This sequence comes from Caranx ignobilis, assembly GCA_021432705.1. Lineage (NCBI taxonomy): Eukaryota > Metazoa > Chordata > Actinopteri > Carangiformes > Carangidae > Caranx > Caranx ignobilis. The sequence continues at coordinate 1,844,837 of JAFHLA010000010.1, read as the reverse complement.
ACCAGGAAAAAGGTGGCGCCCAATAAGAACAAGAGAGACTTCTCAGCCTTCAAACACGAGAGCGAATCAAAAGTGAAGATCTCTCCTCAGCTGCTGCTCGCTGCCCATCGCTTCCTGGCTACAGGTGGGTGGATGGATAAAAATGTGCACACAGGCACACACACAGGCACACACACATAGATCATTTATAAACCGCCAGCCAAGCGAGCATTCACACAGGTGTGACAACATGAACCTCCTCAGGACGTCCTCCTGCCATGTTGATGAGCAGGGCAGGTCTGGACTTGCAGTGAGTAGGTTTGACTCTGTTTATTTATTTGGAGGATCTGTTTATGGTCCCAGCTGCACGCCTGCCTGCCTGTGTCCACCAGCTGCTGCAGCAGCAGCAGCAGCCGTCACTGGAGAACACGCCTGGTTAGCGGTGTTAGCTGATCCCACTCTGGCACAAGGCTGTTAGCGCTAGCTAGCTAGCTGCTGCTGCTGCTAGCATGATGTAGCATTTCCTCAAATCACAGACAGGCAGCGTGTGGTGTGTGGACATGCCACAGTGAGTCCTCCTCTGCAGGCATTACATCAGCGTCTGCTTAACTCTGTTTCTGTTTCCTTTCTCAGGACGCTGCTCTCGTCTTTTCTTTTCTTGATTCATTACGCAGGAATTTGATTTTTCATTTTCCTAGATGTTCTGTGCAGGAAGTTGCTGCTCCTCTGGTTTGTTCTCGTTCAGATGAATGATCACCACGCAGCTGTTTTTAGATTAAGTCTGAGTTCGGCTGCAGGATAGAAAGCAGACTAAGACAGTCACAATAAAGTTTAAGGACATTTTTGTCAGATTTTTTTTGTTCTTGAGCTGAAAAGTTATAAATTTGTTTCTGAAAACTTCATGGGACATTTTTTTTTTTTTCCCTCATTGATATAAAACGTAAACCAGAGTGAAAGGAGTGTGTTTGGTTTGTGGATGATGGATTCCAGCATCAGTCTCACAGGCCTCACCTCTCACTGTGTGTCTTATTTGCACGTTGGATCGTTTCTTTGGTCCCAGTTTGGGTGGAGACCGAGACGCTTACAGCTGATTATTGCAACAGCCTGAACATCAATATCAATGAGACATCAATATATGAGACATGAGTGTAAACCAAATACATTAAAGTGCATGTGCTGATGTCAGGAAGCTCATGTCGATACTGCAACCATCAGACCAGACTATGTTAAGTTAATTGATTCTTGCTTAGGTTTAGATTTGGCTTCAGTTTCAGATCAATTACCAGTGTGTTATCAATCATCAAAATACTGATCACTTCTCAGTCAGTCAGCTCATTAAACAGGTTTCTGACTGTTTCAACTTCTTATATTATTAGAGAAAAAAGAGAAGCAGCTCAGACTCAGGGTGTGAAGTTTCAGAACCTGTTTTATCAACGTTAAAGGAGAATCAGTGACGTCTTTCTGTGCTGAGGTCACGATGCTCTCACTTCCTTTTCCTCCGTTTACTCCGAAGATGCAATGAAATAAAAACACATTAAGAGAGTCAGAGATGAGCGAGGTTGTGTTTAGTGCACTGTGCTGATCTACTTATTTTTTCATAAGTCTGACAAAGAGCTGATCTTTATTTAAATGCATTTGGAAGCTGTAACTGATATGAATCCGTGTGATCCCCATTTATTTCAATTAAAACACGATGGTGGACGTTTATGATCCTTTTAATTATGTAGGCTAACCTGTTCTTACACCCAGTTATGTAACTTTAATTTTATGTTTTGATGCATCACAGCCAATCAACGTTAAATAATCAGATTAAATTCAGTTAATGTCGCAGTAAAACAAAAATATTAAAGGTTTAAAGCTCAACTTTAAAGTAAAAGAGTCTCTTTCCCTCTTCTCCCTGCAGAGGTGAGCCTGTTCAGCCCGTCTCAGATCTCAGACAAGGTGCTGCTGCGGATCCTGCGCCACCCCGACGTGATCCAGGAGATCAAGTTCAACGACAGCGACAAGCGCTCGCCACATCACTACGTCTACCAGAGGGGCAAACCCGTCGACTACTTCGTCCTCATCCTGCAGGTATGCAGCCATGTGGTTGTCACGGGGCAGCTGGTTGTGGGTGGAGCAGCTGACACTGGTGTCAGAGGCAGATTTCTTTTTTTTCCCCCCACACACACACACTCACACACACACACACACTGGTAGGTTGAAACATCCCTTGACAAACACACGTATGCACCAACACATGTTCAAACTGGGAAAATAACGAGTTTTACCTTCAACAAACACACAACTCTTACATAATCTCTGTCTATACAGGAACATTCAACACACACCTCACACACTTCATCCATGACGCTGTCGTCTGAACTCAGGGTTCATTTACTGAAGTTACGTTGTTTTTATTCAGTTGTTTTCACATCATGCAGCAAATATGAACAATATAAACAGCGATAAACAACAAAGTCAAGTTGTGACCGAGGCAAAATGGTTATAAATTGTTCTTCAGCGGCTGCTCAGCACTTTCAGCCGCATCATGTGAGCTTCATCAGCAGATGTCGTTTGTCCCGTTGTCATGGAGACGTAGATGTTCAAACAGATTATCTTGATTGCTGAGAGGACTTAACGTCCATGTTGACTTAACACTGGAGTTTGGTTTGTAAAGAGGCTTTTTGTCACTTTTTCAGAGTCTTTTATTCCACTGTAGACTGGAAGAGCTGTGCAAACAAAAATGGCCGAAGCTCTTGTCATGTGACAAACACCACCAACTATGGAAGAGGTTAAAAGTCAGGATTTTCAAGTTTAAATTCAGGAGAAGGTTCGCTTAAAGCTAATTTATGAGAAAAAAGTGATATGCTTTGTTCATTTGACTATGAGAAGGTACGTGATGCTGCCATGTTCCTGTTTCCTCATTAACTTACATGGTGAAGTGTAGAGACGTGTTTACACACGTTTTCAAGGTTTGTTTTTGTAAATGTGAGTGTTTTTTCTCAGAGATTTGTGACTTTACAATGTCAGACAATATCAGAGTTTTGTTTCATGTACACTTGCAGCTTTAACATTTAAAATTTTGAGCTTTAAATTTGAAAACCTGCTCCCTCTGTCCTCCATAAGAGCAACGAGCCGGTCCAAAGCAGCGAATATCTGTAAGGATCGATGGAAACCTAACAGCAGTGTGTCGGGCTTCATGTGGACGAAACATCTTTGATCTAAATGTGATCTTGAAAATCGAGTTTCAACAACAACAACGACAACAACAACACGTTAACTTGCTTTTCGCTGCCTGATGCCAGAACACGCTGTAAAGACCAGGTACACGCTCTGTGTATAATATCTGACTCACTGTGATGAACTCATCCCGCCCTCTAAATGTCATACACCCGCTGCTTCAGCCTGGCTAAAAGCTGTATAGTGTGGATTATGAGACTGACCTTCCACTGACACACACACACACACACACACACACACACACACACACACACTCCTGTTGCCTTTCTTTGACCCACATCTCCACCTCCTCCTCCTCCTACTCCTCTTCTTCTTCTCCTTCCACCTGTCAGGTCATTGCCTTACCAAGTGTATCAGGAGCTTAGCAGCGCTCAGATCTGCCTTGTTGTTATTGTTGCGCCTCTGACTGCAGCTTGTGACAGATGGTGGTAGGCGTCGTGCACAGCGCCGACCCGTCAGGGGTCTCAGAACTGTTGATAAAGCAACGAGAAGCTGGTGTTTGCTTTTAGACCGTGTGTGTGTGTGTGTGTGTGTGTGTGTCTTTGTGTGTGTGTGTTTACAGCTTTTAAAATAAATTTGAGTCACTGAAAAAAAAACAAAACAAAACCTGAATCATCTTCCAGGAATTATTTGAACGGTCTGTGAACTGGACTCAGTTAGTGTAAGTCATAGTCATAAAGCACTGAACCGTCATGGACTTGGTGATGGTTGAAGTGTTGATCTGTAAGAAGTTGTCAAATCCTGCAAGTGTTGGATGGATGGATGCTGAATACGGGCTCTGTGCATTTCTCACAGTGTTAATATCAAACCTAGAGCTGATTGATTATTAAAAAAAAATACACAGATATTTCACTTTCTGCATCACAGGTTCTTTAAATAGAGACTCAACCCTCCATCCAGTGTCCAGTCACTGCAGCTGAGACTTGATCTGTGTTTTGTCGGTGAAGCCCCTGCGCAGGGTGTTTCCTGTGTATCAGGACAGGAGGCTGCTTTGTTGTGGTGTTGTTTTGTGCCACCAAGTTATGTGTGTGTGTATGTGTGTGTGTGTGTGCATCTGTTGTTGGACGGACCGAGGTGATTCACAAAGATTGTTATCAGACAAGAACAGGCTCCTCTTACTCATCTTTCATTCCCACCACCACCACCACCTCACAACAAAACCTCACAGCTCCTCTGAAAACAACAGGCTCTCTCATGACAGATTAACTGAGAAGACACTTTATATTTTCATATTCCTCTTCATAATATTATACTCTACGGCAGAAATACTCTCTCTCTCTCCTCTGAGCCATGTTTTCAAGACCTATCACAGCGGCTCCTGTTAAAGGAAGTAGACTAGGACATGTAATATGGTTAATTTATGATCAGATCCTCACTCCAGCTCGGTCCAGAGCTGTCGTTTGACAAAGTTTATCACTATCAAAGATCCAGTTATGCAATAGAAAGCACATGGCAGGAGTTAATTGGCAGCGGGAGGTCAAGAGGAGGTAAAAACTCTGGGTCCGTGTGTGTTGTTATAGTCACAGCTGATCCAAAGTCAATTAAACTCTACGAGGAGATTAGTCAGCTTCGTTAAGGGTTTTAAAGAGCCAGATTTGGTGCAGAGCCAAAATGGCTGAAGTCATAACTTCACTCAAAACCTTTTCACAGCACTCGGCCGTGAAGTATCCGCAGCTCTGTTTGTGTTGTCTCGACATCAGGGTGAATTACAACATGTTCCCGCTCACACACACACACACACACACACACACTGTTTGTCCAGCAGCTGATCACAGCGTGTCCTCCTCCTACTACAGGAGAGACAATGGCCGTGATATCTGCTTCACCAAATCTTTACTCCTCGTAAAAATGCACAGCAGAAACGTACGCAAAGAAGCAGGCAGCTGTTGATGATGTGGACGTGAGGCTGATGCTGCTCTGAGTTTCTCACTGTTAATGAGGAAGTAAAACCAAAGATAGCACTTTATTTATAAAGCACTACATTAATACATGTTTAACTCTTAATCACATCTATAATGTGTTTGATTATTGTATTTTCATACTTGACAAAAGACGGATACAGCACTTGTCATTTAGAGTTAGACATGTGCTATTATTGATTAGTGAGCGTGTAATCTGGACTTAAACTTTAACAACTTGGAGAAATCTTTATAAATGATGAAAGGCCAAAGTTGGTTTGATGGAGGCGACGGAGGAAGAGTCGTGTGTGTGTGTGTGTGTCTGGTCCTGAAGGACTTGCTCTTCACTAATTGATCCCCATTATGTAAGAAGTTAGAGGAGGGGGGAGGAGACCATACTCACCTGCTGTCACTCAGCTGTCAATACACTTCACACTCCAATCACACAAACACACTTTCTCTCTCTCACACACACGCACACACACATCAACCTGGGAGCCTCCGCCTGTGTCTCACTGTAAACACACACAAATCACTGACACCGCTGTTGCACATCTGCACCCTCCACTCTGCTGTGTACATGTACACGTGCGTTCAAATCCCACCGGGTGGGAAAACTACGCTCCATTGTCTTAATCTCACTCTTTCATGCACATTTATTTCCCACACGTCGCTTATGTCATCGCCCCCAAACAGTCATTAGACGGGTCCAGTAATCTGGGGATCTGTGTCAGCTTTCTCCCCCCCGCTCCCGCCCCCGCCGCCGTTCGATGCCGGTGAGATTTTTCCCAGTGGGAGGCCGGATGTCGAGGCCGTCGTAGAGACCCCACATGTGGAATAATCCGCTGAGACCTTTCTGGAAAGTGGGGGGATGGATGGGGGAAAGGGGGGGCATTTAGTGTTGGAGTGCCAGGGAGGAAATTTTCCACCATGGCTTTGAGAGGAGGACGATGCAGCTCCAGTCAGAGGTTGTAAGGGACTCCGTGTACTGAAAATTGTATTTCTCTCAGCTTTTGCTTTGCTTCCAGTCCAACTTTGTCAGATGATATTGAACACAGTGCTGCAGGAATGAGTCCTGACCCCTGGTCTCCTCATTCTGACATCCGTGGGTTTTATTTGTATGGCTGAACAAGCTCCATGACGTGTCCACATTTTATTGTACACCATGAAATACTGAATCAGAGATATCTAAACTAGTGGTTAACTAGTGGTAAAATTTGACTACAAACATGGAGTTATCGTCAACTCTTATTTGCCGCAAACCTGCTCGCACTGCTTCCCCAGCGTTCAACAGACAGTGTGAAAACTGTAATAAAAGAATAAACTTGCATCAGGAATGAATAAAAATACATCAGTTAACAAAATATTTAATAAAATAATAACATATTAACCCTATTAGATAATTTACACAGTCTTATAAACCAAATCACACGTGTTATCAGGTAAAAAAAAAAAAACAGTATAAGCTAGCAGTAGCTAGCTAACAAGTGAATATGGTAAACCTAGCAAAATGCTAACTTTAGCGCGCTAACGCAAAAGAACAGTATTACATAGCACTAGCTAGCTAATAAGTGAATATGGTTATGCTGACAAGCTAAAATGCTAATGTAAAAGATGAGTTTAAGATAGCACTAGCTAGCTAACAAGTGAATATGGTAATGCTAGCAAGCTAAAGTGCCAATTGTAGCGGGCTAACGCGCTAATGCTAAAAACACACTAGAACATGCGTTAGCATTTTCACAGTAGGAAACAATCACAACAAAGTGTACACATAAAGGCAGAACTTATTCTTAAGACAACTTAAAACTGTTCATTTGTAGCGTGACTTCACTGAAAATCTAGTTTGTTTAAACGTCAAGTAAAAAAAGTAAAAACCAGTGTAACCATTAGCTTTTTGTCCAGTGGGACGCTAACAACACATCATCTCAGTCGTGCTGTGTTCAGGTACAACATGGTCTTGGGCAAGTTTTTAGAGAGATAAACACTTGAAGATCCTCACTTGCTGATAAATATTGTATATCAGCAGTTAGAGACACATGCTGCTCCATGAATTATGAATTTCCCCCCTGAACTCTCCTCCGATGATACGGGCGTAGGACCGGCCTGTGAGTTTATGTGCTGCTCATATTTGTCCTGTAAACAAAACTACACCCTCACATTCCAGGAGTGTGGAAACTCAAAGCCTCGTGTACAAACGCTGATGTTATTTTATTTATTTATTTTATTTTTTTCCACACAGCGGACACATGTCTCACATCCAAACTGAGGCTAAAATCATTACGACTGTTGTTGTTGTTGTTGTTGTACACAGATAAAGAGCGTTCAGAGATGAAAATGCCTCGTTATCATTGCGGGTAAATGTGTTTGTTTACATGTTTGTTTGTTGGCAGCGTCATGCGTGTGTACGTGTGTTCGTCCGATGTGTGGGAGTCGTCCAGTGGACTCATGAGAACCAAAAAAACCTCAGATACAGATAATTCAGTGTCCTTGTTCCACTCCTTTTATAGTGTCTGTGTATGTTTGCATGTGTGTGTGTGTGTGTGTGTGTGTGTGTGTGTGTGTTTCCCGGGTAGTGATCTACAGTGTCAGCAGACAGTCTGTTTGTTTATGACCAGTGTGATTCATGCCTCTATAAAGATGCTCTGTTATTCTCACAGTGCAGGGGAGTCGTCCGACACGGATCGCTGTTGTGTTTCTACAGCTTCTCTAATTTTTCAACTCAATCACTTCACCTCAGTTTGAACAAATGTTTGGATCGAGATCGAGTTTGGATGAAAAGGAACAAATGCTGTGCTCTTCTTCTTCTTCTTCTTCTTTCCTCCTGACGCTGTTTAAAAAACAATACCATGTCATTTTCCCTTATTTGCATGTCGTCATAATCGTCCTGAATGGCGCTCATTGTGCTGCACCAGTCTGCATCAGCTGCATTGTAATATAATACAAATGCAGAAGCTGCTCCAGGAAGTAGTCGGGTGTATTCATCAGCAGGTGGTTTTCTTCTGGAGTTGTGCAAGACTTGAGCTGATGATTGGCATTTTAATCATTTTTATTATTGATTCACAGCTCAGCTTAAAGGATCACAGTGAGTTTTCTGTCGCTGTTTGATGAACATAGTAAAAGTTAAAGGGCCAAATATCTTCCTGAGGAGCCAGTGGAGACTGAACATGGAGCTAAAAGTGAGGCCATAATGGACTTTTATTTGTTCTGCGGTCAGAAACGTGATGCTGGATGTGTAAATAACTGTGTGTTAACAGCTTTAAAAGCAGATGATGTTACTGTCGTGTTGTGTCATATGGCCAGAAATATCAGTTGAGGGAGGTGGAGCCAATAGCTGATCAGTTATCAATCTTCTCAACGATTGATTTCCTGTAACTGATCATTACAAACAAAGACTATTGTTGTTGTCGTTACATTCCTGGACGACGGCGTCAGAACGCCAGTGAGCGACTCTTCCTGTTGTGGTCAAGAGCTGGAAAAATGTCTGTCCTCCTGGACTCTCCTGAGTGTGTGTGTGTGTGTGTGTGTGTGTGTGTGTGTGTGTGAGCTCATACCATTGACACTCGAGATGATGTACGTTGTCACTGACTCACACTGTAACATCCCAGTGAGGAAATCTGTGTGTGTGTGTGTGTGTGTGTGTGTGTGTGTGTGTGTGTGTGTGAGACTCAGTGACTTTGCACAAATCGTTGCAGGAAACTGTTCAGGACATCAACCATTAACTGAAGTCAGCCGTTCATTTTATAACAAACACATGGTCACAAACCACTAAACACAGAGGACGGTGCACACACACACACACACACACACACACACTGTGAGGGTAAGTGTGTGTGTTTGGTTTCAGGTGGTGCCCCCCACTGACGTTGTTATAAGTTATTAACAAACCTGTTGCAGTTAATTCTTCAGACACACACACACACACACACACACACACACACACACACACACTGAACACTATAATACTCACACACTGATTGGCCCACTTCACTTTACTCTCAGCTCCAACACTTCGCAGGCTGTAACCTGCTGCTCAACACATCTGAGTTTATCAATACTGTTATTGATTAAAAACAGTGAAGACATTGTATCAGTATGAATTTTGAATATTGAAAACACATCAAACATTTGATTTTCTTTATGGTTTGTACTTATAATGAGTCTTGAGAACATTTCTCTTGTTTTCCCAGTCGATGGCTTTGACAACATGTGTTGTAAAGTACACTGAGTTTGTATATTCAGACTCAATCACTTCGCTGTAACACAGAGTACTATATAGGAGTAATAGTAGGAGGAGGAGGAGGAGGAGGAGGAGGAGGAGGAATCACCAGTGGCCCATGATTTGATATTATCACAGCATTCGGCCTCCTCCTCCTCCTCCTCCTCCCCCTCGTCGTCGATCGGTCAAGGTCACAGAGGGAGTTTTGTGTTTTCATCACTGATGTGGGTCACGTCAGTCTGATGGATGGAGACTGAAGCAGGGACATGAAGTTCTTCTCGCTCACGTTGTTGATGATGAGTCATAAACACGCAGACTTGAACTTTGGCTAAGACCCACCTACAGTGAACATCACGTCCCCACACACACACACACACACACACACACACACACGGCTCATTAGACTGAGACAAATCTTCAAATCCACTGTGGGTTTGTTTGTTTTTTTGTGGCTCAACCACCTCACTCTCTCCACATTGTTTTCTACATTTTATCTGACATACATCAAATATTGGATCCGATCAATATTTGGCTGCATGGCATGACTTTAAAAATGGATCTAGTCATAGTCTAATTGAATATTAATTACCATGAATCAAAGTTAAAATAATTAAAAAAGAATAAAAGTACCTTGGTTTTATTACTAACAGGTCTTAAACAGTGAAAACACTCAGTGAGCCGTCGTCATGGTGACTGTGTAGGTGCGGCTTTTGTTCGGACTTGATTAGCAGCGCTGGAAAAATAAACACACAGCCTCACAACTGTCACCGTGTGTGTGTGTGTGTGTTGGTTTTGAATGTTGCTGCTGAGCTGTGATTGGTGCTGGGAAGCAGGAGGCAAAGTGCACCGTCTTTGTCCGACTTGGCCTCACCCAACTGGAAACCAGTGAGAGAGAAACCAGTGGAAGCTGCTTTGTCTTCATGTCAGAAGAGCCGCCCACCGTCCAGTGTTTTTATGTGACATCATGACGAATGACAAAAATCTGTGTAAACATCAATAAAGATGATTAGAACATGTACAAACACAAACACAACAGTGAATGTTACACACTGTCAATCAATCAATCAAACTTTATTTGTAGAGCACTTCTCACACAAGAAGCTGCTCAAAGTCCTTTCCATGTTATAAAATAATAAACAGAGAGGCCATACACACACACACACACACACACACACACGCACACACACACACACACACACACACACACACACACACACACTCACACACACACATAATATTAAAAAATATATAAATAAATAACAGATATATTTACATGAAGATAAACTGCATAAAATGAAAGTTTAGATCTAATAAAACGATAAAAAACAACAAATAGTCATAATAATCAATGAATCATCTATAATGTGTTCAATCATTGTTTTCAGCCTCAATAATCAAGTTATTAATCTGTTACGACCCTGTTATTAAGGCGAGGTCACTGCTTCATGGAAGTAAATGATTAACACTTCATAGATGGGTTTATTATGGGATGGTGTGTGTGTCTCTGTCGCTGCAGTTACCACGGTGAGCAGCTCCCATCACAAACGCTGAGCTGAATTAAGTTCACAGCATCGTCCATCGTGCCCCCCCCCCCCCCCCCACACACACACCCTCCCCCACCCCTCGCGGCTCAGCAGCCGACGTCAACACCGATCAGAGCCACGCTCGTCCTCGCCACGGCAACGCTAATCTGAGACTGCAGCGACTATTAAAGCACAGAAATGAAAGTGAAATGGATGATTTGCTGGTTTATTTTTCTGATGAGTTGTCGTCCTGGCAACGGTCATGTGACTTTAAGTAGAAGAAGAAGAAGAACGTGCTGGTTCAACGTGTGTTTTTGTATCGAGAGGTTTGAACACTGCAGCTGTGATCAATGTGATCAGTGATCAATAAGACCTGAGGGCATCTTCTTCTTCTTTATTCATAATGAAGTGTAATTGTTTCTCAGTCTGTTGTCGTCTGCACCACCTGCCACCACCTTTACTCTTCATCATCATCATCATCATGTGCACCAACTCCCAGTATCCCAGTCCGACCTGTTGTCACATGAAGTGGTTCATTCATGTTCTGATTGTTGAGTTTACAGCTGATTATCAGTTATTTCTGATATTAGATATCAGAAATCAAAGTGCTCTGGGCTCAGAAGCAGTGTTTGACCTCAGTGACCCCTAGCACTGGTGTGTGTGTGTGTGTGTGTGTGTTGGCTGTCCTGTGCAGATCCAGGAGAACAGGTCTGACCGGTGAACCAGCGGGCTTTACACCTCTCACTCCTGTACTCCACCTCCCTCTGTTTCTATTCTTTACCTCCACCCTCCTCCACCCTCCTCCCCCTCCCCCTCCAGCCGTGCAGCAGCGTGGACAGCTGCAGACAGACCCGACCCTCTGCGTGCACGCCATTTCTGCTCTTTTTTTTTTTTCTTTTGCATATGCACACACGTGTTGCAGGTTAAGTATTTGACCCCGGCTGATGGTCCCACCCACACACACACACACACACACACATGCAGGAGGTCGGCCATATGTTGAGAGGTGATTAGCATCTTTCCAAATCTGCTCATACACCTTAAGTGGCAGAAATCTGGCGAGAGAGCGGAGGAGGTTTTAACCTTTTGCATCGAGGGTCAGGTGAAGAAGTCACGAACCTGCGGCCGCTCCATACAAACAAAACAAACAAACATAGAGGACTCAGAGAGACAAAGAGTCGGTGTAAAGTGTGAGAGTGAAGCAGAAAACGTCAGGAGATGTTTGTTGCAGCGTTTCGTCCTCTGTCCTCTCTGCCTCTGATTACTCAGCAGCCGAAGGTGGACGCCTGCGGTTCTGCAGGGCAGGTGTGAAATGGTGTAAGTGGATGAATGTGGACGAGTGCGTCGCACCAGAGACATTCAAACCCACTGAGGCTTTTCTTTTTTTCAGACCCTTTCAAAATAAAGCTAGACTGTCACATTGGACTCACGACAGTACGGGCCTGAAGGTGTGACACACGCACACTCACATGTTTCACCTTGACACACACCTCCAAAACATCCAGACTCCTGAAAGAGACATGACAATATCCACTGCAGTAAACACACACACACACACACGGGCTTTAATGGGTTGGATGATTAGTCAGTTCATTGATAATCGATAATCAATGTCTCATATCAGACAAAAACAAAACATTGATTTCTGCACAAATGTTTCTCTCTGTTTTGTGTCATTATGAAACTGAATGTCTTTTTTTCTTTTCATTCCCAAAACCTGAAGGAGCTTGTTTCCGTTTCCATGACAACCATCTATTGAATATTTAATCATTAGATGATGTCGATCATCACCGGTAAAAGTCCTGAGAGTCCCCCTGTGTCGACCGCCTGGCTGTGAGCTCCACTCACTGTTTTCTTTTTGGTAGCTCTTTTATTTTACCACCTGTTCAGCTCCCATCAGCCCCCGCCACCCTGAGGGGGAGGGGGAGGGAGGGGGGGGTGTGGATGGACAGAGGGGATGGAGGGAAGGAGGGATGACAGTGTGGATTAACTGTGCTGTGTTGTTGCTGCAGTTCACACATTCCAGTGCAGCCGACTCTCGGGCCAAACTCTCTGTACCAACACAGAGGCCTCCCTCCTTAACCCCCCGACCCTCCCTCCCACTCACCCACCTACTCACCCACCCACTCACCCTCCAATCCTCTCACCCCGCCATCTCCCTCTCTCCTTGTTTCTCATCACACTTTACCTCGTTAATCTTGAACCGTGGAGTGATCAAGTCCAACACAAACACGTGTCACTCGCACTAATGATGCAGCGACGCCTCAAATAATAACTAGTGTCACTTTGTTTTGAGCTCAGGGTCTGGCGCCCTCTACAGGACGAACAGTGTCACGTCATACGTGACTGAAAACTGAAAACACCATTGACATTTTTCATAGTTTTGATAAAACAGTGACTCAAAGAGGAAAATATGTGAAGTTTTTAGTAAAGAAGAAAGATCAACTTTAAAAAAAGCACAGAATTAAAAATGTCTGATGTTTGTAGGTGACGTAAGTGGCTGCTTCACTGTTTCAACGTGTTGTTTCTGCTGCAGCTGCCGAAACTTTCCTTCAACATGATCACAGATCATAAAGTTTGTTTCTGTCGTTTCCCTTCAGGGCCGAGTGGAGGTGGAGGCCGGGAACGAGAACATGAAGTTTGAGACTGGACCTTTCTCCTTCTACGGCGTCATGGCGCTGAGTGCTCCCACGCTGGGTGAGTCCACAACCTCCTCCTCATTATTTAACAGTGCACTGTTAATGAATCTACTGGGGTTAGATGAGTGTTTGCAGTTATATTGTCCCAGATTGAATTGCCTCTGCTGCCACCTGGTGGTAAAATGTGACATCGTTCTCCAGGATTGTTGATCTAAGTTTGATCAGTAAACCAGTCACAGTTGATTCTGATCAATAAAGTACATCACAGCTCATAATAAGTCATAAATAATAAGTATAAAAAGCATCAGGATCTGTGACTCTTCAGTAACAAACACACGGCAGGTTTTCTCTCTTTAGTCCGTCACTTTACTTCACATGTTATACTTTGCAGCATGTAATGAATAATAGATCACATTTTAGTGATCGGCTGATCATGAGGTCACCTTCAGCTTGTGAATCATCACAGCCCCTCTGTGAAGTAAAACTGATCGTTCTGATCAATAACAGTTGATACGTAGATAACAGATTATCGTTATGCACCTGTGTCACTGACAATGAGCTGAAAAATCACATTCAGTACAACTTTACAGCTTAAATGACACTTCAGGGTCACACGTCTCACATGAAACCGTGTGTGGAATTTCCTTGTTAAACAGCTCAGTGATTGATTTACCTGTGTGCACACACACACAAAACACACACACACTTAAACACACACACTCACACACACTCAGATGTTTTCATGTGATCCACACTGGGAGCAGCAGGCGGGTCGACCTCTGAGATCTGAGAAGCAGTTCAGGTTTTCCTCTTTAACAGAGCAACACAGTGATGCTGTCTAGTTTTAACTGGTGTTAAAACTTTACATCTCCATGGAGACAGTGAAACTCAGACACACACACACACTTAAACACACACACACACTTCTCTGAACCTTTAAAGAAGAGACAGGTTTGTTGGTCTAGGTTCACTGAGGACGAGGGGAGGACTCCCGAGCTGGACAAGGTGGAGTCCATCACTGGTGGCTGCTGGTGACCTTTGAACTCCTCCCCTCCCCCCTCCCTCTGTGGCTCTCTCTCTGTCACCCCCCCCACACACACACACACACACAAACACACACAGGCTCTCTCCCTCTTCTCTCCCTTAGATATAAAAGTCAGTCTTTTCTTCAGTTTGGTGTTTGTGGTGTCGACGTTCATGTTTTCACTCGTCTCTCAGCTTCACTGTGTCACTCACTGATCTGTCTTCTCCTCAAGCTCCGCCTCTCTCTCTTCTCCTGAGCTGGGACCAAACCACAGGATATCAGAGGCCTGATGTGACAGATGTGGCCAAATAGATGGGACAGATGTGACCAATACAGGCCAGATGTGGCCAAGAGAGGGGACAGATGTGGCAGATATGCTTGATAGAGGAACAGATTTGATTGGTAGAGAGGACAGACGTGACCAGTAGAGGCCTGATGTGACAGATGTGGCCGATAGAGGAGACAGATGTGACTAAGAGCAGCCTGATAGGACAGATGTGGCCGATAGAGGCCTAATGTGGCAGATGTTTCCAGTTGTGGCCTGATGTGACAGATGTGGCTGATAGAGGGGACAGACGTGACCAATAGAGGCCTGATGTGACAGATGTGGCTGATAGAGGGACAGACGTGACCAATAGAGGCCTGATGTGACAGATGTGGCTGATAGAGGGGACAGACGTGACCAATAGAGGCCTGATGTGACAGATGTGGCTGATAGAGGAGACAGATGTGGCTATGAGCAGCCTGATGGGACAGATGTTTCCAATTGTGGCCTGATAGGGCAGATGTGGTTGATGGGGGGGGTGGGGGGGCTCCTGTATGAACAGTTCAGTGTTGGCTGGTCCCAGTGTCGCTCTCTCCTTCCTCCTCAGTCTCTCTTTCATCTTGACGCTCAGCTGCTCACTCTTTCATGTGCTTCAGGTGGAGACGGAGACGTGTGAAGCATCATTTTGTCATCCTCCATCCCTCCCTCCCTCCTTCCATCCCTCCCTCCCTCCCTCCCTCCTCCCCTCTCACCTGTCTGTGCCTCATTCACACATTTCATCCAACAGCTCTGTAACGAAAACAACCTGAGAAATCCCCTCTGCCTTCGAGCAGTTGAACCCGACCTGCAGTTCCTCCATCGTGTTTTTGCATGTCGATGCCCGAGTCTGGAAACAGACCTGTCTCCCACTGTCTCACTGACTCTCCCTCCCTCCATCCTTCCCTCCCTCTTTCCTCTCCTCTGTCCCATCGATCAACTCCTCCTTCCTTCTCTCCTCTCAGTGGCTGCACCTCGTCCTCGCCACCTCTCCTTTAAGAGGTTTTCTCTGTTCTCTCGGTTGCCAGGTAAACTCCGGCATGTCTGGGTCCTTTAACACCGAGGATGGGTGGGGGTCGGGGGTCAGGGGTCGGGGGTTGAGGGTGGGCCTGGCTCTTGATTCACCATTTGCAGCCTAGAAAACTTCTGTCCATGTTGATGTAGAAATCTGCTGCAGGGTAAATCAACACCTGATCACTGAGGACTGAAGACTGCTCCTCCGCAGCTCTTTTAAGAGTTGCAGCAATGAATTATGGGATTGTAAACAGATGTGCAGCAGCAGCAGCAGTTTTCTTCTCATGATTCAGTGTCAATTTACCCTCTAATGAAAGAAAAGAGACACACAGTGACAAATTTTTGGCAAATACGCTCTAAGACGACCACCTGGATTTTCAAAGTTCATGCTGCAGATCAGTTTGTTCGATCAGTTCTCCTCGACTTACTGTGGTGATGGCTGAGAGGAGAGGAGTCACAATGTTTAAGGATGCTGGTCATTACACGTTTTGTCCACATGAGGGCACTCTCAGGTTTAGTTTCCAGCTGTGAAACTTCCTCCTCTGAGCATATCAGAGCCGAGCCACTTCAGTAAATCAGTGTTATTAATCATCAATCTGGATTAATCATGAAATACTTTTAATAGAAACTGTCCATTTTCAGCATTGATGGGAGGATTTGCTGGTTTTAATAGTTTTCTTCACCAGTGGACTGAACCTCTGTGGGTTTTCAGGACAGGTTGAAGTCGACACCTCGGGTCTGAGAGATCATGAAGAACTATTTCTGTAGTTTTCTGAGCATTTTTGGTTCAAGGACGCAGGATCAGTTTCAGATAAAAAATAAACCCGGGTTCTCGAGTAATCAGGAAAGTTCACAACTTCAGACTTCACCCAGAAAAGTACGAACTCCTGACCAGGGACTTTTCAAGAGGGTAAATCAATCAAACGAAATTTACATAGTTCCTCAAAAGTTTCCTGGTTCCTGGTGAAAGTTCCTGCAGCTGACTCTCAGGAAACTCTTGAGACATCGACATGAGGTTCCTTGGATCATGTAACTTCTGCTAGAGATCTGTGTCTCTTTTATATCCAGTGTCGTCGGGATAAGACCAGTGAACTGAGGTATTAGCAGATGGATGGACAGAAGCACAAAGGGTGAAAGGTCGCCGGTGGTCAAAGAGCGCATCTGCCAAAAACGTCAGCACAGCTCAAAACGCAGCAGAGCTGGTCGGACATGTGGGGACATGCGATGATGATCGCGTGGCTTCCTCTAAGATATAAAAGGGAGAAGGACGGGACAACATCACGAGACGCAGACAGACACCCAGATGGGACTTGAAGCCCCTCGAGGGGTTCAAGCTGTCCACTGCGGCTGCATCTTAATATCTTCAGATAGTTTCTTCTCTCTGAAGCTGCGGAGATGCAGCCGGGATGTCTTCTTCTTCTTCTTCTTCCTCCTCTGGGTCACTGTTGTCCTGTCCCTCCTCTCTGTCCACACGCATTATAAACCCTAGTTGTTTTAGATAGTGATGAGCATTAACTGCTTAGACTGTAGCACAACAAGCTGTAGTTACACAACCAGAATCTTTTCCTCCACTTAATCACCAGCGCCCAGCTCCAAATGTGACCCCACTGCCCAGTGAGGGTTGTTGTTTGGACCTGGGTCCCATCGTCCACCTTAGACCTAAAGACACTAACTCAGATCACACGCTGATTGAAAATCCTGCTCAGATTTTCTTTTTTTTTTTAAGTGTTGACGATCCAGTGGGAAACTTTTCCATAGTCAATCATTATTAATGTTTATTATTATCATCAATAAGTATTATCATGTATTGATAGACTGTATATTTAGCATGTAATATGTGGTTTATTTATCACTGAAATATAGATATATCAACAAATGACAAGTTGATAATAATAATGATGCACAATATAAACATTTGAAACGTCCTTGTCTGTTGTTTCAGTTACATTATAATATATTATATATTATATCAGTGGAAAACAGGGAAACTTTGATAAAATGCTAATAAGCTTTTGTCACGTGTCTCCGTTAACCACTGAAACAGTGGCAGTTTCAATAAGTCAGAGGACAAACATGTGTTTGTGTAATTCAACAAGTTGTTTAATGTGACGGAGGCTGTGAAAATGGAAAATCCCCACTCAGCCATACATCTCACAGAAAACCAGTGAGCGCCCTGTGCTCTCAGAGAGATGTGGACAACAGACGGCCGATGGTTCAGGTTTCATTTACGTGATGTTGTCATTGATCTGATCTGAAGTTTACATGGATATTAACAGGATCAATCTTAAACCTAGAGATTATATATCTCTATCTATACACATATATATGATTATATTATCTCAAGGCAAAACCAGACAATATGTGTTACGATAATGATGTAACAAACAGTAGCAGGAAGACATCTCAGACAGAACTAACAGACCACAGACCACAGACCAATCACTGAGTCACTCATTTCATAAGGATAATTCCCCACTGGCTCTCAACTCTGTTGAATATTGAAATGATAATGAAGACTCTTCCATGACTAAGTGAAATCTAACAACTAACGGAGACAACGAGCCGTAGATCCTCAGGATTAACTCATAGCCAGCTGAATTCTGTGAACGCTAACTCACTTGACGTGTCCAGGTAAAACAGTTTCCTATGACTCACTGAGGCCCGCTGCAGGACGACTCACGCCGACTGGTAATAACACACAGCTGGGTACGAGCCTGCGTGTGTGTACGTGTGTATTTGTGTGTGTGTGTGTACGTGCGTGTGTGGATGAAAGCAGCATGTCATGATTAATAAATTTAAACTGTCTGCTGTATTGAAGCAGATGGATGTTTAGTCATTGTGGTTTCACTTTGTCGGAGCAGAGGTGGAAAATACCAAGCAGGAAGTGTTGCAGGCTTTGACTCAAATATCTGTTATTGAGCATTTCAATCACCGTGACTCAACCTGCTTCATGTGTAGTATCATCAATAGTATAGTATCGATTCAACAACTGGCGACAACTGGCTTCTTTAAATTGGTTGGTATTTGTTATAAAGGGAAAATGTGTCTTTTGTGTCTCTGTTAAAAAAACACACACTTGGTGGATGAGACAAGAAGATGATAATCAGATTGATCGATAATAAAAAAAAGTAAAACAGATCATGTTAATAAGCTGTATTTATACTATTACAGTTGTATTTTACTATATTCTGGTTCATTGTGTGTTTATACACACAATACACACATACAATGATAAACACAGGTTAAACAGTGGGTGTTAAAAGGTCAAAGTTCAGCGCTCGGCCTCCTCTGCTCCACCTTTGTTTACCATCCTGCTGCTGCTGCTGCTGCTGCTGCTGCTGCTCGGCTTTCTCTGAAGATGCTTTCAGGTCGGTTGGTGTCGGCCATCTTTTTAAAAACACAAACTGAGTTGCTGCAGATTTGGAAAGTCTGTGTGTGTGTGTGTGTGTGTGTGTGTTCGTGAGCAAGTGTCGGTGAATCTGAGGGTGTGACTGGACGGGTCATGAGTTGAGCTTGTGCTAAATGTAGATGATGTAACTGGACCTTAACTTGTGTAACTCTCTCCCTCTCACAGATTGAATGAAACCTTTGTTTAGAAGTCACTTTGTGCATCATTCATACTTGTGTGTCACTAATTAGTTGTGTTCATTCATTATTAACCTGCATTTGACGCCACACTGCATCGTGTGCTCTCGACGTGTTTCCATACACTCTCCAGACACTGTAGAGTTAAACCCGACGACATGTCAGATGTTCATCACACATGTGGCTGCAATCAGGAGCTGTTAATAAGCGTTTCCTGTGTGTGTGTGTGTGTGTGTGTGTTTGCAGAGTTTCGTTCGCCGTCGCACCTCAGCGGGTTGAACCGAACAGCGTCTCTGAGCGGAGCCGACCGAACCGAGTCTCTGTCCATCAGCGGCAGCAACAGTCAGCTCAACAACAGCATCCCCTCGCAGCAGTACACGCCCGACTTCTACGTCCGAGCCCTCACTGACCTGCAGTTCGTCAAGGTCGGTCACGTCTCACATAAAACCACCTGCTCATCTGTTCGTCTCTCTGCGCACACGTTTGTTACCAAGGCAACAACAACCGCAGCTTCTGCTGCCTCCAACAGTGTAATATAATAAACAGCAAAACGCCGTCTTTGTCTCCCTCAGATCACACGGGCTCAGTACCAGAACGGCCTGATGGCGTCCCGTCTCGACAGCACGCCTCAGTCCCCGGAGAGCGGCCACAACGCGGCCCGCCTGGATCAGACCACTCCCCCCGCCACCGCCAACACCACCATCACAGACCTGGGCACCGACTCCACCCCGACGGAGAACGGCCCCGATGAGACGACGCTTCTCCTCCTCAATGAGCAGAACTCACCACACACAGCCAACCACCACAGCCAGCTGGAGAACAGCATCTGACCCCCGCCACACCTCCCCCCACCCCCACCCCTACCCATCCATCGCCTCGCCCACCCTCCCACCCCTTCACCCTCCAGTCCTCCATACTCGTATGTTTGCACGCATGAACTGTATGCTGGGGAGGGGAGGAGTGTACGTATGTATGTGTGTGTGTGAGTGTGTGTGTGTGTGTGTGTGTGTGTGCCCACTCTTTACTTGTTATCTGACGACAAAAGATCCGATGGACCTGCCTGTCTGGACCAGGAAGCTCCTCCCTCTTGTTCTGAGGCCTCACCGATTGTGCGAGTTTCTTCCCCCCTGTGTGTGTGTGTGTGTGAGAGGTTTTTACATCAGTGTGTGTGTCTGTGTGTGTGACTCAAATTCACTGTCCCTAATCAGAGACTCAGGGAGACTCCACCCCCCACCTCCCCTCTTCTCCCCCATTTCCACCTCCAGTACATACATGCAAGTCGTACACCCACCACCGCCACTGCTGCATGTGTCGCAGGCTGCATCCTCCTCCTCCTCCTCGTCCTCCTCGTCCTCCTCCTCGCCATCCATACAGCTAGAAGACAAAGACGACCCGAGCATGTCAGCGGAGCTCCGACAAAGTAATATATGTTCCGTAGAAATTTATAGCGACGTATTTATTGATGAAATCTGTGTGAGACGGACACACGAGACTCCTCCTGACTCTTTTTCTGCTTTGTTTTCCTCTTTTGTTTTTTTGTTTTTTTTTTAATGTGGGAGGGGCCTGTGGGTGGGGCTGTGGGTGGGGCTGTGGGTGGGGGTATGGGTGAGTATATATACACAAACATATATATCCCAGATAGAAGCAGGAAGTAGCCCAGAGCCTTTATCCCAGAGTTGTTCAGAGATTCAGCGCCGATAGACAACCAGTCTGTATTGTGATTAAGACAATCAATATTGATTATGATGAATGTGTTAAATTAAATGTGTAGGGTACGTTAACCATGACAGCCCCCCCCCCCCCCCCCTGCTAACCCTTACATGTGTGGGTGGGTGTGGGAGGTGGGTGGTGGTGGTGGAGGGGACTGTTTGAGAGATTTCAGTGCGAGTCCTTTCCTACTTTATAAGAGAGGGCGGCTTGTCTGTATGTCTGTGTGTGTGTGTGTGTGTGTGTGTGTGTGTGTGCCAAAATGGCCATCACCAGATCTGGTGGGAACAGAAACCAAAAGAGGGAAGCTTGATCACCTCCTGACTAGAAAATACTATAAATCTGAGACTTTATTTATTTAGTTTAATGTGTGTTTGTACATTTTTGTCAATGGGGGGGGGGGGGGGTATGATTTTTGATTTTTTTTTTTTTTTTTGGCCTCTGTGGGATTTCACGTGTTAAATATTCTCTTTTCATTCAGTGGTTATGTTTGGGTTTATTTCTTTTTTTAAATCGGATCTTTGGGGGAGGGGCCACTCTGTCGTACTGAACAGCAGCTTCCATCATTTACTGTTGTTTTGTGTTTGTGGAGCCAAAAGCAGACGCTCGGAAGTTTGTCAGTTTTATCGGAAACTCTTGTTTTATGTTTTATATTTCACAGTTGTCACGCAGCACGTGCTGTTCGCTGTGCACACTCCAGTTATGTTTTACTGTAGACTCTGACTCTAAGGAGATTTTTACAGGAGAAATTTGTCCCCAAATCTCTAAAAAAACTACATTTTGTGTCTTGTAACAGATATTTTTTTCTGTCTGACGTCTAAACGAACCACACTGATGTTTAATAAATGTTTTTTTTTATTGATTTAGACCATGAAAAGTAAATTACACACAACAAGAGCTGTCTTTTCCTGCAGTCCATATATGGTAGGGAGTGATTTCTACAGTAACTACTACATATCCCAGAATGCAGTTCAGCTTCAGAAACTTTTCATCTTTTCATGTTTAGTCTCATTTTTCTCTCCTGTCTTGGTTGTCAGCTTTTTTTTTTATTATTCTTATCCGCTTAAAACACAAAAATCACAGGGGGCTCCAACAGTCTGTACTCTTAAATGTTGTGAGAGGGGGGTTCTGGGAAATGTAGGCGACAGAGGACGACCCACCGAACGGAAGAGGATTCAACAGAAACGGTTTAATTGAAACAGAAACACACATCTCAAAAGGACGAATGGGAAAATGTCTGAGTTTGTAATGGTTTAATGTTTGTTTTTTACTTTTTGTTTTTTTTTTTTTTTGCTCCTGAAAAAACGAACAAACACTGTGAAGTTTTGTGAAAGGAAAACTACTGAAGCGCTGTTTTGCTCGCACCAAAATATGTGGTCAGCTGGTCGTGTCTCCCTCTCTTCTCGTCTGCACCAAATGTTATTCAGTCTTAAACCAAAACAGCACCCCCCCATCCACACACACACACCACCACTTCCCCCGCCTCCCCCCATCCTTAAACAGGAACTTTGAAGCACTTCTGATTTAATATTTATCAGGAACCTGTAACCAGAGCGTGACAATGAGGCGATGACTCGTTTCATCGCTGCCGTCAAGTTCATTGGAATAATTAACTGGTTTTTAGCATCTTTGAATCATCTGATTTTATGGTCGTCTTTTGGTCGTCATTTGTTTTTCTTTTGAAAAGATGCAAGAAAAGCTCTGTGCTCTGCTTTTTCCAGACTAATCTAATGATGTAGCACATGGAAATATTGTTAAAAACCCACGTACATAGGTTTTAGCTGGAGATTTTACCTGTCGATTTTTTTTTTTTTTTGCAGAAGCTCATAGACATGTGTCTTTTTTTTAATGTCATGTTTGAGTGTGAGACAGATTTCTGCCAAAGACACAAGTTTTAAAGAATAATTTGGGACATTTGCTCGACATGTTGTGTAAACTGATGCATCATGGGTCGGGGTTTCGGGTCATCAACGGTATGCCAATCGTTTATCTACAAGCTGCAATTGTTGGAGCTGAACTTTGATGCTTCATCACTTTTAACATCCAGTTTCTTCAAGTCGTGGTCAGTTTGTTTAACCTAAAGACTAAAAGGCCGTTAACGGAGCTGTGAGAGCTTCTTCGTCTTCTTCTGAGTTTGTTCAGTGGTGTAACACAGTCTAGTGCCTCGCACTGCCTTAAAAACACTTCAGTTTGAGTCCAGTGTTTAATGTAGCTGATCCTTTATTACACGGTGGTACAGTTCCTTTTTTTTTTTTGTTTCCAACTGGCAAATGTTGATAATCACACTAATTGTATTTCAACACTAAAATCACAGCAGTCTGAATTTTTAGTCAAATTACATTAAAACCTCGGTGGGTGACGACAGTGACCAAAGTTAGCTACTAGCAAAGAGCTACTAGTTCAAGGTTTTGTGGTTCATTTTGTAATATTTAAATTAATTTTAAAACAAGACAACTTTTTTTTTCTTTTTAGATTTCATGTCCATATTCATATAAACATGAGCTTATTTCATACTTAAAGAACATTGAAAATCATTGGCATTCAAAAACTACAGCGTCCGTGAACCTTTGACATCATGCTAAGTACAAACTGTTTCATCCTCACATGTCTTTTTGTCACTGTCTCCCTTTATCAACTTAATGAACATGTGCTTATGAAACCACAGTTAAGTTTGAATCCAGAATCTCATGAGGTAGGAATGGGAGGCGATGACTAATCGAGTAATTGTTTATACCTTAAGGGACGAGTGTTGCATAATTTTGGGAAATCTGCGGGCACCTCTGAGCTCATGAATTTACCTCTGGAGATAAAAAAAAAAAAAAAAGTTTCGATAGAAAAAGATAAACAGAAGTCTGTTAACCCTTGCAAACATTTAGAAACAAACATGAAAGGATTTGATTTACTCTCCATAATTGTCTTAGTGAGTCATTTATTTGTTGAGAAAGAGTTCCTGTTCCTGTTTAGCTTGAGAATGCTAAACAGGAAATAGCTTTATTTTGAAACAGCTACTCTCTGCTTTCTAGGTTTTATTTTCTTTTATTTTTTTGAAGGAAGAAGGAAAAAAGGCCAGATTCATCTTGATTTAAAAATTCAAGCACTTTAGCAAGGAGAGCAGTATTTTTTTTTTTTTCTTTTTTAAATAAAAAGCCACAAATTTACCAGAGTTGCTGGCTGAGGTGTCTGTCACAATTCTGTTACTGGCCAGGATTTCATAATCATTTCATCACCAACATGACGCTGTGTTTATTTAATTTCACTATTGTGTGTGTGAGTGTGTGTGTGTGTGTGTGTGTGTGTGTACGCGGAACTTGGTGACTCACTGTTGTGTTGCCTCACCTTCATCTTTTTGACTGTACTGGATTTTTTTTTTTCATGTGTTCATTCCTGAAATATTTTATGACAAACACACACACACAGACAAGCATACATTTCAGCTGACTGTTCATTCATAGTTGATTTTTTTTATGGCTCACATTGTTTCTGTTAAAAGCTTGTGTACAATTTGGAGCACCCCCCTCCCCCCCAACCCCCCACAACCACCACCACCACCACCACCTGTTTTCAATTGTACTGGGATTGGGTTCATTATGAGCGAATGTGTGTGTGTGTGTGTGTGCGCATGTGTGCGTGAGTACTTGTAAATCAAGTCTGGTTATTTTTTTTGTACCTCACAAACACTGTCAATAATTGTGGTAAACAACTTTTTTTATTTGTCATGAATTGAATTTGGGAACAGAGCGAATGGAGCGGCGGCTTTGGGGAGAAAATTATAAACTGATTGTCCTTCATTCTCTCTGGCATGCTTTAACTTTTAAAAATAACAGAGAAACAAGGTGTAAATACTGTTTTATAATTTCTGTCTTAATGAGTTTTGAAGATGAAGAAAGTTATTAATAAACCTGAGATATATTTCTCTATGGACCTTTGTGATTGCTCTGATTTTTTATTTTGTTTTCTTACATAATTTTCATTGGACTCTAGACCGGCTTTTCTCAAACACTGGTCCGTGGACCACTGTTTGTCCATGAGCCATCCCTAGTGGTCCGTGAGGTAACATGGTAACATATCACGTTTAAAATTTCCAGGGGTTAAAACTGCTTGCGACATACAGTCTGTTGTTTTCAATGTCAACTCATTAAGTGCCAAAAACGTAATTTTACGTTTTTCTTTTTCTTTTTTTTTTTTAAATATGAAAATCGACACTCTTAACACACGTTATGTGTGAATTTGGGAACTCTATGGTGAATCGAACTGAAATAGATGCCGATGGAAAACTCATGAAAACTCACGATCTGAACATTTTGTCATAACCTGGCTTTTGATGGTTGTCGAATCCGTGGTGCATGCATTACACGGCAACATTAGCCACGCATATTTCGGGACAACCAAAATAAATGGTTTGTCCCCACTGAGAGCATAAAGTTTCACCTTTTAAAAGAGCCATAGTATGTGTCCGTAGCTATAATATAGAATACGCTGTGGCTCTACAAAAATCGTCAACAATGGTCTAGGTTGCTGGCACTCAGGGCTAAAGCTTCGGAAAACAGCGCAGCATTTTTCAGCTGCACCACTGACAACCACTGGCAGGGTGTCGTGTTTCCATGACGACTGACCAGAAAAGACACATGGTACACCCTGATGTAAAAATGACACTCCGAGAAGTAGTGCTAAACTTTAACAATGGAGAAATATTGGTTATTTGTAGTGCTGGTCATTTCATTGTATATCGTTTGTATTTACCACTCTGCAAATAATAGATTTTGAAAATGGAGCACAGCTGCTAAGATTGTTAAAGCTTTTGATGAAATATGATAAGAAATTCATTAGATTACTTCTGCTTTTTGTCATGTAATGTACTTTCAGGCAATTGCCTACTCATGGGAAAAGCCCATTAAACCAGATTAGATGAGCTGACAGTTAAATGAATGGCACCCCGCCCACACCCGTACGCACTGTATACATAGGCTTACATGAGGGTTTTATGTGTTAGAGGAAGTGAAATTAAGCGGGTTTGGGAAGTGGTTTTTATTGTGACCATTGAGAAACACTGACGCTGCTCCTCCTTCCCCCCCCTTTTTTTTTTTTTTTTTTTACCTCACTGTCTATCTGTCAATCTAAGTGGTTCTACAAGGTGGATGTGAGTCACAAACAAGGAGACGAATGAGACAGGAAGAGATGAAAGAACAGATATGCTATGTGTGTAATTACAGAGCATGTGAAGAAAACACCCTTGTGCTCACCCATAAAGCTTGGGCGAGTACAGTGTAGAAAGAGTTTGGTCATGACCTGGGGATTTTACATATTTGAACATCTACTGTCATATTTGATTGTTACTGTTGTTAAAGTTTATCCATCGCCACTCCCCTGGGAGGCTCGGCAGACGCGTTTGTGCGGGGAAACAACCAACGCCCTCCATAATGAGGTCACGTCATGATTGTTACTGTAACTTGAAATCAGAGGTTGACATGATCAGGGCATATTAATCAAACTAAAAGGAAGGAAATTAAAAAAATAAATAACAATTTTCTGTGCAAAAAAGATAAAAGTAAAAATATTTTACCTTTACTCTTAGTGAAGAAACAAATAGAAACGACTGTAAATAATAATAATAATAATAATAATAATAATAATAATAATGTAGTTAAGTTTCAAAACAATTTGTTAAAATATTGTTTTAATACATTTTACGTTTTAACACCAGGTTTTTGTACTGTGTGATGTCGTTAATAGTCTCTCACCTGATTGTCATTGTTAATGAATGCAGCCTGAGTACATGCAGTCTTCAATAATAATAATAGTGATTGTGATGATATTTCAATTTATCATAGTTAAAAAACAAAATGTGGTAACTTATTTTGACAAATAAAATAAGTTATTTTAGTTCAAGCTAAGCACTTAAATTTTGAATTTTTTCTTTTTATGTAGTAATAAAATATTCATTTAACTTTATGTGTTTTTAAATATGTCTTATATATACACCTTTTGGAAAAAGTATTACCTTGATTGACCTTGATTTTGAATTTCCAAGTATTTAAATGAGCGCCCTATAAAAGGTTAAAGGAACCAAGGATTTCCACGGTAATATGAATAGACTTAAACATGTATGTTCTTGCCAAAGAATGTGTTGAGTGAGCTCTGCTTTACTTTTTCTTAATCATTCACCATCAAGTATTCATCATTATTCATCAAAGATTAAATGACTGTAAATCCACATTAAAGCTGTGTAAAAAAAAAAAAAAAATCACATTGTATGATTAATCATCACAAATGACAATGACCTCTGTTCATTTTGTTACGCAAATGGCTTTAAATGGTTTAAAAACAGTATTAAAATTGTGAGTAACATCTTTGCAGCTTAGAGTCTCAGCAGTTTTTAAATTCCCATAAGTTCGTTGTGTCACTTCAGCTTTTCCTCACTACCCTGTTTTCATTTAAAAAAAATAAAAAATTGTAAATCGGGATGTGAAATTGCTGATCCAGCACGAACAAAAGGACAAAGTTCGTGGTGCTGAGGACAGTGAAAACATGAATCAGCAGAAATCAAAGGATAAAGAGCAACAGCATGTCACGTAAAAACCGCCAATAACATAACACACAAATTCATGCCTACCTTACCAAGAGGGGACTGAGGTCACACACCGACCAAAATGGGGACCGATGTTTCAAAGAGGGAATAAAAGGACATTTTCAACCCTTTCTACCAATCAAAGTGTGGACCTCCATGGGAGAATACACACTGGGACATGAAAACATGCAAAATAATAATAATAATAATAAATAAAATAAAATGATGTCTTTCAAAAAGTGAAAATTTAACTAAACTGTTTGCCACATTTAAACATTCACTTTGACAAATATTGTGAGAATAATCATGTATTGTTACACTCTCTTAGCCCTTGACTATCTACAACTGTGAAAATCTACCACTAAAAACTATATATGCTGTATGCACCGTATATTAGCTGATGTTAGACCAATACAATATATAAATATATATTGTATATATTTTGTTACGCAAATTAGTTGCGATGGCTTTAATTTTTTAAATGGTGTATATATATATATATATATCACATAATATAATATAATGTATATATATGATATAGTATAATATAATATAATATGATATAATATAATGTATATATATATAATATAATAATAATGAGCCTGGTTGATTTGTATTTGGTCTACATTCACCTTTATTAACAATTATTACCATGATATTTCGCTGACTGAGGCTTTTATTGTCAACACATTGAGCAAGATTCCTGCTCGTATGGTCAATATATTATTTTTTCAACAGACATGTTCTCAGAAATCCCTGGAAAGCAGCAATGATATTCCAGTTACATAGAGTCTGAGCTTCTTCTTTTCCTTTTGGCTGTTCCTTTCTGGGGTCACCACCATTTTAGCTCTGCCCTCGGCTTCCTCTTCTTTCAGACCAACTAATTTCATGTCCTCTTTCACTACATCCATAAATCTCCTCTTTGCTCTTCCTCTAGGCTTCCTGTCTGGCACTTCCAGTCCCAGGATCCTTCTGCCGATATATTCACTATCCCTCCTCAGTACGTGTCCAGGCGTCTCTGGCTTTATCGCCAAAACATCTAACATGCGCTTTCTCTCTGATTTACTTCTTGTGATTTGCATCTTCAATTCGCAAAGTTTTTACGTGGGTTGTCCTTCCTGCCACAACTCTCTGCATTTATCTGGGCTTGTTGGGACTGGCATAAGGAGGACACTGGCTTGTGCCCCCGTTGAAGCTGCATTAAAAGGAGATTGTAAATAATGATTGTAAATAATCTGCAGTGATTTAATTATTGTTCAACAAAGCTAAGTATACAGTAAAAAAAACCTCTTCACCTTGTAAACAGAAGATAAAAGTATAGTTTTGTTGCTCAGTGTTGGAGATAAATCTCATAAACATTATGTTTTACTGAAAGTCCCCCCCCCCATACACACACAGACACACACTCCAGATAGTGTCAACAGCATTAATTGAGCTCAACAAACATGACGTACCTCGCACCTGCATCACAGGGAAGTGAAGCAATATGAGACACTGCCACAGTTACACAATGGTGCAATAGTGAACATGTGGCATGTCTGCTGGAATTTTTTTTTTTTTTTTTTTACATACTACTGAACACTGCTAAACCACAAAGTCAAATGTATCTACTATTAGTTTTATTATTATTATTAGATCTGTTGCTGTTCAAACACAGGGTCAGTAGAAGTGTGCATGATGCTTTAATACAGTATGTAAGACATTGTGAGATGCAGAGCCACGTCGTGTTGAAACAAAACAAAACAAAATAATACTAAACAGAGAAATTAATTTCTCTTTCAATCCAGATTAGATTTTGATTACTTTGCTTATTTCTACTGTTACGCAGAATATCTCATATTCATTGTTATGTTGTCGTAAAAAAATGTAATAAAACACATGTATTATTATGTATTATTATGTATGATCAATACGTAACAATGGGTGTAGTCATGTGTTGTGTATGTGTAGGATAACCCTATTAAATCAAGGAGATGTATTTCCTTCCTCATTGCAGCGGTGTGTAAGTACAGTATTTCATCATCAGTGGTTTACAGCGGTGAGTGAAGCAGCAAAGACCGTCCCACTTCCTGTGGCGGTCTGTGGTGATTGTATAAAAGCCCTGCAGGTCGGCACAGGCAGGCAGAACAAACACTGACAAGACAAGCTTACAAAGCTTCAAACAAAGCAAAACAGCTTCTTCTCTACTTGACTTCAACAGGTAAATTGACTTTTCTTTATCTTCTTTTATCTTTATCTTTAGTTTTGTTTTACCTTGATGGGACGCATCCATTGTCACTGGAGACTGAATATAGCACAGTTTCTTTAATGTGCTGCTCCAGTTTTGTTTGTGAGTGAATTATAGTCACATGTTGACAACAGATCAATAATTATAACAAACTACTATAAAGGCAGACATAAATCTATTTCACTGCACGTTTTAGGATTCAGTAACAGTGGATTTTAACCCTTTGTCCTCTTCAATTCAGAAAAAAGATGGAATCCAAGATGACATGCAACGTGAGCGAGATGTGGAGCCCCAAGATGCCCAAGGGACTGGATTTGGAGATCTCCCATCATCCAATGACAATGAAGCGTGTGGCCAACCTCATCATTGCCATGGATAGGCTGAAGGCCGGCACGCCAGAGATACTACTGAGCACCGAGTGCAGAGATGAAAACCTGCTCAGCATCATGATGGAGAGCATCGTGGAAGGTAGTTAGACTGATTCGAGCTGATTGGCTGCTCTGTCAGCAAAGCAAACTTTGAGTTTTTAGCTGTTAGCTGCAGATAACAACAGCACAACTAATCAAGTATTCCTGTTTCCTTCAGAGCGTGTTATGTTCGAGTGCCACGCAACTCCATCAAGTCAGTTCAGGAGGACCTGCCAGCACCAGTGCAGTGTGACCGACGGCCAGAAGAGACACCTGGTCAAGGATCCAAACACTATGGAGCTAAACGCAGTGACACTGCAGGCAGGAAGTGAACACCTCAAAGGTAATTCACACATTACACATCAGAAAATAGAAGACATTCGAATTCGGAGATGTTTAAGGCCGATGTTTTAGTCCAAATGCACTTTTGTTAATATGAACCCCTGTTCTCTCCTCAGTGCAACTGAAAATGTCGACCTACCTGCCTCCCTTGACGAACTCAGAGGCCGAGGCTAGACCCGTGGCTCTGTGCATTGCACAAAACACAGATTCAGAGAACGATATCTACCTGTCGTGTCAAATGGAAAACGATGTGGCAACTCTGCATCTGGAGGTAAGCTCTTTTCACATTACAGGGTAAACTCAACTTAAAACTGGGACAGTGACTGACTAGATCTTTGAAAGACATGTATATATCAGCTTATGTCTGATATGATGAGCTGGTAATATTGTCTAGCGTTGATGGTCAAACCTCCTAACATGTCTTTTCACCCCTTTAGGCAGTGGAGGACAAAAGTGCTCTGCAGAACATCAGCGCAGACAGTGACCTGGTGCGATTCCTGTTCTACACCGAGCTCAGCGGTGTGAACATCACCACTTTCAGGTCGGCCCGCTTCCCTCAGTGGTACATCAGCACAGCCGAGGAGGAAAACAAGCCAGTTGACATGTGCACGGACGACGCCACTCGCTACAAGAACTTCCAAATCAAGTCAAAGACCCCGCTGAACCAGTGTAAACCATCCACCCGGGCTCGCATGCAGCGCTCTTAAAGAAACAACAACAACAACATCTGGGTGGTGAACAGAAAATGTTGTGTACCTCAGATATTTGAAAACAAAGTTGTGATGATTTCCGCACTTCTGCAAGTTTAACAGAGTGTTTATTTACTGTATGTACCAAGTACAGAGAGTGAAATACTTGTATTGACTTTCACCACAAGGCGGTGTTGTTGTGCCGACCGGTGAAAACACTGTTAATGCTTATAGCCATTTATTTATTCATTTATTTATCTATTTATGCATTGTTTTAAAAATATTTATTTGTTTGGAAATCAGCTTTCTAACAATTATTTAAATGATATGCACTGAATCTTAGCAGGTTAATAAAGCCTTGTACCTAATTTGGATTTGTTCGTTTGTTGTCTTAATCTCACTAAATGTCATTGTATGTATTTGCCCAGAGACACAAAGGCCAACCAGTTCTCTTAACATTTGCACGAACCTAACAGGCCTCAGCATTTCCATGCTGCAGTGACACGTGGATATTTGAAGGCTCTCACACACACACACACACACACACACAATAAGTAGATAATTGAACTAAAACTAATGTGTTTATTGTGTCCAGGTTTCATTTCTAAACAATCAAACAAACAAAAACAATCAATACTTATTGCTGGTGCACCTACTGACACATTATGACATCACGTGTCCTTAACTCTAATGCACCTACTGACACATTATGAGGTCACTTGTCCTTAACACTAACCCCAATCTCAGCCCTGAGTGAGTGACCAGTGGGTAACCTCTGCATCAGTCACGTAGCACTTGGCTCATCACTGAGTCATTGAGTGAGGGAGTCATTCACAGTCCTCAAAAAAATAAGTGATAAGTACATTAAGAGACCACTACAGGCCTGGATGGTGTCCACCCAGAGGCATGAAAAATCAAGTTCCATCCAGTTTATTCAAAACCCGATGAAGACATGCTGACTGTGTAGGCGTTTCCTTTACTTTGTCATTAGAACGAGCTGCTGTGTCATTACTGTTGTGTCTATGTAATAGTGCGCATGGGCCGAGCCTGAGGCCACACTGTCCTCACCATGTGATACGCACTGAAAATGCATTAATATTTCACAACACCCAGTACAACAAAACTATCTAACTATGTGATACAGGTATGAACAGTGTACCCACCTGAAAAGCAGTACAACCACTACAACATATTCATCACTTCGTCTCATGTCACGCATATTAATACAGTGTCCCACATTTCGATTAGCACTACGTTTGTTAGCATTTTCTTTTTTAATTAGCTCAAGTTTTCAAGACACCACTGCAAAACTTTTTATATAATCTCACTAACTCTTTGTCTGTGACTCCTTGCTGTACTGAGCGCCCTGTATTGATTCAGTAAGGGACACTGCATTTTATTTTTCAGTACAGGACCATCCCGTATCATACGGGACTGCTGGCAACCCTAATATAAGTTGGTAGCTGGCTAGCCCAGCTAGCCCAGCTAGCTAGTTATCTTAATGTTGCTCCACATGTTTCTGGTAACCAGATTTATATTTTGGCATTTCTCTGTTCTTTCGGCTAGCACTAGCAACCTGTCTGTGCTACGTTAGCTAGCAGAGTTTGTGGGGGCTTCTGTTGCTCGAGCATGGACTAAACCATTTTTAAGAGAAGGCAGGGGGTTATTTCATAAATTTTAATGTATTTAATAAATTTTGCAGGATTAATATGAGTAGCTACTACTCATGGTTATATGGAGAATAACATAAAGATTAGGCTACTGGGGCTTTAGTGGGCCCTGCTGGGCGGTGGGCCCCAAGAACTGTCATCAGCTTTCCCCACCGGCCCCGGTGAGACATGTTGTTTTCACACTTCTGTAATTACTGCTGAGTCATGTTTTGTCTCCCAGCAGCATCAGGAAGGAGTAGGTTTTTTTTTCAGTTTTGAAGAAGCACTTTCACATCCTGTCCAAATATATTTAAATCAAATGGAGGAAGTGCGGAAAAGTTGAAATGACACGATGATGTCAATGGAATTTAGGATGCAACAGCACAGTGTTGCATGGCTGAACGATGATGATAGACTTATATTTCCACACACTGAGGACTTGTCCTCTTCATAATAATGGCAAAATAAGAAAAACAACAACAAAATCTATCATTTATGAAACTGGCTAAAGGCTAATGGCTAAATTTGGCACAACACACTAGAAAAAATGCTGGCAAAATTGGGGCACACACAATGGCAACTATAGACCCACATGTTTTGGTCAGGCCTGAAATTGAAAATATTTTTTGGGGGAGGAAGTGTTTGAAACACTTAAAGAAGCAAAACATCACAATGGACCCAAAAGTGGCTTTACTGGGTCTGTTACCAAAAGGCATCGAAGAGAAAGCCAAAACACATCTCCTACAAATACTGCTGGCACCAGCAACTCAATGCATCATCCAAAGCCTGATCCTCTGACATACAATATGTGGACCAAGAAAAAAAGGGAAACATATCAGAGGGAACAAATAACGTACTCCCTGAGACTCGACAAAGGTATATGGAGCCCTGCCATGGGTACACTACCACCATGAGGAACCCATTTCAAATCCAATCTACATTATTACTCTTATATATTTCCAGAACATGCGCTTCAGCTGGGAGCAGCAAAGTCTGGTAGCTCTGAGTTTTTACTCAACCTTTGCTTTATTTTTGTTGTGTTTTTGTATGTTTTTGTCATAATTTGTCAACTACTGATGGATACTTCTGTGGGGAGAGGAGACTCTTCAGGAGAGGAAGTCTGGAGGATGCCACCCTGTTCCAGCTGGGATGAGGAGCTGCTTTCATGGCTGCTGTCCCGGTGGTGCAGAGGTTAAAGGCTTGGAGGTGGAGATGTACTGTAGGTCCTTTCTGCTGTCAGTCATCATGCAAAATATCAACTCTCTGCCCAACAAGAGTGATGAGGAGCTGGAGATATAGATGAAGATGTGAAGGTCTCCATGAAGTCATTGCTAGGATACAGACTAAACATCCTGAGGCACTTGACTTGAGTCATGTCTCCCTGATGGACTCACTGAGGATGTGGTGGAGAGATACACGCTGGTGGAGGCCATTCTGAACGACTCAGATCATCCTCTTCATAACACCTTGATGGACCAAGAAAAGAGCGGTGGTGGTGGACGGCTCCTCTCTCTTCACTGCAGGATGGAGAAATATAGAAGATCCTTTGTACCTTCAGCCATCAGGCTTTTTAATTCTTCTGCAAATGGTTGATGTGCTGACAGACAAATGAATTTCCCTTTGGGATCAATAAAGTAATTTGTAATCATAATCGTACTACTTTAAAAATAAAAATCTGTTATTATTGTTCTTTGTTCCTTTTGTGGTGTTATTATGTCCTTGTTAATATCACTTTGTGTTAAAACAGTAAATAACATGATGAATATGATTATGTATGTAGTTAAAAAGAACAGACATGACATTTTGTACATTTCTGTTTCAAAGTACCATCCACACCAGAACTACAGTGGCCCAGAGAGCTCAAATTACTACCACCTGCAAACAGGTACATTAAAATACAAAACGCAAATTCAGAAAAACGTGATCGATTTGATAACAAACACACTGCAAATAGAGTCATGATACAAATAAATAGATGGGGATGTCAGGTACTTCCATGGCTGTGAATTTTAAAGATAAAACAATCAAATAAAATAAGTGTTGACAGACAAAATGATGACCTTCCTCTCTTCTACATCATCAATAACCACAGTGTGATGTCCTGGACTTTCCTTTGTCATCATGGTTGCTTTGTAGCCATAGTTGTAGTTGCTTATACTAATGTTAGCAAATGTTATAACAAATGTTTGAAATAGACTAAACACTTAGTTTAGTCTATTTTTTAAAGCACAGTCATATCCTCCAGGCTGAATTTGTAGCACTTTTACTCATCTTGACGCATCTGATGGAAATGAAGAAATCCAGAAGTTTACTGTACCTTCACTGGAATTTTTTTCATATCAAAAATGTGTGAAAAATGAGGAAGAAGGAAGTGTGTAAGATGTGTGGATGACCCAAACGCCTCTACTAGTGATATTGAATCTGTGAGTCCAAGTACAAAGTTTCAACATTGTGGTGGTTTTTAAAGCGATTTCACTTTCTGTTGTGGACTGAGGTTACAGTGTATAAAAACCCTGCAGGATGGCACAGACAGGCAGAACAACACTGACAGGACAAGCGTCACCAAGTACAGTAATACAGCGTCTTCTCTACTGACTTCAACAGGTAAACTGACTTTTCTTGTTTTTTAGTGTTAATGTAGAGCAGATTATAAACAAACAGTCTTTGTTTTACTTCAATACGACTCTATGTCACTGGAAATGGAGTCTATTTATGGGACTGTTTCTTCAACATTTTCGAACTCTGTGAAATATGTGTCATTTTCAATCTCATTTTTATTCAGCATTAGTGAATTTAAGTCAAATGATGATGCAGTACGGACCAACAGTAGAAGTAGATCTATTTCACTGCATGTTTTAGGATTCAGTAACAGTGGATTTTAACCTTTTGTCCTCTTCAATTCAGAAAAAAGATGGAATCCGAGATGACATGCAACGTGAGCGAGATGTGGAGCCCCAAGATGCCCAAGGGACTGGATTTGGAGATCTCCCATCATCCAATGACAATGAGGCGTGTGGCCAACCTCATCATCGCCATGGAGAGGCTGAAGGCCGGCACATCGGAATTACTGCTGAGCACCGAGTTCAGAGATGAAAACCTGCTCAGCATCATGATGGAGAGCATCGTGGAAGGTAGTTAGACTGATTCATTTCAACACCACTCTGTCTGCATAACATTTAAATGCAGTTTTATGTCTTTTGCCTACACAGTGGGTGTATCTGAAATGTTAGTCTGGTTCAGAAGGTGCAGCTCTGGTGCAGCAAATGATAAGATATATGATAGTAGAAAAAACAAAACAAAACAAAAACACCATAGCTAAGCATGTGTTCCTCTCTTTCCCTCAGAGCATATTGTGTTCGACCTCGGCTCAGCTCCAACAGTGCCATTCAGCAGGACAGGGGAATACCTGTGCGGTGTGACGGACAGCGAGAAGAGGAGTTTAGTTCTGGTTCAAAACAGCATGGAGCTCCATGCAGTGCATCTGCAAGCAGGCAGCGACAACCGCAAAGGTAACAGCATGTGACAGTTAGATATGACGGTTAGAAGATCTCTGGCTCAAGCTAGATAATTCAGTTCAGCTGGTCTCAGTTCCTTTGACAACTGTTGACCTTTATGTCAGATTCATGTGTGACTTCGGTGAAATGCACAGACACTGTCTTTCAGCTTTTTGTTGAAATTAACCTATGTTCTCTCCTCAGTGCACCTGAACATGTCGACCTACGTGCATCCGTCACCCAGCACCGAGGCCAGACCAGTGGCCCTGTGCATTAAAGACACTAATCTCTACCTTTCATGCCAGATGAGGGGAGACGTGCCAACCCTGCACCTTGAGGTCAGTACTTACATAAATCTCACATAAAGACAGCACACTCTATTATATCTATTTATCTTTGATAAACATTTATAGACCAATTTACATCTGATATGAGCTGGTAATATTGCCCAGCGTTGATGGTCAGACCTCCTGACGTGTCATTTCCCACCTCAGGCAGTGGAGGACAAAAGCACTCTGCAGAGAATCAGCCCAGCCAGTGACATGTTGCGATTTCTGTTCTACAAACGGGACTCTGGTGTGAACCTCAGCACCCTCATGTCTGCCTCCTCTCCTGGCTGGTACATCAGCACAGCAGAGCGTGACAACAAGCCAGTTGAAATGTGCATGGAGAGCGCCAAACGCTACCAAACCTTCAACATCCAGCGCCAGAGTTAAAACCCATCAATGACACCCAGAGTGGAGTGTGGATCCTTGGATCTTGGTTTATCTTGGAGTTATCTTTGTGATCTCTTAATTTGTGTTAAGAGTGTAAAAAATATGTCAGATATTTTGATTCAAATAATCAGTTACAAAGGTAAAATTGAAACTGATGCACTACCACTGTCTGCAAGAAAAATGCAAGTTTTGCAATGTCCATTTACTGTATGTACTGAGTACACAACATGAAATGCTCGATGTAATGACAAAGTTAAGATCCACCACAAGGTGGCATTGTTGTGCTGACTGATTAGCACCTTGTTATTTATTTATCTTATTTGAGCACCATTTTGACATACAGTATATGTCAATAATAATAATCATTATGGAAATGTACTTACAAAAAAATATTGAAATGATGTTCAGCAAAATTGTAATAAAGTCTTGAACCTGATTTGGAGTTTGTGTTGTATATGCTCACTCTGGATTTGTTAGATGAGACAACTCAAACAGAAGGTCACATGGTCTAACAAAGATGTGATGGAGATGTGAGGACTAGAAATCACCTCTAAATCTTAAGTCACTGTTTCTTGTGCACACAGAAGCAGCCTACTTCTGCCTCACCACCTTTAAAAGAGATGTTGTAGTCATAATCTAAATCCAAATCTAAACTGTTGTGTTAATAATGCAGCTCTATGAAAGTGGCCCAATTTGTACAGTTTAAACTTTTGATACCTTAGCATTCAGTGCTCATCAATTGCCCACACCGTGACCCTACAACTGCCACAGGAACACTAGGGAGAAACAGGAAAGAAAAGCTTGTAGATATAAATGTATAGTAAAGATAGATGTGTACGCAAATTTAAAAAAAAGCCTGCCTAAATGCGTGTTTTTTGTTTACATGCTCTCCTCCAATCAGCTTATAGCTTTCGCGCATGCGTATTTTTTCTCTTTTTTTGAAATTCAAATTGTCCAATCAGAGAAGAGGCCTTCACTGCCGGGAATTTCAAATCCGCATGCGCGAGCTCAGTTGTTACGGCTGCACTCTAACGTATCGTCAGCGACTTACATTTTTAAAAAACAGTCTAACGAGAAAATCTGTGATAACAGACTTGTTCAAAAGAAGGAAGCAGAGGTTCAGCAGACATGGAGGAAGGAGAGACCGTTTCGATACCCACCAGAAAAGGTTAGAGAATTTATGATGTGGCGTAAAAGAGCTAACGTAGAGCGTTGGTTAGCACTGGTTAGCGTGTTGTCGCTAACGCTAGGTAGCAGTCGTTACACGCTCACGGGAAACTTTTCTAGGTTGTAGACAAATAAACGTCACGGACGAGCAACGACAACGAATAAAGCCTCCTAATAAAGTGTTTAAAATGTTCTCATAAAGGTCTTATTTTCCACTATTTTAGCCTAATTCTGTCTCCTATAGTTAGTAATCGCAGACGCTGTACACCAACATCATCAGACGTGTAGAAAACACTGATCTAGCGTCTGCACGTAGGTCCGCAGGCTTCCCCTTACAAACAAAGAATAGTGTTGGGTAGTGCAAGGTTTAATGGTCGGAAGAAAAACTAAGTACTAAAAAAAAAAAAGTTTCTTGCAGTAGGACCGTTATACGTTTATTATTCTGCTGGCTATTTTCTGTGTTAGTAGTTTGTGAAAAATGATATAAATGTGTGTATCGCCAACCTGCAGCCAGATGGCAGTAGGTTTCTGTGAAA
The DNA here is from genome assembly GCA_021432705.1 of Caranx ignobilis. Classification (NCBI taxonomy): domain Eukaryota; kingdom Metazoa; phylum Chordata; class Actinopteri; order Carangiformes; family Carangidae; genus Caranx; species Caranx ignobilis. The sequence continues at coordinate 1,805,937 of JAFHLA010000010.1, read as the reverse complement.
GCGTGTGTTGTGTCATTACAACACATGGGGAATGCAACATCGTAAAAATAACTTTTGCAGGTGATTTGCGTTAAACTTAATATAGATTCATAGAGTCAATGTACCAAACAACCTGTGTTCAAATTTCTTTGCTGATTATCTTCTTTAGTTTCAGAGACATGGGGGCGTTGAATATAAGGTGGTAGGGCCTGAATGACAGGTGTTGTTATGTGTCATAAACCCAAGAGTGCTCCATTGTTTGAAATTTTCAGAAACTGTACTATCAAATGTCTTCAGCTTCTGAAATACTTGGCCTGGTGTTACATACACTGCTCACAAAAAGTTAGGGATATCTGGCTTTCGGATGAAATTTCAGGATGCACCTAAAATGCACTTTAACCTTTACAGGTGACCTTAATTTGACCCCCTCTAAAGTTTTGAATGCAACTGTCCAACTGTCTCTGATGATAGGTTATTGAGACACTGACATTTTTTTGTTGTGGTATACCCACCACTGTTGTTAGCTTTTGATGACTTTAATTAAACATCTGTTTTGTGTTGGAGCCTGCTAGATCTTCTTTTACTTTTTTTTTTTTTTTAATAATACTCATGTTAGAGTACCTGTAGGTTAGGCTATGTTGTGGTGCAGGTCTAATTCATGAAATTGAAAGCATGTACCTTGGAAAAATGTGATGAGTAATCAAGGTGTTAGGTTTTGTTTTGACAGGGTTTATGTTTACACAGTATTGTTAATATAGCCATAAACTAGTGTTTTGTTTATTAGCCAGACATTGTCTCCATAGCAGTTACAGAAGATACAAGTTCACGATGTGGCACAGTAAGGTGTCATTATGAATGGCTCCAATTAAGCTAAATTGAAGTTCCAGATCTTTTAATTAATAACTCATAGATCTTCTATGACACTGATATGGCAACCGTATATTTATTTGGATTGGATCGAAAATTATTGTTCAGGCAATAGGTAAAATGCAGTGTACTGCAGAGTATAATATAAAGTTGTAAACTGGATCAGGTCTCAACCTTGTGATTTTCTGTCACAGAACAACGTAAACAGAAGCTGATGGAATACTTGGCAATGAAAGGAAGAATGAAACTGCCCAACCCTAGGTAAGAAATAATAAATGTTTGCTAACTGTGTTGACTCACCTGACAGACTTCATTACATGAATGTTTTGGTCTTCCCCCTCAGGCCATACCTTCGTGATGATGACTGTCAGGTTAAGAAGCCTGCGAGCTCCACATCTAAGGTTTGTGTACTTGTTTGTATTGTGCTTTCGTGCTTGTGTGTACATGTACATACATGTAGACCGCATGAACTGTCATTTGCAGTATATTTTTATCTCCAGACCTGCAAATGACATCAGTAAGATTAATTTCCATCTAAAATATCCCCACACCTTAAAAATTGAGTCATTTGAAAATGATTAAAGAATAATGTGCCATATTGGGGCTGAGCTGGCACATCTCAGTCTGACTTTATTTCCTGTGGTTTTTTTGTAAAGATACAAATGTTTTGACTTTTTTTTTCTTTTTTTTTCAGATTGTTAAGGGAAAGGAAAACAAGTTTCCAACTGACAGTTTCAGATCTGATGGCACTAAAGTTAAAAGTTCAGCTGCTCAGTCCACAAAAAACCCTCCCAAAAGAGCCTTGGGTGTCTCTGACAAGCTGAATGTTAAAGGTAACACCCAGAGTGGACAGCAGAAAGCCAAGCCTCCATCTTCAGCTGGTGATCCAGTAAAATTAAAACCTAATGAGAACCACATGCTCACAAAAATGGACGCTATTGTTTCTTCCAAATCCAGCCGGCCTACAGTCACTCACACAAGAATGCAGTCTTTAAGCCAAGCCTCTTCAAAAACTTCCTCTTTTAGAAAATTTAGTAGTGGCTCAAAGTCTGCCTTGCTGGGTCCAACAAAATCAGCCAGCACAAGAATGAGTCTTGGTCCGGTTGTTAAAACAAAGACTGGACTCATTCCTGCAGTGATACAGCCAAGAAGCACACAGTCACATTTCCTGCATACCCCTGACCCGGCAGCTCATACTTCTACTACTTGTAATAAGGTGCAACCAAGCATGTCATCAGCGATTTCTGTTTCCCGAAAGTCTGCCACGGCTCACAGGAAAACCTTACCTAACACTGCTCTGAACAACCCTACTAATGAGAGACCCGTTCCTTTGACTGCAAGAGCTGGCATTAAAGTTCAGAACACGTCCAACTCAAAACCATTTCAAGGAAGTCACGTATTAAGTCATGGACTGAAATCAGTGCCAACCTCCAAGTGCACAGTAGCACCCGTTAAACTTGAGAGGAGAGTAGGGATGTCAAAAATAAATAAACCAGCTGTTGAGCTGACAGACAGGGTAACAAAGCAGAAATCTGAGCGCGGTGCAGAGAAAAATGGAAAACCAAGCAAAGTTACAAACCAGACATCCTTGGAGGCAATGAGACGACCCACTTCCAAAGTGGTCAGACGTCAGGTCACGCAAGCTGCTGCGGCTGACCTGAGCGGGAAAACCAAAACATGTAAAGAGACACAAAGCAAGAAAGGACAAACTTCAGCAAATGTCCCTCCGCCACTGACGGGCATGAAAAGAAGTGGTGCTCCGGTGATGTCACAGACAGTGCCGCAGCCAGCCAGGACCATCAGCCTTACAGGCCAAGCAACAACCTCAAAGACGCCAAAGGTCTCAGTCAGGGCCATCCCTCAGACTGAAGTAAAGAAGATGACGGCAGACCAGGAGGAAAGAATGTAAGTAGCACTCTACAGCCACTGGTAAACGAACAGCGTGAAACCATCGTGTGGTACCGCTGAATTAACTGTTGGTTAGAGTCTGGCCTGTGGCATGAAACAGAAACTACAACATTGCAGATCTGCATGTACAAGATTCACAAGGAAAGATGCGAGATGCATCTATTTGAATTGAATTTTCAATTAGTCATGGGCCCTGTGGCTACGTTGGAGCCTGGGTTTCTCATTGTGACACTTGTCACAATGAATGACCATCGTTTGTCTGTATCACTCTGAGCAGGAGCAGATATAGTGATGTGAGGATCGCTGGAAAACTCCTCCACAGTGAAAATTACTTTTAAAAGTCTATAAGTAGTTATTACATTTGATTGTAATATCTATCAGAGCAGACATGGGGAACCTATTCCACAGAGGGCCGGTGTAGCCGCAGGTTGTTGTTCCAACCAACCAAGAGCACACAGTTTGCCCAGTCAACTCCCTGAAGACTGAGATCAGTTGTCTGTGAATGTTCTCATTCGTCCAGGTCATTGTTATCTCTCTCTCAAATTAAATCGAAGGCAACTGGACTTGTATTTGTCTGTGGAAGACGTTTCGCCTCTTATCCAAGCGGCTTCATCAGTTCTTATGCATTGGTCTCTCTAGTCCGCACTAGTCTGACTAGTGCGGACTAGCTGCTTGGTTGGAAAGAAAACCTGCAGCCACACCATCCCTTTGTGGATTATGTTCCCCGTGCCTGACTCACAAACTCTGTGGACCTATGACGGTCACTTTTTGACCTCTCTGGGTATTATGAACCTGACTCCCTTTGTGGATTATGTTCCCCATGCCTGACTCAGAGTAAAAAACATTCTGTGGACCTATGACGGTCACTCTTTGACCTCTCCGGGTATTATGAATCTGATTACAGATTGGACCACTTGAGATATGCAGACTGTGCCTTTTGGTGCATTGTTATTGGCAAAAAAAAATTATTCAGCCGTCAATCAAAATCAGCTTTGTCGGGACAAACAACAAGGCGCCTTCCTGCTGTAACCCAGCCAGGAAAAATTGAGGTCTAATTTAATACACAACTGCTGATGTGTCGTCTGTGCGTGCCAGAATGGGACTGGTTGCTCGTAGGCGCTTCTATTGGTCATCCTGAATTGAATTTGCATGACTTGATGCAATGCACTGCTGCCACACAATGAACTGATTAGATAATTGCATGAATAAGGTGTTTTGCTAAACAGCCTGATGAGTGTATGTCATTTAGATTTTCAAATGGAAAGATAAACAGATAGAAGTGAGGGCATAGATTTCCTGTTGTGTGTTGATGTGTGGTCTGGCCCTGTAATCGTATATGTAAGGTGTACCACTGTGTGTGGTTTAAAAGTGATTAACAAGTGGTATGCAGCTTTAGCACCCCCCATGTCTTCTAGTGCCCTACTGCTGCGCTGTCCAGTGAACTCAAAAATGATGTTGTCAAGCAAAATGTTAAATCCTAACTGCACCCCCTGCTCTGTTGTTGGTCTCAAGGAGAAAACTGCAGGAGTGGCGGGAAGCCAGAGGGATTTCGTACAAGCGTCCTCCAATGCCAGTGAAGCCTCAGACCAGGCGCAGTGTGGCTGTGCATCAGCCTTTCTGGACCACCATGAAGGAGGAGGATGAGGCTCACTCCCTTATCTGTGCTGTCGACAGGTCCCTGGCTGATTGCATCAAATTACTTGGAGAGGTATTTGGTGTGAAATGAAGAAGAAACCCCCCCCCCAAATAGTTGGAATTTAATTTGATATCCAGCTGTATAGGCTTGTTCGCTGGAATTTATGTGGTGAACACATTTTTTTTTAAGGTAGTACTATGCATGGACATTGACTGGGCTCTGAAATCAGAGTGAAAATAAAGAGAAATAAAAGCAATATAAGGTAGATGTTTAAAGTTGTTCATACTTTCCAGCAGAAGTGCTGGACAAGGTGATCGTTTACGCCTTTACGCAGCCTCTCTTGAAAGACATTGCGAGGTTTGATGTGAGGTTTCTTTGCACCCACAGGGCTGCCCTCCAGACCAAGTGAAGGAGGTTCTGTCGCGGCTGCCAACAGTTTCCCGAAAATTCGCCAAATACTGGATCTGTCAGGTCCGTCTGATGGAGCTGGAGGGGAATCTGGATGTCTTGCCCATATTTGAAGAGGCTGTTCGCATTGTTTTGGAGGTAAGACATGAAGCATCTGCAAAACCGATGCACGTTACCCTGGGATGTTACTGCTGTTTATTCATCAGTGACATAAAGTGAAAACATTGGCAGGACACATGTACATCCCTGTTTGTCTTTTGCCACGGTCCAACTAGTCCCAACACAGTTTCATCATGAACTGTAGAAGCCATGTTAATATATTAATTTAGGAAACCTTTAGTTCCCATTTCAGTTTGTCTTCTAAGAGGTGAAAATGTGTGTGGGTTGTTTGGATGAGTGTGGAGATTGTAATCACAGAGGACAATAGGCAGAGGTGCTGAGGAGTCTTTTGATTGTGTTAGAGATGCAGCAGTACAGAGCTTGGCGCAGATGTGAGATGTTACGCAGATGGAAAAAAGCCGCTGATTGATTCATTATTTACGTGGGACTGGAATGTTAGAGTGTGGTCCAGGATGACAACCTAATCGCAGACGTCACAGGCTCCTTAACCAGACAGTCACCACGGAGCAAATTGCCTGAGGAGGAAAGCCTATAAATTGAATTTATTATATACAGAGACGCACCAGGTGTGTCAGGTCAGGTGGGTCGACATTTTAACTTCTTGCCGAGGGTTGGGCAGCCGTTTGTTGCCAACTGTTCCACCAGCGACCGAGCACTGATTCCATTAATGACTTTCTGTTACGCTCTGCAGCTGATTGCCCACCAGTGCTGTCATAATGTATGTTCAACTGCCATATAAGACGACACTGTTCATATCACTTACCTGGTGTCAGTGTCTGCAAACTTTTACATGAGCACTTCCTCTGTCCTGACTCCTTCAAGCCTGACTGAAATGATGTTACTTCACATTATACCACACACTTTTATGTTGTGTTTCAGTTGGAAAAAAAAAAAAAAAACGGTTCATTTTAAATGTTACTGTTAAGTTTCTTTGTTTCTTTTTCACTTTTAGCCAGTGGACGAGCTGCGGACGGTGGTGTTTGAGGTTTTGAAGAAAAAGGATGAGATCCAAGGTAAACTGGGGAGATGTGGTAGCAGAGTCATGTGGCTGCCTCACCATAACAAACCTTAGTTTCCACAGAAGTCCCACAGCCAATAAATCCAGCCAGTTTCCTCAGTGCAGTTAAAGAGAAGACAAAAATATTAACTATGAGGTTTTTGGCTTAAACTCTGGAATTCATTGTTTTGGTTTTTTTTTTTTTTTTTGTCTTTTTTGTTTTTTCCATTTCAGAAGTTGAATCAGATGAGAAAAATGAAGATCAAATGGGGACAGTTGAGAGCTCTCCTGAAGGCATCAACAACCCAATGATGACCCCTAAACCTGTCAGAGCTCTCATCTGTGGGGAGAAAGGAGACTCATCTGTAGTCAAGTATAAGATCACTGCGACTCCCGGGTAGGTTCGACTCATTTCTCCCCTGTCGAGTTCAGTAAAAAACATTTGTTAGTGACAAGGAGCCTCATTTATTTATTTTATTTTCTGGTATGTAAACAACATCTGTTGCACATCTGAAGGATCCCTCCTCAGTTGCTCACCCTGAGGTTTCTCCCATTTTTTTCGATATGAGGGCAAAAGGGCAGAGGATGTGGTCAAATGCTGTGTAACCTGTTACTCTAATTGTGATGACTTACTTACAGATGAAGACATTACTCATCAAATTGTGTCATCAGTTTCAGATACATAAACTGCTTCTCCTTTATAGTCAACTTGTTGATGTTTGGTAGCTGATGCACATTTAGCATTGTTACACACGTACAGTGAACACATCATCCTATGAGCCAGACATGTTGGAGTACATTTTCATATCTGCAGGTAAACTTTTTTATGCTGTCGTCGGCCAGTGACGGTCAGTGCTCATAATGTTGTGAATCCCTGCATTGAATCTGTCAGTGTATCTGTTGATTTCGCAATCTATGCATGCACAACCCATGTTGTGACTTTGTCTATCATTTGACTTTACCCTGAGACTCCAGTTATACTGTGAATGATCTTCCTCAGATCAGGTTCTACAGATAACACAAGAACTGGTGTTCATTACAAAGTCCATGCAAATATCCTGACTTTGGGTTGATTTCCCGTGCTGTAGATGTCATAGCTCCCTATGTTCTCCTAGAAAAGGCAAAGGCAGTATAATAAATCTACATGCAATCTACTCTGAGGAGGCCAGGCATGGTAAACCTTCGAGTCGCGGACTTGTGCCCGTCATTATCAAATCTTGAAATGTGTCCTTGTTTGAGAGACACGAACATTGTGAAATTTCTCCTGTGCGTGATTCAACTTTAAAATTGGTAAGCATTTTAAAACTCCTGCAACATGGAACTGACTTAAGCTTTTTGAAACTTAAATGAAGTTGAAAATCACAGTTGATTTGTCTTTGTGTTTGTTCAGTGGCCCCCCAAGTAAACAGAGAGAACCAGCACGCGTGAACGGGCAGGAGGTCCGCTTTTTCACCCCGGTGAGACGGTCAGTGCGAATCGAGAGAGCCTCTCTCCGATACCCCGCCTCCCTCCAAGAACATGATGTCTGCGTGACCTCCTACAATGACCTGATGTCCAAGGAGGATGAAGGAAAACGCAAGGAGCAGGAGGACGGGGAAACCAGCCCTTCTACTGATGAAGCACCAATGTACATCTATAGACAGAACGAAGCCCTTAAAGACAAGGTGTTCGTCCAGCTATTCAGCGATTAATGTATTTAGTCTTGAGAGCTTAAAATATTAAGTGTGTCCATATGTGTTGTTTCTGCTTGTAATGCGAGAACCAAGTTACATTTTGTCACATTTCCTTGAGAAATTATTGGGTTTATGTTCTTGATCTCTGTATTATTTTATTGCTTCAAATTTGTGTACATAGTGATGTAAAATAAATGGCTTTTTTTTACAAAAACTATTAATACCTCAGACTGTATCAGTCTTTATTTGGTACATGTGACTTACCACACAACAGACGGACTCAGACCCAGATGCACCCTTAATAAAAATAAAAGAAAACAGTCAGAGTAATTTGGTTGTTTCGCTGTGGAGTCACATTTCACAGCCTTTGTTCTGAAGCAAATTCACGGTTCTGACATTAGCGCCCACTGAAACTGGACAAATGTGTAATGATGATGGCAAGTTTCACCACACCCTCAAATGACATGCAGAGATCAACCCATAATATAACAATGGATGGGAACTGCAAGTAAAAGTGAATCACGTTGATAAGCAGGTATGGCATCTTAACACAATATTCGGACCACCCCCGAAGATAAGAATCAAATATCAGATAACAACCACCTGTCAACAACGCAGTTTAGTACTCTTTACAATGTCGTTCAGTCAGAAGCAGTGAAGTAAAACAAAGAATAGCAGAGCTATGTGCCGATGACGTAGGTTTATGCACTGTACAAACATTTTTTAGGTTTCATTTTTCTTTTCTCAATACGACCGTGTTATGTTTCTGTGGTCAGGAGAACTTTGAAATTAGCCATATTCACATCGTCGCCATCTGTACGTCATCACTCGGAGTGGGAAAACAAACTGCAAGATGTCCTAGTGCTGTGCCCTGGCTGTAAGTCTTACAAACGCTGGGAATCTCGCAAAGTGCTGTCTTTTCATCACTTTAAGGAAGGCATGGATTGTTGAACTCTTTCCACCCCGAGTGATGACGCAAAAATGGTGACGCTGTAAATATTTATAATGAAATTCTGATGCAGACAATCAGTCTCAGTGATGTTTCATAATCTCTTTCATTAGATGGTAATGATAGGCTGCCTGGGTCCAGTGATGGATTGATGTACACTATGTGTGCACAGTCTTCATTGAGGTTTTGGTTTTGGTTTTGGCTCAGAACCAGGGCACCTGTATGAAGGAAAATCCCCCAAACAGGTCAAAATCAAGTCTCAGCTTGATGCAGTAAAAAGGTGTCCCATGATATCATCTTCAACATCACCTGTTAAGACATTTCAAAAGTTTTCACCAAATTACTCATCAGTTAAAACGCCACTGCACAATGACGACAGTTTGGTGAGCACTTCCAACTCACTGTCACTCTTAGGTGTCTCCCCGCTATGCTTTCTCTTGTAAAAACTCACAAGGCCTCGAGGCCAAGTCTCTGACAAACACAGTGTGTTCAAGTCAGTCAAACACTGGTGCGCTTTTACTTCACAAAAACATAGATCAAGCGTAGACATAGCATTCAAGACAATGCAGCAGATCACTCTTGTTACTCTCGTATTTGACGCGATTACAAAAATCCATTTGAATTGATAAGATAATGTACACCTGACTCTCCAAGTGAAACGATATGTATTCACAACAGGATCTTGATAAGATGGAGCATGTCATCTGAAGATGATTGCTCCTCGCTGCCCTACCTGACGGCTTACAAAACCTCTCCATAGGCTGCCACAGCAGGATCACATTAAGAATATTTCCTCTGTGCATTTTGATCTTATACATACTATATATATATATATATATATATATATGTATAGCGCTGCATCGTAATAGAGGTTATCTCTCAGCATTTCTCATATGGAGCAGTTTTAGACTGTCCTCTTCATATTATTATTGACAGAGACCCAACATTTCCTTATAAGCAAACACTTGGTGACAGGAGCATAGAAACCTTCTGACCGACTGTAAACCACCCGCTGGTGCCAGCACCACGTGTCGATTCGGACCCTGCAGTTCCAGAGGCAGAAAACCCTTAAAGATGTTTCCACGTTATTCCAGTAATGGAGACGTTAGAGGCCACAAGTTCAGCCTTATGCTGGGAGTGCAGTGCTCTTTTTGGGAAATCAAGTACTTTCTCGCTCACGACGAGATGGTGTTTGACTATAACGATGTTTGTATTTGGGAAGGAGGATTTTAAATTCTATTTTGGACTTTGCAGGAAGCCAATCCAGTCAATCTTATGTGTGGAAGATATGATAACACTTTCCTTAGTCAGATACAGAGGCATCACTCCCATCCCAAAAAACTGACTGGACAAAGATCAAAAATGAAGTCTGGACACCAGACACTGCTCCTGAGGGTGCATTTTAATAATAGATCACTACGTGTGTGTGTGTGACATTTTGGGTAACCTTCCCTTCACACACACACACACTTTGGTGTTTGCTGAGAGCAGAGATCACCTTTCAAAACATCATTTGTCTCTTCACTGTCTCCTTGTTTCCTTCCTCCACCGATGGGAATTGAATGAGTGTCTATGAGCTACAACATGAGGTAGTGAACCTAGCATGGAAGTGCACCATTTTAGCTGTGGGGACTGATAAAGTCAATATGGTAGCTCTGGGGTAAGATACCCTACGTTCCCAAGATGCAATGTGATCCCAAAACTTCCCAAACTGCACCGAGTTGGTGGCTCAGCAGGAGGTGCCCGCTGTTTGTATTCACCTGCAACCTAGACAGGTGGATTATTGAGTTAAGGGGACAATGGGAGATGGATGGAAAGGAGGGAGGGGGGTGGCTCAACTTACCCCATTTTTCTTTGGACATGCTATATTATCAAAACAGTTGTGTTTACACTCATTCTGTGTGTTTGTAGGGATGCACAACGTCCTCAGAATCAGAATCACTTTTATTGCCAAGAGCAGTAAACACTTTACAGCACTAGGAGTTTGTTGTGGTGTCGAGTGCAAAAACATAAATATAAATGAGAATAAGATAAAAACACTTAAGAAAAATAAATAATAAAAAAATGCTCTGGCATTCTGGCTGCACGTCTCTGGGTCCTGGAGACGTGCAGCTCCTGGAGAGATGGGAGGCTGCAGCCGATCACTGTCTCAGCAGAGTGGAGGACACGCTGCAGTTTGGCCTTGTCTCTGGCCGTGGCTGCAGCAAACCAGACTGTTATGGAGGAAGCGAGGATGGATTCAATGGTGGCAGTGTAGAAGTTAACCAGCATCTTCACAGGGAGGTGAAGCTTCTTCAGCTGCTGCAAGAAGTATATCCTCTGCTGAGCCTTCTTGGTGAGGGAGCTGATGTTCTCCTCCCATTTGAGCTCCTGGGAGATGATGGTACCCAGGAAGCGGAAGGACTCGACAAGGGTCACCGGAGAGTCACAGAGGATGACAGGGGGCAGAGCAGGGGGGTCCCTTCTGAAGTCTACTATCATCTCCACTGTCTTGAGTGCGTTGAGCTCCACCACCAAGCGGACCATCTCGTTCCCGTAGGCCGACTCCTCCCCATCAGAAATGAGGCCAATGGCAGGACAGCAGAGGAGAAAGGACACAGCCTTGGGGGGGATCCAGTGTTGATGGTCCGGGTATCAGAGACATGCTTCCCCAGCCTCACAATCTGCCTTCCATCTGTCAGGAAGTCCGTGATCCACCTGCACATGGACCTGCACATGTCACAGAGCTGGAACGATCATGTTGAAGGCTGAAATATATGGAGATATATTAGTTAGCAACAAAGCTATAATTAGATGCACTGATCCCAAATATGAAAAGTGGCTCAGCTTGCCCCACTCTCCCCTATTGAGCTCACAGTTCATATCGACACAGTGATTTTTTCTTTTGGGGGGGGGTAAAGTTAGCATAGGAGTCCTTTTATATTTAGGCCACTTATATTGAAGCATGGCACTGACTTACTGGTAAGACAGTTTTATTTATCCAGTGTCAAATCACGACAGAATTTATCTCATGGCACTTGGACACAACTAGAGAAGTCTGGACCTTCTCCATCCTCTTTATAATAATAATATTTACAGACCCGGTCGATCCCACCAAGGGAGAGAGAGAAAACACATGTGTAGAGTGATGCAACTATCCTGTCGGCAATACACCCTGGCCTGAGCCATCACCGATGAGTCAAACTGTTTAACTGAGAGTGAGTCCCACTTGCCAAAGATAGGATGATAGCGGGTACATCTGAATGTTTTACTTGGCATGGGGAGCCGCTAAACTGCCTTTTATTTTGATAACAATGAGAATTAAAGTCTATCGAGAATCAAAGCGAACCACTAACCACTAGACATTTCCTGAAGGCATTTTCGTGTGAAATAGCAAATGGGCCAATTGGTAGGTCATCAAGCCAAATTAAGGTCAAATCACACCTTAATACAAAATGTATTCACTTACTTGAGTGTTTTGTGTGTCCATCATGTCTTTCGTGCTCTGTACTAATCGCGAAGAACCTGGATGCACTGTTAAGAATAAGTCGATGTCAAGAATGATGATGACCTGATGACACCTGCCATGGAGGGAACAGTCCGTTCTGGGTACTTAAGCAAGCTGTAACATGTCTGTGAACAGATGTTGTAACATCGAAAGTCACATTAGGTTCAAAGATAAGAGGTGATAATGCATGAGTAACTACTGAGTACTCAGTAGTTTGTATGTTTTGACAAGTAGTATTTTCTTTGTAATATTGATCATTTCCATGTACATGCCCGTGCCCCTGAGCGTTTTTGTTTTTATCCATATCACACAGTAAATACTTTGTGGTTGGGAAACTTCGTTCTCATTTCGATTAAAATTTATATAAAAAATGATTGATGACTTCCACTAAAGAGGTGGGAGAGACAGGCAAAGTGCATTTTTGTGAGTATTGTATTCAACTTTGTGACGAATATTGTGCTTTTAATTCCTACTGTCATTTTGTGTTGATTTCGCCGACCCTCATGGACAATATCAGCCATGACGAAAATCTAGTGATGAAACTGAGCACGGTTTTTACTGGCTAGCGTAGCAACAACTCAATGCTAACTTATAGCCTCGTCAGGTGTGCCGTCTCCTCCGGTCTGCGTGCCGTTTCGTCCAGTGGACCGACCCGACTGCTGCCTCCTGAAGGCATAGATTTACACTACTTAGACACAGCTTATCTTCCCACCGATGGCCTCGTTTGCTGCTGTAGGTCACACACAGAGACGTCAGCAGAAACAAGAGACTTCTGCATATCCAGTTAAAAGTTCCTTGTAGCTGCTTTAAGAAAGTACTTTGAAGCACTCAGTGGGATGTGTGTTTGTTTTACCGGGAAATGTTATATGTCCTACTCTGGTACTGAGGTTGTGCTGTTACAGGTTTGAGTGGGTGGCAATGCAAAAAAAAACCAATACACAACAAAAAATCATCAGAAAAAATGATGGATCACCTTTTCATTATTAGTAATAGGCCTTGCAGGCCCAGCTTCATCTTGTAATGCTTACATCACTGTGCCACTGAACATGCAGCTGATGAAATTACACAATGGCAGCAAGGTTGCAACATAAATTAATCCAGCTGTAACGTTGCATGATTTCTCATCAGTTATGTCCCTTTTTTAGAAGGACACGTAATCACTATGGATTTCAACATTAAACGCTGTAACAGTGAGCAAGGGATGTCACTTCATTCTGCATTGTAAAGAATTTATGTGTTGGCACCAGTCATCGATAGATAATCTACCAGCATGTGCAGACAAGCTCTGAGTTTCTGGCTGTCACCCTTCACCTCCACGACAGTAACAAGATGTGTCCCTTGATAAAATAGCTGATTAATTCCTTGGTGCATTAGAAACTACTAAAAGCTTAACATCTATAAACTGTGTAGAAGTCAGAGGAACTACAGTAGAGTTATGCAATCTGCATCTCTTTAACCCCTTAACCCCTGGTCCCTATTTCATGAATACAGTTGTATTTCAATGATGAATGCCCCCTGCACGATAAAGAAGGGTTTGTTTGGTCAGAGAGCAGAACAAGACCAGAAGGGGGCGTCTTTTCATTGGGCCCAATTGTGTGTTAGTCCGGACTTGGGCACAGTTTACAGACCCTGAGCTACAGGTCATACCTGGGGCCAATATCGACTCTTTCTTAAAGGCACAGACCAGAGCAGCAAAGGCTAGATTATAGATCAGGATCCAGTGCTGGAGGAGAAAAGTTATAGATTTCATCACATCCTATTTTCTGCATTACATCGCGTGCAAATTGTTGTGTTTGTAAATCTCTAATCAGCCGACACGTTAACGGTTAATCCCACGTCACAAGGCTGGAGGGGCTGGAGACGCGCACGTAGTGCTCGCGTCAGTGGGCCGGTCCGCCTGCATAAATAGGGCTCCCACCTCTCTGCAGCACGCTCGACTACACGCTAAACCCTCCTATCAACCTGAACTGCAACTTCGAAACTGATCAAGACTCTCGTCGACGGTAAGTGATTGTTGTTATTTTCATTGGCTCTGCATTCATCTTCCCTGTGATATCTATGGTTTCACCTGTGAAAGTGTGTGTAGCTGTTAAAGTAAATGAGACAAAGTTAATGTATGACTTATCTCCTGTTGCATGCATTTTTTTTAATGCACAAGTAGTGCAACTGTGTCATAAATATAGTCTGCAGTGCTGCTTTTACAACCAAGTATCTATTAAGACACACTTGAGGCGTAGGTGTTTATAATCTCATAAACAGAAAAATCTAGCAGGCCAATATTTTTATTAGATTATGCATTAAAGTATAAAACTTATTAGGTACTAAGATGTCAATGTCCCCTGGGAGAACACCACCTGTTCAGGACTGATATAGCTGCAGAGTGCTGCACAGGGCAGCACTTATTGTCCAAATGAGACATATTTGTTCTGTCCCCTTGGGAAGCTTGAGTTTCTGAGGCTTCATGAAGAGCTATTGCATATTGTGTTTCTGGCTCTAAGGTTGTTTCTGTCCTTCCCCTTCTGCCAGAACGCTGCTGAGAAGACAACATGGTGAAATACGAGGAGATCATCCTGAAGAATGACGAGGGAAAATATGTGACAATGAAGCAAACCAGAGACGGATGGAAGCTGTGCGTTGAGGATGTTCAAAATGCTGAAGGTACAGCTCTTTCTCATGATCACTACTACTGCACCACTCAAAGTTGTCTTTCCTAAAAAGCACCAACCTGACGCTTGACAAATGATGCATGTCATTGGATTTATTTCTGTATTGTATTCAAAAGCTGTGGTGTGGAATGACCTTATAATGACCTCATGGACTTAATCCAATTTAATGGTACATTGATTCAGTAAATAAAAAGTCATACCAATGAAATCAATTTGCTCTTTGCAGTGACTAGCACAGATTTTGAATGATTCTGGATTATGGTGTGAGATTTAATGACTCGGTTGAACGCAGTAAAAATGTGGTTTTATTTCCATTGGCAGTGCACAGTCTCACCCTGTGGGTACTTAAGGAAGAAAAACTGGACCGCAACACTTTTCTGGCTTTTGTCTGGAAGAATGCAAATATTTTCTACTCCCCAAAGGTGAATGGAGACAAGCTTCAGGTAAATATAAACATTTCACAATAGTTAAGTGTATAACCTACAGCATCTTCCTTCCTTGAACTACACTGTGTGACCGTCAGCTAAGGCTTGATTAGGTTAAAGAAAAAATACCTGACAGAATTATTATATGAGCTTATTGCTGACTGGACAACATGTTGCTAAACATTTTGCCTCTGTGTTCACAGCTGGGGGAGCTAAACTGCTTTGATTTTACAACATACTTAAGCAGTAGTCACTGGTTTAAAATGACAAACCACCACCGTGGTGATTATTATGGCCTGGCATCCGCTGTCAATCCAGATCAACACCTCTCCCTTTCAGAAAACTCCGAAGTCCAAGTCAGTAAGGACGACACCAAGTGGTTTGTTGTCATGGATAAAAACCCATAACAGGTCTGTTTTCATCATTAACACCAGTTGTATTTTGAACTATATTTTTATGTTTACTCTATTGCATCTACTTTTAATGTGCTCCTGCCACAGATACAAAGCGATTCAGAGAGGATAATTAACAGAGCTAACTGCTTTTACTGAACATGAAATTGTTTCGTTAGCTTTAAAGGAAAACATTTAGTAGTCAGTGAGGAATTGCAGTGAATGTAAACCGTATATTGGAAGAAATGACCAACTAGCGTGCAGAGAGTTGGTCATATTTTTTAATAGGATGATGAGGAATTCCAACGATAGTCTACTGACGATGCACTTACTGTGAGGAGACAGGCTTAGACCCCTAACCATGACAAAAAAAACACTGTCAAGTTCAAGGAGGAGTTGTGTTCTTGCCCTCCTGGTACAAATAAGGAAAGCCTGTCACAAATTTAAAATGCCTGGCCCCTTTTATTGAGATCAAGTGGCTTGTTGCAACAGTTCCACGTGCAAGTATACACAGCCATGCTTAGGCCCAGAGACACAACAGGACTTTGAGCTTGACATTGATGCTAAGCAGATAGTATGTTCAGCACGGCGCCATGTGTTACAAAACACCAAGCACTGATGAATACCAGACAACAGTTGATGGTAATACAGATGCTCGGGAATAAACTGTGGAAACATGGCTGACCGTTGAAGCCCCTGTTGTAAATATCAGATATCTGACTTCATTCACTCATTATTATAAGTTTACAGTGATTCTCATTCAGCCAGACTCCCCTTTGTTTCATCTCATTCATGCAATCACTGTCTGAGTTTCTGGTTCGCTATTATTCATGTCCTGTCTTTTGTTTAAAAACCGGCCCTTACATTGCATTTCTGTGTCATTGTGTTTTTGCAGGATTTGGTGGCGATCTCGCAACACATCATTGCACAGCACTGAGGCAATGTTGGTGTAGTTATCCTGATGTATAATCCTAAACTCAAAAAATACTATGCACTTCTGATCTACTGTAATGTAATATTTCTTTTCGTTAAACCTTCCTTTGATGGTTATTATATGTATTCTTTATTTATTTATTCAGATTCCCTTTTAGCCACTGCATTGTAACAGTGATCGTTCTTACAGGGGTCTTGAGGCATTTTTTCTTAACAATATTCAGCGACGGTTGTTTTTCTAGCAACAGACTCACTGACATCATTTAAAGCTAACAACAGCAGTAGATGTACTTTGTCCTACTCCTGCTCGGCCTTAGTTGACACAATGTACCAGTTTCCAAAGGCTGAGCGGACCTCTGTAACTGAATCTACATATACAGCTGAAGTATCTCTATAATGTGACACTGTTCCTCAAATAGCTCTGACGTGTATTGGGGAAAGGTAATTTTCTTACTTTTATATACATATATATATATATATTTTTTTTTTTTTACGTCAGCTGTATATCTGTGAAGAAGGTGTTGGTTGTGTTGTTGTTGTTGTTTTGTTTTGTTTTTTAAACCAACTGTTTATTTTGTCCAGAAACAATTGTTCAGCAACAGGAGATCCAATTCAAATGGTGCAGTAGCTACATTATTCATGTTTCACAACACTGTTTGGCTGGTGCTGACCCAGCCTGATTAAAACCTCCCTGCCTGATTCAGACTTTGTACTCATATAGTGGACATCAGCTTTTTTTTTTTTTTTTTTAACAAGAACAGAGGTTGAACAGAAGGCTGATTTCCCAGCATCTGAAACGTAACTTACGAAACGAAGCTGAAAACAATTATGTTTCCCACTCTTTGAAGTTTATTCCATGGTAATGTTTTTTGTTTGGTCATTTCCTGTCTTGCTTGTGTTAAAAGGGAAAGCTTTTACAGTATATATGATTATATAGATATATAGATATATATATTTACACATGTTTATGTGTCTGTATTTTTATTTTTAATAAAATATACATATCATATATTTTGAAGTTTCCTGTGCCTCATTTTGGATACAAACCATCCATGTGGTCATTTATATAAGTCCATCATATAGACCAATAAAGTATAAGTGATTAAACAAAGATTAAGAAATCAAGAGGATAAAGAAAAATGGTGGCTATGGTGGCAGAATCTGCATTATACAGAAAGGGTGTTTCATAATGTGTAGGCCATCACCAAGGGCAACACTGGGTTACTTAGTTTAGCAAGGATTTAAAATGGAAAAATGTGAAGTTCTACCTCGTGGACAGTTTCTCGCTTTAGAAGTTGTGAAACAGAGGGAGTGGACACTGTAACAAATTATTCACTGTACAGTAAATGAACGACCTGCCAAACGATGACTGTAATAGATGTCAGCTACAGCACTACACCCACACAAGTGTGAGTGTTGATATTCACTGAGGTTCCCATAAGCGAGACTTCTGGAGTACTGGTGCTCCATCACAAAGACCATGACACACTAGACAAGGTAGCATTAACAGTGTCTCCAAACACTGTTTCCTTGAGCTAATGCTACAGCCTTTTACCAGTTTTGAACCTTGGTGACTGTAAACAATATCATTTACTACTTTTTTTTGACACGCTTCTTTCTGCTTCCTGCAGTGGTGAGCTATTATTAATGACAAAGATGATGACAATGGTAATAAGAAACATAAAGGATTTGCGAAAACAGGAAAGGTGGGTTGCCAACAACAACCACCTCAGTGCTACTTGCTGCTGCACCTGTTGATTCATCATGAATTTGTTGACTAAAATCTCCTGTCTTAAATAGCACGGCACTATCTTCGTGGAGATAAGCAGCTGAAGTCAGGTGAAAGAAGTGCACAGTTTACCTTCGCTTATCTTTCCTTGTGCAACATGTGTCACATTCTGACATTTAATTTCTTTATCACATATAATGAAAGGCGAGGTACGCTGAATAGCTGTGGTATGATACATCCATTTTCCTGCTGTTTGATGCATGCTCGTCACTTGTCATATTTTCAGTCCCATTCATGAGACTTATCTTGACACTGACAAAAAAAGCCCCCTGACGCTGTGAGTAATATTATGTGTCATGGCTTTTCCCCTGCTTTGCTTATTCTTGCTAGACTTAAATAATATTTTTTTTAATGGCTGTACTTTCCTTGCATCTTCTTATCTATAAGACCCTGGGTTGACCTAGCAACGGATGATAACAGTGGCTCCAAATAGACACCAGCAGTCATGATAGGAGCTGAATTGTTAGTGAGATTTAGGAAGAAAAAGAAAAACCTCTCTGCAAATTGGTATGCAGTGTGAAATGATGTTGTATCTGAACAGTGCAGAGGTGTGGTACATCTGTTTTGTTTTATTGGCACACATGCATTCCAAAGGAAAGTTTTAGGGCCCGATTTCCGGTCCAACATCAATAAAAGCACATAGTGTTATTTTATGTCTTTGAAGATGCACGACTTGGTGAGTCATTGATTTCACTGGTTGGTCAGTAAATAGTTTTATGTAGTAGCATGTTTGAGTTGGCAGAGATTTGAAATTCCTGAGTGTCACACCTCAGTGTTTCCTGCTCTTGCATAAATATGAATCTGTGATTTGAATAGCCTTACAATGTTATAATGTCAGTAAGTGTTTCAGGAAGTGGCTGCAGAGCGGTTGATATCTGGATTTTTCCTGACGTTGTGCAGAACTACTGCATGTAAGTGACACAATGGTAAGAAAAAAATGAATATATCTCCTTTAATATCAGCTTATTGAGTCATTGAAGTTGCCTCTGGCCCATGTTGGAAGAAGTTGAGAGGAAGTAATGAACACTGAGAGTTCGCCAAAAGTTCATTTGATGAGATGATATACAAAATATGCACACAGACTGGATTTTCTTTCCGCATACCATTTATTACAAGGTCAGGTCATACACTTAGCCTCAGTTGCTTGTTTTTGTCTGTGAGGGACTGTGGCCGACACAATTAATGGCTTGGATTGGCACTTGAATTGAGGATGGCACTTATCAAATCGTTGATGTGCTGATAGAAGAGGCAGTACCTCAGAGTGATTTAGATTTGTAAAGGTAGAGAGGACATCATTGTTGGCCAGATGTAAATGTTGAGGTGGCAGCATGAAGATGAATCTGGCTGGGACACGCTCTTTGTCCAATGCTTTGTGACTTTTGAAATCAAAAGCATTGGACAACACACGTGGCCCAGTCAGATTCATCACTTAAAGAATTTTGCAGCGTACTTCTGTATTTGGCTGTTTGCTCCCTTGAACTTCTACATTACTTTCACATTGTACTGAGAAAAGAGTTAAGGATCTGGATCAAGTCTTAGCCTTAACTGTAAGAAAGAAAGCCAAAAACACATAACAGAACCATGAGGGCATGTCTGAATGTGAAATGTGTAATGCTGCTTTCCAGTTTCTTCATTTTTTATCAAAATCACAATGTTTTTTTTTCTCCAAATTCCTTTGTGCAATTTGAGTCACAGTTGCCTTTGTATCTGTTTTCATCACCCCAAACTTGTTTTTCTGACCCCAGACAGAGAACAGAGGAGGAGCCGTCATACTGGACACCAGATCTTTTAAAAGGTTGGAAAAGTCAAGTCGTAAACCCACAGAACTCCCTCAGCTCGCAGGGTCCAACCCTTCAGCAGAATTGGGAAGGATTGTTTGTTTCAGTGGTTTTACACTGGACTTGGGCTTAGTCCTGACCATCACTACATTACAGAAAATCACACGGTTCTGATTCAATAGCTATGTGTTGTCTGGAAAACATCAGCTACTGTGGAGCTGGGAGTAGGCCTCTATGCAAGACATTTGATAAAAGTTAACATAACAGCATCAACTCTGAGTCAGTTTGACCCTGAGTTAACTTAATGCATGAGGAGATTAAAAGCCCTCATCAAAGGAACAAAGATTATACCGTACAGGGATGTGCACGTAGTCTATTATGCATCAATCACACCTGGAAATAAATTGATAAGTGCATCAAGTCTCTTCGTACTACACTGATTATTGAAAGACTGATATGCCGGCCTTATATGGAAAAATAGAGAGAGAGAAAAAAGTGCAGTTTGCTCTGATTGATTGTTTTACCTCAAAGCAGCTCTGTGGAAAGGGAAACTAATTTGCTTTCCGCACAGAATGCAGTGACTGGTTTTTATCTTGTGCAACAGATAATCAAAATGGACAGCAGTGAACAACACTGTTAACCTTTCAGTCACAAACACTGCACTGTTGCAATTTTTGTGATTTTCCCTTTGAAATTGCTCAACAACCTCCTCCTCTGACACTGTACAGACCCGCGGCTCTTGAATTCTCCTGAGGCCCCTGAGTCAGCCAGCGTCCCCACTCTGAGGGGCTGGCTGCCACTTCATCCTCCACTGCAGGTGAGCTGAGCAGGTTGCCTGATGCAAGCCCTTGGTTTATTTGATCTCTGCTGCCAACATGTGGCCTCAACGTGCTATTGCCACTCTGGCCAGTGTTTAATTAAGGAAAAGCATCATTAGTGAATTCCCGTAGGAGGGAAAGATCCATTATTGCATCATCATTATGGGGGGGGGGGGGTACAACAAAAGAAGTTACCTCCTGGGGGTTTGCATTGGAAAACATTTGTAGCCCATCTATAATCTGTTCACAGACTTCGTGGCAGTGTTGGCTAATCTGCATGCTGTTTTAGACCCAGACCTTCAGCCTAATTGATGTTCATGTAGTTTTTGTTGGGGGGGGGGGGGGCATGCTATCAGCTTTACTGATAATACTTTTGAACCCTGTTATCTTGAGATCGCACGAGGAAAAGGAGGAAAACATTGTTAAATGAAACACAAGATAACAACGATCAAATCATGAGCCCTTGATAACAGGATAAAATAATATTTCTGCAGCCAGTGATGCATTTGTTCTTATGGCTTTCAGGGTCATTGTTGTCATTTTTGATTTAGGCACTTTTTTAATGGAAATCTTTGTTTGTCTGTGGATTATACCGACATCTTTTGATTCTGTACCTCCAGCAGTTTATAGGGGCTCTTCATATTGGGGGGGCAGCTGCCTCAAATCATCTTTGTAACCTGGCATCATTTCTGGCAAACCTCTGTGCCAGTTGAGCGCAAAGGAAAGAGAAAGACTGCAAGAGAAACAGGGGCAGTCCTACTCGAAGAAATGTTGAGGTATACAGGAAGATGAAGAGGGATACAGGGACAGAAAGAGGCGATAGTGATGTTCAAGAGTCTGTATGTGTGTGTGTGTCTGTGCATCACGCGCTGTGCTGCATCCCTCAGCGGTTCAGCTCTGTGAAATCGAGCTGATCATTTCCTCCATTCATTCGTGGGATTAGGATGACGCTGTGTCATGCGCGTAGAAAATGTACAGTTTGCCTGAGCGCACAGCAGAGAACATTCCTTACACATGGCAACACTGGCTAAAAATAGCTCACAGGCCCCTCATTCACCACTACAGGATATTTGCTCAGCAGGCGTGGGATCCCCGGTCGCTTGGGTCCAGATTTGATGTATCTAGTCTCCTTGGTTACCTCATACCTACCTCTGCATCATCTTCCTCAAACCTCCTCTCATGATCAGCTCTGTCCTCTTTGACCTATTTCTCTGCTCCTTGCCGCTCTGCCTTTATCTGCCTCTCTTTTTAGGTTTTGCAAATAAGCCGCTGATGGATTTTATCTGGCAGTGTAAGCAGGAGAGCCAGCAGGAGGGAAAACCCTTTTGCCAATTCAGAGAGTCCCCAGTCTCCGTCCCTCCGTATGCTTCCTTGCCGAAGTGGTTCCCAGTTCATTGATTTGCTTGGATTTGCATCTTGGAGATGGTTGTGCAGCCGATCGTCTGGAGAGTTTCTAAAACCAGTATTTTCTGCTCTATAGTTGTTTTAGATCTTTATAAGCAGGAGCCACCTTGTTATTTTGTAATTCAGTCTTTACTTAATCAGGCAGTCTCACTGAGATGAAGACATGGCATCCAAGAGAGAACTGTGAATGAGGAACAATCAGCAAAACAAAGGCAGCATCATTACTCATTGTGAGAAAATAACAAGGAATTAAGAAAAACGGGAACAAGGATCATAAAAAAACAGGGTTAGGGTTACAATCAGTGTTACGTCATAAGAAAAAAATCAACTTGACTTGACATGTAGAAACTCATCTGTCTCTTTGCAAGATCAGTGCCAAACTGATGACTGACTGTTCAGACAAGCAGGTTCTTTCATGAGTTATACATGGTGTCACATCATTATCATCATCATCATCATCTTCAGCTGGAACAGGGAGTTAAGTTCAACCAAATCTCTGTCTGGACTTTGTTACCCCATCAAGATTACACATATTTAGTCTTTGCCCTGAGGGGAAAGGGAGGGACACTATGAGCTGTGAAAAGTAGTTGATACCAATATCAAATTGTTTTGTGCAATGTTAGGGGCATACTATTGCTTTCCCTACATTAACAAGGCAAAACATGTGGTTTCATTGTCTGGAAGGTGCAACAGCATCTCTGTGCAGCAGGATGCAGCAGCTCCGCTAGAAACGTCTTATCTAATGAACTTCTCCTCTCAGACAGTTCAGTGAATGCTGGGTCAGAAAACAATGTAGTTTGGCTGGAGCTTCATATTCGCTCTCTTGCTTAGTAAGCAGTGAAACCACTATACAGTGAAATGGATTTCAAGCCCTGATTTGAATCCGATCATGTGCTGCCTTGTGATCCCAAAGCTGCTACACAATAGACTTCCCACAGTTTGGCCAAAATATCTGTGATGGTCAAGAGTAAACTGTGAAATGTCTCACTGGACTCACATGGACAAAAGCGCTGCTGATAGATTGATTATAAAAAACGTTTGATTTAAATCGGTTCGTGCTGTTCTCTTGTCATCTGGATTGGAAAGAGTGTTTGTGTAACTCTAGACAGTTGTGTAATTGCAGAATTGGTCGCATGAAGGTTGAAATTACTGGGTATGTGAAAATATAACAGGTTATCGCCTACGTTTGGCTCTAAGGGCACCGACCAGCAGTGTCTGTCTGATGTGATGTGTCCATGTTTGTTTGCTTTTTCAGAAGGTCATAGGTCAAGGTCACGGTGACCTCACAAAACATGATTTGAATTTATGTGATTCTGCTGTAGATAAACAGGGTGAAGTGTCTGAAACTAGAGTGGCCAGACATACAGTCATATACAGTTACAGTGTTGGTTGATCCTCTTTTAACAGCTGTCAAATGAGCTGAACTTATTGAACTGTTTGGCAAAATATTGATCTTTGTCAGGTGATGTTTGTCTTAAAACAATAGATTTTCACTGAGTCTTCTTTCTGTGTAAAAATGTAAACCAAACATCGTCAGTGTTGATGTTATACAGTTTACAGTGATATAGCTGTTGTTTGTTTGTTTTACACATCATCAGCAGCACATGTGTGTGTTTTCCTCATAGTTGTCGATACTTTACTGAGCCGACCTCGCTGTCTGTAAAGTGTGACAATCAGCGCGTGGGGATCGTGACGACTTATGGACGAGGGGAGCGTGTGAAACTGGATTTAAACTGCAGACAATGTGACGTGAGAGGCGAGGTGTTCACAGGCATCAGGTACATTCAGCAGCCTTCTGTGGGTCGCTCGCTCTGAATGATGGATGGGCAGCTTAGTGTGGCTCGTATCTGTGGAGCAGGCCATCAGGACACCAGGGCCATGTGCAATAATCCCTTCTTTCACTGGCACTCGGCTCAGCGTGGTATTACATGCCCTTGAGCTGTCCTCTCTCTCTATCTCTCTCTCTCACGCACACACATTAATGCTCTGTCCTTTCTCATTTTTCCCCTTTACACACACTGTTCATCACTCAGCACTCAACAGAGGTCACAGAGGCTACGTGTAACGCAGGGGTTGGCGGTGGTGGTGGGGCTTCGTTTACGTGAATGAAATGCGTGCATGTGCACTTGAGCAAAATGAAAAACGTTTGTGCCACTGACTCATGAGGTCGAACAGAGGAAGTGGAGTACATCAGCACAGGATTTGGCAAAAATTCACAAGGAAGTGTGCACAAAAGCACCGACGGCAATCTGGTGAAACATCACGTTTTCTTTGTGACTTTTGAAAAGATGCAGCATCAGGAGAAAACAAGTGTTTTTATCAGCTGCTCTGTACCAGCTCAGTGGTTCTATACCCTGGTAAGGATTTCACTGAAAGCTGTATTGAAAGTCCAGCAGCACATTCACACGTTTTTAATTTCATCTTGATTGCAAAAATCAACCTGATTGCAAAAATCAGCATGAGCACAGATGTGCGGTCAGTCTCGTTGACTATTTTCCTTCCTGTTACGATTCTTTGAAACCAATGCAGACGCATTCATCAGCTTAGAAATATATTACAAAACAGCGTTAAACAGTTCATGAGGCAAAGTCAGCGTTTCTCTGGGCAAGACTCTACGTTTCTTGACAGCAATGTTGCATAAGTATCACTTAATCTGACGACCAAGAGGTTACTAAGAATTCGTCAGCTGTCTTACTACTGCGGTGCTGTTTTGCTCACATTGCTTGTATACATGTTCACTGCAAAATGAATTGCTTAACAAGAACTAAATTACACATAGCGTGCGAATGTCGGCACCTTGCAGTTCACACCACCACCAGAGTGCAGCTGGTGAAAGGTGACGGTCAGACACGGCATGGTGTTCTTTGTTCAGACCTAACAGTTGTCCGAGTCAGAAATTGAAAGTGTTCTCACCTGATACATTAATGTATTACAGGAGGTAATACAGTAATAAGTGGCTTTTAATCTACCCGTCTATCTATTCATTAGCTATAGGCTGCCACTCGTCCTCATAGGGTCATGGCATTGGCCCAACGGGGGCATGAATGATCATATAGTGTTGAATGACAATAAAGTAAAACAGAATTATAATCATATAAAAAAAAGCTATAATACCTGTCACACTGTGTACATGTCTATGCGGCACATTTCCAACACAGAGACACAGTGTGTGCTTCCCTGCAGCCACAGGTGCAGGTTTTCGTCCGAACATGAGGTGGAGTGGTTGAGGCGGATGGGAAGAGCTTTCAATCTAAAAAAAAAATCAGTCCACCACCCACAGTTCAGGACACTGTAGCCCAACTCCAAACACCGTCCAACAAATGCTTACATGCCCATCCTGGTCTTATAGCTCCTGTATTACTGCCCATTCATTTCAGGGTTGATTTTATGATGTTTGAATTATCTCAAAGGCCAGATTTGCTCTGATTCCTCCCCTTGTTTCTGAACTTTTATTTCCCTTGAGCCCCTGAGACCCTCTGGTAGTTCAACATTGGCTATTTCAAGGCTGGGGTTAAAGGTGCTATACAAATAAACAGCTGTAATATCATCATAATCCATTCACGTCTGCATTTTGGGAGTGAAACGTGTAACTGACTGTAGCACTTTGGGACAAGGCAGGAGCATTTAAAGCCAGAGAGCCAAGAAATGATTTGTGTCATCACCTGAAAATCTTCCTCTGTGGTTAGCAGATGGGGCGTAACAGCAGCACACTCACTCCCCTGACATTTATTTTATCTTGAATCATCTTTCCTCTGTCTGGGGTTTGACAGACTGCAAACAGCTGGGTAACTTTCCATACCTCTAAAATAAAACGGTACACACTGCAACCCGCCCTGCCCTGTTGACCTACACCATGTAGGCGAGGTATTTTTAGGTTTCAGGCAAACCTCGGAGGATACACCAGCCCATGGTCACTCCTGGCTATTTACTTCAGAGTGGGAATGTAGCAGTGGTGGTTTCTGTGTGTGACCTGTCTGGGCTGTTAGATTGCCAGGTGGGCAAAGTGTTGCATACTTAGACAAGAGAAGAAGACACAGGCCTTTATCCAGGGACTTTTTCACCAGAAGCACCAATATACGAAATCAGATTAGAAGTAGAAGTCCCCTCCCCTTTTTTTAGCGGTTGAAACCGTTGGTATTGGTTTTGTTGTCACCTTGTGTGTCGGTGTGAATCTGTGTGTTATCATGGCAAAGTGTGGCTGTGGAGACGACTACCACAGAGACCGTTTAGACTTTGGCAGCTGTTAAAAACTGAGAGACACTAGTGAAACATTACAGGTGTGAATTTATCGAGTGGCTTGGACCAGTGACATGTTGATGCTGTGATCCCAACACACACACACACACACACACAAAAGAAAACTTTTGTTTTCTTTTATCTTTGTTTACTCAAAATGAACTTTTATTGGTTGCAACATGTCCAGATTGCTTTAAGACAACCTGCCATTCACCTGTATAAAGTATACCAGAGGGATGTAAGTGAAGTGCAATTGGCTCTTTCTACACTGGTCACTTTTCAGATCAATACTTTATGCATACAGCATATCAGAGCTACCATACATGTGGTGTCGTTTCAGATGGACAGAAGTCAGGCAAGTCATTGTACTGACACACCATCAATCACGCGGTGCCCAGAATAAACCTGCTGACTAGATAATCAAGTGCTAAGTTTACTCACTGACTTCATGTTTGTGACACACGCTTCCTCTGACGCTGATTCTTCCACCTTTCAGACGCTAATGGCCCGAAAAGAACTGGAAAAGCTGTGCTGGTGTAAAAGTGTCTCTGTGAGGAATCATGACCACAAAAAGTAAGTGGATGCTACTTTCATATCGCACAACTACGTTTGGCATGATGATCCGATCAGCTGATGATTAGATCAAGAGAGCTTGTCACAAAACAGCACATTTGTGAATTCTTGTCAGTTCAGTCAGTGACCTCAGGCTCCTTCGCAGTCACATGAAACACGCAAAGATGACAGCGAAGACTGAAAAAGTCTAAAATTAATAAATAAATAAAGACAGACCCCTGCTGCATTTCACCTCACAACCCCTGAGACTGACCTTATGACCCCCAGGGTGGAAACAAACCGTGTGTGACGTTGTTGTAGTGGCAACAACAGGGAAGGTTGTTGTGACGCTTTTTACTAATGAGAAATGTTGACGCCCCCCCCCTTCGTCCTGTGTGACTTGCAGAGAATTAAAGGCGAGTGTGTCGGTCGCTTACTTATTAATACGGAAGTATGAAGAATCATAAAGTTACTATGATAAAAGAAAAGGTGAAATGCAGCTCTTATATCAGTTACTTCCCATCACACGCTTCCTAATATTCACCTGCTGTCGCTGCAACTATATGAAGGTCACCTTGAAGTTGTTGTTGCATTTTTATGGATCATCAATAAGTCCATTATCTGCACAAATCTAATGAGAGCCGTTATGACGTGAAGCGATACATTATAAAAGAAGACCACACTTCTCCTGAGCAAAAACCTTTTTTATTTCTCGTTGAAAGGAACTTGGTAGAATA
This sequence comes from Caranx ignobilis, assembly GCA_021432705.1. Taxonomy (NCBI): domain Eukaryota; kingdom Metazoa; phylum Chordata; class Actinopteri; order Carangiformes; family Carangidae; genus Caranx; species Caranx ignobilis. The sequence continues at coordinate 1,778,183 of JAFHLA010000010.1, read as the reverse complement.
TTACAGCAGAACACACATGACTGAAACAGCTGCCATTTCACGTAACACAGTACAGGAAGAAGGATGTAGTTCAATCTCATGTGTAATATTATATATAGTATATTCATATCAATAGAAAAGAAAAAACTATTGCTCCCAGATGTTGGATTTTTTTTTTTTTTTTTTTTTTCATATGGCATTTCTCTGCTGTGTTGAAGTGGGTAAAGTAAAATTCAACGAGAGGTTTACACACCAAAGGAAGTGGGACAATGAACGTGACATTTCCCAAAGCATGGGAACTTTGTGGCTTTTTTTTTTTTTATTTTATTATTTTATTATTATTACTTATTATTAGGCTGAGAAGTAAACTTTAAACTTTTTTTTTTTCCATTGCAATATAGAAATAAAACTTGAAACCGCTCTCGAAAAATGGATAAATACCATCATACAGCAATCAGAGTACGCAAAAGAAAAGAACACAAGGCAGCTCCGCGTAAGAGCAGGCATGCAAAAAAAAAAAAAAAAAAAAAAAGATTTAAAAAGGAGCGTTAAAGACAAAATGTTGATGATTGCAGATGTCTATGTTTGCGTCGTATGGCAACTGATGGAAAGCCAATTCATGACAAAACATGGTGAAACGGGTGGATTAAAACGAGGGGACAACTCGATGCGCTGTAAAGTGAACTGGAGTGCTGAGTGTTTGCTGACAAACTACTTCAATGAAGTTGTTGCTAGAAATTGCTATAACATACTGTGTTATCAATTTGTACTTTTTTTTTTTTTTTTAATTTCCTCTAAAGGAATAAAAGAAATGTTAGGAAAAAAAAAAAAAAAAAAAAAAAAAAAAAAAAGCAGGTATGAAATATCACCCTGGACAGTTGCATCCAAAGTTTAGTGTTTTAAATAAGCCACTTTAGGCAGCGTTATCTAATAAATGTCTCATATTTCTAAGACATATTTCAATATATCTCTTTTGAAAAATAATTCTATCTATACTTGATCTTTTTAGTAAGTAAATCTCTTCCAGTATATATTTTTTTCTTTTTTTTTTTCTTTAGGTATAGCACCCCACTGTGGGTTTCAGTTTTCCAAAAGCACCTAATTTTTCTTACAATCAGACTGAATGTTACTTCAGTCATTAATGGTCTGAGTTCAGGATTAAAGGATCCAAATGGCGCACCTAAAAATCAGTCAACAAGGTCAGTTCCCTCGAGACCGTAGCTCAAGCCTGGCAATATTTAGCATTTAACTTGAAAAAATCGTGACCGGTGCTGGAGGCCTGAGCTCACTGCATCCCTGTATGGCCAGAAGGTCAGAGGGGTCAAACGTGGCCTTGCATCATGAGAAACGTCATCAGTTGCCACAGACGTCTCAGTGGCAGCGGCTGGCTGACCAGATCTGCACCCAGAACCTCTTGAGGATGACGCACAGGCACAGGTAATGCTGATAATATACCCCACCCCACCCAGAAAAATGCAGATGGGACTTGCCAGCCCTGAGACACAACAAGCCCACGTGTGAGCAGGCCTCACCACACTTCAGCTATCGGAGCAGGAGGTGAGCAGCACCTGAGGGACGCCCAGGAGGGAGAGGAGGAGGGAATGAAGGAGGAGGGGGAGGTCGTTTGGACTCATTTGGATTGTCCAGGGAATCCAAATGAGTCGTGTGCTTGTAACAGATCACCTTATGGGCCCCTCGCTGGGCTGAGAGGATGTCCTGCGATGCCGCGGATGCCCCTATAGCTGAGACCGAGGCTCTGGGCGTTGTGGGTCTGTCTGGGCAAGCCGTGTGTTACAGGTCACTTCAGACAAAAACACACACAGCCATGGTGAGTGATGCAGGCACTCCGTTTCACTCCCACTCCGCACCTGCTGGTTTGAGTATGTCACACGTTTCACACTTCCTTAATATCATCATCATCATCACAGACTACAGGTCAGCACCAGGTGAGCTCTTACCATTGGATAACAACCAGGAAGTGAGACTGGTAACCTACTGCTGTGTCTTGAGCACTGTCAAACTTAATTTGCTGGGCTACATGTGTGAGGTTATCAAATGGACGATCAATATATATATATATATTTAGATAGATATATATATATTAGATATATATTTATATATATATTTTGTTTTATCAATGGGGAATCTCATACAGGAGCTGATTACTGCAGTCCGCACTCATTTAGCTATAACATCCACCTAAACTTTAGGACATGTTTCTCTTATATAGACAGTAATTTCTCAGTCAAATATACTTTTTTTTTTTTTTTTTTTTACTCCGTTGTTTTAGCATTTTAAAGTTCGATTCGTCATGCACAGAATAGTCGTTCCTCTCCCTCGGTTTCTCTGTTTATCTCCAGACTTTGCATCATGTTGTCAGCTTCATCACAAGCAGCCACCTCTCCATCAATCGTCGTCCACGTCGTCGCCCTCCGACTCCTCTCCGGCCCTCCTCTCGTACATCTTATCCCGGTGTCGCTCCTGGATCTCTTTCATTTCCTCAGCATAGCGGCTGAACGCTCCCCCGAACTTGCTCCAAGCCTTGAAGGGGATTGTTATAGAGTTTCTGTAACTGGGCTTCACTTCGCTCACCCGTAAGAAAACTCCGTACTTGTTGGATCCCACGTCAAAGAAGAACCGCTTGGAGTCCACCATGATCGAGGTGCCCTCCGGGAGCTCGCTGTAGCCCCCGGCTCCTCCTCCGCCGGCCAGGTCCTCTTCATCTCCTCCGTAGTCGTCTATCAACTTGGCCAAGGCGTCGCGGAACTCTATTAAGCCCTGGGCCGGGAGCGCGATGGTTTGTCCGGCCTGCAAGCCAGCTCCGGGGATGCCACCTACTCCAACTCCAAAACCGGGGCCTCGGTTGACGGTTTGTCGGATCCGGAGAAAGCGTCCCCGCTGGTTCTCCTTAAGGTCGAGGTAGTATTTTCGGTTCTCGCGCACCAGAAACTCGCTCTTCAAGGCCCGTCTAGGCCCGGTGTCATCCCCACCGGATGACTGAGCGATCTGCTCCGGGGTGCTAGGCCCAAGCTGGGCGTAGTGCTCTATGAAATCCCCGAGGTAGTCGCGGAACTCTGCCGCAACTGACATGGAGAGGGTCAGCCGACTTTTGGAGCCCCCGGCGCCGACCTCGGCGATTTTGATGAACCGGCCTTTGGCGTTCTGCTTCACGTCAAGGTAGAAGCGTTTGTTCTGAATGTCCAACCGCTTCGAGGCCAGCTCCTGGGTCTCCGGTTCCCGCTGGTAGTGCTGGAACCCGCCGCCTCCTCCCCCTCCGCCGCCGCTGCCGCCACCGCGCTCACTGCCACTGTCCCCATCCGCCATCTTCGCCACCAGCAGCCCGTTTCTCTGCGTATCTTTGACCCCCACTCCCCCCCACCCCCCCACCTCGCCTTGCTCGTCGAGCTCGCGGAGGAAACCGGACGCTGAATGTTGGGTTTTGATTGGCCGCTGCTGCTGTCAATCACAACATCAGATGGGAGGCTTGTGCTTTCATTCGCCAATTCTCCTGCCTGTCAACACAACGTAACTCCCTACTGGATGACATTCGAGTATATATAGTATTTACAATCCATAACGGTTCTCATAGTTTTGGTATTAACCGTTGAATAATGTATATTTTCACCGGGGGATTCGTCCTTTGCTAAACATAATTTTGTAATAATCAGGGTTATAATAATCAATTCCAAATTATTAGTATCTTGGAGATGTTTTGAATGACCTTGTACTGAAAATAAAGAGTTAATTCCAAAAGTTATCTCCTGATTATGTCTTTTGTACATTTTGGGGGAGGATGCCCCTGGAAGGACACCACACACACACACGCACACACACAAACCGCACACACTCACCGCACACACACAGTCCCGCCTACTTGTTGGTTTCGTGCGCAAAGGCAGGCACGACGATCTCAGGGTGGGGGATGGGTGACAGCTCTGCAAGCCGTTTGGCGATTGGTCGATAGAGAGATTCGAAGTAACAACGCGCACTCTGATTGGTCTTTCAGACTCCCACGAGGGGTCGCATGCAAAAGATTTGCGAAAGGGTTTATTGTTTCTCTGCTTTCGGGAGCCGAAATTGTTTGGCATCTACTCACTTCAACAATCAAATAACGACAAGGAAAAATGGTATGTGCTCTTCGGTTGATAGTAAATGCATGATCGAGGACGTCGATGCATTTGTACTGTAATTATTGCGCAACTGTAGAAAGTGCTGTTTTGAATTTGAACTGAGGAAATTCGACCAGAAGCTGTGTGGTTAAAAAGCTCGCTAAAGCGCTAACTGTCAGCTAACATGTTAGCATTAACGCTAGCCCGTGAAGTCCGACTTATGTTGCTTTCCTGTTGAAAATAACCAAAAATGTGACGTGAGTGTATTTGTTGGACAGCGCCTGGTTGACACGAGTGGGGTGTTTCTTTGGAAGTTTAAACTTTGATTCATAGGAAAGTGTTATTTGACCCGGTGTAGCCTCTGAAATGTGGATTAGCAACCATTAGCAAGCTAAGTTTAGCTATTACAGTGGCTTAACGGTTGGTAAATAGATCACAAGTCATTGATAATTGGGTTTTAATCAAACAGAACAGTGCAGACTTGAGTGTGTACTTTCTGTGCGGGGTGGTGAATCCACGAATCAAACTTTTTTCCCGTTGAAACCCGTGAATGAAAACTTGAACGCTGACAGTCTTAAAGCGCCGCGTCTGTTTTTCTGTTTGCCGCGGGGTCGGCGGCAGCAGTCCGCTGACAGCCTCTCATATATTTTAGTCAGAATCTCTCGTTATTAGTGTCCTTAACTGAAGCGGTTACTAATCACAGACTATGCTCGTAATTCCTGGCAGCCATTGTCGTCGCCGCCTTTGATTTGTTATGTTTTATTTGGGGTTGGCGGGAAAGTACAACAGTTTAACCGGGCATCTGTAGCGTTACCCATTAGACCGCTAAAGCGGTGCGATCAGTGCTGACTTTCTGATTTATTGAGTTGCATTTTTGAAAAGCTGAAATCTCATGCGCCATTTTTGGTTTTATCGGCATTGCTGTCTGCGAATGCGAAATTATTAGATGTTTAATTAAGCGCTTTGTTTTTGTTATACTGTGCAGATTCACATACCATAACCTTGCACATCTGTGCATCAGCGTTTTTTTCTGTTACTCATCTGATTGCATGCTCTCAATGGTTTCCTGTTGTAACTTTTATTTACCACAGGCTGGTGGCAAGGCAGGAAAAGACAGTGGCAAAGCCAAGGCAAAAGCAGTGTCGCGCTCCCAGAGAGCTGGGCTGCAGGTAAGTCTGCATTTGGCTGTTTGTGGCTCTGCTGCATATGTTATGTGCCGTGCTCCAGTTGGTCCGCTTTGTTTTATTTCAACCACTCTGTTTCTTGGCAGTTCCCAGTGGGTCGTATCCACAGGCACTTGAAGACTCGCACAACCAGCCATGGTCGTGTAGGAGCCACAGCAGCTGTGTACAGTGCTGCTATCCTTGAGTACCTCACTGCTGAAGTAAGTTTCCCCACATTTTCTGCACAGATACTATCAGTGCATGTCAATTGATGTCATGAAATGTATGTTCTGTTGTTTCCCTGTAAGATGTAGCTGTTCCTAATGTGTGTATGTGATGATTGTTTTCAGGTACTAGAGTTGGCGGGCAACGCCTCCAAAGACTTGAAGGTGAAGCGTATCACTCCCCGTCACTTGCAGCTGGCCATCCGTGGTGATGAGGAGTTGGACTCCCTTATCAAGGCAACAATCGCTGGAGGAGGTGGGTTAAGAGTTTGAACAGATGGAGTTGTTGTTGTTGTTGTTGTTGTTGTTGTTTTTAAACATATGGTTATTTAGTCTTTGTGTCCAGATATAAATTGCACAGTTTTGCTTATTCTGTGTCATTTCCCGATTCTGCACTACACATTAGTACCCCTGCTGGAACCACTTTGTTTTTCCTTCCAGGTGTCATTCCCCACATCCACAAATCCCTCATTGGGAAGAAAGGCCAGCAGAAGACTGCATAGATGCCATGTTGACCAGAAGTTTTGGGGATTGGGCTTTGATCGGACCAGGAGTTCACATTTGTTCTTTTTTATTATTAATATTATAGCAAACGAAGAGTGATTGTTAGGCTTTGTGTTATATTTTCCCATAACTAGAAAAAAAGTACAGAAAACCCCTTAACGACAACAAACCCTTCGTACGTTATTGTAGAAAGTTTGACTGGGAGTTCATGATTATTTCAAATGGTGACAGTGAATTTGTTTGATTGGCCTGGGACTCTGTAATGTTTTATACTGAAAATTGTTAAACCATTTTTTATATAAAAACAACTTGTTTTGTGGTTATTTTTCTTGAAGTTACAATATTTACTATAATAAAAGTTTTTAAGGAAGTGAGTTTTTTTGGAACATCAAATTAGGTAACAACAGCTAAATGTGAGATGGTGCTTATTTTCTTTTTGACTTACTGTAATCTTTTGAACTGCACAACAATAGTGATGTATTAAAAGTTGAATTTTTTACATCAAAATGAAAAATGAAAAAAAAACAACTTTGCAACTGTCTGCTACAGTGTTTTGTGTCGATGTTTAAACATGCATATTTGATGGTGTGTGACTCGGCTGCTGTGATCAGGTGACACTGGTCACGTAGTATTTTCGTGTCACTGTGTCCTGCCGTTTGTCAACCTCATATCTTTACTGGATTTAGTTGGTACCGTGATATGTGGAGAGGAGTCGTAGAAGACTTTAAATCATGCTGACCTGAACCACACCAGTGCTTCATACGTTTACCTCCAGTACTGAGATGTCCCCTTTTAAAGTCCATTACATTTGCAAGTAAAGAAGTTAGTCTTTTATATATAAAAAAAAATGTGTTCAGGGAAATGACTTTGCATATTTTTATCTTTGAATAAATACCATTTGCATGTTGTCCATGACTCAGTTTGAAACCACTACTTGAAATTATTTTTGCAGTAATGACTTTTGTAAGTTTTATATGTAAGGTGCTATGACTGTCCAACAATACACAAACCAAACTAACAAGATGGTTTTCTTTTTTTTATTTTGTTTGTTTGTTTGTTTTTGAATAAATAGCCAAGTTTGTTGATATTTCAGAAATATAAAGTTATTTGAAGTGAGGTGCGGGCTTTCATAGAGAAGTCACATGTCTGGCTGCTTTGTGTCTTCAATGTTAGAAAAGTGGGCACCCCATTTATTTCATAACAACATTGTTCTCTGAAAAGTGTTATTGACCTGCAGCTGGGAGGTTGACGTTTTAACTCTGATTGCTTCACTTCAGCTGTAAGATGCTGGATAAACTTGAAAATGGGCCTTGAAAGTGCTTGAATTTGACCAGAGGGGGGCGTATGAACCCAGGTGTGTGTGTGCGTGCGTGCGCGCGCATTCACCTGCCAGGGCACGTGCACGTGCAGCGGTCACATTCTTGGTCAATTGTACCGTGTTGCACTCTGGTTTGATATGAGAAGGATTACAGGCTGAATTAAGAGACATAAAATCTGTAGAATAACGACCCCCGTGTCTCAGTTGCACTGTCACGTGACTCATTACCGGCTTAACCATTGTATCTGTCGTGCATTCCTGCAGCCAACCAGAAGGGGGAGCCACCGGCATATAAAACAACACATCTCCCCTGAATGATCAGGTAGAGGCAGTTACAGTTGTCATATAGCATGTACTATTGACATGACGTCCACCAAAGACATCGTGTGATGGAAAGCCCAGTTTCTGCTAAATACATGTGAGACTCAATAATATAGTATGTGTTGTGATGATGGACACACACAGCTCACTAAAGTTGATTTATATATATTTGCTTTACATTTTATATTTTATATTATTGGCTGGGGGAATATTATATTACTCACCTCATCTCATCTCATCTCATCTCATCTTATCTTATCTTATCTTATCTTATCTTATCTCTTATGGGCAACATTTTCACTGACATGTAGAAAAATAGTTGGATATAAGGGGGAATTCACTTGATTAGAGTTGATTTAGCTTAGCTTAGCTTAGCATTAAGACAGGACACAGACAAAGAGCTAGTGTGGCTTTTGTTTCCTGACACAAACTTAAAAGAGTCTAACACCACTTCAGCTCATCTCATTTTTTTCTCTGCTTGTTCCCACTGGATGACGTGTTGGGGAAAATCTCTTGAATAAATCATCTGAGTTACAAACGACGTGGAAGAGATGAGTGATGAGTCTGCAGGAGAACAGGCAGCTGGGAGAGAGTGACGAGAGTAGAAAACTGTGAAGGAAAATATTCCCAGACACTTTCCAGAGTTTCGTTTGCTCACGTCTGACTCAGTGGTGCGATGACTCTGAAATGATAAAACATGCTGGGACAACCCTAACGGGACTGACCTTTGCAAGAGCAGCAGTGAGTGAGCCATTCATCCTGAGGCCCAGAGTCTGGCTTTGCAGAACCTCAGATCTGAGTCACATGTAGGCCTACACCTAATCTACATCATGTCCATCACATCTGCTGCTGCTTTACATGGATCTTTTCACGTCAGCTTTAATGAGCAGTATTGGCACAAGTGTAAAGCCATGCTGGCGGCTCACTGCGGCTTTGACATGCTCACACAGCCTATAGCAATGTCACCACAGTGTTTGCAACCTCAGTTTGGTTATGAAACTGCGGCAAACCCAAGAACCCCGGCACATGAAACAGAGATTTCCCTGATCAGATGTGACATCAGATGTATATTGTCCACATGACTGTGAGCCTCTGCAGGAGCACATGAAAGACACCGCTGCCTCACATCTTCAAAGAGCGGGAATCATTTGTTTATTCTCACATCTCTCTGTCTTTACAGCTCCCCTCCGGAGGACGGTGGGAAGGTGACAACCAGAGGTCAGCCTTCAGCTCTTATACTCATCTGCAGAGAACGGGAGATGCCTGAAAACACACTGCACAAAACAGTGGCAGGCGGACGGTAATAATCCAGATCTGCTTGATTGAGTCGTTTCCTTTCATTTAGAATAAATGCTATAATCAGTTTCTCAGCGATAGCTTTGAGATGGGATTTATTGCACCAGTTGACTTTTGGTCTAATTTTTATGAATGAAGATGATGTCAGAGCACCTGTGTTAAAAAATAATAATAATACTGCAAAGATTTTTTTTTACGGTAACTATGGAAACAAACATGTTGAAGGGGTCATTCCTATTCATAGCGATATGTAACTGTTTGCTAACTTTATCATGCTAATTAAGAGTAAAACTGTCAGTGTTGTGTTTACAGTCTGTTATACTGACCCCAAGTGGCCAAAAGTCAATGACAGCAGTTTGCACTTTACAATTTATAATGATGCAAAGAGACTGTGTTCTTGATGCCACCCTCTGGAGTTAAACATAGGGCTGAAAATTTCAGCCTGAATTGAAATATACACTACTCACTAAAAGTTAGGGATATCTGGCAAAATGTGAAACGCTGATGCTACAGCAGGGATGTCAAACCGACTCCACAAAGGGCCGAGTGGCTGCAGGTTTTTGTTCCAGCCAATCAAGAGCACACGGTTTGACCAATCAGCCGTCTGAAGACTGAGATCAGTTGATTGAATGAGTCAAGTCTGGTGTGCTGCTGCAGCCACACGCCAGCCCTTTGTGGAATGAGTTTGACAGTACGAAATGACAAGCAATGTATTGAAACCAAAGCTAACAACAGTGGTGAGTATACCGTAACAAAACATTGTCAATGTGTCAATAAGTTGTCATGTGACCAAAGGACATCCACTTCTCTGTCTCTCCGTGTCTCTGTCCAACCTGCTGATGACACTCGGTGACACTCTGAGCTCAGTGGACACAACACCCCATCGTCTGAAGCCTCCACATGTCCAGGTATGTTGATTGACTGTTTTATAACATTTAGTGGTGGATTCATGGATCAGACACTTTGTTGTTGTTGTGATGTTTGTGGTTAATCACCTTGTTAGAGAGCAGCATGAGATGTTATAAGGACTGAAACACTGAACATTGGACATGTGCATTCAAAGGGTTAGAGCAGGTCAAATGAAGTTCACCTGTAAAGGTCATAGTGCATTTTAGGTGCGTTCTGACATTTCATCCAAAGGCCCAATATCCCTAACTTTTTCTGTTAGACCTTGACTGGTGTTTGAGGATGAACAGATCCAACTGGTTTAAATGACACTTTCAGTCACAACATGAAAACAACATCAAGTAAAACCAACTAACCAACTAATATCAAGACTTATAATGGTGCTCAAACTACAGAGACAGCGTACCAAAACACTGTGGACTGGATCTAATTGTATTAAGCATTTTACTATTAGATTCATGCCTCAATTCAACTAAATTTATTGGTCTTTTAAGTTCACGCTTGCTGTCTGTGAGAAGAAACAGATTTTCTCCCTTTTTTGCATCTGTTTTTTTTTTTTTCTTTGGACTGTAAACAAAATATCTGGGGATGTCACATTGAGCTTCAGGGAAAAACTAATCAGTAGTTGCAGCTGTTAAATAAGTGGTTGATTCAAGTTACAGCCCCGTCTTATGGATTGTGACAAACTAAATCAACGTCTTGTTTAAAAAAAAAAAAAAAAAACTTTAATCCTACGGCTTCGACTTTCTCCGCTGATGTCGTGACATGTCAGTCTCCAGATTGAGTAACCTCGAACTCATAAAACCCTTCAGGTGGAGCACAGGTGTGATTTGTTGGGGAGTGATGGTGAAACTGGAGGTAATTCCTTGACAGGTATAACATGATGATGAAAAGAAACGCAGGTTCGCTTTGATCCTCGATGTAAAGAACATTTTCGATAGACACTGACAGAGAACATCTTCATCCACTTTGAGGGAGAGGAGCTTTCAGAGAGACCTGTCAGTGACTCTTTATCTCTGCGTCTTTGTGTTTGATGTTTATAAACCCTTTAAACCTCATAACGGGGTTCAGGCAGGAGACTCAAGACTCAACACATTTATTAGAAGAACATCTTTAAAAAAAAAACTAAATGTAAAGAAAAGTAAAAACACAACAAGTGCTACATAGTCTTTGACGGCGAGAAGAAGAGCAAAACAAATTCTGATTGTGGCTACGATCAAAAGAGCTAAAAAATAGACATCTTTGCTGAACGTCTAATATTCAGCTTATTAATATAACAAAAGAAAGAAGTAAACAAGATGACTCAACTAAAACATTTTCTTTACAAACGCACAAACAGCTGTTGAGAAAAATCAAAGCGAGGAGGAGTCGGCCTCTGTTTGAAATCGTCGACATTGAAACTCATTTCTTATGCATTTAAAGTTCATAGTGCAACAAATCAATCAAATCCAAACCATCTTGTTTATTTCTACATCACTTGAAAGTCCTCACGTCGTCTTTGAACGCCACGCGAACGAGCACTAACAAGCAGTTAGTTGTGTTTTTCCACTTTCACACTTGGCACGGTTGTCGTATATAGCTTCGTCAAGTGAGTTTATCCCGGGAGGCACCAGCACGGTCATGGTAGGAGTTTTTTGTTTTGTTGGCCACATGTTCAACAAGAGCAGTTTGACTCCCACACACGTTATGTGTTGATGCTCTTGTTGGCCACAGTCATACCTGAGTAGGTACCAACAACAACGGATGTTTATGACGTTAAAACAACTCAAATCTTTCCACTCATCTACCTACAAACACACACACACACATGAGTTTTCTTTCTCCCTTTGAGTCCCTGAATGTGTCGGCATCTCCACAGTTGCTGTTCACTTTTGATCAGCACCAGGAAAACGACCTGCCCACCATTTCAAAGAACAACTTGTTGGGCTTCCTGAAGTACCTGCAGAGCTTCTTAAAGGCCTGGGTGCTCAGGGGTGCATGCGGCCTGCCTTTAGACTCATCCAGGCACTTGTCGTGTCCGGCAGACAGGAGGCAGTAGAAGCCCTTGGTGGTGTTGTAGTAGAAGTTGTCGGGGCTGATCCTGGGTGGTAGATCCAAGAACCTTTCTGCTTTTCTCAGCTCGGGGAAGGGATCCCGAATGAGTGCATCACCGTCCACCACATGGATCTGCTCCCGAGGGAAGACCTCCAGCCAGCGGGCCAAATGCTGGTGGTACAGGCTCCTCTGCAGGGCCTTGTAACCAGGGTCGATGTGGCCCTTGCGGAGCAGGAGGTCCTCCAGGGCTTGGTAGGGCTTATGGCGCGTCAGGCGGTTGTGGAGGACCTGGGTATAGTCGGAGACGAGCCTTTCGGCCGGGTCCCGAACGATTAGTAACAAACGGACGGCAGGATTCATGTCCCAGACACGTGCAGGAACCTGAGGAGCTGCGAAGTAGCCAGGGGTCTTCTCCACCGTCAGCTGACCAGGGAGGGTGAAGGGCATCTGGGCCCGGTACCAGGCCAGGCCTCTCTGGTAGTGCTCCTCCACGTTAAAGTAGTGCACCTGACCGAGGGAAAGACGGTGGGTCAGCATTAATGAATGTGAAGAAAAAGTGTCTGCTAATTTTTATGTCACTTCTTGATGCAGTGGTTTTGAAGACCTCTCTTTATTAATTCGGATACGTTTCTAAAAGACATTGAGCTCTTTCTGTCTGACCCCATCTTGTCCAAACCTATCTATAGTATTCCTTTGAGTTTTCCAACTGCACAGTCTTCACCTCAGACTACCCGGATTAGGATGTGTCTCTTCTTTGGGACAGGCCTGTCATCGCTCATAACCACGTACTGTAAGTACATGACGAGCTGTGTATAGGTTGAGTGGACTTTGATATAATTTTGTCTCCTCTTTGATGGAGATATAAAAATTAGACCGTGTACTTGTCTGCTGTGCTGCGTTTGCTGCCATTTGTACCTGGTAGGAAACACCAGGTTCAACTAAGGGAATACGAAACTATCCGCAGTGCATCAGTTTGCCAGCAGAGCACTGACGTTAAGACTACCACTGGCTGTTTGTATGTCATTCATAATCCAGAATCAGTGGGTCACTGATACAGCTGCTGGTTGCCCACTGGTTGACTCTTAAATCCACTTAGTGATATGTTAAATGGAAATGCCTATGCCAAAAAATCCCACTGGCTTTTAGTTGAGGGGTCCAGGGTGATGCTAATATTCAGTTTGGTCTACAAAAAGTACATGATCCCTGCTGCACTCGTTAGCCATCTTTAACACTCAATCGGAAAGGTAACTAGCAACAAAGAAGTGCAGTGGAGTTCAAGTATCAAGTCAGACAAGATGCAAATACTCATGAGTGAAGCTGTGATGGTGTTTTACCTCAGCCTTTGCAACCTCCACATCTGGGTGCAGGTTGAGCATCTCCAGCAGGGCCCTAGTGCCGCCCTTCCGCACGCCAATAATAATGGCTCCAGGCAGCCGCTGTTGGGTGGCATTGTAAGATGAAGAGGAAGACGATGATGATGAGGAGTAGGCAGGAGAGCTGGAAACCCCAGTGCGTAATTCCCTTAAGCACACAGACAGCTGAGTCTGCAGCAGCAGAAGCACCAGCAGCGCTAGTAGCACCGTCCACAGCATGGTGCCACACACACACACACACACACACACACACACACAGGTGGAGTGGAGGTTATGTGCACACACTCATGAAGTTCCTAGATTTGTAGTGAGTCGTGCTTGTTATCAGTCAGCAGGGGGCCTCAGGAGGGAGCTCTTCAGTTTGACAACCTACGAGCCAAGGGAAAAAAATAAAGGTTATTTACTTTAATACTAGAAAACTGCTGTGTTTGGCAAAATTACTGATGATGAGCAAACAGCATTTAATGTAAATCACATCAAAAAAAAAATACAGGCTGGAAAGAAACCTTTTATTTTCTTTATCAAACTTATTCTGATGTATTTACACATCACATGACCAGCAGGGAGGGCAGCCTGTAACCATCACTGTATGTTGCTTGTGTATATTATAACTAGATAATCCTGCTGGGACCTGTACGTCAACAACAGAGCGATTTTAAACCAAGATCCTTAAAACTAAAGAAGCTCATCCTCATACAAAGCAAAACAAACCCCAGTGATATCAATAAATATCCCTCATTACTACATATAACATGAAGAACGAGCAGACACGTACGAACATAAACAGAAAGTCTTCACACACAGAACATGTGACAGGGAGTGAACAGAGCTGCTTGGAAACTGTTACACATGTCAGTGATATTAGTGCTGGTATGAATAATGATGTGCAGATAACAGACAACAACTGATCTGATCTGATCTGAACATAAGGTGCAGACAATATCTTATGTGACTGTGCTTTGAGATTTTCAGTGCATGTCTGCAACCTCAGTCAAATACTTTTAACAAATGTCTGGAAGATGCACAGGCTGTGAACGGCGCGGCCAAATAGCATCATTGAACCACCTTCCTGGAAAGAACAAAAAAAAAAGAAAAACCTCAGGAATATTTCCCGTTTGCAGGGGAGGCAGAGTAGCTAACGCTCAGATGAGAGGCGTGCGGTCGCGTGGCGTTTTCTTTTCATCTCACACAGCAGTTGCTCCGTGCACGCATGCTTGCTCGAATATTTCACGATCCCATATGTCTCGAGATGGCTCTGCGCTTTTAATATGCCATTTTTACAAAGTCTCAGCCCAAGCAGTTTTGGTTTCGGCGCAGGATATCGGGGCTGTGATGTGATTAGAGCTAGAAGATATTACAATATGAATCTACATCTGAAGCAGACAGAGAGGAGATGCATTGAAAATTAATGCTGTTATGAGGTTTACGGCCTCCCCGAGGAGCACTCACACCCCTCTGAGTTCAGCCCAACCACTTTTATAGTATAGGCTATAAGACGAGGTGCAGTGAATCCTCAGAGTCTGACTGCTGCAGTTCGTCTCCTGCTGTTGGGTTTAATATGTATTTGGTGATGTTCAGAGGTAAGTGTATGAACACACAGGTAACTGATCTCACATCCAAGACGGTTTTGTTTCAACAGAGAATCAAACATGCTGCAAGAACAAAGAAAGAAACCAAGAACCAATCTACACTGTGAATGAAGATGAGCGTAGGTTCATGAGGAGAAGCTCAGAGTGGGCTGATCTACTGTCGCCATCTTGGCAGCACCGAAGTCCATTGAACTCTATTGGCTAATCCAAGAGTGGGTGGAGCCGAGACTTCAGTGCAAAACAGTCTGTGGCAGCTCTAAATTATGTGCAGCGAAAAATTCACCACTGTTCATACATATTGAAGGAGGAAATTAGCAACAGCAACGTAAGCTGTTAGTGTTAGATTGCAGCTACCAGGCTGTAAACACAGCTTAACGTCTATGGGGACTGACTCACTTTTGGACCCAGAGGAGGAACTGCAGTTTTTTTTTTTGGTACTTGTTCAGCCTCAGTTGTTGCTTCTTGCTCTAAACCAGTAATCAGATCAGAAACGATCACATTTCTGGAGTAAACAACAAATAAGTGTTTCTCCCAAAACATCAAAGTGTTTCTGTAAGGTGTGGCGCTCTGCCCTTAGCTGTGAACTCCCCCATTCAACCCCAGAGGAAGAGGAGACGTGTCAGTATCAGCACATGTTCATATATATAAATACATATATATTTACATAAGGCCTTTGACTTGGCTCCGTTTCTTTTTGAAGACGTGTCATCAACAGAACATTGTATGTTTAATTTATGAAGTCTGATTACAGCGCACTGTGTTTTCCTTTTGTTCTCTCTTGTCTCTGTGTGGAGTGGGGGAATTTCCTGATGAGTAAAAATATTCACTCAGTTAACTTTAATGTTGAAATTTGCATTTCTGTGCACAGTCGGCCCCTTTGGTTTGCTCACATTCACTAAAGCCACAATCTGTTTGTTTCTTCCAGAGCCAAGAGAAGCAGAGCTGTTGTTAGTGTGATGATTTACACCTGTGCTGCTGCTGCTGCTGCTGCTGCCAGCACAGGTGAGCTGAGTTACTCCGGTCAAGACCAGGTAAGAATTTCAATACGTGCTACATTCACAGTGATTCAGACCATTATTTCACATGGATAAGTAGGAAAATGTAATGACAGATAGCAAATATCTGGAAGTTTAGAACTTCAGAAACAGGTATTGGTGAAAATCCATCAATAAAATGACAAAACTGCCACAAATACCCAACAAATCTGCAGTGGCGAATTAAAATGCCAGTACAAACGTACAGCAGTGAAGTATATGGAAGAAAATGTGCAAAAGGGCTCAAAGTTTTCCAGTTGCCAGGTTTTACTTTCGCAGTTTTCAGGAAGTTTGAAGCAGATCATTTCGAGTGATCTTCTGCCATTAAAGCTCGTTCTTCTCTTGCAGTGATGTTTACATCCAGCTGACTGTATTTGGTAGGAACTATCTTCTTGTGGCTTGACATTGGTGTTTATACTGCTCACTTGTGTTTTTACGTTTGCAGTCTGAATTGTGCATTAAGCAGGTTAATGGAAATGCCCAGTTTCTGTCCATTTAATGTGGAGAGATGGTTAAGTTTGTTGTGGTGGAGGCGACACCTGCAACATGCAAATGGCCTTTAAACTGTCGCTGTCTGCTTTTTTAACAGTAAAGACTTAATGAGGATTTAAGAAAAAAATAACACAGCACACAGTTGTTAGCAACACTAAACCCCTCCTCTTGTTTTTCTGTTGGTCCCAGTGCTTTTTCCTGTTGTTGCTGTTGTTATTGTTGTGATTGTGCCGAGGCCGCCCTGATGCCACTGACTTATTAATTAGTGCAACAATGTTCTGGTTCAGAGGAGGATTCCCTGTCTTGCGTTGTTCCTGTAGCAGAGCGCTAATTGTTCCTTCAGGGAGCGTCGCCGCATGCCCCCCCCCCCCCCAACCTTCTGTGCTTTATCCCCTGGCTTGGTGACACTGTCGTCATCAGTGCTGCAACCTTCGCCATCCCTCACTAACCGCATGCATGGAAGCTGCATTTTACAGGTTGTTCACAAAGGTGTCATGGGGTGTGGTGGCTGTTCATTCAGGGACAACAGAGCTGAGGTTTGACTGAAAGGTAAAAACACAGTTCAGTCGCATTAATACGAAGAGACTCCACTTCCGCTGACGTTAAAAATGTACGTGTGTGTGGTTTAGACGACATGAAAAATGAAAAAGTGCAGTGTCAGAACAGGTTCTGCTTGTTGCTCTGAGAATCTCATTTCATATCAACAAAATCCAGAGCAGCTTCACGTGTTTCATCTTGAAAAAAGAAATGAGATGCAGGTATATGCAGAAGACAAACTTGTGGATGTATTTCTTGTTCTGTGTCTTTATGTCAGCCCAGATAGACGAGCGAAATCAGTCACATTGGCAGAAGCACCATGGTTTTGGTTCGTCTTATGTTTGTAGATCACTGCTTTAGCTCACCACGGTGTATAATCAGGCCTCAAACTGCTGCATGAATCTCAGGTTGCACACAGAAGTGAACATTAAACCAGCTCAGAGACTCCATCACAAACGACACACCACATAACTCAGCCTGCTTCATTATCTCCTCACCACAAACCCCCGTAAAATTTTTGGCTACAAGACCAGGCCAAGCTCTGTGTGATTCACGTCGTACAACAACAACAACAACATTAAAGCCTTGTCAAAAACACCCAGTGTCCTATGTATGAACTCCACCTCATGCACGTTAGCTGCTGACAGCTTAAACGCCCGAATCCAGAACGAGAGAGCACCTTCCACTCATTATTTTGATGTGAAGCTGCAAAATGTGGGCTGATGCCAGTCACACTTCAGTTTATGTGTGTGTGTCTGTGGGCAACTGAGACAAAGGGAGGGAAGTCTTCGGGGAGGTGTGTGTCTGTTGGTGTCTGTGTGTAGATGTGCAGACGCCACACGCCTTGTATTAAGTGGTTGCATGAGTCCCTTGTGACTCCTCTGTAAGCAGGAGTACTTCCCCCCCGCTGTCAAGTCGCTTCACTTCCACCTCACCTCATGACCTTCCTGTCCCCTCTCCCACCTCCTCCTCCTCCTCCTCCTCACCCTCGCTCTCACCTTCCCTCGTCCTCTTTAACCCCTCTCACCTCTGTTCTGCCTCCTCGGCCTGTTCTACGACCCATTTTAGGATCTGCTAACAAACCCCAGCACCATGCTAATGGGAATGCCCTGCAGCAGCCTCTTAGCTGCTCATAAATAAATCACAAACGCACCTTTTCGCCCTGGAATTTTTTATTTTCTTTTTTTTTTTGAGTCAGGAAACTTTTAATCTTGACGAATTGGAAATGAGACACAGTTCTGCGTTCATGCACCTGCAAAAACAAAGAGTCTCTCTGTTATCGTTTTCTTTCACTTTTAGCTTTTGTTGAAAAAAACTTGAATAATCACGTGGTATTTGTGAGTCTTTACATGTTTCTGTCCATGTTTTCTATAATATGTTGCACCAGTGCGTTAAAACTGTCCGTACTGAAGGATGCACGCTCGGCCTCGTTGGCATAAACCAACCCCAAAAATCTAAACAAAATGGCTGACTTCATTTGCATGGCTTCGTGGGCTGGACGTCTCTTTTCACAGGCGCCACATGAGCTCCACGTTGGCGCTCTTGGCTCTGCTGCTCAATGAGGCTCACATGAGTCATTGCGAGTCCCCGTCTTTCCTGCTCATCGCTTCTTGTGATTCACATTAGCTGGCGTGGACGGGGAGAACAAACAACAACAACAACAACAACAACCACCATGATGGCAACAATGCCAAGACTGTCAATGATGCGTGAATTCTCCATATTGAGAGTATCTCGCCAGGCCCGGAGAAGATAGAGATGGAGGGAGGGGAAAAAAAGAAAAGGGGGGAGGAAGGGGGGAGTGTAATTATCTGTGAAAGGCAGATGCTGTCATGTGCGTTTTGGGAGAGTCCCCATGTCTTATAAGTTTTTATATGTGTGTGTGTGTGTGTGTGTGTGTATCTTGTCTCATCTGCATGTGTGCACAGCCTTTGCCTTTTGTGTGTGTACACAGCGTGCGACTCCCTGCCATCCAGGCCCTTGGAAATATCTTTTTACTGAGCGATGGTATTTGGGGGGCGGGGGAAGGATTATCCTGTACAGAGAGATTCAGGGTGGTGGGGAGGAGGGAGGAGACGGGCGGCAGGGAGGCAGGACGGGGCTGAGGTACAGTTCGTGTGTGTGTGTGTGTGTGTGTACTCTGCAGGAGGGTGTGTGTGTGTAAGGCAGAAAAGGGAAGATTGTCCCTGGTTGGGGGTGGCATGGTGAAACGCTTTGGATTGCCAAGCCTGTCATATCACCAAGGCTGTGAGAGTCAGATAAAACTCTGTCTGTCCTCCCGCCTTTATTTCATTTTCCATTCAGCCCTCCCCCCACCCATCACCCCCCCACCCCTCTTTCCTCATCCATCCATCTCTCTTTCACACTCTGCTTTCCTTCTCTTTTTCTTTATTTGCAGGGCCTCACCTTCATTCGCTCAGCCATTCGTCTTTCTTTGCTTCCAAACTTCCGCTTTCTTGGTTTCCTGTTTGTCTCCACACACACACACACACACACACACACACACACCTTGGCAGGTCTCACATACATCACAGCCACAGAGATGATTGCCTTTCAGAATAATAACAAAGGAAATGTAACGAGGGCCGGTCCCATTTTCCCATCTCGTTCCCATTACCCGCCTGGAGAGGAGATGTCCAGCGCTCGACGGGGGGTCCGTAATCAGAACAGATGAAGCCATCTGAGAGAGACGGTGAGAATCGGTCATGCCTCCAAATCGGGTTTCGACCGACCGCGGGTGTTCTTCCTGCATTTCCCCCCATTTTATTGTACAGAAAAGATGGAGGACAATGAGCAGTGAGAATCTGGATGGTGTGTGTGTGTGTGTGTGATGTAAAGACAGTGTCCACACACTTCCTCCTGTATCCGTCTCAGGATGTTACAAAAAAACCTTTTAAGCCTCAAACTGAGCGTCCGATCTGGTGCCAGGTTCTCTGAGAGTTCACAGATAAGATGAAAAAGAAGCATGAGGTGTGAATGAGAGGGAAAACAACAGCTCTCCAGCATCTATTGAAGTCCAGAGATGAGTTTTCTTTCTTTCTTTTTTTTGCCTCTTCCAGGCTCTCGTCTTGTTTGTGTGAGGAGTTTGAGGCAACCGAGCACCGAGCACCAGGTACTGAGCCTGAGGAGAGAGAGGCTTAAGTTGCCTGCATGAGAGGAAGATTTGATCTTTTCCTGAGAGGTTCAGAGCAGGAGGAGAAAACAGACCTGTCCACATCGGCCCCTGACAACAGCCTCTTCCTCCCTCAGATGTTTGTCTGCGCTGCCAAAGCTCATGTGGGCGTCTTTAACAACATCATGTGCACAAAGTGAAGTAGAGTAAAACAGCAGAGTAGAGCCAGAGACAACCACCGCTGCAAATGTTGTTCTGAAGACGGTGTCGTTAAACTGTGTCCTGGGAATCACTAGGAATCACTCAGGGTGTATTCAGACATGTGGCTCGTTTGCTTTGGTCCGATTCACGGGGTTAAGACGATACAATCGTTGCATTTTTCTTTTGGGTCGTTTGAGTTCACATGGAAACAGTTCCCCAGCGGTCCCATGTGGTAAACAACTTCCATGTCACATGTTGTGTCGGTTGCTGAGTTGATTACGTCGTGACTGCAGACGAACCACTCCAGGACTCAAAGGGAAGCGAGCCCAGAGGAGCTTGATTTATCCTGCACCCCAGTGCGACTGCTGCGTTAGCATGCGACCAAACGCACCGATCTTTGGGGTCTGACGCTCCATGTTTCGGAACAACTGCTCCAAACGAGCTCTACTGTTCCTCAAAATACTGACCACTGTAACATGGTGGTAAAATACCACTGTCAGTTTAAATCAATCAATCAATCAATTAATCATCCGCTGTGGTCACAAGACTTCACCCTCTGCACATACTACAGCACATATCCATCTGTTTATAGTTCCTCTGCCTCTCCTCACCTCAGGTCATGTTGCCCTTTCAGTCTCACTGTGACATCACAACGGACAGGAAGAGGAAACCTGTCGTCTGCCCTCTCTCTACCTCGCCTCCTGTCATTTTATCCCTCCGTCTCTCTCTCTCTCTCTCTCTGTTTATCCCTGCCACACCCTGACTCTGACCTTTACTGAGGTCTGTCCATCTTTTACCCATCAGCCTCCTGCTGCTTTTTAAATTAGACTCTCTGGAAAAAAAGACACACACACTCACACTGTGCAGCCCAGCGACACCCAACAGCCTTTCACCCCCTCATCATGTTATTCACTCACACATGCATAACACATAGATAACCCCCCCCCCCAACACACACACACACACACACACACACACACACACACCCCACCCCCACCCTTCTCCTGCATCTTCAGTCGTACATGTTTCAAGATCTGGGTCAACCGTATCCAACACCAAAACGCTCCTTCTCCTCTCTAGTGTGAGTTAACTCTGTGTGTGTGTGTGTGTGTGTGTGTGTGGAGCATTAATATTTAGCATATGTGTGTCTAAGTGTTTGTGTTTGTGTAGAAGTAGAGGTAGAAGTGGGGGGTTGTACTGTGATTAGGAGGAGTTTGATTAGGAAATAACGTTTTATGAAAGGACCCTCTGTGTGTGTGTGTGTCAGTGTGTGTGTGTGTCAGTGTGTGTCAGTGTGTCAGTGTGTCAGTGTGTGTGTCAGTGTGTGTCAGTGTGTCAGTGTGTGTTTGCTTGCGTAAAGCTGTCTGGAAGTGTGTGTAAACGTTGCTCTAATTAAAAGCGCTTTTGGCTTAAATGTCAGGGCATCATCACTGGCAAACACTTCACCACTCTGTGTGTGTGTGTGTGTGTGTGTGTGTGTGTGTGTGAGAGAGAGAGTGGTTTCCTGCTGCTGATGCTTCGTCATCACCTGAGTCAGGTACATGATGAGACATCTTCTCATCTGTGTCACTTTTTCTGTCTGTGTCTATACAAGTCATCTTCCTCCCTCCCCTCCTCCTCTTCCTCCTCCTCCACCTCCCTCCCCTCCTCTTCCTCCTCTTCCTCCTCTTGCACAACAGTTCACCCACCCACCACTATTACCCAGAAAGCAAAACAAATAAAAGACTCATTCAGGGAAATGTTGGTTTTTCACCTACTGACCACACTCACAGACCACATGCATTAATTCACACCCAACTGCTAACATCCTTGTTTACATGCTCACACACACACACACACACACACACTTGGAGACACAACATATGTGGTCTCTCTCACAGTGACAGTAGCCTCGACAGCTTGGCCCGACAGTGAGAGGAGTCTGACCCATCAGAGGCCAAGCGGGGCGTTCAAGGGGTGCAGGATAGTTTGTGTGTGTGTGTGTGTTAGAGAGAGAGAGAGTGTGTGTGTGTGTGTGAGGGGATTGGGAGGATTTGGGTGCGCCCCTCTTGGCACACTGACCAGGTCAGCAGCTCTGGGGGCAACAGAAACCGTCAGCTTGTTGTTTCTGGTGAATCCAGTGTCGTTCGCTGTACGTGTGTGTGTGTGTGTGTCAGCGCTTGTGTACATATGGACGTCTGGAACGAGGGCAGGCTGACAGATGGGGGCGGGAAAGTTGTGTCTGGTCAATATCATCACGGGCCAGTGAACCTAAATATTATCTGGGTCCTGGGCTGTGTTTTTTTTCTGGGTTACTCACTGTACGAGGAAGGAAAACAAAAACAAAACGAAAATCAAAGACCATACAACAGACGGAGGGAAAACTCAACTGGTTCCTCTCTGACCTTTGACCTACAACTCCTGCATGTGTGGTACGAATTGGTTCAGCACTTTTAGAGTAATGCTGCCGACAAATAAAGAGGCATGAGTGTGTGAGGAGTGAAGGATGGAGAAAGATGAGGAAGGAAGTGATGCACTGCATCATCAGGTGTGTTTGGGCTCCTGCTGGCAGCTTACCATGGCAACCACTGTTTAGATCCTTCTCACCTGGGCGGAGGACCCCAGGGACTGAGGATTATTAAAGTGAGGAGATTGGGAAGGATGGAAAAAAAAAGAGGTGGTGAGGTGATAAGCTGTGATGAGGGAATCAGGGGATGGAGGGGTGAAAAGATGGATGGATGGATGGATGGAGGGGGGTTACAGATGATGCCACAGTTGGTGTGGTGTTACAGCCAAACGTTGCCCTACAGTGACAGTAATAAACCAAACTGGCTGTGGGAGGCTCTGTCGTCCGACAGGGACAATCAGTGTGAGCAGCGTCTCAGGCCTGAAGTCAACACACACACACACACAGGGACAGAGACACAGAGACAGAGACCATGGCTGCTTTAAAGCTGGAACTGTAGGTCGTCTACAACGAGACACTTTCCAGACTGTCTCTGTCATTTTAATAAAAACACTCCGACTCAGTAAAGATTCATCTTCGTCTTTTTCATTTGTAAAGTTTTCCGTAAATGTGTGTGTGTTGTCAGTGAGTGTCTGCGGCTCAGGAGCAGTTGTTGTTGTGAGGTTAGAGAGGCGGGGCCATGACATCATCGTTTTACAAAAGTTGCATATTGGTTGTATACATGACAACACAGAGGTTGGCGTTTTAAGATTTGTTCACTCTAGGACCTGTTTTCAAAAAGTTGTGATCCATACAACACTTTTGCGGCTCACGCTCCTGGACCGGTCTCTGTCCACAGGACGGGCCGAATGTAAAACTTTACACGTCTCCTGATTGAGTTTGTGAATGAATACGTCTTTTATTCTTTATCGGATTTAATCAGTGCGTTAAGTGGCTGGTTATGTCGTTATTAGAGGAGATCAGTGAATAAGACATGTGGTGTTAGAGAGAGAGAGAGTGCAGGTGAGGAACGGTCCTGAGTCTGTGTGATACAGTTCTGTGGAAAATGATAATGTGTTTTATGTTGGGGATACACTGACCGGCTGGAGCCAGCCTGCATGTGTGTGTGTGTGTGTGTGCTGCTCATTTGTTGTCACTGATATGGACCGATGTCAGTCAGTTGTCTCTGGGCCCCCACCCCACCACCCCCCCGTTCCAGCTCGGGGCTACGAGGCCATTGCCTGTGTTGCCTGCCCTGTTGCAACGCCTCTGGTATTTACAGCACATATATGATACAGTTCATTATCATTTTAATGTGTTTTCTTTAATGTGTCGTTTCTTCTGCTTCTTTCCATTTGTAATGTTTTTTTTTTAATAGCACCATTAATGTGACGGAGGACAGAGCAGGGAGGTTGTGAGGATCATTAGGAGACGCTGTGTGTGACAGACACAACTGTGTGATAACTGAGCTGTTTGTGCAGTTTCACACCGAGGACGCTTTTTACACTGAAAGCCCCCCCCCCAAAAAAAAAAAAAAAAATGAAAAGGAAAAGAGAAAGTGAAGCAGAGCAGGAGGGATGTAAAGGACAGAGTCCTGCAGCGGAGACAAATGAAGGAAGCGGCTCTGACTTGGACGGAGGTGCAGACGTGTTTACACACCAACATGCTGTCGGACACATTCAGCTCTCATCACTGCGTCTGCTCTGGTGTTGTGTTCACTGAGCTCCGCTGGTGGTGCATCTTCTGCTTTCTGCCTCTCTCTCTCTCTTTGAGCTCAGTATCCCACTGACTCTCCAGACTGGCCCGACACACACACACACACAAAGAGGCACACACAAACACAACACATGCACTAAAACATGTGTTTGTACTTTTTCTCACAATAATGAACACACACCATCGCACTCACCGCACTGACACACACACATGCAGGAGGACATGAGGTGCGTAACAGGGGGTGGTTTTGATTGACCAAGCACTTTATGACTCTTAAATGGATTTATTGCCCTCCTACTTAACCCCCCCACCACCACCACCACCACACACACACACACACACACTCCAGCTCCCTCCTACTGTCTGGAATCCATCAAGGTCACACCACAAATCTGAAGCTTTCCCTCCCTCTGGACTCTTTCTGTTTGACCTCTGTGACCTCTCTGCTTTGATTCTTTTCCCTCTCTCTCTCTTTTTTTTTTTTTGGATGCGAGCCAGGATTCGAGTCAAATGATTTTGTAACTGTACAGAGCGGGTCGATACTTGGGAGATTGGGTTGATTGATTTTAATTGGCAGGACACCAGGAGGCAGGAGGAGGTGCAGTCTGTCAGTGGGGAGGAAGGAGGGTTTGACAGATGTGAGAAAGGTGCTGCTGATTGTTTTTGTTCATATTTGACCTCAGTCACGGGCAAAAGTGAGACGACTCAGAGACTTTTTTCTTTCTCAGAACATCGGAGAAGTTAGAGAGTCTGACCTGAGTGCAGCTACATCTCCTGCTCTCGGCATAGTGACACTTTTCACAACTTTCTGTCACTTCTGTGAAGTCCGTCCACATCTGTATTCCACTCAGGTGGAGCGATGATGTACCTGTTCATGGTGAGAGCGGAGATCTTCCTCCTCCTCCTTCTCCTCCTCCAGCCTCAACACTTTGGCCCAAGGCCGGTGTGTGTTGACAGACGTCTCATTATGCCGATGTGCCCTTGAGCTAGACACTGAAAGCGAGAGCAGATTGGAAAGAAAACTCATTGTATAAAAATGACTCTGAAAAGTTTTGATTGTGGGAAGTCATCTGAATATGACTCTGTTGGAGCTGCATTATTTGTGTGTGTGTGTGTGTGTATGCGTGTGTGTGTGTGATGTTAATGGGCTCATTGGTCGTCCTGTTAGACTTGACGACCGCTCAGCAGAGCGCACCGACCGTCTGTCTGCTGCTCATTTTTTTTACGTCGTGATGTGGGAATTTGGAGGTGTGTGACAGATATTGTTGGTAACACAAGTCTAATGAATCACACACACACACACACACACACACACACACACACACACACACACACATCAACATATGCACATAGTTGCACTCAGTCAAATTTATGCATGTGCACGTTGCCAAATTTCATGATTTTTATGAGCATATGACAGATTGAGTGAAAAAGGGAGGACTTTTTGTGAGTGTGTGTGTGTGTGTGTGTGTCCTGGTTCAGTGCGCTTCAGAGGACGTATGCACTCTGCTCATAAATAAAGGCCATGCATTATTCAGGGCTGCTCCACCAGCTAATGCCCCTTAATGTGCCCAAACAGCCATAATGTACTTTGCTACCAAGGTGGCAGAGACCATCACACACACACACACACACACACATGCACATGCACATGCGTGTCAAACCTCCACCCCTACATTTGACACAATGTCTTTGTCCTTGTCGCTCTCAGGCTCTTATCACGCTCTCAAATCGCCCCATGTTCCTAATTTTCTAAAAGACAAAGAAAAAATCCACTTTGATCCAAATCGCTGCTCTCTCGCTGTCTCGCCATATTTCCATCGAACTTTGCTCGATCTCTCCCTGATTCTCCCATTGTCACTGCTTCCATCTCCTCCTCTTCCTCCTCCTCCTCCTCCTCCTCCACACTTTCACTTTGTGTTTTTTCATTTGAACAGAAAAACATATCTGCGCTCAGTCCCCCTCTCCGTGGCCGTGGGGCATCAGCTCTCTCTGCAGAATTAGGATTTTGTTTTTCTTTTTTTGTCTGAACACAGATTTGTAGCTGTGAAGCTCCGGCAGCTAAAGCAAAGCTTCACTATGTACGCACTGTAATCTTAATCAGGTTTTTTTTTCTCGGTAGGGGGGTGGGGGTGGGGTGGGGGGTTAAATTGATTCAGTGTGGAGGTACACACAGGAAAAGAAAAGAGAAGCCCCTAAAAGCCATAAAATCAGTTTAGAGTGGGATGTTTATCGCTGCTGTTTTGCTTGTCTGCACTTTATCGACAGTGTTTTATGTTGTAATCGCTCTGTAATTGATTTGCCTGTTTACTGTCTCTGCTTTTAATTGCTCTGGCAGTTTGTGATCCTGTTGTTGTTTTGGGTTTTTAGTGGAACGTGTTAACTTCTCCTCTCGAGCTGCGTTAATATAACTCAACTTCCTCAACTCATGTTTGTTGTGATGAATAAATAATGCGCGTGTGTGTGTGTGTGTGTGTGTGTGTGTGTGAAGACATTTTATTTTTGATTTTCTCCCAGGAGACAGTTAAGAAGCTGCTTTCCTGAATTTGCCGTCTTTGGATTTAATCATGTGAAACGTTCGAGACAGAAAAATGTTTAAAGGGATTTGAGCTCTTCGTGTTGCAACTTTTGAGCAACGACATCACTTTGGTGCAAAAATGGAAATGTGTTTCTCAGAGGAAGGATTTTCAGGTTCTGTTCGATTTGACTTTTTTTTTTTTTTCCAGCACAAAAAGTTTTTTCCTTAACTTTTCATGATGGAGTGTGTTTATATTGTAAACACATGTTATATGATTGAGGCGACCTGGAGGAATGAATCCTCTCCTCACGCTCTGTAGCTTTAACTTTAGCTCAGTGGTTTTCTGACCTGCAGCTTTTACAGGTTCGTTCACACCTCAGATATAATCAGTGACTGGTTGGTGACAGGAAGTGACAGATACGGTTACGTCCACCACGGAGAGTGAGAAGCGGCTGTGAACATGGACGGACGTCCAGCTCTCCAACTTGAACTACACAGAGTGGCCTTTGTGTCCAGTAGTTACTATTACTATAACAACAGTCGTGTCTTGTGACCTCTGTGACCTCTGTGGACGGCGCGGTGGTCCAGTGGTTACCACAGCAGCAAGAAGGTCTCAGGTTCTATCCCCAGGTCTGGGGCCTTTCAGTGTTTGTCTCCGACTTCCTCTAACAGTCCAAAGACATGCAACGCAACATTAATCAGCAACTCTAACGACAAGAAACAACACAAACTCAGGTGGGAATCGAACGCTACTCCCCTGTCTGATATTCCTATGTCTTTGTGACTCATCCCTCCACCTCCGTCTTCTTCTAACATGGACTTCATATGTTGCCTCTTAACGCTACGTCACCGTTCTTCCCCATCTGTTCCTGTCATAATCACCACGGCCACTAGGTGTCGCCTAGCAACAAAACACATAACAAGCTGCTGCACGTTTTCTCTACAGGACGGTCTCAGTTCACCACATCTGCGTAAAAGCTAAATATTCAACCAAACATATCAACTTGATCATAAATACTTCTTTTCATCATCTGTTTTTATCGTTGTCGACGTCTTTGATGCTACATTTCCAGTATTTTATCATCGCTGTGTCTTTTTGCTTTGTGAAGGCGGCACTGTGATGTCATTTTTTTGTGGATTTTCTCTTTTAGTTTCTGTGGCTCTGATGAAAGTCACCGCCCACTTCTTCTTCTTCTTCTTCTTCTTCTACGTTAAAACAAGAAACCGCAGACTAACGACAGAATCTCTTATCCTCCTCTCTTCGTAGATAATTACTGCCTCTGAGCTGCTGCTCCTGTTTAATCTGTGTGTTGCAGGTCGTGCCACGTCTTGGTGTAACCTTAACCTCTCACATGATACTGATTGCTCACAGTTTGTTTTGACGCACACAAAACACGCACACACCCCTTCATTCAGCACACACATACACACACACACAGGCCACACAATAACCCCATTCATCCCTTTACTCTCTAGCTCTCTCCCTCTCCAGTTCATATCAACTCTTGGTAAACACAGTGAAGGTCAAAAACATAACACACTCAGTCCCTCTGGACCTGGACCTGGACCTGGACCTGGACCTGGACCTGGACCTGACCCTGGACCTGGTTCAGTTCCTCAGAGTTCTTCAGAGCAGGTATCTGTTTCTCACGGTGCAGAACTACGTAATCGATTAGTCACGAGGAAGTGCCGCTGTGTAATCAAAGTCCATTTAGGTCTTTATCACAAGTTTGTCCAACGTGAGCCACAGTGATTCATTTTCATTTATCGATTTTGACAGGAAGTTCTTTTTGATCTGATGATCTGCCACAAATATGACGATACAAGGTTTGGTTGGTACGGTGGCCCTGAAGGTTCGAAACACAGAACCTGAACAACATCACAGGAGCTGCAAAAACTCCCAACAAAAGTGTCTCCAGGGACACAATAAAGTGACGGACCAGGCTAAAGGACTAATGCTAAGCTAACAGTAGATATTCACAATAATACCTGAATCACAGTGTTTTAATAAACCAAACAAACTCAGCTCAGGTTCAAACAACACTCACAGGAAGACGTCTGCATAACAAGCAGCACTGAACAAAAGTGTGTCACTTTTATTTGTGTCCCATGGAAACGCTTCTGTTGTGTTGTGAGTTTTCCGCAGCACATGTTCTTACACAGGCCTACTTGACTTTGAAGGCTGTTATCAAATGCCAGGGTATGTATTTTGATAGAGCTGTGTGTTTTCTGATTTGACGTTCCACTGAGCCCTCAGGGCCACCGTAGGTTCAAACTGTTTGTTTGCTGAGTCGAGCGGAGCGTCAGTGACACAGTGACCTCTCAGTCCAGGTCAGAGAGCGTTCACTGTTGACTGACGACACTGGAAACAAACATGCTCTCGTGGCGAAAGTTTAATGTTTTACCGGCCTGACCTTTGCCCTCTGTGGACTCTGTGGGTTTTCCACTAATGTCACCAAAATTTCCCTCTTTTGCTTTCGACAGATAAGAGTCTCAACTGTTTGCTTTTCTTTGAATGTCAAACGACTGAAGCTGTCGAGCCAACACGTCCTTTGAGTTTCACAGAAACTTCGCTGCTCTCACTTCCCTCTGCCTCTGACTTCGAGGTTCACACGCTCACATGCGAAAACACCTCCTCATCTTCATCTAAACACATGACAGAGGCCGACCCTTTCATTCCCACATGCACACAGCTGCTCGAACTTTACATCCTCGTCCTCTCTGCCTGTGTCAGCGAGGAGAGGTCGTAAAACTCCTAGAGAGCGAAGGTGAGGTGAGGACTGCTATCTGCCAGGTGTGTGTGTGGTGATGCACACAGAGCAGCGGTTTCCAGAGCAGATGAGAGAGAGAGAGAGAGAGAGAGAGAGAGAGGTCTTACCTGACTGAGGTTTGTCTTTATTTCCTGTGAGCGTCTTCTTCTTCTTCTTCTTCTTCTTCTTCTTTTCTCTGGTCCTGTTCTCCTCTTTCCTCCTTCCTTCCTTTCTTCCTCGCTTCCTTGCCTCTTTCTTTCCTGTGCTTCAGCTTCCCGGGGCGTCGCTGAGGAGGTGTGTGTGTTGAGCGTCTGTGTGTGTGTGTGGTGAGGTATGTGTGATGAGTGTGCAGCCTGGTGAGAGAGCGGCTCTGCTTTGTGCTGCCGACCTCGCTGAGCGTGTTGTTGCAACTGACTGAGTGACTGGGAGAGAGGGAGTGTGTGTGTGTGTGTGTGTGTGTGTGTGAGAGAGAGAGAGAGAGAGACAGAGAGAGAGAGGGAGATTAGTTCACACACAAACACATCTCTGCCTGAGGGAAACACCCCTCTCCCTCTCCTCCTTCCTCCTCCCTCTCTCTCTCCTCCTTCTTGTCTTTCTAATTTCTCTCCCGTCAGATTCTTTTCTTTTCCCTCGTCTGCTCACCTTCAAGCACTCTCTCTCTCTCTCTCTCTCTCTTCTCTCTCTCTCTCTCTCTCTCTCTCTCTCTCTCTCTCTAACTGATCCTCCTGCTCCATTCCTCAGTTTTTAACCTCTTCTTTTGTTGTCCTTCCTCCTCATATCTCTCTCTCTCCATGCAGTCCACCGTATCATAAATAAGTTACAGAGAGCTGAACACAACAAGCCTGTGTGTGTGTGTGTGTGTGTGTGTGTGTGTGTGTGTGTGTGTGTGACGGTCTCTCTGTTGTTGCTGTCGTTTCTGTTGTTGCTTTTATTTTGTGCAGTTTTTAATCTTTGTGAATCGTCCACATTTTCCTGCCTTTGAACCTTCAAACGTGTTTCATTGAAGCAGCATGAGAGAAAGGAATGTTTTCACTTTTTACTTTGTTTCAGGGACGCAACACTTGATGAGTGCGTCTGTGGTGGTTTATAAGTTTTGTCTTGGTTAATGTTGAATCAAGGTTTGAGACGTGAACTGGTTAAGACTGAAAGTGAAAAACCTTAAATCAACCTGTCGTCGTTAATGTGTGTCAAGAATTTGAAACAAGTCCTGAGAGGAAGATTCATGAACTTCCTTTCCAACAGTACGTCTCACATGTCTTCTTCCATGCAGCCGAATCAATATGGCAACATCTCGGAATAAATTAAGCAGGAGAGAGAAAAGATGAGCGGCTGACTGAACACTGACGGGCGACTGAAGTGGACAGCAGCCAGTTTGACCTTGAGCAGACCCCGACTCAGTTTTTGTTTAAGCCCATCACAGCGATTACAGAATTTAGCTTTAGCCTGCTAATCTGCTCTACATCCACATTAAACTGCTCCTCAGGAGTCTGGGCAGAGGGTGGGGGGGGGGTCGGGTTGTGGGGGCTTGCAGGTGGGTGGGTTAATATGGATACATGTTCAGATGCTGCGACACGACAATAAAATACTTGAAACCAAACAGTGAGAATGAGGTTAACGCTCAGAGTCGCTGCTTTAATTCCTGGGTGTGACCCCCCCCCCCCCCTTTTTTTTATAACACACAACACCCTGAAGGGTATGAGGGGGCTCCGAGTCGCACTGTTCACAGAATAATATATATAAAACACACTCAAAGAGGCTCAGAGCTGTGAATTAGTGCTTTAACCTCATGTTCACCCCGGTCCCCGTACGATCAGTTTTGTGCTGCGGAGGCAAAAAGCCTCAGTTTTTCACATCAGCACAACAAAACATCCACATTCAGTGTTTCTGCAAATGTTGCTGCAAACATTATGAAGTGAAAGGATAAAGCCGGGCTCTTCATGCGTTTCCCCTATTTCAAGACTTCATGAGTGTGTGTTGTTTCCTCTTATCAAAGGGCTAAATGATGGGAACTGTGGTTTTTATTGACTACAGTTAAAGGTAGAGTCTGGAGGTTTGTTCGTGTTGTAAACAACACATTCAAACTGGGCCTTCCTCTCGGGCTCAACCGTGCAGCCTCCTGCAGCAGCAGCAGCAGCAGTTGTCAGGACTGGAAATACAGTCCGGGTGAAGCGCTGGAGCTGCGGGCCGATACCTGGCTGTCACCGGTAACGGGAGCCTCGTGGTGAGCTAGCTAGTAGAAGTACGTCCATTTTGTAGCTTCATGCCAGCTAGCAAGACTAGCAAGACACTGATGAATGATGATGAAGAAGAGTTCAATATGATCTGAAATATATTTTATAATGATTCACATTAAATAATAAAAGAACTTGAATTGTTCCTTTGTTCCTCAGATTTGCTACGAAGCTGCTTCAGACAAAACCAGGCTGCAAAGTGAGAAATCAACGGAAAAACAACGTTAGTGTTTCAGGGGACACAAAAAAAGTGACGGACCCGGCTCGCTAAAGACTAATGCTAAGCTAACAGTTCAAACAAACTCCAAACAAACAGTCACAACTTCTAGAGTCAAGATGCAGTGAATAAAAGTGCACTGGCCGGGTCCGTCACTTGGACCTCGACCTCATGACCTCAGCTCAGTCTAAAGAGGTCACATGACTAATTATTTTACACTTTTGGATGAAGCAGGATGATGATGATGATGATGATGATGATGATTAAAAGAGACGACGGAGGGTGATGTGTTACAGCCTCCTCCTCCTCCATCTCCACGTAGCTCACAGAGCTGATGTTGTTGTTGTCGCCTCTTGAGCGGAAACTTGAGTGATGTTTAAATCATTCGCTTCGTGATCATGATTTATTCACCGAGTCTGTTTCAGCTCACTTTGAGGCGTTTTGTTTTTTAATCGATCAGGCACCAGTTTGTTTGGAGACAGATACGAGTTTGTAGTTTCACTTGGTATCGGATGTGTTTGAGGACGGAGCCAAAACAATGGGAAACATGCCACTGTCCTCCTGCTTGTATATTTGTATGTGTTGTGTTGTGTGTGTGTGTGACTGTGGGGGTGGGAGATGAGTAGCTGAATTAGTGGGACCCCCCCCCCCCCCCCCCCCCCCCCCCCATTCCTCCTCCTCCTCCTCCTCCTCATCTGTGAACAAAGCTGCTCCTCCAGCTGAATGGCGGAGTGTATGAGCCTCTGTTATCACCGTGTTCCTGCCGACGGTGCAGAGCAGCTTCTCTCTCTCTTTCTCTCTCTCTCTCCAAAACAAAAAGCTGACCCCCTGTTGAGTTTCTCTGCGGGGGGTGGCACTCAGCGAGCCATCTTCCTCTCCCTCTGAGACCCTTAGGAGACGCTCAGCCAGCCCCTCCACCCTCCTCCTTGCTGCCTCCTCCTCCTCTCTTCCTGATTTCCCTCCCTCTTAGGCTCGAGTTAACTTTCATTCTCATCTGCTGCTCTGATCACCCCCCACCTCCCACCTCCCACCTCCCACCAACACCACCTTGGATAAAACTACTTTCCTCTCCTGTCTCTCTCTCTTGACCTCTGTCAGCCTGACCCTGACCTCTCCATCACTTCTTGGAAAACTCCACCTTTCTCTTTTCCTTCTTCTCCATCCTTTGTCGTTTATCCTCTCCTCCCGAAGCTACAAAATGATTTGGCGCTCGCTCGAGCTTGTGAGAAAACCCAGGGGGTTGGCTGCTCTACGAGGCGACATCCCTGAATAAATAAGCATGGGTAATTTGCTCTGAACCTGCGGCCCCCTTATTTTCTTTTCTTCTTCTTCTTTTCACACTCCCAGTTTTAGAGAGAGAGAGAGAGAGGAGATAAAGACACAATAAAATGGTGGGAGATCCTCACACAGGCTCATTATATGGTTGTCAGTGAAGTTTTCTCAAAGGGCTTTCTGACGGATCGCTCATTCCCCGCTCCCGCTCTGTTTGTTCCTTTTTTCGGGGGGCAAATTATCTATATTACATCCTGCTTTCTCCAGTGGCCGAGTATTTAGATAAAACCGAGTCTCATGTAAAAGGAAGTAATGAACCGCAAATTCTTGCCAAACCAAGGCAGATTATTGAGAACAAATTGCAAAGCTTATCGACAAGCGGCTATAACAGCTATTAGCGACATAGCACCTCACACACACACACACACACACACAGACAGACACCCGCCCTACGAGGCCTCGGTGAGGATTAAGCAATTTATGAGCAATTTTCCTCCAAGAAAGAGACGTTTTAATGCAACGGACTGGATGCAGGGTGTCCACGCTGGAGGTTGGAGCACGAGCTTCGCCCTCCTCCTCCTCCTCCGCCTCCTCCTCCTCCTGTCTGCTACACAGACAAACACACATTCCTAAATTCATGGCCTGGTGAGGAGTGTGTGAGCACCAGGTCAACTGTGAACATCAGGTATTAATAATGCAGGACAGGAAGCAGCCCCTCCGACTACAACGCTGTGCACTCTGACTGTACACCTCCACAGAGGAGGAGGAGGAGGAGGAGGAGGAAGGGAGAGGTGTAGGTGCAGGGGGAGGGAAACCTGCCGGAACAGCATCATCCAGCGATGTGATGAAACAGGCTTAAAACTATCCGAGTGTTTATATAAGATGAGCAAGAGCGATGTGAAGTGATGTAAAATGAAGTGATATTTCTCAGCCGTCAATGAACAGGCTCCACTTTGTTTGATCACCTCCCCTAAACTTTGCTGCAGCCTGTCAAAAGCCAACAAAACAAAACAAAACAAAACAAAACAAAACAATAAAAGTGACAAAATTTTGCATCATTCAACATAAATAATACAAATGAGATGAAATTTAAAAAAGTGCGAGTCAGCAGTTGAAGACTGAGACTGTTCAAAGACGTCGCTGAGGATCAAGATGTGGACGAAAGAGGGAAATGAGATCAGATCAAACTCTCTGTGTTGTGGTTTGTTGGTTAGCACACGATCACAGTGAACTGTGGTCAGCTCGTTGTCTTCATTCACCCATCCTGCTTCTCATGGCGTCTGCTCCTTTTGGCCTCACGTCAACATGACTCGACAGTTTTCAAGTGAAGCTTTATGGAAACACTGCTGACTCTGGCCGTGTGTGTGCCATTGTCAGGACGTATGAAAACTGAGAAGACATTTGGAAAAGATGACACAGACGCTTCCTTATGTTCTTACCTGCCCCGACTACCTGTGGTGAAAACTGATCAAAGTGCAAGGTGATAACTTTCACTTCTTTCATCCATATCAAGCAACATTCAAAAGTTAAGCTGATGCAAGTTTAACAAGAATAACGCTTTGCAAACAGCCCGAGCTCTGTTTACTCATATTATCTTCACTCACTCTTTGCATCAACATCATTTGCATTTTAGACACATCTCTTCAAAAGAGCTCAGACAAACAGCTGTTCCCCCAATATTCGGTCACTTCTGGAGCCTCCACGCTCTCCTCATGTCGTCCACGGCGATGCTCGGCTCTCCTCAGAAGCTGCAGGAGGACAAACGTCAGTTCATTAGCCACTGATGAGTCGTGTTGCGGCAACAGTCCAAACTAGAACAGAGACTAATTTGCCGGCAGTCGCCAGCTGGGACGTCTTTGTGTCTGGGCCGAGGAAGTTAAGAGAGCAGCGACTGCAGATAGAAGGTCCCAGGGGAGGCAGCGATCGAATTCAGGCCTCAGCTCTCATTCCTTCAGGTCTCTGCGCTGCGAAGGCCACTGAGACTGAGAGCCGACCGCTGCATGAGAGTGTGTAGCTGAAGGTGGACGTGGCAGCTTCATCCTGTTTACCTGAGCCATGGATATATAAGAAGACATGAATATCCTGTATTTGCACCAAAAAAGGTGTTTACCTGGTGTCATCACTCTGGGGTGAAATGGAGGGTTTTTTTCCTGGCAGACGTTTTGACTTATCATAACATAAATTTTCATCAGCTGCTCCATCACGTGTCTCAGAGATGTAGCTCGTCCGAATAGAAAACAACATTACTGTGGCCTCGTGTCTCAGCAGCTTCACGTGACCTGTAGTTGCATTTTATTTTCAGGCGACATCTAGTGGCCAGTGTAATCATGACAGGAGCAGAGGGAGGAGGGCAGCGACGTATGCGGTAAAGAGCACCAACGTCCACGTAAGGTTGCGGTCAGGACGGATGGAGAGTGGAGTTTAATTCCCACATGAAAAAAAGCACTTAACGATACTTGTGACAATGTGATGTGGTGTATGTATTATTGAAATGTATCTGGCCTAATAAACACAACTATGTTTTAACAGAAACAACCCGACACTTTTTACAGTGTGTTTAAAAGTTTGTGGTTGTGGTCAAACTCAAGTAGCAATTGACTCTGGCTTTGTGAGTAAATCCACTGATTGACAGGGTTTAATTAAAATGATCTGCGTCGTCGTAAAAGCCCTGGTGCATCGTCGACCACGCCTTCAGGAAAAATCTACTATTTAAATGAGAAGTTTTTTTTTTTTTTCCCACGTGGTCTCTCATCAGCTTCGAGTGACACGAGACAGAAATCTGCTGCCGCCTGTGATTTTTATTAACCGGCTGCTGACTTGATGCATTTTTAAGTAAAACCTCAGCAGCATGGTTAATGCAAGTGTGTCCGTGCACATGTACTGAAGTCTCAGAGCCGCAGACTAATTACCTGCCATGTGAGTGAAATGTAAATGGCTTCTCAGGAGAGCAGAAGAAATGTGGGGGGGGGGCATGGACTCTTGGACACTTCACAAACCTCCAACTTTCACCATCAGCCATGATGATTTGTTCTGTTTTTCCACAGATTCTGCAGACGTCTTCTTGACTCTGCTGTCAGTGTGTGTTGATTGAGGGATAATACATATGAACAAATGATACATGCAGTGGTTGGGAGATGAAATACAGAACGACAGGAGGAGGGGAGACGGAGGATAAAGAGGTAAGAGAGAGGTGAATGAAACCTAACAGCAAAGATCAAATTCATTGTTTGTTTCCTGTGTCCTCCATGTTTCTCCCTCCCCCACCTGCACACACACCTGTTTCACATCCGTCATCACCACCACTGGTGTATAAATGCTCCTCGAGCCAACACGCAGCCTTTGGCCAGATTGTCTGCAGGAAGTTTCTCTGAACATCCCATTGCACCTTGATGGTCTTGTAGTTGTAGTATCTGTTGTCCAAAGCTCCAACTTCACCAGAACCCCCCCCCCCAAAAAAACTCCATCTAAAGAGAGGAGGTTGCCTGGTGTTTGTTTGTGTGTGTGTTTCAGTGTTGAGTCCAGATGGAGAAGCTGTGCTGCTTGACTACTCTCTGTTAATCAACACAGCAGATGGATGGAAGGATCAGGACAGACAAGAGACGCCATTAAAAACAGTCACGAGTCTTTTCGTAGGCGGCCCGCAGCAATGAAATGACATACGGCGTCTGAGTTGCTCACAAAATGAGTAATTAATGCATTTTTTAAAAAACTTATTTATCACGTCCTCCTCCTTGATTCTGGTTTTTGAGTTTATTTGTTGTTTTATTTTGAAAAATCACCCGGTCTTCTTCCTGCCTTGTTGTGTTTAGCTGCACTCACCTCCAGTGTGTTTCTCCTCCACGTACCGATCCCCCTTAGTTCCTCACAAACCTTGACTTTATTCTCATTTTTGTCTTATTTGTTTTGAGATGAGTTTGAGATTTGCACCAGTAAAGCAAAGCTGAATATTCGTTTTGTTTGGTTCTCTGAGGTGGGGAATAAAAAGATAAGATCTAACACAAACAAACAAACAAACAAAAAACTATTCTAGATCTGGAAGTGTCTCAGTTATTCCACGAAAATCATTGACAGGTTTCATCAGACCCACTTTTTACTGAGGAAACAGACTTCAGCTCCTTGTAGGAGACCGACGTTAACCAATGTTCCCTGTGTGAGTAGTTTTGTACATGTGGTGGAGAAACGATCATTTCCTTATGATAAAACCCACACAGGAACAGTGCAAACTGCTGTGCCACCGCTGTGCCACCGCTGTGCCACCCCTGACCAAACTCATACTTCAGGTCAAACTTGGTCCCATCAGCCCCTTCTGTAAATCCTCTTTAAAACATCACATCAGACGGATTTAATTTCATAATCAGTTTAAAACTGGTGTAAATGAATGACAGTGAAAAACAGGAAGTGGCAGTGTGGTTGTAAAACTGTGGCCACAGAAAGACATTGGTCACAAAGCGGTTCGTGTTTTAATGAAGAGAGTAAGAATGAAAAATACTGTTTGACCTCATGCACTTTGTAAGCAAAGACCGGAGTGATGCATCATGGGAGTTTAGTTTAGCTCTGCTCTCAGTGCAGCTGCAGATGTGGAGGCTTGCTTTTTTTAGTGTAGAAGTTAAGATTCAGAAAGTGAAAATCCAGCGCTGTGTTTGAGAGAAGGACCTTTGACTTCACTTCATGAATACAACACATTCATTCTGTATTCTGCACGTTTTTCCATCTGTATCAGTGTTTCCATACAAAATATAATACAGAAAACCTCAGACATACT
This sequence comes from Caranx ignobilis, assembly GCA_021432705.1. Taxonomy (NCBI): domain Eukaryota; kingdom Metazoa; phylum Chordata; class Actinopteri; order Carangiformes; family Carangidae; genus Caranx; species Caranx ignobilis. The sequence continues at coordinate 1,740,100 of JAFHLA010000010.1, read as the reverse complement.
TTTCTTAGTTGATCATTTTGAATGACTAACTTCAAAAACTTTACTTTAGTGATAAATTATGTTGTGCAACGTACAGATCAGATGTCAACCTCTTCTTCTTAAGTGTCTTTGCAGACTCATCGCTGTTGTTTGAATTCTGAACACATGCAAACAAACTAAACAGGATCTATTAGAAACACACTGAGCTGCTGTTATAGACGTATTGATTTTCTATAATGTTCATTTACTCGTCATCACACAAACCTTCGACTGTCAGAGTGAAGTAAGGATGTAATAATGACATTCATTGGGTGAAGCAGATTGTTGGACTGAGTTTTATTCACGTCGGCAAACAAAGGAGCATCTGATGAAAGTAAAGGCCTTAATGAGTTCACTTGCTTCAGCATCGTTTTCATTATCATTATAATAACAATGATTGTTATTATTGGTGTCAGTGTTGTTCGCTGGAAGTCGTCACCGTCTGAGTCTCTCCCTCTGCACCAGCTCAGTGGATTGTGTCTGTTGTGTCTGGAGCCCTGAGCTTGGAGATGCTCCACAATGACGCTGCTCTGAGCCTCAGTGGCAGAGGGGAGGAGGAAGAGGAGGAAGAAAGGAGGAGGAGAGGAAGATGAAGAAGAGGAGGAAGAGCAAGAGAGAGGAGGAAGGGAAGGAGAGGAGAGGAGGACAAAGGGAAGAGATGAGGAAGAAAGGAGAGAGGAAGGGGAGGAGAGGAGGAGGAAGAGAGTGAAGAAAGGAGAAAACGGGGGCAAGGAAACAAGGAGAGAGAATGTGAAACAAGGAGAGTTGAATAAAGGAGAGAAGAAACAAGGCAACAAGAGGAAAAATGAAAGACAGAAAACAGGAAACAAGAAGAGGAGATAAGAGCCTATAAAAAAAACACACACCCAGAGGAGAAGAGAGGAGTGGAAGGAGGTCGAGGTGGAGACGAGGTTGTTGGTTTGACTCCACATCCTGGATGAATATTACATGAGTCACATTATAACAGGCTGCTCTGCTCCTCAGCCTTGAGCCTGTGACCCACAAATCAACTGCAGACTTGTTGCTGCGTGAAGCACAAACGACCAATCACAGTTATTTATTGAGCCTCGTCCAGGTGAAGGCTCCTGTCACGGCCTCCAAGGGCGACTCCCGTCCTCCTCAGGAGCTGAGAGGGAGACACTGTTGCCAAGGTGATCTCAGTGTCATCCAGGACCCCCTTCTTCTTCTTCTTCTTCTTCTTCTTCTGTGAACACACTGTAATCACTTGGTTTTAAGGCTCTGCTGCTGTGATTCAAGGAGCTCCTCCACCGCTGCAACTTAAAGTCATCAACAGCACTACGATCAGTTCTGTTTATGTAAACAACAACAAATCAACTTGAGACAGATCGTTTTCTTGAGGCTGTTTTTTCCCCCCAACAAAAGCAGCACGGAAAACAAAGCAGGTCGATGTACATTTGCACCAGCTCAAACCACAGAAGAAGAATTTTCTAAATGTAATGGCTCAAGTTGCAGGAAGAAAACGCCACATAAATGGGACTCAGCTTCTACAAATCAAAGTTTTCCAGAGGTTTTTCATCCCTGAAAAACTAAAACTAAATAAAAACGAAACTAAAACTGCTTAGTCACTTGTTGAACTAACTAACTAACTGGGCGTCGGACAGTCTGATGCGTTTCTGGCATGTCAGAGATTTTGGTCAGCTGACGTCAGGTTCATCCAATCAGATACAAAAACACCTCATAAATATGAACATGTGGTACATTTTACTTCTCAGAGTGAATGTCATATGTCTTTCAGTCGTTCCCAGACCTGCTGACCTGAGGTGTGCACTACTTTTACTAATCGACTGCAGAAAAATCACTCCACCACTGGCGTCAAACAAACTGGAGACATCATCAGAAAGTGACTGTTAACCACATTTTCCGGACACCGGCTCCATCCAGGTCCATTTCCTGATAATCTGTTCAGCCTCTGCATCTCAGGTTTTGATTTGACATTAGTAGGTCATGTCAAACTTTCCTCAAGTCCAATAATCCTTGTTTGTGTGTGCAAGTGTCTGCATGTTCACTGTCCACTCACCACCTAAGTGTTTTACTTCAGTCTGAGCCCAAAGAGGATTTGGGGAACAGCATGTATATCCCCCTCCCTTGTCAATTAGCTAACATGTTGATGTCAGCATGGTCAGTATAATCCCTCTCTTAATGTACTGTAATAACCTCCCTGCTTCTCTGAGATGCTCACACACACACACATACACACACACACACCAGCAGCAGCTCCGGAGGGAAACAGCCACACAACAACATGACAGGATGCTGCATTAGCTCAGCCGTCATAACAACATTACCAGGGGCTGAATGAAACTCTCCGGGGCTTCGCCAGAGACGACTTTCTGACCCAGCAAACGGCTCTCATGTACGAGTATTGGATTTGGCGTTAATCGAGATGCCTTTCAAAGTCGTACTCAAACATCCGTCTCATCTCGTCTCGACTTGTTGTCTTTCAGATTTCATTTAATAACTTTTATTAAACAGTATCAGCTGCGAGGAGGAGAAGAGAAAAGAAAAAAATGAATTCATAATCAATATACAAAAATAACTGAGAATGAATAAAATAACAATTAACAGAATCACCAGTGGCTCTGATTTTGCACAGCGGTGCTCTGAGCTAAATGCTAATGATAACCCCTGCTAACCCCCTTTTAGCACACAGACCTAATTAATTTTTGTTTGCCTTGGTGATGGTGAAGTTATTGACAAGAAGAGAGAACTATACTGAAACGAGACTCGCCATGATTGTGCACATCGTGACTGTTTAGTCGCCAACATTGTGAGCACCGGAAATCAAAAGTGGGTCAAACCTCAGGGTGGAGCTACAGGAGACGTTAGTGGATCACCAGAGTTAGTGTCCTCCTCCTCGGGGCACCTCATTAACTGATAGTCCATCCAGTACCCACTGAGATATCTCAACTCTTTATGATCATTATCCATCTGTTTATTGCAACAATATTGATTTTGCCCTTCTTTATGAAGAGAGTGTGTGTATCTAGTTTGTAAAGTTAAATGATGAGACTCAGCAAAACATATTGAAGACCTGATTCACGTCGACTTTATTAATCACGACACCACACTTCCACGACGCCGGTCCACAGCCTCCCCCTGTTTCACACAGCAAGTGTCAGGGCCAAGATGGTGGTTAATGATGCGCAGCTCGCCAGGGGGTGGGCGGGCGAGGCGAGGCTGTGATTTCAGCTGGGGGGACAAGACGGTCCAGTCTGGACGGGTAATGCATCCAAGACAGCTGGTGACACACAAACCGAGCCATCCAGAGGATCCGTCAGTTAACGCATCCCTCCAGACGCCCGGGCACGATGGTCTGCAGGAAGTGTGGAGCTGTGTGTGTGTGTGTGTGTGTGTGGGCAACATGATTTTCATGACTGACGTCAGTGGGGACAACAGATCCTCATGGTCTCCAATGGACTTAATGATGATGAGGGGAGGATATGAAGATTAACATTGAGCCCTGAGGAGTGTGTGTGTTTGTGTGCATGTGCGTGTGTGACATGGCTCCCAATGCACAATGCATATTAGCCAAATGTCTCAGCTCCAAATGTTTAATAAAGTTTTGTTTACCAAATCTTAAAGAACATAGTGAACAGAAGGTTTCACCTTGAATCTGCAAGACAGGTGGTCAGTGTTTAAAGACCTTTAACTGTGTGTGTGTGTGTGTGTGTGTTTGTGTTTGTGTGTATGTGTGTGAGCGTGTATGTGTATGTGTATGTTTGTGTGTGTGAACAGGTTGCCTCGTATCATACACAGTTCTCCAAGGGCCAAGTGTCTTTTTCCACCACCTCCCTCCGTCTCCATGGTGAAACAAATGAAGTCCCTTCCTTGAGGGACCATGATTAAGCTTCTGAGTGTGTGTGTGTGTGTGTGTGTGTGTGTGTGTGTGTGATGATCCTCACAAGCCTTAGTGTTATGGCTCAGGTGAGAGTCAGGTTGAGGTTTAAGTTGGGGTCAGGGGTCATTGAATGAAGAACTGTGGGTCCTCACAACTAGTGTGTGTGTGTGTGTGTGTGTGATAGAAAGTTAAGTTCCAGGTGACTCTTCCAGGTCGTAGTGTTGTGTCACATTGTTTTGTAGCCTTGTTGTATTGTCCCTGGTCTGAAACAAATAACATCACACACACGTAAACACACACAGACACACACACACACACATGCGTAAACACACAAACTGTGCTCTCTTTAATTGGGAAAACAAACTTGGCTCATTTGTTGAGATGAAAAAACCCATTTTGTTGTTCGGTAGTTATTCCTCAGGGTGATCTGTTTTATAGAAATCTAAGGTGTGTGTGTGTGTGTGTGTGTGTGTGTGTGTGTGTGTGTGTGTGTGTGTGTGTGTGTGTGAAGTTATAGTTAAAAATAATATATAAGTATATTTTTCTTTGCAGAGTTACTGAGCTAAACCTAAGAGAGCGTTTCGCCGGTGGCCTTGGTTTATGTGTCCCAGCGCTCTTCTGAAAAAATATAAAAAAAATAAAACATTTCTGAAGCAAAAGCTGTTGAATAATTCAGCCGTGTTTAAAAAGAATAAACTATGATCTTCCATGAATATGACCTGGTAATCCCCAAAGATGCTTCCTCTTTCACTTTCCTCTCGCTCACGGCAGCTGAAAACGATGACATTTTTCTCTAGCTGCTTCATTTTTACTTTTACATCAGTTTTACATCATTTTCTGAGACACACACTCTGTTTCGACACTGATTTTACATCGTGCAGGTGACCATTCATTTCTCGTTATCTTGTCATCGCCGTGGTTACGTGTTGGTGTTTATTACACTAATATTTGATTTACGTCAGATTCAGCTTTATGTTTTATGCAGCTCTTTTATATTTAGGGTTACGAGTTAGAGAAGTTGAAAGTTATTGATTTTGTTGTTTTTATTTATTTATTCAACCTTCATTATTATCTTTTATTCATATATTGTAGATTATTTATACATATATCTATCTTTGAGACAAAGGATCTCTACTCAACAGAGACCTGTTTTGGACAGATACACAATATAGAAACACATCACATACAGACATATTGACCAGCACAGTTCAAATGACAGTTAAATGAAAGAAGGAAGTGGAAGCAGATTAATAAAGTAAGAACGGGAACAATGTGTTGTCTCATAGTTCAAAATCCCTTAGTTTGCAGCTCACAGGGTCGGCTAACACCGGCTGATAACAACGTGCTGTGTGACTGTTTGCAAAAGCAACATAACAACAATGTCTACAGAAGGAAGCTGCACCAAACTGACAGTGTGACTAATTTACAGAGTAATGTTCCTGGATGATTCTCTGTGGACACACAGAGCAGCAGCCATCTTGGATTGTGAGCTCAAGGTGACTGAAGTTCCTCTGAGTTTCGTGGAATTTTGACTTCAGGACAAAAAGTTTCTGATGAAGTTGATGACTGGGATTTTTTTTTTTTTTTTTTTTTTTGTTCTTTGCACTTCTCTCTTTTTAGTTTCTGCACACAAAGCAAGATCTATGGTTTTTCTCGTTTAGCGTGGAGGACCTGAACTGAACCCTCACCTCAACCCCACAGGATTCAAGTCCAATCCAGTATAAAAACTACTTTTCTGACCCGATCTAACGGGAAACATCCCTCATCATTTTCTTGTGCATCTGATCAGTAACATGACTTTTAATCTGAAGATAAGGTTCAATTCAAAACTGGTGCAACACAGAATATTCGATGCTCTATCACTGCCAAATGCAATATAGAAGAAAACAAAGGAAGTGAGGACGTGCTGTTTGAGTGTCTTCTCTCACAAAGAAACAGTCAAATCCACAGAGGAGAGCAACAGAAAGCAGAGAAACAGAAAGCAGCGCAGCTTCGAGTCATCCAGAGTAGCTTCTCGCCTCCTGCTGAGTTTACTCCCCGTCTTTTTTCTTCTTCACTGCTCTCTGTTGATGATCGAGGAGGCACTTCCTGCAGTCGTGGAGCACAGAAATGTGACCTCGGCATCACCCACTGAACTCATCAGTGGCTCCAGGTGCAGTCAGTCAAGAACATTATCTCCTCTCTGAAGGCCCCCCCCCCACTGATGAATGTGTACACACAGGGGTCACATCAAACTTTAATGCTGATGTTAAGATGATATAACATAATATCACACAGGCTCAAACTAAGGGGATGAACTGAAACATAAAGCGGAGCGTGACACAAAGCAGCGCAGAGATGAAGCGGCGCCCCCTGCAGACACTTTAAATCAATCACAAGCACACAACATTTTTAAAAAAAATCCAAATGTTTACTCTTGACGACTAAAAATTGGACACCAAAAGGATGTCAATGTCATTTAGACTTCATTCAGAACATAAACCATCCCCAGGGATCACATGACCATTAATATGCACAGTGCATGTGTCTGTGCACCAGTCAAACAGGAAGGAGACTGAAGAACAGCAAAGACAGGTGTAGTGTTAAAATGTAGATTTACAGTAACAGCTGCTAATAGAGACAACAGGGTCAGTAACACTTGCGCTTGTAACTATGGTGGCCCAGAGGGGTCAAAAATACATTTGAATGCTGCAAATACAGAAAGAGATCTCCATCAGTTTGGCCGCTGGAAACACCTGTGTTGTATTTGCAGCACGTTTGCTCATTTGCATGTGTTGTGATTTTTACTTTTGCAGCTCATGAGTTTTCAGATTGATGAAGATCAGTTTTGCATTTCTGTATTTGCATTTCTTTTCTTAAGATGTGGTGCATAACAACCGTTTACAGGGGTCTGCAGTGGAGTTACAGGATTGAAAACTCAGGAGAAGTGTGGAGTACATCAGGTGTCAACGCAGCAAAAGTGACATTTGTGCATCTTTGTTTATGAGTTGTAATAGAAAGTTTGAGTTCCTCTCTGAGAGCAGAAAGAGTCAGGGTGAAAGCGTGAACCGTTGTGAGCTCACACTGTTGCGAGCAGAGCTGGACAGGAGTGAGTGCTCAAGGTTTTCAGTTATAGCTCCAGATGAAATGAGTTACAGTGCGATCCCAGTGGTGATAAATCACGCGGCCGACTTGAATGACGAGGCGTTCTTCTCCTTCACCTCCAGTCCTATGCCGTAAAAAAGTGCTGTCACAGGAAGATTGAACATGTGCATGTGATTTCATTCAATCCAGAAGGAAATGTGCTGCTCCCACCACAGGTTTAAAGATCCGGCTCTGAAGTCATGATTTTCCTCGGTGCCTTGCATCCTAATCACCAGAATGAGTGGATACACTTGAGCCACATCCAAGGCTGTTAGTTATTGAATAAAACAAGGGTGAGTTTAACATGTAAAACTACAAACTATATTTAAAAGCCTGGTTAAACCTGATGTTCAATAACAGGCACAAAACAGCAGAACCAGTGCTCAAGGTAAAAACACAGGGAAAAAAAAAGTGTGTATCCCCGTTTACGTGAGCCGTTTTAAACGCATGGTAAATACTGAAACATGCGCTCGTGTGTCTGGATGCACATGAACTGACACTAATCATCTTATTCACACCACACAGGTTTTTCTCCACTGGGAGGTCAGGGAGAGCTCAGGTATGCTGCCGGTGTGCTAATGTAGAGAACCGGGCCTCAAGGCCTCTGGACCACATGAATATTATAGCACGGTGGGCCGGAGAGGAGCTGATCAAATATTCATCTATCATCTCTCCGCTCTTTCTCTTTCTCCTGTGTCTGTAACACACTGAAAACACACACACACACACACACACAGTCTCTGCTCAGTTATTCAGAGCTCCTCAGGGAGAGCTGAGGTTAAGTGTTACATGGAGTGAGAGCTCTGTCCGGGGTCAAACACAGAACAAGGACGATGAAGCTCTGAGGAAAAGCTCTGCTGTTCAGATGCACAGTTATTAGAGCCAATCACAAGCGTAAGAGCTGCAGTAAGTCAGTATGATTCAGGGGCAATTGGATCTTCATTTGTTTTGTTTTGTTTTTCTGAAAGAAACCCAAGTGATCCATCGAAGGGAGGCTCTGAAGTCAAACCCTAAACTCTTGTTCATAGTGACCTCTAGTGGTGGAAACAGATGTGTATTTCCTAAAAGACAAGAGATTGCTATTCACTGTGTAGGGACATGGTGGTCATATGATTTATTCAGTAAACTTTTTTCTTTTTAAATGATACAGTAAGACAATGTGGGGTAAATGCATGCATGTGTACAAACCTGTAACAGCTGAGATCTGGATAAACAAGTGGATAAAAGCTGTTTCAGGAGAGTTTCTTTGTGTCTTAGTGAGATTTTACTTTATAAACTGGAACCACAACACATGATGATGAGAAATGAGCTTTTCTAACAGTTTGAATCTGGATGTGTCTGTAACATTGCTTTACCTTTGTCTCTTTGCAGCACTGAGACCAACTACTGTTCATCACATTTATGAATTAAAAAGGTGTTTTGAAAACAGAAGATGAAAGAGGAAATCATGTTGTAAGTTATCAAGAGGAAACAGCTCCATCTGCTGGTGACTCGACAACATGGCTGAGTTTCCTGCCTGTGATAAAATTAACCAATGACAAGAGGGAGAAGGACACGAAAGTACATTTGTCATTGTCAATCACAGCTGAGACGCCATGAGAGGCTGTGAGATCTGTGCTGGAAAACACAGGTTTGGATTATTTTCCTGTGCACAGACAGTGACTTGGTGAGTCTCCCTGCTGGAATATAATCAAGATAATAAGGAAATGGCTGAGAGAGCACTTTTTGAAAGTTACCTGAGTTGCCACGTGTGTTCAGAGACTTTCAGAGATCCTGTGTCTCTGAGCTGCGGCCACAGCTTCTGTTCAAGCTGCCTGCAGCAATTCTGGGAACAAGCTAAGAACAAGAACTGTCCCATTTGTAAAAGAAGATCTTCAAAAGAGTATCCAGGGGTGAATTTTACTCTGAAGGATCTGGCTGATTCCTTTGCTGGGAGACAGAAATCTGGATCATCAGAGACTGAAAAGCAACATGAAAAACAAACAGTGGTTTGTAGTAAACATGAAGATGAAACTAAATTGTTCTGTAAGGATGAAGATAGAGTTCTGTGTCCTATCTGTGAGTTTTCTCTCCACCAGAATCACACAGTAGTTCTTGTAGAAGAAGCAGTCAGTGACCTGAAGGAGAAGCTGAAATCTGACCTAAAGTCTCTGCAGGACAAGAAGAACAAATACAAACAAGTGGAGAAAACATACAATGACATGATCCAACACTCCAAGAAGCAGCTGTTGTCCACAGAGAGGCAGATCAGAGCAGAGTTCAACAAGCTCCACCAGCTCCTGAAAGAGGAAGAGGAGTCCAGACTGGCAGCTCTGAGGAAGGAAGAGGAGCAGAAGGGGAAGACTATGAGCAGAGAGATGAAGATGATTGAGGAGCAGATCTCCTCTCTGTCAGACAGTATCTGTGCTGTTGAAGAAGAGCTGCAGAAAGACAAGGTGGCGTTCCTCAGCAGTTATAAAGCCACTCGGACCAGAGCCAGAGCCCAGAGCTCAGTGTCAGATCCACAGCTGTTCTCAGGAGCTCTGATAGATGTGGCCAAACACCTGGGCAACCTGTCCTTCAGAGTCTGGGAGAAGATCAAGGAGAAGCTCCACTTCACTCCTGTCATCCTGGACCCAAACACTGCACATCCCCATCTCCATCTGTCTGATGATCTGACCATTGTGAGACAAGTTGACACATGGCAGCAGCTTCCTGACAATCCAGAGAGATTCATTAAGTATCCCACTGTTCTGGGCTCTGAGGGCTTCAGCTCAGGGAAACACTGCTGGGAGGTGGAGGTGGGAGATCATCCTGACTGGTTTGTGGGTTTGGCTAAAGAATCAGTGAACAGGAAGGAATTCATATGTGTTTCACCAAAAGATGGAGTCTGGTGTTTATGTCACCATGATGGTGGCAAATACAAAAGTAGTGATGGTAAGATTTTGACAATGAAGAAAAGTCCCCAGAGGATCAGAGTCCAGCTGGACTATGACAGGGGGGAGGTGTCCTTCTACGACCCTGAAGACATGACTCACATCTACACTCACAGAGACACTTTCACTGAGAAACTCCTCCCATTTTTTCATGTTTGGAAATCTGGTGATGCTAAAACCTCTGATATCAAAGTGTGTCCCACTGAGATCAGTCTGTGACGTTCAGGGACGTGTTTCTTTCTCAGCTTTTAGAAAACAGACTGAGTTTGTAGTTTGAGTCACTTTTTAAAATCAAGATTAACATGTGAGAAAATGTGAAAAACAAAACGTTGAAACTGTTTCACATCATCAGGAGAAAAACTTTACAGATCAAACCTGTTCATTATCCTGGTCGTCAACATCTTGATCTGTGTCAAACAACATTGTTCAGTAGTTTATATCCACTGTACTGATGATTAGTTTGTTTCACTTTTGTGACAGTTTGTTCATCATTTGTAGTTTTTAATTCTCTGATAAATATGTTGATTATTTGATGAGTCAGGGATCTGTTGGAAACAGGTTTTAATACAGTTTTACTTTAATGTTTGATGACACTGTGTTAATTTGTTTTATTCAGTAACTACATCATGTAATCAATAGTCTATGAAATGATTGATAAACTACAATGTCCAGTTAATGATGGTGAGTGTTTTCTTCATTTCATCACAAGAAAACAAACTTGAAATAACCTTAAATATCTGGGCAAAAGGTGAAGGTTGAGTCTCTGCACGTTGGAGAAGAGATGTATCAGTAATTGTTGATATGTTTCACAATTTGTTGTTTTCTTCATTGATTTTAATGTGATTTTTTATTGCATTATTGCCACAAAACAAATAAATGAAGATGTAAATGAACAAAGAGAAGTACATTATGGGATGTTTCCTTGTTTTTACATGTAAACCATTTAAATTTACCTCAAAAGTCACAAACTGAAGTTATGAAACGTCACTTTCAAAGACTGTAAAGACGTCAACGTGACTTTAATGTGTCATTTCTCAACATTAAAATCTGATAACTAGTTATTTGTGTGTCACTTGTTTATGTTCTGACAATCAGTCCAACCAGTGCATGATGGGACATTGAGTCAAGTCCTTCTGTGACCCTGAACAGACAAAGACAGTGAGTGACACATGACTGAGTGAATGGATGAAGAAGTGAATCAGTGAGAACATGCGGTGTAAAGAAAAGAAAACATCTGGACAAAAAGAAGAAGAAGAAGAAGAAGAAGAAGAAAGTCGAATTAAATCTTTGACTCTGTTGCTGCATTTAAAGTCAGTAACTACAACTTTTAAAGTGTCTGGAGGAAGTGAACATGTTCACACCGACGTGTTTCCTGCTGCAGTTGGTGAAACATAAAATGCTGTAAAACAGGTTCAGTGTCAGTGCAGATGTTCACGGCTCCCTGTTGTAAAGAGTCACACAAAGTTTGTTGTGTCTTTGTCTGATTTGATTTAAAAGCTGAAAACACGAGTTATAACAATAAAACGTCTGCGTTTTTCAACCCTTTGAATCTTAAGGTGTCATTATTCTGTCTCCTCCACAACACTGTCTCTGACAAAGTACTTTCATCTGCATATTGATGAAGTGAAAACATTGTTAACACGTGACTGAACATGTTTGTTGTTTTCAAATAATCAAGTCGATCATTTATTATCGAGTTTGCTCTTGTTAATCAAATGATCCTGATTCCTGCTAATGAACAAACTCCAGTCTTGTGGTTCGTATTGAGAAGAGGACGAAAAATACAATGAATGAATGAATGAACACGTTAAGTGATTTTATGATCAAAGGAGCAGACGTTGAGATAAATGAACAGAGTAAAAGCTACATGATTCTTGTATCTCTATTTAAAATGATCACAGTTGTGCACATACACAAGTTGATCATGTTTCCATTTACAGTCACAGGAAAATAAAAACGCTGTCAAACTGGTTTAGTGGGAGTGAGTGTGTTGAAGTGTTCAGGTGCTCTTCCTTGTTCGTGACAACACAACAACGTAGTTGCATTTTCTCCTGGTGACGATAAGCAATGACAGAGATTTTGACATTGTCAATCAGAGCTGAGACGTCATTAGAGGCTGTGAGATCTCTACTGGAAAACACACGTTTGGATTATTTTCAAGAGCAGAGACAGTGACTTGGTGAGTCTCCCTGCTGGAAATATAATCAAGATAATAAGGAAATGGCTGAGAAAATCGCTCTTTTGGAAAGTTACCTGAGTTGCCATGTGTGTTCAGAGACTTTCAGAGATCCTGTGTCTCTGAGCTGCAGCCACAGCTTCTGTTCAAGCTGCCTGCAACAATTCTGGGAACAAGCTAAAAACAAGAACTGTCCCATTTGTAAAAGGAAATCTTCAAAAGATAATCTATTGATGAATTTTACTCTGAAGGGTCTGGCTGATTCCTTTGCTGGGAGACAGAAATCTGGATCATCAGAGACTGAAAAGCAACATGAAAAACAAACAGTGGTTTGTTGTAAACATGAAGAAGAGCCTCAATTGTTCTGTAAGGATGAAGAAAGAGCTGTGTGTCCTGTCTGTGATGTTTCTCTCCACCAGAGTCACACGGTGGTTCCTGTAGAAGAAGCAGTCAGTGACCTGAAGGAGCAGCTGAAATCTGACTTAAAGTCTCTGCAGGACAAGAAGAACAAATACAAACAAGTGGAGGAAACATACAATGACATGATCCAACACTCCAAGAAGCAGCTGTTGTCCACAGAGAGGCAGATCAGAGCAGAGTTCAACAAGCTCCACCAGCTCCTGAAAGAGGAAGAGGAGTCCAGACTGGCAGCTCTGAGGGAGGAAGAGGAGCAGAAGAGGAGGACTATGAGCAGAGAGATGAAGATGATGGAGGAGCAGATCTCCTCTCTGTCAGACAGTATCTGTGCTGTTGAAGAAGAGCTGCAGAAAGACAAGGTGGCGTTCCTCAGCAGTTATAAAGCCACTCAGACCAGAGCCAGAGCCCAGAGCTCAGTGTCAGATCCACAGCTGCTCTCAGGAGCTCTGATAGATGTGGCCAAACACCTGGGCAACCTGTCCTTCAGAGTCTGGGAGAAGATCAAGGAGAAGGTCCACTTCACTCCTGTCATCCTGGACCCAAACACTGCACATCCCCGTCTCCATCTGTCTGATGATCTGACCAGTGTGAGATATGGAGACATAAAGCAGCAGCTTCCTGACAATCCAGAGAGAAACACTATGTATGTCCATATTCTGGGCTCTGAGGGCTTCAGCTCAGGGAAACACAGCTGGGAGGTGGAGGTGGGAGATCATCCTCGCTGGATTGTGGGATTAGCTAAAGAGTCAGTTGACAGGAAGGGAGAGATGTGTATTTCACCAAAATATGGAGTCTGGTGTTTATATCACCTTGAGGGAAAATACAGCAATGGTGCTGGTGAGACTGTGACAGTGAAGAAGAGTCTCCAGAGGATCAGAGTCCAGCTGGACTATGACAGGGGGGAGGTGTCCCTCTACAACCCTGAAGACATGAGTCACATCTACACTCACAGAGACACTTTCACTGAGAAACTCTTCCCATTTTTTTATGTAGGAGTAGCTGGTGATGCTAAAACCTCTGATATCAAAGTGTGTCCCACTGAGATCAGTATGTGACGTTCAGGGACGTGTTTCTTTTTCAGTTTTTAGAAAACAGACTGAGTTTGTAGTTTGAGTCACTTTTTAAAATCAAGATTAACATGTGAGAAAATGTGAAAACAAAACGTTGAAACTGTTGGAAACAAGTGTCTTAATATAATGTTACTTTTTAAATCCACTGTGTCTTCATTTTCATTCTCAGTATATCATGTAATCATGGTCTGTTAAATCACTGATAAATGACAACATCCAGTTAATGATAATAACCAGTGTTTTCTTCATCTTGACTCATTAATGATTCAAAACAACAAACGTCTTGATGAAACTCTTTCACTCTCTGTTTTCAGAACACAATTTCTAAATGTCACATCAGCTCTGCAACATTTAATTATAGAGAAAAATGTATATTTCCTTTGTGACATCACATGAAAACAAAAGTGAAAAAACCTTGAACATCTAAAACTATGTGAAGGTTAAATCACTGTATAGTGGAGCAGAGTTGTATCAGTAACTGTAGTTGATATTTTGTTGTTGTTGTTGTTGTTGTTGTTGTTGTTGTTGTTGTTGTTGTTGTTGTTATCAGAAATTCAGTGTCAACATTTGAAAACATGAAGCTGCTTTTAAAAAGTTGACTCAACCAACGGGACTGACTGATGAAAAGACAGAACATGCAGAACGTAGATCAGTGACGCTCAGAGGAAACGACTTTTCATTTATAATATTGTGGAAGGATGTGTGTGAGTTTGCACAGTTGTTTCCCATCACATAAAGCTGATGATCCTTACAACTGCAATTACTGTCATTCAATTTCCAAATGACTGATTCAGCAAAACCCCTGTAGCTGCAGGTGGCTTCTCAGAGACTGAGACTTTAACAAGAGTCAGATCACACGTTACAGGCTGAGCATCAGACTTCAGACTGTGTCACAGACACAGCAGCAGCAGCAGGTTCATGTTTACTCCACCCTGGACATCATTAACACTGCGCTGCACGTTTCATGTACTTGTCTAAAGTATTTTTGATTTGTTTTCTACCACATGACCTGGACTCACTGGGTGTAAACCTACAGTCCGTTAAATGGCTTCATGACTCTGTCAAATTGAACGCAGAGAGCTGCCACCGCTCTCAGGTCAAGTCATGTCTCCTCTGTTTGAGTAGAGCTTTTACCAAAATGCTAATGTGTGTAACGTGTGTGTGTGTGTGTGCATCATGTGTGTCCATTGTAAAACCCTGTTACTTCCTGTGTGTGTCTCTCTTAAAAAAACTGATCCTTGGCTCAGTTTTCAGGGACAATAAACATCCAGGTTTCTTCCTAATGTCATCAGACGGAGTCAGAGTTCACATGCTCTCAGGTGTTTGATGCACAGTGTAGATGAGTGTGTGTGTGTGTGTGTGTGTGTGTGTCCGCAGCTGTTGGCTCAGCGTCAGCAGCACATCCACATGTTTTATTGTTTGTGTGACTGAGCAGTTTTACACTGAATGTTGGGCAACAACAAGGTTTATGTGACATGTCACTATAAAACATCTGCATCTCTGTCTCAGATACATTTGTTCTTTTACTGTCAATGTTTTGTTTAGTAAAAAAAAAGAGAGACAAAGTGTCATTTTTAACGTGTGTGATCAGTACAGAACCTGTAACAGCTGAGATCTGGATAAACAAGTGGATAAAAGCTGTTTCAGGAGAGTTTCTTTGTGTCTTAGTGAGATTTTACTTTATAAACTGGAACCACAACACATGATGATGAGAAACGAGCTTTTCTAACAGTTTGAATCTGGATGTGTCTGTAACATTGCTTTACCTTTGTCTCTTTACAGCACTGAGACCAACTACTGTTCATCACATTTATGAATTAAAAAGGTGTTTGAAAACAGGAGATGAAAGAGGAAGTCATGTTGTAAGTTATCAAGAGGAAACAGCGCCATCTGCTGGTGACTCAACAACATGGCTGCGTTTCCTGCTTTTGATGATTTAATCATTGACAAGAGGAAGAAGAAATCGAAAGTATATTTGACATTGTCAGTCAGAGCTGAGACGCCATTAGAGGCTGTGAGATCTCTGCTGGAAAACACACGTTTGGATTATTTTCCTGTGCACAGACAGTGACTTGGTGAGTCTCCCTGCTGGAATATAATCAAGATAATAAGGAAATGGCTGAGAGAGCACTTTTTGAAAGTTACCTGAGTTGCCACGTGTGTTCAGAGACTTTCAGAGATCCTGTGTCTCTGAGCTGCAGCCACAGCTTCTGTTCAAGCTGCCTGCAACAATTCTGGGAACAAGCTAAAAACAAGAACTGTCCCATTTGTAAGAGGAAATCTTCAAAGGGTGATCCAGGGGTGAATTTTACTCTGAAGGATCTGGCTGATTCCTTTGCTGGGAGACAGAAATCTGGATCATCAGAGACTGAACTGGGAAAGAAGAAAGTGGAGGTGGTTTGTAGTAAACATGAAGAAAAGCCTAAATTGTTCTGTAAGGATGAAGATAGAGCTTTTTGTTCTGTCTGTGAGTTTTCTCTCCACCAGAGTCACAAGGTGGTTCCTGTAGAAGAAGCAGTCAGTGACCTGAAGGAGCAGCTGAAATCTGACTTAAAGTCTCTGCAGGACAAGAAGAACAAATACAAACAAGTGGAGAAAACATACAATGACATGATCCAACTCTCCAAGAAGCAGCTGTTGTCCACAGAGAGGCAGGTCAGAGCAGAGTTCAACAAGCTCCAGCAGCTCCTGAAAGAGGAAGAGGAGTCCAGACTGGCAGCTCTGAGGGAGGAAGAGGAGCAGAAGGGGAAGACTATGAGCAGAGAGATGAAGATGATGGAGGAGCAGATCTCCTCTCTGTCAGACAGTATCTGTGCTGTTGAAGAAGAGCTGCAGAAAGACAAGGTGGCGTTCCTCAGCAGTTATAAAGCCACTCAGACCAGAGCCAGAGCCCAGAGCTCAGTGTCAGATCCACAGCTGCTCTCAGGAGCTCTGATAGATGTGGCCAAACACCTGGGCAACCTGTCCTTCAGAGTCTGGGAGAAGATCAAGGAGAAGCTCCACTTCACTCCTGTCATCCTGGACCCAAACACTGCACATCCCCGTCTCCATCTGTCTGATGATCTGACCAGTGTGAGATGTGGAGACACAAAGCAGCAGCTTCCTGACAATCCAGGGAGATGGACTAAGTATGCCATTGTTCTGGGCTCTGAGGGCTTCAGCTCAGGGAAACACAGCTGGGAGGTGGAGGTGGGAGATCATCCTGAGTGGGATGTGGGTTTGGTTAGAGAATCAATTGACAGGAAGGGAGAGATATTTGTTTCACCAAAATATGGAGTCTGGTGTTTATATCACCGTGATAAAAAATACACCAATGGTGCTGGTGAGACTGTGAAAGTGAAGAAGAGTCTCCAGAGGATCAGAGTCCAGCTGGACTATGACAGGGGGGAGGTGTCCTTCTACCACCCTGAAGACATGACTCACATCTACACTCACAGAGACACTTTCACTGAGAAACTCTTCCCTTATTTTCACATTGGGTTGTCTATTGATGCTAAAACCACTGATATCAAAGTGTGTCCCACTGAGATCAGTCTGTGACGTTCAGGGACATGTTTCTTTCTCAGCTTTTAGAAAACAGACTGAGTTTGTAGTTTGAGTCACTTTTTAAAATCAAGATTAACATGTGAGAAAATGTGAAAAACAAAACGTTGAAACTGTTTCACATCATCAGGAGAAAAACTTTACAGATCAAACCTGTTCATTATCCTGGTCGTCAACATCTTGATCTGTGTCAAACAACATTGTTCAGTAGTTTATATCCACTGTACTGATGATTAGTTTGTTTCACTTTTGTGACTGTTTGTTCATCATTTGTAGTTTTTAATACTCTGATAAATATGTTGATGATTTGATGAGTCAGGGATCTGTTGGAAACAGGTTTTAATACGGTTTTACTTTAATGTTTGATGACACTGTGTTCATTTGTTTTATTCAGTAACTACATCATGTAATCAATAGTCTATGAAATCATTGATAAACTACAATGTCCAGTTAATGATGGTGAGTGTTTTCTTCATTTCATCACATGAAAACAAACTTGAAATAACCTTAAATATCTGGGTAAAAGGTGAAGGTTGAGTCTCTGCACGTTGGAGAAGAGATGTATCAGTAATTGTTGATATGTTTCACAATTTGTTGTTTTCTTCTTTGATTTCAATGTGAATTTTTATTGGATTATTGCCACAAAAACAAATGAATGAAGATGTAAATGAACAAAGAGAAGTACATTATGGGATGTTTCCTTGTTTTTACATGTAAACCATTTAAATTTACCTTAAAAGTCACAAACTGAAGTTATGAAACGTCATTTTCAAAGACTGTAAAGACGTCAACATAACTTTAATGTGTCATTTCTCAACAGTAAAATCTGATAACTAGTTATTTGTGTGTCACATGTTTATGTTATGACAATCAGTCTAACCAGTGCATGATGGGACATTGAGTCAAGTCCTCCTGTGACCCTGAACAGACAAAGACAGTGAGTGACACATGACTGAGTGAATGGATGAAGAAGTGAATCAGTGAGAACATGTGGTGTAAAGAAAAGAAAACATCTGGACAAGAAGAAGAAGAAAGTTGAATTAAATCTTTGTCTCTGTTGCTGGATTTAAAGTCAGTAACTACAACTTTTAAAGTGTCTGGAGGAAGTGAACATGTTCACACCGACGTGTTTCCTGCTGCAGTTAGTGAAACATAAAATGCTGTAAAACAGGTTCAGTGTCAGTGCAGATGTTCACGGCTCCCTGTTGTAAAGAGTCACACAAAGTTTGTTGTGTCTTTGTCTGATTTGATTTAAAAGTTGAAAACACCAGTTATAACAATAAAACGTCAGCGTTTTTCAACCCTTTGAATCTTAAGGTGTGATTATTCTGTCTCCTCCACAACACTGTCTCTGACAAGACTTATCGAGTTTGCTCTTGTTAATCAAATGATCCTGATTCCTGCTAATGAACAAACTCCAGTCTTGTGACTCGTATTGAGAAGAGGAAGAAAAATACAATGAATGAATGAATGAATGAATGAACAGGTTAAGTGATTTTATGATCAAAGGAGCAGACGTTGGGATAAATGAACAGAGTAAAAGCAAAATGATTCTTGTATCTCTATTTAAAATGATCACAGTTGTGCACATACACAAGTTGATCATGTTTCCATTTACAGTAACAGGAAAATTAAAAACGCTGTCAAACTGGTTTAGTGGGATGAGTGTGTTGATGTGTTCAGATAAACCTCCTTGTTCGTGACAACACAACAACGTAGCTGCATTTTCTTCTGGTGACAATAAGCAACGACACAGATTTTGACGTTGTTGATCAGAGCTGAGACGCCATTAGAGGCTGTGAGATCTCTGCTGGAAACACACGTTTGGATTATTTTCCTGTGCACAGACAGTGACTTGGTGAGTCTCCCTGCTGGAAATATAATCAAGATAATAAGGAAATGGCTGAGAAAATCGCTCTTGTTGAAAGTTACCTGAGTTGTCACATGTGTTCAGAGACTTTCAGAGATCCTGTGTCTCTGAGCTGCAACCACAGCTTCTGTTCAAGCTGCCTGCAACAATTCTGGAAACAAGCTAAAAACAAGAACTGTCCCATTTGTAAGAGGAAATCTTCAAAGGACGATCCAGCAATTCATTTCACTCTGAAGGATCTGGCTGATTCCTTTGCTGGGAGACAGAAATCTGGATCATCAGAGACTGAACTGGGAAAGAAGGAAGTGGAGGTGGTTTGTAGAAAACATGAGGACGAAACTAAATTGTTCTGTAAGGATGAAGAAAGAGCTTTTTGTTCTGTCTGTGAGTTTTCTCTCCACCAGAGTCACACGGTGGCTCCTGTAGAAGAAGCAGTCAGTGACCTGAAGGAGCAGCTGAAATCTGAATTAAAGTCTCTGCAGGACAAGAAGAACAAATACAAACAAGTGGCGAAAACATACAATGACATGATCCAACACTCCAAGAAGCAGCTGTTGTCCACAGAGAGGCAGATCAGAGCAGAGTTCAACAAGCTCCAGCAGCTCCTGAAAGAGGAAGAGGAGTCCAGACTGGCAGCTCTGAGGGAGGAAGAGGAGCAGAAGGGGAAGACTATGAGCAGAGAGATGAAGATGATGGAGGAGCAGATCTCCTCTCTGTCAGACAGTATCCGTGCTGTTGAAGAAGAGCTGCAGAAAGACAAGGTGGCGTTCCTCAGCGGTTATAAAGCCACTCAGACCAGAGCCAGAGCCCAGAGCTCAGTGTCAGATCCACAGCTGCTCTCAGGAGCTCTGATAGATGTGGCCAAACACCTGGGCAACCTGTCCTTCAGAGTCTGGGAGAAGATCAGGGAGACGGTCCACTTCACTCCTGTCATCCTGGACCCAAACACTGCACATCCCCATCTCTGTCTATCTGATGATCTGACCAGTGTGAGAGATGGAGACACATGGCAGCAGCTTCCTGACAATCCAGAGAGATGCACTAATTATACCACTGTTCTGGGCTCTGAGGGCTTCAGCTCAGGGAAACACAGCTGGGAGGTGGAGGTGGGAGATCATCCTCGCTGGACTGTGGGTTTGGCTAAAGAGTCAGTGAACAGGAAGGGAGAGATATGTGTTTCACCAAAATATGGAGTCTGGTGTTTATATCACCGTGATGGAAAATACAACAATGGTGTTGGTAAGCCTGTGACAGTGAAGAAGAGTCTCCAGAGGATCAGAGTCCAGCTGGACTATGACAGGGGGAAGGTGTCCTTCTACGACCCTGAAGACATGACTCACATCTACACTCACAGAGACACTTTCACTGAGAAACTCTTCCCATATTTTCATATTTGGAAATCTGTTGATGCTAAAACCACTGATATCAAAGTGTGTCCCACTGAGATCAGTCTGTGACGTTCAGGGACATGTTTCTTTCTCAGCTTTTAGAAAACAGACTGAGTTTGTAGTTTGAGTCACTTTTTAAAATCAAGATTAACATGTGAGAAAATGTGAAAAACAAAACGTTGAAACTGTTTCACATCATCAGGAGAAAAACTTTACAGATCAAATCAGTTCATTATCCTGGTCGTCAACATCTTGATCTGTGTCAAACAACATTGTTCAGTAGTTTATATCCACTGTACTGATGATTAGTTTGTTTCACTTTTGTGACTGTTTGTTCATCATTTGTAGTTTTTAATACTCTGATAAATATGTTGATGATTTGATGAGTCAGGGATCTGTTGGAAACAGGTTTTAATACGGTTTTACTTTAATGTTTGATGACACTGTGTTAATTTGTTTTATTCAGTAACTACATCATGTAATCAATAGTCTATGAAATGATTGATAAACTACAATGTCCAGTTAATGATGATGAGTGTTTTCTTCATTTTATCACAAGAAAACAAACTTGAAATAACCTTAAATATCTGGGTAAAAGGTGAAGGTTGAGTCTCTGCACGTTGGAGAAGAGATGTATCAGTTATTGTTGACATGTTTCACAATTTGTTGTTTTCTTCATTGATTTCAATGTGAATTTTTATTGGATTATTGCCACAAAAACAAATGAATGAAGATGTAAATGAACAAAGAGAAGCACATTATGGGATGTTTCCTTGTTTTTACATGTAAACCATTTAAATTTACCTTAAAAGTCACAAACTGAAGTTATGAAACGTCATTTTCAAAGACTGTAAAGACATCAACATAACTTTAATGTGTCATTTCTCAACATTAAAATCTGATAACTAGTTATTTGTGTGTCACATGTTTATGTTATGACAATCAGTCCAACCAGTGCATGATGGGACATTGAGTCAAGTCCTTCTGTGACCCTGAACAGACAAAGACAGTGAGTGACACATGACTGAGTGAATGGATGAAGAAGTGAATCAGTGAGGACACTTTCACTGAGAAACTCTTCCCATATTTTCATGTTTGGAAATCTGGTGATGCTAAAACCTCTGATATCAAAATGTGTCCCACTGAGATCAGTGTGTGACGTTCAGGGACGTCAGTTTTTCATGATATTTTATCTTGATGGTTTGAGGTTTATTAAACTCTAACACTTTACAGCCAACCTGCTGTGTCAAATTTATAAGTTACACACCACTTCAATGTGAGCGCTGACTTTACTGGTTGTTTAGATGAGAATAACAACTGATAATTCAGAGAGATAAAGATTAAGAAAACACTAAAACATGTATTGCATCATCAGACTACCATTTGATAGACTTTTAAACAAGAAAAAAACAACTTATTATTCTTATATATCTTATACATATATTATCTTTCTTTATCTTTCCATTTCTGGTTATTGCACTTTGCAAGAGTCTTTTATCTGTGTCTTATGCTGTATTAACCTCTTCAACTCCGCTCCTCTTCTGCAGTTTCAGCTTGCGCGGGCTTACTACATTGGTAAACGTGGCATATTTGGTATCTGTGGCTTCATTAGGTTGTTTCGCTAATTCAGTATCGATTTTATTTTGTTTCTCATTTATTTTTGCACAAGAATATACGGAATATCTACAGTCCGAAGCATGATCGTTTTCCCCATTTCAACCGAGGGAGACGTTCCCTCGGTTTTATTTTGAAGTTAGTGTACGACACAGATGTTGAAGGGAGGGTGCCTTCAGAGTCTGGGAGAAGGTCCACTTCACTCCTGTCATCCTGGACCCAAACACTGCAAACCCTTGGCTCCATCTGTCTGGTGATCTGACCAGTGTGAGAAATGGAGACAC
This sequence comes from Caranx ignobilis, assembly GCA_021432705.1. Taxonomy (NCBI): domain Eukaryota; kingdom Metazoa; phylum Chordata; class Actinopteri; order Carangiformes; family Carangidae; genus Caranx; species Caranx ignobilis. The sequence continues at coordinate 1,717,823 of JAFHLA010000010.1, read as the reverse complement.
AGAACAGCAGCTTCCTGACAATCCAGAGAGATGCACTTACTTTACAGATGTTCTGGGCTCTGAGGGCTTCAACTCAGGGAAACACAGCTGGGAGGTGGAGGTGGGAGATCATCCTGACTGGAGTGTGGGTTTGGCTAAAGAGTCATTTGACAGGAAGGGAGAGATATTTGTTTCACCAGAATATGGAGTCTGGTGTTTACTGTATGGTGATGGAGAATACACGAATAGTATTGGTAAGACATTGACAGAGCCACGCTGAGTGTCTCTGCTGAGTCCGGCCCGGTCAGCGTGGCTCACTTACTATTCTCACCGGGGGCCAGCGGCTGTGGCCAGCTGCCCCCGCCCCCCTGATTCCTGCTCTGTACAGTGTGGCCCAGTGTTTGAACGGGTGGCTGAGTGTCTCTGCTGAGTCCGGCCCGGTCAGCGTGGCTCACTTACTATTCTCACCGGGGGCCAGCGGCTGTGGCCAGCTGCCCCCGCCCCCCTGATTCCTGCTCTGTACAGTGTGGCCCAGTGTTTGAACGGGTGGCTGAGTGTCTCTGCTGAGTCCGGCCCGGTCAGCGTGGCTCACTTACTATTCTCACCGGGGGCCAGCGGCTGTGGCCAGCTGCCCCCGCCCCCCTGATTCCTGCTCTGTACAGTGTGGCCCAGTGTTTGAACGGGTGGCTGAGTGTCTCTGCTGAGTCCGGCCCGGTCAGCGTGGCTCACTTACTATTCTCACCGGGGGCCAGCGGCTGTGGCCAGCTGCCCCCGCCCCCCTGATTCCTGCTCTGTACAGTGTGGCCCAGTGTTTGAACGGGTGGCTGAGTGTCTCTGCTGAGTCCGGCCCGGTCAGCGTGGCTCACTTACTATTCTCACCGGGGGCCAGCGGCTGTGGCCAGCTGCCCCCGCCCCCCTGATTCCTGCTCTGTACAGTGTGGCCCAGTGTTTGAACGGGTGGCTGAGTGTCTCTGCTGAGTCCGGCCCGGTCAGCGTGGCTCACTTACTATTCTCACCGGGGGCCAGCGGCTGTGGCCAGCTGCCCCCGCCCCCCTGATTCCTGCTCTGTACAGTGTGGCCCAGTGTTTGAACGGGTGGCTGAGTGTCTCTGCTGAGTCCGGCCCGGTCAGCGTGGCTCACTTACTATTCTCACCGGGGGCCAGCGGCTGTGGCCAGCTGCCCCCGCCCCCCTGATTCCTGCTCTGTACAGTGTGGCCCAGTGTTTGAACGGGTGGCTGAGTGTCTCTGCTGAGTCCGGCCCGGTCAGCGTGGCTCACTTACTATTCTCACCGGGGGCCAGCGGCTGTGGCCAGCTGCCCCCGCCCCCCTGATTCCTGCTCTGTACAGTGTGGCCCAGTGTTTGAACGGGTGGCTGAGTGTCTCTGCTGAGTCCGGCCCGGTCAGCGTGGCTCACTTACTATTCTCACCGGGGGCCAGCGGCTGTGGCCAGCTGCCCCCGCCCCCCTGATTCCTGCTCTGTACAGTGTGGCCCAGTGTTTGAACGGGTGGCTGAGTGTCTCTGCTGAGTCCGGCCCGGTCAGCGTGGCTCACTTACTATTCTCACCGGGGGCCAGCGGCTGTGGCCAGCTGCCCCCGCCCCCCTGATTCCTGCTCTGTACAGTGTGGCCCAGTGTTTGAACGGGTGGCTGAGTGTCTCTGCTGAGTCCGGCCCGGTCAGCGTGGCTCACTTACTATTCTCACCGGGGGCCAGCGGCTGTGGCCAGCTGCCCCCGCCCCCCTGATTCCTGCTCTGTACAGTGTGGCCCAGTGTTTGAACGGGTGGCTGAGTGTCTCTGCTGAGTCCGGCCCGGTCAGCGTGGCTCACTTACTATTCTCACCGGGGGCCAGCGGCTGTGGCCAGCTGCCCCCGCCCCCCTGATTCCTGCTCTGTACAGTGTGGCCCAGTGTTTGAACGGGTGGCTGAGTGTCTCTGCTGAGTCCGGCCCGGTCAGCGTGGCTCACTTACTATTCTCACCGGGGCCAGCGGCTGTGGCCAGCTGCCCCCGCCCCCCTGATTCCTGCTCTGTACAGTGTGGCCCAGTGTTTGAACGGGTGGCTGAGTGTCTCTGCTGAGTCCGGCCCGGTCAGCGTGGCTCACTTACTATTCTCACCGGGGCCAGCGGCTGTGGCCAGCTGCCCCCGCCCCCCTGATTCCTGCTCTGTACAGTGTGGCCCAGTGTTTGAACGGGTGGCTGAGTGTCTCTGCTGAGTCCGGCCCGGTCAGCGTGGCTCACTTACTATTCTCACCGGGGGCCAGCGGCTGTGGCCAGCTGCCCCCGCCCCCCTGATTCCTGCTCTGTACAGTGTGGCCCAGTGTTTGAACGGGTGGCTGAGTGTCTCTGCTGAGTCCGGCCCGGTCAGCGTGGCTCACTTACTATTCTCACCGGGGGCCAGCGGCTGTGGCCAGCTGCCCCCGCCCCCCTGATTCCTGCTCTGTACAGTGTGGCCCAGTGTTTGAACGGGTGGCTGAGTGTCTCTGCTGGCCACAGGTATGATGGTAAACAATGTGTGTTAAAAATTTAAATTGTCATTTATAAAGTGTCAAAAAATGATAATGTAGCTAAATTTATTTAACTACTTACAGAGATTATTCACGCTACGTCTTGATATTATTGATGTTTTATCTTCATTAAAAGGTTTTGATCGAGTTATTAGGGCCACGGGGCAATGCACCGAGGCACTGGCCCTACAGCTATAAAATAGCTGAAGGGCCAGTGCCTCGGGGCGAAGCCCCGAGGCACTATTGTTATACTGCGTGTTTTTTCTTATTATTAGGGCCACGGGGCAATGCACCGAGGCACTGGCCCTACAGCTATAAAATAGCTGAAGGGCCAGTGCCTCGGGGCGAAGCCCCGAGGCACTATTGTTATACTGCGTGTTTTTTCTTATTAGGGCCACGGGGCAACGCACCGAGGCACTGGCCCTACAGCTATAAAATAGCTGAAGGGCCAGTGCCTCGGGGCAAAGCCCCGAGGCACTATTGTTATACTGCGTGTTTTTTCTTATTTTTCATCTTCCTCCAAAATTTCGGCACTTAACTTGTCCTACAGCTTGAGGAGTTGTAGGACAAATTATATATCAAAACGTGCGGTTTGATTGGGATTGGTGTGCTATTACTTTTCTCAACGAAATACAAATTTTTCGCGACGTAAGTCGCGAAAAACTACGAAAAATTCTCCATAGGAATGAATGGGACGGGCGAAAAAAAAACAAGCGAAAAAGAACAATCATTGGAGTTTTTCAAACGTCTACAGCTCAGGCATACTTTGACCTAGAGACTTCATTCAAACTTTAAACTGTAGACACAAGTCTTGTGTGTTGGTGTATTAATCCACATTTTGATAGGTCGTATAGTTTTTGATCAATCACTGTTCAATGACCATGATCATTTTTGGAGAAATTTTGAGTTTATAATGGGTGTGTATTGCACGGAATGTTCGTGTTAGAGTGGGTGACATCATCAGCTAGAGTGAGAGAAGTTGTCTGAAATTGTCTGAAACTTTTCTCTTTCTCTCGTCCTCCCGGCCACAAATTACACTCTACGCACATGATTTTTTCCACAGTTGTAGACAAACTTGTTCTGTTTCTGACAATGTGCTCATCAAAGCAGAGAGACTTACAGAATTTAAATTCTGAGCCTCTCAGTGTGGTCACGTCTCTCTCTGCTCCTCATTGACTCCAATACAAAGATTTTCTGAGAGAAGCAGAAGGGACCCCTGTTTGAAACTCGCCCGCATCTCCAAAATATTTACTGTAGAAACACCAAAAGCATATCACAGTGTTCAGGAAGTCCTTACGCCGCCCAGGATCTGCTGTTTTTTCTGATAGGAGCTACCGTTTTGTCGGTGTAAGCCCATATGTGAGACCAGCGCAGAGGGAGAAAATCGCCCTTTTTCTCCACGTTTCTGGCTAGGGTGGCTCTGTCGTCATTGACAACCACCTCAAGTTGCCATGGCAACCTCTGAGCCTAGGGCCAGAGCCCCTGTCTCCCATACATTTATGTCAAGGCTCTGTCAAACACAACAACACACAGTCCTCTACCACACACATGCATGCACACACACAAACACACAGGCAACTTTATGTGATCACAGTTACAGATAGATACACACACACACACACACACACATACACACACACACACCAACACAAACACTACAGGTAACTTTATGTCATTGCAGTTACAGGTACACACACACACAAACACACACACCAACACACATATGCGTGCGTATGCGCGCACACTCCTCACTCACACACACACCTGATGCACAATAACACACATGCGCGCGTATGCGCGCACTCCACTCTCACACACACACACCACAGGTAACTTCATGTGATTACAGTTACACACACACACACAGGTGACTTAATGTGATTATGGCTCCTCAATATCATTGCTCAGTACAAGATGATCGTGTGTCTGTCTGATTAGTTTGGTCGTGGTTTGATTCCCATGTTGACAGAGATGGTACCCCCGGCAGTAGCCCCCCGTGGCCCTTTCAAAATTTCCCAGAGGGAATTTTCTAGTTATTAGGGTGAATGCTGAAAGCATTCACACTATTGTTGTTCCGGTCGGCCATTTTTTTCTCTTTACTACTTATTATTATTCTGTCAGATTCTTCCCTTTTTCGGAAACTAACTACTCCTTCATACTTTGTGCTATTTCAACAATTCATATATCAAAACGTGCGCCTTTTTCTGGATCGGTGTGCTATTATTTTTCTCTTTAATACTATTTATACTTTTTAAAATATTTCACTTTTTCTCACTTTTTTTTTCCATAGAAATGCATTGAAACGGTCTTCAAACTCTTCTGCTTCTTCTGCTGCTTTGAACTTCAACCACTTCAGCATACTTTCAGCTACAGACTTCATTTAACCTTTAAGACGTTCACAAAAGTTTCAACTATTTATCGATTATTCAGCTTATTGATATCTTCAACAGTTTCTGATTTCTGACAGTTTAAAAATCATTGAAATTTTGGAGAAAATTCAAGTTTATAATGGGTGTGTATTGCGCGGAATGTTCAGGGCTAGAGTGGGTGACATCATCAGCTAGAGTGGGAGAGAGTCTAAAAATCGTCTGAAACTTTTCTCTTTCTCTCGTCCTCCTGGCCACAAATTAAACTGTACACACATGATTTTCTCCACAGTTGTAGTCAAACTTGTTCTAGCTCTCACAATGTGCTCAAAAAAGCAGAGAGACTTACAGAATTTGAATTGTGGGCCTCTCAGTGCAGCCCGGTGCCTCCCTGCTGCTCATTCACTCCCATACAAAAGTAGGAGCTGATTTTTGGAGAAAAGCAGAAATGTTGCCTGTTTCTAACTCGCGATATCGTCAACAATTTTTACTCTAGAAACACCAAAAAGACATGTTTGCGTTCAGGAAGGTTTTACGGATCCAAACATATAAAGTTTTCACTCATATTAGGTACAGATTTGTCTGAAATTGGAGCAGTTTGAGGGGTTCATGGACCCCTTTCTCATCAAGTAGTTAAAGTCACCATGGCAACCTCTGAGCACATGCACACACACACACACACACACTCTCCCTCTCTCTCTCTCCCCCTCTCTCTCTCACTTAAACACACAGACACACACACACACACACACACACTCTCTCTCCCTCTCTCTCTCTCACTTAAACACACAGACACACACACATACAGACACACACACACACACACACACTCTCTCCCTCTCTCTCACTCCCCCTCTCTCTCTCACTTAAACACACACACACACACACACTTTCTCCCCCCCTTACTCTCTCCTCTCTCACTTAGACACACACACTCACACTTTCTCTCTCTCTCCCCCTCTGTCTTACTCTCTCTCTCACTTAAACACACACACAGACACTCTCTCTCTCTCTGTCTCACTCTCTCTCTCACACACACACACACACACACACTCTCTCCCTCTCTCTCTCTCCCCCTCTCTCTCTCACCTAAACACACACACAGACACACACACACAAACACACACGCTCTCTCCCTCTCTCTCTGTCCCCCTCTCTCTCTGACTTAAACACACACACACACACACACACACACACACACAGACACACACACACACACACTTTCTCCCCCCCCCTTACTCTCTCCTCTCTCACTTAGACACACACACTCACACTTTCTCTCTCTCTCCCCCTCTGTCTTACTCTCTCTCTCACTTAAACACACACACAGACACTCTCTCTCTCTCTCTGTCTCACTCTCTCTCCCTCTCTCTCTCACACACACACACACACACACACATTCTCTCTCTCTCTCTCTCTCTAATCAGACTCTCAATGATTTTAAACCTTTGAGGGGAGTGTTTAAACATCTCATCAACAGTTTATTTCTATTTCATACACATCAGTTTGTTCTCCTAATGGAGATTTCAGGATTTGGAGCTTCTTCTTGTCCTGACTTTTGGCTTTTCCACCTCTTCAACCCTTACATTTTACTTTGAAGGATTTAAACTTTTTCTCATTATTTCCAACAATTCAGCCCATTCCTCAACCATTTTAAGAGTTCTTATTTTTTATTTATATGTAACTTTTATAGATTTTCTAACAATGTTTAACGCTTATCTTTAACAATCCAGGCATTTCTGAGCCTCTTCATTCAGCCTCCTGCTTACAAGTTCTACTTTTACTCTTGAGATATTGCTTCATCTCTGTTAATATATGCTTAACAATGTTTTCAAGCTGTCAGTGTATTATATATATTTATATATCTGAGAGAGCTAGGCTTCAATGTTTTTTCATGCTTATCTTCTATTCTTCTCTCCTTTCCTGTCCTTCTCTCCCCTCCTTATCCTCTTCTCTATTCTCCTTCTCATCTCCTCTCGTCTCCTTTCTTCTCCTCTCCTCTATTCTCTCATTCATGTATCTATTCTCCTCTCCTCTCCTTTCCTCTTCTTCTCCTCTCCGCTATTCTCCTCTCCTAATCTCCTCTACTCTCCTCTCCTTTTCTCATCTCCTTCTCCGGTCCTCCACTCCTCTCCTCTTCTCTATTCTTCTTCTCATCTCCCTTGTCTCCTTTCTTCTCCTCTCCTCTATTCTCTCATTCATGTCTCTGTTCTCCTCTCCTTTCCTCTTTCTATCAGTTTAATTTTTAGTTTTTATTTCTATCAGTTTAATTTCCAACCATTTCATACAAAATCAGCCTCCTTCTTCCGAGTACTACTTTTTAATCTATTATTGCTTCAGCTATTTTAGCACTGGTGCAAGTTATACACTTCAGCTTTAGCGTCAGCCTTTTCAGTATTACTTTAGCTGTTTCTTCAGCTAATTCAGCTTTGTTTTAACAATTTCTTCAGCTCATTCAGCATTGCTTCAGCAATTTCATTCAGCTGCTTTCAGCATTCACCCGCATTTCCTGCTGGAAATGCTTGCTTTTTCTAGTTATTATTATTTTTCATCTTCCTCCCAAATTTCGTCCCTTAACTCGTCCTACAGCTTGAGGAGTTGTAGGACAAATTATATATCAAAACGTGCGGTTCGATCGGGATCGGTGTGCTATTGCTTTTCTCTATGAAATATGAATTTTTCGCGACGTAAGTCGCGAAAAACTGAGAAAAATTCTCCATTGGAATGAATGGAACGGGCGAAAAAAAACGAGCCAAAAAGAAAAATCATTGGAGTTTTTCAAACATCTACTGCTCAGGCATACTTTCACCTACAGACTTCATTTAAACTTTAAACTGTAGACATAAGTCTTGTGTGTTGGTGTATTAATCCACGTTTTGATAGGTCATATAGTTTTTCATCAATCACTGTTCAATGACCATGATCATTTTTGGAGAAATTTTGAGTTTATAATGGGTGTGTATTGCACGGAATGTTCGTGTTAGAGTGGGTGACATCATCAGCTAGAGTGGGAGAAGTTGTCTGAAATTATCTGAAACTTTTCTCTTTCTCTCGTCCTCCTGGCCACAAATTACACTCTACGCACATGATTTTTTCCACAGTTGTAGACAAACTTGTTCTGTTTCTGACAATGTGCTCATCAAAGCAGAGAGACTTACAGAATTTAAATTCTGAGCCTCTTAATGTGGTCATGTCTCTCTCTGCTCCTCATTGACTCTAATACAAAGATTTTCCGAGGGAGGCAGAAGAGACCCTTGTTTGAAACTCGCCCGTGACTCCAAAATATTTACTGTAGAAACGCCAAAAGCATATCAAAGTGTTCAGGAAGTCCTTACGCCGCCCAGGATCTGCTTTTTTTTCTGATAGGAGCTACCGTTTTGTCGCTCTAAGCCCAAATGTGAGACCAGCGCAGAGGGAGAAAATCACCCTTTTTCTCCACATTTCTGTCTGTCTCTGGCTAGGGTGCCTCTGTCGTCATTGGCAACCACCAGTTGGTTACAGGTGGAGCTCGTTAAAATCAGACTGACACATGCAGCTCGTTATAGATCTCTGTGTATCAAGTCAGTCACATGCACACACACACACATACACACAGACCTATCTATGTATCTATGTATGTATGTATGTATGTATGTATGTATCTATCTATCTATCTATCTATCTATCTATTTCTTACAATGTGCTTCTGCTGTCAATTTCCAATGTATTTGAGTGAACTTAAATTTTTTCCCCAGTGTATTGCAGCAGACTTCCACTCTTCAAATTATTACACTTAAATTTACGATTTTTACTACATGGTATTCTGCCTTTTTAACTAACACACACACACACACACCAACACATATGCGTGCGTATGCGCGCACACTCCTCACTCACACACACACCTGACGCACAATAACACACATGCGCGCGTATGCGTGCACTCCACTCTCACACACACACACACACCACAGGTAACTTCATGTGATTACAGTTACACAGACACACAGGTGACTTAATGTGATTATGGCTCCTCAATATCAGTGCTCAGTACAAGATGATGATGTGTCTGTCTGATTAGTTTGGTGGTGGGTTTGATTCCCATGTTGACAGAGATGGTACCCCGGCAGTAGCCCCCGTGGCCCTTTCAAAATTTCCCAGAGGGAATTTTCTAGTTTCATGTGTTGCCGTTTGTGGCGAAAACGGGCTCTTATTCTGAAAAACCCAAGCGGAAGCGAACTGTTAGCAGCATGTGAGGTAAACAAAGGCCGTTTCCTCCGATGTCCGCAGGTGAGGTACTCACCTTCAAACATATTTCAATCAACATTAGATGTGTCCGCGCGTGCGTTTGTGTCTCGCTCTTTCTCTCACGTAGGTCAATTTGGACTCGTTGTCTCAGCAACGAATATCACCGACATTTCACAGGCTAGCAAGCTAACCGCTAACAGCTAATCAACGTAGCTAGCTGCATCACTACTTAACCACCAGGTATTTTGACCGTGTTTTGTTTTAGATTTAAACAGAGATGACAATCCTCCCACTGTCAGGATTTAGGACAAATAACTACGTTATCATCCATGAAAGATTAACGAAATGACATAGTGGCTGGCTAACCTCACGGGTTAACTGATTAGTTATTTTCAATAATCGTAAATCTAATATTCCAGTGTCACATAGAACTGTTTACAACTGGGCTATTTCTTCGTTATAAACTCAAATTTAATCTCATGCACAGTTGAACAATATTCAGTAATATTTGATGGTTATTTCAAACAATCCGATGTAGGTCATGTTATTTATTATGTATGAAACGTTTCCTATTCTCCAACGAAGAACGTATATACTGTGTGTCTGAAATATAAACTTGGGCTTGATGTAATACCTCAGTTTTGACTATTTGTAAGATGGGATATGAATTTTTTTATATTATATATATATATAAAAGGTGAAGTCCCTACAGTAGATCTAATAGATCCTTTCTCTCTCTCTCTCAACACCTGATGCAAAATTGTTTCCACAATCACACGCCCTGCTCTGTCATGTTGCACTAGGTCAGAGGAGATGGGTGGGTTTTTAAAAAGGAAATCCTACTGCAACGTGAGTGTGATGATGTAAACGGTGCATGTTGTTTTGCTCCATCAGGACGTGTGTCCAGAGAAATGAGAGATGATGGAAAACTCATCAGCAAGTAAAAGCCACCTGCCCTGTCAGTCGTGGTTGGGACAGAATGGCTGGTCCACAGCTTCAACTCCAGGAGGAGTCCCCCTCAACTCAGTGGCCAGCTCTCAGCATCTTGGCCTGGGCTTATCTTCTGGACAGCGACCCTCCTACAACCACCTGCAGACGTCCAATCAAAGCTGTTTGAGCGACCTCAGCACCTTATCATCCACAAATAACCTCCTGTACAAAGCCCCTCATGCCAGCAGCCATCCACTACCATCCACCACGTTATTTCCCAACACTGCTATCCAAGTGCCTCTCCTCTTATTTCCTGTGCTCAGCAAAGCCCCCAGACTGCATCTGTGCTGCTAATGGCAAACCAACAGAAAACTGTACCTCCACCATCTCTTCCCCAAACAAACCAAGCACTACCGCTTTGCAGGCCGCAACTTTTACCCCCTCCCTTGCCCCACGACCCTTACAAAGCATCATTTCGGCCTGCATTAACCAGTCAGGGTTTACCAGGTGGACTTCAGGACCTGCCCATGAGCCTGCCATCGTGTGGACAACGTGCGAGTGCATCTCAGCCTAATCTGGGTGGAGCGACCGTGGAGACTGCTGGTGTTGCTGGATACGCTCACAGCTACGGTGGAGCCACTTCACACGAGCAGCCTCAGTGGGTCCCGTCATCACACTGCAGGGGTAAGCTGTACTTGTAATGTGTGCATCACGCAGCGACAGGTTTTTCATGTGTTGGAGGATGAAAAGCCTCTGGGTTTTATTTTTACTAGATGTTTATACTGATTTTATTTGAATTTAAAAGATTTACAACTTGATTTGGATCTTTTAATTTGTGAAACCAAAAACATATAAACAGACAAAAAGAAGGGAGTTCACACAAATTTTAGTATTAAGACTTCATGTGCGATGAGATATAAGATTCAAATGTTATTTGCCTTCATAGAAGTTCATATTCCAACATTTTACAATATTGCCCATCGTCCTCAGTTTCCTCTTACAGTCTGTCTGCCTTGTCTTTTCCTCAGGAGCTGTGAAGTCTGTCCCTGATTCAGCTGCTTCTTCCAACAATGAGCCGTCACAGGAGAACATCACTGCTCAGGTGAGCAAAATCGCCAAACACCAAGAACTTACCACCTTTTTTTTTTTTTTTTTGTAAATGTAAAACTAAAGTGCAGTAGATTTTTATATCACATAGTTAAATTGCTTCTGAGCTTAACTGACTGTAATAGTATTTACCAAATGAAGCACTGTCTTTTAGCTGCATCAGTTAACAAATGTTTTTTATCTGTTTCCAGGGCAACAACGAGATATGGCGTTCGGTGCTTTTACATCATCGTGCACAACTAGTCAAACAACTGGCTGAAATGGATAAACTTGTAAGTGTGTTATGGCAATTTGACATTGAAGATGAACAGTGTTGTTTCTTTTGATGGTTACAACCTAGTTATACTGTAAAGACGTTGTCAATTTCTTTAATCTGTGATATTATAGAGATTGATATGTAATATATTTACCTTTTAAGCTGGAATCCATCCCTCCAGATGACAGCACTGAGGGGTCTCTATCGACGACTGTTCAGGTGGCTAACATTTCTTGTTCCAAATGATGTTGTTTGATGTGCAATGATGTAACTCGATTCAAACGTTACGTACGCACGTGCAAAAACTTTGTACGCACCGTTGTTTCTACTCGTAGTTTCCTCCATCGGTGGGTGATCTATCTCAGTGTGAACAAACCAAGACCAGCAATGCACAAGTGAGAGTTGAGCCGCCCTCAGAAGAGTCAAAGGTAACTTCATATTAAAATTACTTTCTCTGCATGAACGACTTTTATTTTTGTTTGTAGTTTGATTATATTGCATTAGCTGAAGTTTCACCCCCATAACTTCTTCTTTTCATTGTTTTTCAGACACAGCAGACACACTGCCTTTCAGATGATTGTGCGTCACCTGCATCTTTTGATGAACATGATGAGGCCTGTGATAAGCCAGTGTCACCAAGAGAGTCAGAGGTGGTTACCTTTATGATTTGGGTTTGTTTGTTTGATTCTCAACAAATAAAAGAGTTTAGATTTTCAAGTCGGATCAGTTTCACATTTCCATATGTTATAGAAAAACATTGCCCACAGTCCATTTCAGCTATTTTCTTCTGATGGTTCAGTTGCATTTATGTGGTATCAGCTAATCGACTCATGAGTTGGCAGCAAATAATCAAATATTCCTCATGTGTTTGTTTTTATTTATTTTTTTCAGAAAATGGAAAACACCTCAGCTGAGTCAGAGGATGACACCGATCCTGATTACCTGCCCAACACCAGTGGCGACGTCTCTGATTTACAATCGGACACTGACTGGAGCTCTTCAGATGAATCGAGCAGCAGCTGTTTGTCAGCCTCTGCAGACAAAACGTCCCCTCCCCCAGAGAAGAAAAAGGCTAAATCAGAGAGTTGTTTGGACGAAGATATAACAAAGTCCTGTGCATCTGATAAGAAGTCCTCCCATGGAGCTGTAGTGCAGACAACTTCAAATTCCAAAGAACAACGCATTTACGACAAGAAGAATTACTGCTTGTTCTGCTCGAAGCCACTGTGTAAAATGTCACGGCACCTAGAGAGAGTCCACAGTGACGAGGCGGAGGTTGCAGTTGCATTTCAGTATCCCGCACATTCCAGAGAAAGACTGAAGATATGGAAAAAATTAATAAATCAGGGAAACTTTGAGCACAATAAAGATGTTCTGAGAATGGGAAAGGGGCAACTCGCTCCGCGAAAAAGACCAAACACAACTGCACAAGCCAAAGACTTTCTTCACTGTCTTTACTGTCAAGGTCTTTACTTGAAGAAGTCGATGTTCAGACACATGAAGCATTGTCCGGAGAGAGCGGCCAACGAAAATGGATCGCGCATTGGAAGAAAGCGCATCGCATCGCGGTGTGCACTTCAGACATTAGGGGATCTTGGTGTAACGGATCGATTTAGGGGTGTCCTGTGCGATATGATCTACGATGACATAACGCAAGCTGTAATGGACGACAAGCTTATCTTGCAGTTTGGGGAGCATATGTTCAACCTGTGCGGATCTGACTTGAAGAAGCATGAATATATAAGACAAAACCTTCGCCAGCTTGCCAGGCTTGTGCTCGAAGCTCGAAAAATCACCCCTCTGAGGAACCTGCAGGATTTCTTTTACCCCTCCAGTTTCCGACACGTGGTGTCCGCAGTCAAAGTCTTAGCAGGCTATGACTCAGAAAAGAAAACATACAGCGCTCCTTCACTTGCCCTCAAGCTGGGCTACCACCTGCAGAAGGCCTGCAGTATTGTTGAGAGTAACGCAGAGAAGAGCGGTGACACAAGCCTGGCAGAGTCTGCGCAAAACTTCCTCTCTGTGTACCAGAAGAAATGGACCAAGCTCATTTCCTCAGGTGCGTTAACAGCTCTCAGAGGAACGAAACTGACCACAGACAAGAAGGTGCCGTTCGCTGAAGATGTAAAGCGCCTGAATTTCCACATGGAGAGTGTTCATGTTGCTGCTGAGAAAAAACTCAGAGATGCCCCCACTGCTGAAAACTACGCTGTCCTGGCCAGGGTAATACTCGCACGGTTGATCGTTTTCAACAGGAGGAAAGCTGGGGAGATATCAACGATTCACGTAACAGCTTTTATGTCAAGGAAAAAGTCAAACGTGCTGGATGACATGGACGTGTCTGTCTCAGACTTGGAAAGAGCAATGTGTAAGTTCTTTGCAAGAGTTGACATACGAGGGAGCAGTGGGAGAATGGTCCCAGTTCTACTGAAACCCTCATTCGTGACAGCTCTGGAGCTCCTTGTAAAGACCCGTGAGACCTGCGGGGTCCCCAGCAAGAACCCCTTTCTCTTCGCCCGACCATCTACACTGTCAGCCTACAGGGGGTCCGACTGCGTCCAACATTATGTCCGAGAATGCGGAGCTCAAAACCCTGAGGCGCTGAAAGCGAAAAAGATCAAGAAGCATTACGCTGCAATGCTACAGATGTTGAACCTGGATGAAGACGAAGCGAACCAAATTTTAGGTCCCAACAATCCAGTCCAAACCCTGCGGCAGAGCAGCAGCATGCAGCTGGACGATGTTGAAATGCTTTCTGAAGGTAATCATTTTTCACTTTTCTGGTATAGATGTGAAAATATCAAAGTGAAGTTTTGCATAGTTTAGATTTAGATACAGGATTTAGATAATAAGGTGCCAGTCTGTTCAGCTTTCAAGCAGCCAAACTTAAGTGCATTGAATTGCGGACCGATCTTCTCATGAAAGTTGCATGTTCTTAATTTTAGGAGGTGTTAAACTCACAGAAAGCTTTCATGTGCAAATTTAATTTGATATGAAGCAAATGGTGCAGGAATCAGTGCATTGCTGTTTTGATGTAATGAGGTTCAAACTAAATTGAGAACCACTTTTAGTCAGTTGATATTCAGGTGAACTCAGTACGTAAAATAAGACTTTCTCTCTTTGTCTTCATTACAGGGAGATCACAACAAGCTGCATCGTGGCATGAAACTGCAACTTATGAACCAGCAAATTTTTATCATCAACAAGCACATGGAGTGACGATGGGCGTCGCTTGGACTGTATTTTCAAAATCTGTCAACTCAGACAACAAAGGTAGGTAGTGGTGATTGTGTCCCTTTGTTTATTGACTTTCTCCCTGTGTTACATCTGTGCACAAAAGTGAGATGAAACTAAGTGTCTCCAAATGTTGTTTATTATAATTATATAATTATTCTTATAGTCTAAGATTGTAAATGTGGACAACAATAGACATGAGCCTTTATGATATTGGTATGAAAGATTTTGTCTTTAAGAAACATCCAGCTTCACTTATGTCATGAAAGGGACTTATTTTGAGGAATATCTAGTTTTCTAGAGGTGATGATAGATGTTCATTCCTTTCTGCTTTCGCCTCCAACAGGCACTCAAAATAAGGGCAAACACAAATGGGAAGAAGCAGAGGTTCGTGCTGTTGAAAGACACATGATGAGCTTCATTAAAGGACACAAAGTGCCTCAGAAAAATGACTGCATTCAGTGTCTAGAGGCTGAGCCAAAAGCACTGAGGACACGATCGTGGAAAGGTGTAAAGGACTACGTCAGAAACAGGATCACTGCCCTGAAACGACAAAGTGGCACATCCACAAAGAGTGAGCAAGAGGAACCAGAGCAGAGTACTGGACATTTTCAGCAGCTGTAGATGTGAAAGTTTGATGATGGCAAAATGTGTGCAACTTTTGCCCCCTCCATTTTCTTAGCATTCACCAGGTTCACGGTATTTAATTTTTTTCTCAGTCTCCTTCTGTTATGCGAGCATTTCCGTCCATTATCATGGCCAAGGATGATTCATCATTTTTATTACATTTTATGGTTCTCACTCATCACTGTTTATTATGATGGAGTTACAGTGTGTGTCTCTCTCTCTGTGACTTTGTTCCATTCTACTAAGTTCATTTAAACAGAGACAGTTCAGAAAAACTGACAAATAATGTGTTATACAGATTTAGCTGATGGATTTTCAAGTTGTTGGAGCTCTATGTTCACCCTCAGCAACAAAGTTGTCTGGTGTACTGAATTTTGTTATTCTGTTTGGTACATTATGGTATTTTGTTTGACTTTGTATAACAATTTACCTATAATAAAGTGCCAAGAATAAAATTCTAGCAATTTATCTGTGAAGAAAACAACTAGTCTGTATTTGACACATGCAATGGAATCAGTGCTTTGCAGTGCTTTAGTGTTTTTTTAAGTCAGTGAGTTATATTATAATTTATTTAAATGTTATATTAAATCATACAGTTTGATACTAATCACTAATTTAATGGAAAAAAAAACTATATTTACTACCATAATAGTTGGTTGCAGTTTGTATTTTCAAATTTAATTTTATGTCTTGTATAGGAATGTAGCAGGCTTTTATTTTGAAAGGAAATGCGGAAACACTGTGTCGATGCTTGCTAACAGTTGTATGCTAACATTGCAGCAGAGCTGGCTCAGCGTTATGGACACAGCCGGCTGTGGACCAACAGGCGACCTTAAATATGATTTAGTTTCTCACTGTCGATTCTTTATTTGGATATAACTCAAAGAAAGGGGAATTATTAACTTGAGTTTCTGTAAAGAGTTTAGCGTCTGTCGCAGCTGAATTGGACATGAAGACGCTAACGTTAGCTGATAACGTTAACTGCCGCTCGCGAGGCTGTTTCCGTTGATGCTCAAAGGTACCCGGTCTTATTTTCTTCTTCTTTTTTCTTCCTAACACGGTTGTTTTTCTTGAAAGTCAACCTTTTGTTTCGTCTTTTGTGTTTATATATGGATGCACCTGCTGTCCAGCGACCGTATGAGACTCTGTCATAAGACCACCAGTGGGCAAATATTAGCAAACGTTAATTACAGAAAAAAGAAATAGTAAAAACAAAAAAGTGAGGCCTGACCGGCGGTGAATGATTTTTTTTTTTTTTTTTAGCCTTTTTCCGCCAACGTTGGTGTGTTTCTGTCAGGTAGCTTAGGTAACCTGCAGCTGATGTGACCATGGTAACAGATTTTCTGCCACAATTTTAACGGTTTCAAATATGTAGGCTCTGCCAAAAGATACAGTTTGCCTTTTATTGTTTACACGTAGCCTTACGCTATCTGTAACAGACGCTGTCATCTTTAAATTGGCGTGGGGGGACATGGGGAGAGTCACATCACGACCCTGGGGGTGATTTTTTGCATGTTTGTGTTGCCTCTCTAGGTCCCGCCTCCAACCAGAAACGCACCAATCAGTGATGGTTATGGAGAATGATGGACGTCCCCACAGCCAACCAAAGCCAGACACCCTGTTACCAGTGGGCGGGACAGAACGGCTGGTCCACAGCTTCATTTCCAGGACCCCTCTGCAACCCCCTGCCTGGCGTTCAGCATCTGAGCCTGGGGTCGCCCTCAGATCACAGACCCGGCTATCAGCACCTGCAGGCTTCTAACCAGGGCTGCCTGAGCAACCTCAATACCTTTTCATCCTCACACAGCAGTTATCACAGTACGCCCTGTGCTAATAATGCTGAACAGAGTGTGCAGCATATCATTCCCAATGCTTATGTTTCATCGGTGGTTCCAGCTGCAAGCCAAGGAAAACATATACCTCCATGTTCTCTCCCTCTTGCGAATAAAGGGACACAGCCTAGCATGTCCCCAGAAATGTCACCTTATGTTCCTCATAGCCCATATCAAGCAATACCCCCCCCTTTCCAGTCCCCATACGCACATCAGGGTGCACTGAATGGACCTCAATCACCACAACAAAAACACCTGTTCATTAGCCCTCCATCATTTGGACAATGTGTAAACCAGAATCCACAGTGCCCACCTCAGCCTGGATTTGAGAGATCAAATATGAAGTCTGCTGTTAGTGCTGGATATATCCACAATAATCATGTCTCACCCACCTCTCCTGTCCAACAGCAGCCTCAGTGGGCACTTCCACCAAACTCTAGAGGTAAGTTAATGTGTAATATGTATGTTATGTATTTGCGTTCATGTTGCAGGGCCTCCTACATGAGTTTAAATGAACTATGATTATCCACAAGCACAGATTAGCCTCATCACCCAGAGTTTATTACAATTTCAAAGTGCACCTTTAATACTTTGAAAACCATCTCACCTCATCTTTCATTGTCTGACTCAGACTCCTCTGTTTTCTCATCAGGAACCGTCAAAGAGTTTGTCCCCAGTGCTGCTGCACAAGTTAGGAACACCACACCACAGGTGGGAAAAATACAATTACAGCATTAAAACTCTTTTAATGTAGAGGTTGTCAGTAAAACACAAATTTATGCATTCATAAATTATTGACCAGCAGATTCTTTCTGAATTAACTGCCTGTATCATATAAAAATAATGTCAAGTGAATGAGTCTTTGAATTTTCTCTGTGCAGTCTCCCAACTCTGAGTCCCGTTATGGTCTGGACCCAGAGCTGCTGCCCAGTGCTGTAAGTTCTTCCATTGTCTCTCTTCACAGCTCCTCTTGGCCTCCTGCTGCATCACAAAGGATCACATGAGTGGACATACTGTACTTCACATACTGGGTTAGGGTTGAAAATGTATTAGAAATATACATTTTTGCTTGTTAGTAATTTGATATTCAAAAAATGTACAACTTGTTATACACTTTTTGAATATAGTGCAGCATTACAGTATTGTTGCTGACATTCCTACTGTCTCTCTATCTGTGTCAGGTGAAAGTAATGGCAGAGGACAGGGCAGAGTGGGAGGGCAAAGTCTTCATTTCAGAGCCTTTTTCCCATCTTCCTCCTTTGGCAACAACTTCCTGTATCATAGAAGACAAAGGTAAATACACACGACACCATCTATATCTGTCATTCTGGATAAAAATCTGTTTTGTCCGGTTCATGGTGCATCAACATTACCTACAGCATGAACTATCCCATATATTATTATTGACATCATCTCTGTTGAACTCGAGGTAACACGAGTCCTCTGGCCATCCGTTCCACCTCATACTGTGTACCCTGCGAAAGTCAGACTGCGCTGCTCAGTCGTTTGCCATTGGGAGCTCTGGTCACTCCTCTTACAAGTCACAATGCTGGAGAGGTCAGTTTTTAGACTCTTTGCTAAATCTTTGATTTGTTTCTCTCAGATCAAACAACATCAATAAAACAACAACAGCTTACAAATAGAGAAGTGGAATTGAAGTCATAGACCAATATTTTGTAATGCTACAATTGATCTTTTTGCTGTTTACAGTTTGGGTGGACATTAAGTGCATGAACATGTAATAAATGTGTATTTGATTGTCTTTGCTGTCTCTAGAGACCCCTCCCTGTTTGCAAAGAGTCAGAGTGCGTTGTGGGTTGTGGTTGGTGTGGAGCCTCCATGTGCCCAGCGATGAGCTGGCAAGACTGTGGTCAGAGATTCTACTGCCCGTTTTGTGGGAAACTCAGTGAGGGTAAGTTTTAATGTCTTGAACTGCCCTGGGTCAATTAATTTATCACAACCTGTGAACTGTTTGGTCACATAGCTGTCATTACAACACCACTACAATGTGTTGAACTGCTCTACCCAATGTGATCGCATTTTTCCCTTTCTTGTGTCTCAGTGCCGTGGCAACACTATCAGCCGACCAAGGGTGTGGAGGGGGTTCAGGTCGATAGAGACAAGAGGCCTGAACTCAGTCTGGGGTCATATGAAATACTCAATTCTCAGAAGGTTAGTTTTCCCAGCCAGCAGCTTTGCCTGCAAATTGTTATATTTGACACAGTTAATATTGGAAAGCTTATAATAATATGTACAACTGTGTGTGGTGGGAAGCTGCATACTGGATACTTTGAAATACAATAATACTATTTTTGAACAGTCTTGTTATGCGACATCCAATTTGTCTGAGCTGATATTACTGCACTTGTATCTCAGGGTGAAGCTGCAGCACTGCTTTTAGCCATAGATGTCTCTGCCTCAGCGCTGAGAGGAGGACATTTGGAGTTTGTAACTCAGCAAATACACACTCTGCTCACCTCTATGAACAGGTAAAACACACTCCACTGTACACAGTATATTTAAACATGTGTGTTTTGCAGCCTGCACAGCAACAGTAGCAGTAGTGAGGAAAATGTGAACAATGATCCATCAGTCTTTAATCTTACCTGTGCAGGGAGGATGGTGGTGCCTCGGATGTCCGCATTGGCTTGATAACATACGACAGAAGGATCCACTTATACAACCTGAGCCCTGCCTTGTCTCGCCCACACATGCTGGTCATCACAGAGACAGAAGACCTGCAGCTTCCTGTGAGGGAGGGGCTTCTGGTGTCCATCAAAGACTGTATAGACAGTATAGACAGGTAAGAGACACTGGACTGACACAATGGGAATTATGCTCATTTTTTCCCATTCATAAATTCTATCTTTACAAACCAAAGTATGATGAGCTCGGTTTTGAAAAGTCTCCATTTGAAATATTTTGATCCCAGCAGCTGGGAGTAGATCAATCAGAAAAAAACTGACACCTCATGCATCTTAAAACCAAAAGAGGCAAACAACAGTGTTTTAGACAAGTGTCCGTTTTTCCTACAACTGGATGAGCTGAGCTTGGCCAAATATATTTTGTGGTCTCACCGAACTGCAAAAGGTGAAGTGAAATTCATGGATCAGTTTCATCAGGTTGCAGCATCTTCCCTGTTTTGTGGGGAGACACACTGTTCTGTTGTGAATATTTTTGCTGCCTTGCTGAAAATAATTTACTCTCTGGTGCCTTTGACATTAAGTGATCACAACGTGCTGTTGTTTCATCGTCTGTGTTTCTGTGTGAAGCGTGCTGCAGCTTATTCCTCAGTTCAGTGCAGAGTGCAATGACTCTAGTGGAGTCCCAATGGAGCTGCCGGTCAAAGCAGGTGTAGCTGTACTGCAGGTTGGTTTGCATCAGTTCCCATTCTACACTCATGTATTGTGGTTGCATAGCTGTCGTTCAAACTATAGTCCTGATTGTGTTATAGCAGTAATGGGTTTAAAATATGTGTTTGTTTCTTTGTTCAGGCTCTGGGTTGTCCTGGGAAGCTGCTGATCTTCCATACTGCAGCTCTGATCGAGACAGGACACTCAAACTCCTCCTCAGGGTTCTTTGGCTCCAACAAACCAAAGGTACATGTAATACACACACATACAGTACATACTGTACATGCACAAATGCTGTAACATGACACATTCAGCTCATCTCACCAGAGCTCTTGACCTGATGCAAGACTTTGTGTGTGATGTTTGAATAAATTAAGTTGACGCTGCACAGACAAGTGAATGTTTTGATTATGGTTTTCCATAGACAGCTAGCACAAGGTTTTTACAGCAGAGTAGAAAAGCAGCTTTCACTTTAACAGGCTAGTTCAATTGTTAAAGAAGTGAGCTGGCTTTGTTGAGTGAAAGCAGGGCAGAATATGTCTCATACAGCCACCATCTTTGTCATTGCGGCGTTTTCCATCCAGGATTCTCTCAGCATTTCCTGTGTGAAGGTATGATGTGTGTTTCACAGTTGTATTGCTGCATTGATTCCTTCCTGCTTTGTTGTTGTTTTCATAGTCCATCTTTCAGCCATCAGAACAAGCCGTCTCTTTGGCCAAGGAGTGCGTCCGTCAGGGCTGCGGCGTTCACCTGTTTGTCCTCTCCCAACAAGATGTGGGCGGGGCTTGGCCTGGGCACATTCCATATCTTACAGGTGGAGCTCTGCACACCTACAGCCACCTCCAGGTATCTGGGCAGCTCCTCCAGAAATGGCACAAAATTAAGAGGAATGTTATTTCTGATAATTGATCAGCTGTGTTTTATTGAAGAAATTGTGAATCTAGTCACACACTTATGAACAGCTGGTTAGCTTAGCTTAGCACAAAGACTGGAAACAGTACCTACGACCTGTACAACATGTAGGCGCTTTTTCATACAGATCAAACAAACAAGAAATATCCTGTTAATCACTGAGCCTTAAAGGTGCCATAGGTGGATGTTATTATTATTCCATTTTGGGTGAAGCTAAGCTGACCGGTTTGTTATCAAATTCTGGCACGAAAATGCAAAAGCATACCGTAAGTCCTAAAACATTAGACTGATGTTTTTCAAATTTCCACCACAGGGAGAGTTGGACAGAGAGCGTTTCAGCACTGATCTAAAGAGGACTGTAGATGTCGACACGGGCTACAAGGCTGAGCTCAGGATCTTTGTCAGCAAAGGTGAGAGATTGTTTTTAACGTGAGATCATACAGCGTCCAGTGTCTTTGAAAAACAAACAAACCCAACAACTGTACCTGTCTCACCAGATTTACGCGTGTCTGGCTGTTACGGGTTGTTTGTCCCTGGACCTAGTCCTGGCCATGTGTCCATGGCAACTCTTGACCGCTGGACAACACTGGCGGTGGAGCTTGCCCACACCAGAGCTCTGGATGAGACGCGAGGTGTAGCCATACAGGTGGGGTCATGTTCACAGTCATCAGTTTGCATGGTTGAGATGACATTTTCAGTTTCATAAGATTTGCTCTCATGAAGAAAAAACAAGAACAACAAAATTTAATCCCCCCCCTCTCATGTGTCCCAGACTGTATTGTCTTACAGCACGCAGTCAGGGGACAGGAGGTCCAGGGTTCACACTCTGACCCTGCGATGCTCACATCAGCTCCAGGATGCTTTCCGCCACTTCCAGGCCCAAACACTGCTCACCTTCTACTGCAAGAAGAGTAAGGCACCGGCACGATGGACTATTTAGGAATTAAACTAGAATAGAAATGTCATTTTTAACAACCCTGAGTAAAGTTCAACTGTTGGGCCAGTTACCATGTTAATACCATAACATTGCATACACACACAAATGGGAACATGAGCACTGTAACTGACAGATAATTGATCCTTTACCTGCAAGAAGATGTGCTATTGTTGCTTTACTTTCAGTTGTAAATGTAATAGAAATACAATTTACAGGATTTACAGTAATTTGTCTTTAAATAACCATCTGATGTCGCCTGCTGAATTACCTGTAAGTTGTATTGTGTCATGTCTCTTCAGTGTACTGTGCAGTGTTGGAGCGCCCTCTACAGGAGCTGAGGGAGGAACTGCAGACCGAGATAACAGAAGCATTGATGTCCTACCGCAAAAACTGCTGCTCTGCCTCGGTGTCTGCTGGACAGGTGGGTTTGAAGAGCACACTCTATGATTTTACATTTTTCCAAAAGCGTTATGTTTCCTTTTTTTAAGTGTGCAACGTTGGGAAGTTTTCACACACACGCACGCTGTCTTTCTTTCTGTGTTTTGCAGCTGGTCCTTCCTCAGTACCTGCGAGCTCTCCCAGTTTACATCAACAGTCTGAGGAAGAGCGAGGTGCTGCTGCCGGGCCTCAGGAGCTCCATCCACCAGCGACTGCAGCAGCACTGCCAGGTGCTCAGCATGGACACCTGCAGCACGGCCACACACTTCTACCCTCTGCTGCTGCCTCTGGTCAGTACGGCCGACACACAGCAGGTTGTCATGAGCTTTAATTCTGCAAATACTGATCCTGGGAGGTACTACTTAGAGAAGCAGTTATCATCTTATGACACTTTTGGACACTTTGGTAATATGGCAGCATTTCCAAGTGGCCACACATGGAATGGGATGTAACTGGAAGAGATAGCAAGTCTGTACTGGGTTGGTACATGACCTGTGTCCCTGTTTGTGGTTAATGTAATTTAGATTTTCTGTCTGTTCTCACCTTCAGCCTCTGTCGGCTGAGAACGCGGACCCTCCAAACCCAGAGGAAGCGCTGCGCTGCTCTGCTGCCAGTCTGGAGCCCAGAGCTCTGTATTTGATCCACGCACCCCTCACTCTGCTGCTCTGGGTGGGCACCCAAGTCCCAGCGAGCACCCTGGTCGAGCTCTTTAACACTAGCTGCTTCTCCTCCCTCCCATCTGGAGAGGTAATTCTGCACCCACTACAGTAGATTTAGCTCTGTTATATTGATATCTCCAATAAAGAAAACCAAACCCAGATGAAATGTGACTCATTATCTATATACGTATGATTTAGCTTAATATTTTCACAAACAAGCCAAATGTAAAACAAAAAAATATTGTCCTTTGTGAGCATCAATGTTAAGATTAAAACCTGTGTGTGTGTGTGTGTTCCTCCAGACCAAGCTGCCGGTTCTGGAGAACCCTCTGTCCATTAGTATTCGATCCCTCATCAACACACTGAACTCCCAGGTGCCCTGCGCCCGCAAGGTGAGCTGCTGTCCCAGACAAAGAGTCAGTATTTAACAACAGCCCCAGTGTGTCGTCCAACACGACCTTTAATGACCTGACATCACACTCCTGCTGTCTCAACATGCGAGGTCCATTAACACCTCCTCTCTTACCTGCCTGGTGCTCATTCTCGTTCTTGCTGTCCTTGTGCTGCGCTCAGGTCATCTCAGACTTAGTGTAAATTTTAGCTGCCAACCGAGCAAGCAAGCAAAAAAACATCTTGCCATCAACCTCTGAATGTTTATTAGAAGTTGAACATTTGAGAATATTTAGCTTATACACCAAAACATTCACAGCTCCTTTTTACATTTTTATCAGTTTTCTATTGTTTAAATACACAACAAGAGAAACAAACCTTTACCTCCAAACAATGAGGTAAAGGTTTTGAAGATAATACAGAAGATCCAGAGCTGTAATAATAAACCTGTTCCACTTCAAAGACACAAAGTGAAACAGAAATGTCACTGGACATTGTCCCTTAAAGTGGTGTGACACTCAGCGCTTGACATTTGAGTTTCGTCACATGTTGCATCCTGTCTTGTTGTAACTCAAAGCCTGGAGCGATGACTCACTGATGACTCTGTGTCTTGCTGCTTCCAGCTGTGGGTGGTGAAGCAGGGCGACACCTGTGAAGAAGCCCTGCAGCGCCACCTGGTGGAGGACAAGAGTCCCAATGGGGGAGCGTCCTACGCAGACTTTCTCTACCACCTTCATGTGAACTCAGTCCGGCTGCTGCAGTGACACACTCACTCACATTTTCTCTGGGTGCACTATCTCCTACAAAACAAGACATTACAACATATTTACCCTCAAAAGAACAAAACAGAAGGAGAGGAAAAAAAGTATTATTAGATATTACTGGAAACCACAGGCCTGTCCAGGTTGTACATGAGGAAGATTCAAGAGATAATTTTATTTAATGACTGTTATGATATCACCTGTGCTGTGTGCTGTGATGAATGTGACCTGTGGTACTGTGTTTATGGTGTTCATTTATTCCTGCGTCATTACAATTCTCTAATCCCCGAGTCTGAGCTTTGTGTGTGTCTGTTGGCTGCATATGTGTGTGTGTGTGTACAGTGGAAACAGTCAGTGTGTGTGTGTGTGTGTGTGTGTGTGTGTGTGTGTGTGTGTGTGTATAATCTCCTGTAAATAAATGAAGGCTTTAATTGAACCTAGATATCAGTTTTAAAAGTGATTTTGTTTTTCTTTCCTCGGCGTGCTTCAGCCAGGGAGAGAAATTCTTCTACTGCGTTGTGTTTTCTAATTAACGCGTCTTTAAATGTCATCCAGCACCAGCAGATGAAGATGTGACTCAGGAAGTGGAAAGGGCAACTGTCTAATGAGGCCAAGTGGCTGATGGCTCTAATTGCCCGTCTTTATGGTTGGGAAGCAGCTGAGCATGTAAACAAAAGGCAAGGGGTGCATCACTCGGTCAAACGGTTGCATCACTAACCGATGTCCGGTTCTGTGCACCATCACCATTAATCATCTGTGCAGGAATGGCGACGCTTCTCAAAAGTAGAGTCAGTTTCTTTAGCTTCTTTAAGGTCACATGACGTCCTCTACTGTATCTCTAAAAAAAAAAAAAAAATCACTACTGTAAATCACATCTTCATATGCAAACTGAAAGAAAAAAAAAAAAAGACCAGCGCAGCACATTCAGATGATTTCTCACAGTGTGTCCTGCCAAAAATCTGCTGATCACTGAAGTCTAATATGCACTTCTTTTTCTTCTGTTTGATTGGCAGAGAGTACAGGGCGTCCTGGAGCGTTTTGGATTCAGCACAGTTAGGAGTCAGTGGTGTGAGACTGACAGGGTGTGGGCTGCTGGAGCAGAAGTTTTAACTGCAAGTACTGTCTGAGTTTGACACTTTTCTGTTGAGGCGTGAAGAACTTAAAATATGAATTAAAGAGATTAAATCAATGACGAGGAGACGGCGCAGTCTGAAGCTGTAGCTTTCAGTGAGGAGGACGCTAAATTGTGCCGGTCGTGATCGTTCTGACGTGATAGTACTCACGACTTGACGTTCTACAATTGCACACATATTTCTCATCTTGGCTTATTCTCATAAGGATGATGATGATGATGATGATGTGGTTTTGACAAAAGTAACAGGACAGACAAAACTGACTAAAACTTGTATAATTTTAAAGTTGTTTGATCCTAGATATGATCTGAACTCATGATCATTTGCATGGAACAGTGTATAAAATGCCCTGAAATGTTCAGTGAGCACAGGAATCTATATTTTATTCCATTTAATGGGATCAAAGAAAAAAATTGCTCATGAAACAGCACAAACTTTTAGATTAAACTTTGCCAAAGAACATAGAAAGAAGCCTAATTAAGATTAATGTTGGCAGCACGTTATTGGTTAAGATGATGATGTGGAGCAGACCAGGACATGGTGAAATAAAGATGGAGGTTGGAGCGTCAGAGCCCGACTAGTGAATGAACAGATGATTCTCATGAAGCCTTGAAAAGTTTGGCAGGAGAGGATGATTAATTGGCTTCAATCTTCTGGTGCTTTGACTTAAAAAGAAGTAAAGTTTTATGAAAAGAACGGGAGCTGGAATTAAATTCATAATTTTTGTGATATAGAAACCATGGATGCAGTGAGACTTTATCGTAGACTTGAATAATCTACCTGTAGAAATCTCCTAAAAATGAGCAGGCAAATGAAAGAGAAAGTGAAATTATGTGATTTTTTAAAAATTTTTTTGGTGATGTTTACAGGTTTGGTGCAGGATGAGGTGTTTCTACACGGCCCTCTGTGTTTCTGCAGAGAGAGATGTCACATCATACACCTGAAACTTTGCAGAGCACAACATGCACTGACATATTTACCATTAACACAACAAAGCCACGTGCATTACACCCAACAGTATTTCCACCATGTTGACCTTTGTCTTTACTGAATCCTTTGCTGTCTGCAGAGCTGTATGTCCACCACCACCTCACACACACACACACACACACACACACACACACACCAGGCTGCTGCTGCTGCTGCTGCTGTGATGTCTGAATTATGTCTTTCTAAAATTAACTGCAGCCTTAATGTGACTCTCTCTGTGATGATTCGTGGATGACAACATGTCACCTCGTGCACCTTGAGGCCAGATCAACACACGCGCACACACGCGCGCCTTCACGGTTCACGCATGGCGGCTCGTTTTGAAGGTAGCTACCAAACCAGCTCTCTCATATTTGCCCCTATTTGGAGATAACGCACCGTTGCAGGCGGAGGGAGGTGTGTCCGATCACGTTGCCGCGCTCTGCCGCTGTGCGCCCTCTGCCGCCGCCACCAGAGGGCGGCAGAGAGCAGGGACTCGACCGCGGCTGCAACCAAACCAAACGGACCGTCAAGTTAGCGGAAGTGGTGTGGAAATGGGTGACGTTTGGCCTTCAAAATAAAGTGCAGGTTTGTTAGTTTGGAAATGTATGTATGAAAATGTGTGACAAATATGTAAATACTTATCAAAATACATAAATTCAAACATAAATATACAAGTATAAGTAAGCAAAGTTGTAAACATGAACTACTGTACAGCATTACAGAAGCTTGGAGAAGCACCTTGAATTTCGTCATGTTGATGCACTGTGTTAATATGATGACAGTTAAGCTTTGTTTTAATCTGTATCTTCAGATTTATCTTTGTGTTAATAACCGCAACAACAATACAAATTATAATCATTATATTATTATTTACCCCACAGACTACAAAATAAGTTGTGGCTTGCTTAAAACATACTTAAAGCTCATTTGACAAGATGTATTCTTATGTTTAAGTATATATACACCCATACCTTTTGTATATCATTTTTTAATTAAGAAATGAAATGACTGTATATTTCGTGGAAAAGCACCAGTGAGGGAAATCACAAGCTGCGTTTTATTGTGAAAATCTCAGCAGGAAGTGGCCTCTCTCAGGTCATATAGCTTGTTTACGGGTCGGCGGAGCGCGGTAGCTGTCAGATAGTGGAGAGACAGGCAGAGAGAGAGGACACACACCCCGGGAGCTTCGTCTTTCTACACCCGAACCCTCCGTCACTTTCAGCGGCTGCTTGAAGGCAACCTCACCGCTCCAACGGCCGCTAAAGCTGCTGGGCGGACCCGCTCCCCCCCCCGACCCAACGTCCAAACAACTACCACGAAACAAGCGACGTTTATTGATCATTTCATTTTTTTTTGTTTGTTGTTTGTTTTTTTTTTAATCAATTAAATTTTGGTTTTCCGAGCTGAAGCAGCAGAGACAGGGGCAGAGACATGGCCACGACAACCTGCACGCGATTCACGGACGAATACCAGCTATACGAGGAGCTGGGGAAGTGAGTATCAGCTGTTGTTGTAGTGTGTGTGTGTGTGTGTGTGTGTGTGTGTGTGTCGGGCTTGTGTGTGTGTGTGTGTGTTTGTGCAAGTGTGCGCGTGTGTCTACGTGTGTATGTGTGTGTGTGTGTGTGTGTTATCTGTAGGAAGGCTGGTTTCTAGGCAGTGCAGAGCTGAGCGACTCTGCAGGCCAGCAGTGCTGTGCATGTGTGTGTGTGTGTGTGTGTGTGTTGCTTTTTCGGGATGACAGCTCTCAAAATACGCTCTCTCTCTCTCTCGCTGCAAGTCCATGTCTCCCTCCCTCTCTCTCTCTCTCTCTTTCTCTGACACGTTTCCTCTTGATCTTCGGCAAAACTGGAGTTAAATGCAAAAACCGTACGACGCCAGAAACATGTTGTGATGTGATGTGATGTGATGTGATGTGATGCAGCCACTGATAAAGAGAGGGGAAA
Source organism: Caranx ignobilis (assembly GCA_021432705.1). NCBI lineage: Eukaryota > Metazoa > Chordata > Actinopteri > Carangiformes > Carangidae > Caranx > Caranx ignobilis. Next base: position 1,689,267 of record JAFHLA010000010.1, on the reverse strand, counting down.
GAAAAAGCAGACCTCTGTGGTTTATAATAAGAAAAAGTGTGTGTTTTTTTGCCTTTTACAGCGAGCAGACATTCATTCACCCTCAGATGAGCTGATTACAGTGACTGTGCATGAAGATGAAGTCTTTTAATAGATGCACATGATGACATGTGTTTCTGCTGTGAATTCTCCAGAGGAATTAATTACTGTCATGTGCAAAGCTCCAGAACAAACTCATTCACTGTGATCTTGAAATTTAATTATGCATTTTGATCTTTTTTTTCTTTTCATTTTGAAAATCTCATTTGCTTTTGACCTTTTTTTTCCTCTGTATATCCTCCATTCAAAGCTGTGGGTTAATGCGGACTGTACACATGTACATGTATGTACATGTATTTTGTAGAAATACACATAGTTTTGCAACTTTATGCACGTTAGGTGAAGGAGTGACGTCTCTCTCTCTTCTCTTCTGGAGCCTCTTTTGCAGCAGGCACAGTGGTGACAGATAACAGCAGATAAGACGCTCTGCACAGCCACCGAGCAAAACAGTCCATCTGTGCATTAACAGCATTAACAGGAAGCTCTATGACCAGCTCAAGCACGTAACATAAGTGTTCAGTGACTTGAAACAACATTTCTCAGAATTTAATCTAGTGCATCGGAAAAATCAATAAAAATGGCTTTTTAACTGCTGATTTGAGTTAAACTGCCATATCATTGCAGACATATGACTGAAAATGACGGTGTAGTGACGTGTCATTCAATTCTCTCTGTGTCTCGTCACGATGAACTAATGACGATTAAACAAATCCCAGTTAAGGTTAAATTCAGGTTTGAACTCCACATGAAATTAAAAGCAAAATTAAAGTGACGTCAAACACGTTTACAGCTCAGGCAGGTCACCAGAGTCACTCAGGTCTCTGTGCTGCAACATATACATACGTGTACATATACATACATATATAGTTGTTCTGGAGGAGGATTGAGAAATCACTCCTCATCAGCGTGTGTTGTTTACATCTCTGCTGCAGTCACCCATCACGCTGCTGTTGTTTTGATTATCACTGTTTATTCACCGACGGCTTCATTTGCCCGACAACTGAAATGTATGTAGGTGCAGAACGTGCGTTTACTTCAGTGGGAAACTAGACTCAGTCAGACCTTTGGACCAATCCTGTGAATTTCAGATTAAAAGTCTCTCATTAATAAGTAATATGTGCAGCCGTGATTGTGAATCAGTGATAAAGATCATGTATTATGCACTGAATGTCTTTTTTTAGGCTCCTGTTTTCCTTTTGGGGCTTCGGGGGGTGGGGTGGGGGTGGGGGGGGCTGTTAGCATGTTGTTTTATTCTTGTTTCTCATGTGACTTTAAATGAAGTGGCTTTTGACAGTTTTATGCAAAATGAATTGTTAAACCTGAGGACTTGTGCGTACCTGTATGTACCCACTGAGCTTCAACCAGTCCAGCAGTGAGTGTCTGCCAGTGTTTTTTTTGGCATTGCTTGTTTTCTTTATCAGTTTAAAGCTTTCAGTAGAAAGTATTTAGCAGGAGCGTTCGCTGGTGATGTAGTTGATCCCTGAGCCTCGGTGAAAGAATCTACCTGTTGTACGGCATGTGGCCTGTTTTGCATTTTTATCACGTTGCATCACGTTGGTTAACGTTGCATCACATTGGTTAAAGTTTCAGGAGTACTGACATCCTCCCCTGGTGGTGACGAGCAAAAACACACAGGTGTTGGTCACAGGTGGAATTGCAGCTTGAATGACAGAAGTAAAACCCCGCCCCCTTTTTACATTCCTGCACAGTGTTTACAAATGGATTTTGTTGTCACGTAGCAAAAAGTGTGCATGTACCCTTGTATGGGTGAGTTTTTCTGCTGATCTCGATCTTCTAGGAAAGGTTAAAGATCTAAAGTAGATTGTGACTGACAGGTTGGCGACTCTTGGTCTAAAGGCTGGCGCTCACAAACTGACAAAACTGGATATTAAATGAAGTTTTATTGGATTTTTAGAAGAAATACCTTAAGAAACGGCTTCATATACATCTACGTGTTCTTGCAGTGAGTGTTGTGAGCTTGGTAGAGGTTGACTAGTTGCATTGGTTTTGAGCACCAAAGAGCAGCAGAGGGACTAGACTGTGTGTTTAGCATTGTGTTGGCACGCTGTGGTGAAAATGCATTGTGTGCATAGCAGAGAGGTGAGCTGGGCAGGAATGAATCGAGAAGTTTATTAATGTTCCTTCTCCTCTCAGAAGTGGGTCACCATTTGAATTCACTGTAACTGAAGCTGTGAAAGTGAACTGAGGCTCGGAAACTCAGAATATCTGTATTTTTTTTTTTTTTGGTGGGATAATAGCCCAACACGATGGATCAGGTTGTGGTCGACCATAAATGTTTGGTCACCTGCCAAACCGGCTGCTACAGTTCGACGCAGGGATCAGGCTAATTTACGACGCCACATCCCTGAGATTCTCCTTACATCCCATAAGTAATAAATATTGTGAGCAGGGAAGGGTTTTGCTTGCGTAACTCCAATATATCCTAAAGCCAGGGAGACATTCGTGGCTCCGGTTTTGGCTTTTGATTAAAAAACATTTGTGAAGAATGCAACAGATCAAATGTGTGGGCCTCGCCGCGTTTAGATGCATCTTAGCTTCGGCACAATGCTCTCCAGTCAAAAGTAGAGGAGGGGGGGGGGCTTTGAAGCTCGCAGTGTGAGAGAGAGAAAGACTAATCTGCACACCCTGCTCTGCACAGTCTCTCTTTCATAGACCAGTCTCATTATTCACAGTCTCATAAAGCTCAGAGGAGAGAAAGAGAGAAAGAGAGCGCAGGTGTGGATGGCGAGGCGTCCTCATGATAACGCTCTCTGTAACTTTGTAATACTAATCCAACATCTGAGGAGAGCTAATCGTTGTCCCTCTCACTCTCCACCGGTGTCACTTTCTCAGCAGGGCTTGTGACATTTAAGCATTGTGCTTTTTGCTTTAGTAGTTTTTTTTATGTTAATTCCTTCACACACACACACACACACACACACACACACACACACACACACACACCACAGCGAAGATGAAACAACCTTTAAAGGTTCATATTGTACATGTTGAGGCAGAAGTAGATGCTATATATATATATGTGTGGTTTGAAGAACCAAAAAACATCTCATCTCGTCTCTCTTCGGGGACTCTCTGTGGAGGTGAGGTAACAACAGTCGGTGTCAGCCAATCAGAAGAGAGGAGGCTCCGAGTCTCCTTCTAGAGTGATCAAATAGAAATGTATCAGATTTGGGGGGAAACATTCAGAGAAGCCAATTAATGCAGTTGTTGGATTGTGGATCCGTGTGGGCGGGGCTTAGGTCGCTGACTGCTTAGTTGTGACATCACAAAGCTACAGGAAGTCCCAACAGCTCGTATTGAGGTTCACTTTCTGAATATATACATGTGTGTAATCCTCTGTTTACAGAGGCTTTGACGCTTTCACAATATTAGCACCAAACCCAGACCTGCTTTATTATTAAAAAAAAAGACATTGAAATCTAAATATACAGAAGATTGAACCTTTAAAAATGAAAGGATTTGATCTGGTTCATACATAATTGTGTAAATAATGCAGCTCTGAAAAACAAGATGCTCATTTGAATTTCTCACATAATTAATTATAGTACAAATATCGAGTTTCATGTGTGGGAACAATATGAACATGTGAAGATGAATAATGTGAGAGACACGTTGGAGGAGCAGCTCTGTCACACAGCTGCTATAAAGAAATCTGCAACAGTAAATAGACCCTATAGAGAGATATTTTTTTAATACCATCCTGTGTGTCTCAGTGAGACTGACTGAAGCTTTGGAGTGTACACTTACAAATCCTGCAGTACGTAATTCCTCCATATCACTGGCACCTTGTGAGGCTGTAACTGCACACCAGAGTTATCCAGTTACAAAAGCCTTGACTGTTGAACGCACCAATTTCCTTCTCAGAAATAATCCCTGCTCCATTTAAATCTCCTCATGTCCACTTTCCGGGTGTCAAACCAAAACGCAGTGATTCACGACCGGTTCCCTTATTTAACTAATGCATGTGTGTTAAAGCATATTTAGCCTCCGACGATGAGACACTTACCTCACAGAGTGTGAACTTTCCAGGCACAGCTGTGGAGTTTGGTGTCAGTAACATATGCGTTTGTTTGTGTGTGTGTGTGTGTGTGTGTGTGTGTGTGTGTGGTTGGTGTTGCCCACTGTGAATCAGTGAGGTTTTTGGGTCGTATTTCGCCCAAGGTGCACGTGGTCGCTAAAGGTCGAACTCACCTGGGCTCGTCGTGGTTTTCATCAGTATTGAACAGTACTGAATAATCCAGCTGGGTTCTGTATCCCCACATATGGTCAGCTGGTACCTCACAGCTTTGACCTTTGACCCTGACCTTGTTGGTTGTCTGTAGCTGTCTCAGTGTGCAGGCAGACCAGTGGCACCAGTCAACCTCCCACTACTGTCAACACCGGCAACAAGACCGCGACAGATCGATCCGACTCTTTGCTGTTGCCAGGGAGACACTGATATTTTTGTACAGTCAGTCAATCAAACTTTATTTGTAAAGTACTTTTTGAACAGGTCATGGTCATTTAAAGCTTCTTACAAAGTGATGACAGGACGGTTCAAGTGTAAATATTAGGTTTGAGATCGATCTGATCCCATATCGGTATCAGGTCCTGTATTGACGTAACGTCTAGTCTGTGACGCTGAGGAAGAAGAGTGAGCTGTTAGCTGAAGTGTTAGCAGTTAGCATTCAGACACTTTAACCCATAATTTAATGAGAGAAAAGTTAAGAGTGGCTCCTAAACCTGCTGCTTTGTGTTTGTGGCCGATGTGAGACCTAATGCATCATGTCAGTCGCCGCAGGTTTGTTGCATGTTCTTTAAAATGAGCTGACGGTGCACTGTAGGGGAAACCTCCTGGGAGCCTATTAAGCAGACAAATGGTGGCAGCACAGTCTGTTAATGTTCCTGCTTACAGGTAAAACGTGTGTAAGTGACATCAGGTTAGTTCTGTGCTGCCTCTGCAAAAGGATGCCCCCCCCCACCACCATCAGGAAGTTGCAGGTGTGCTGATGATGATGATCCCAATGCATCAACGCTTCACACATGTCTTTTCTGTTTCTTCTCCAGGGGAGCCTTTTCAGTGGTGCGCAGATGTGTGAAGCTGTGCACGGGACAGGAGTACGCCGCCAAAATAATCAACACCAAAAAGTTATCTGCAAGAGGTAAGCACGGCCGTACTCGTGGCTGTTTCATCACAGGTGTGGCCGTTGCAGTGGAGCACCTGCTGGTGTGTGTGTGAGACGCTGGGTCTTAAACAACAACAATATAGTTGTATTTCTCTGTGGTGAAGTAATAGAAACGACTAAAAAAGACAACGTGCAACCCGAAAAGAAAGACTAATTTAGTGTCTCCGTCCCAGTGGTCGCCTCCACACCTACAGCGCAGACAGTTATATAAGTAATATCTTCCAGCAGCTACGCTCTCGTGGAGCTGCGTAGGACAGCGGTTTATAGGCTGTGGGCTTCTCCGAATCCCAGGTCCACTTTTTTTTTTTTTTATTACACCGGCCCCCGAGTTGTACTGATCGTCCTCACCGACAGCATCGGTGGTTTTAATTCTGCCTCATGCATCGAGGTGCACAACAAGGGACACATGGGTGACTTTGATACCTGGAAACAGGAAACTCACTGTGACTTTGTGGAGCAACACAGCAGCTATGAGGTTCCCAGAGTCAAATCTGACACCTTCAGAAAGTGTTTTTGGACACGTACATTGAGAATCGACCAAAGAAAGATTTGGAGGAGTTGTTTTTTCATAAGACGTTCTTTGGAGATCATCGTAATAAAGTCAGTATTAAAATGAAATGTTGAATTTCTCCCACAGCTCAGGCTCTGCAGCAAAGGTTAATCTCTTTCTCCTGGCGTTCTGCCATTAAACCATCATTGAACAGAGAGAGGAATATTGTAAAAGCACTGAGGCTCTTAGCTTTAAGTCCTTTAGTATCGACTGCTGAAAGGCGTCGAGCTTCTTCCACTGTTACACTTTTCTCTTTGGTTTGGTTGACATGTGATGTAACACTGAACCATGTAATAACGAAACCTAATCATGATTTTAATGTTCCTTTACCGGAGTATAAAAGAGATCTTTTTAAGCATCTTAATTAGTGTCACAAGCTCTGCAGCCAGTAACAGTTTAGGCCAAAGCCCAGGCTAAATGCCACGAGGACCGATCCGGCACCAGAGCGGTCGCTGTGGCTCTTCACGCCACCACTTGCCCCGTGTAAATCTCCTGTTGCCCCCAAAGCCTCGTAACTGGAGACCCACTGCCGAGGCCCTGCCAGGTGGCACCACGCTGACACTCGACTGTTACCCTGCCTTCACACACACACACACACACACACACACACACACACGCTTGTGTGTGAAAATGTTGAGTGTGGTGGAACAGGCATTTTAACAGGCATTAGCAGAGGGCATCAACCCAGAATGTCTGGTCAGATCTGTTTGTCTCTCATGAGTGTTAGTCTCAATTAGAGGCACATGGTTTGTCTGCATAACCCACCTGTTTCTGTGTGTGTGTGTGTGTGTGTGTGTGTGTGTGTGGAACATTTATGAGAAAAACGCTACGATGAGGTGATGTGCAGGTTTGCAGGTTGTGAGGACACGTGGAAACTGTGTCGCGTTCATAAATAAATGAGATGAAGTTGTAGTTAATGGACTTTTGGCCTCAGACAAAAATGGATCCTGCTGCTGCTGCCTTCGCTGTTACTTCAGGAATGTTTGTGCAGTTTGTGTGTGTGTGTGTGTGTGTGTGTGTGTGTGATTTTCAGCTTTTGTACTTGGCCCTGACCAGAAGAGTAACATCAAGCTTCACTTCACTTTGTTCCACTTTCAGTTGAAAATTAACAATTGTGGAACATGTGGCATGTTGGACTTCATCATGTATTGTTTGCCGCCAGTTTGCACACGATTTAAAGATTGTTATAGTCGACAGGGTGGTTGTTAGTTTGACAGCTGGAGTTGATCAAAGTCACAATTGTCATTGCACATAAAATCCAACGAGGCTTTGTTCAGCCACAGACCAGTATCACTGTAGAGGGATGAATAATGTATGTATGTATGTAAAAAATCTAAAATACACTTTCACATGACAATGAATAAATACAGAACAAGTTAAAGTGCAGAAATGTTAAATCGTTAAAGCCAAGTGCAACATCCAGATCACAGGAGCTGCAGTTTCTCTTGATGAGAGTAAAATGTGTCACAACATGTTCTTGGTGCTACACTGGCCTACAAATCATGATCTGCACAAGTCAAGGTGGTTTAGTACAAGACCCAACAAAATCACATCATATCATATCACATCATATCATATTATATCATATGAGTTAAACCTAGATTTGTTATCTGAAGGCCGCGTCCCATCATGATTGGCAGCAGTTATGTCACTCTTGTCGTGTTTGGACTATATGTCAGTGCAGGGAGCATCTTTTAATGAGATTAAATCCATCCTAGATTATCCTGCTGCTAATAGCAGGAGGTTAACAGTTAATCCCAGTGAGTGGCTTAATGAGACCCAAAGTAACACACACACACATGGACAACACACACAGACAGACACACAAACATAGAATAAATAATTCATCCATAGGCTGTGCTATCGTTGGACCTATACATTTCACTCCAGCTGCTTTATCGGGGGAGGGCAGCAGCTGCTCGCAGCTTTCCACCATATTTCCGAGGCACGGCGTAATCTCCTGCCTCAACATTTGATAGGACGACTGATCTGAGCTGACTTGGTGCTGCGCTCCTTACTAATGGATGAACCATGTTCTCTGAAACAGCAGAGCTGCCGCACACTACTACTTCTACACCAGGTCCTATTTATAGCTCCATGACCTATCTGACATGGGTTCGCTACAGCCAGGTTTTATGGCGGCCATGATGACTTGCTGCTCCACTTTGGAGCATAGGATCTTGGGTTGAGGTTTGCGTTTGTTGTTCTAATATCTCTCTCTGTCTCTCTGCCTTTCGGTGAGCAGCGGGTAAGGTCGGCGAGCTCAGAGCCCCGGTCGCAGCAGTTTAAGAGGAGCCGTTTGTTCGGCACCGGCAGATGGAGATGGTAGCCGAGAGCAGGGAGGGGTCATGTGAGAGAAGGCACCCCAGGCACTTGGCAGCTGAGGGCCATGCGCCTGTACGCCTACATGCCTTTAGCACGGGACTCTCATCTGACTCTCTCTCTTTTCTCTCTGACACACACACAGCAACACACTCTTACAGACATTCAGACCGCAGCAGCAGCAGCAGCAGCAGCAGCAGCAGCAGCAGCAGCAGCACTGGAGCTGAGGCCGTGATGCACTTGGTCGACAGTGGATCTATCACAGTCTTGTTTAAAAACTCGAACCTGTGATGATTCACCGAGTCAAAAGTCATAAAACACACATGCATTCATCAGATTGTGAGGAAACATAGATGTAGAGGAAGATTACACACACACACACACACACACACACACACACACACACATTTGATAATGTCACATCCCTATGTGCAGCCATCTTCCTCTCTCTCCTCTGTATAACATCCTCCCACCAGCTCACCTCACCCCATCGCCTTCAGCAGCCGCCACACGGTTTAATGCCAATCCAGCACATGTCAACAGGAAATGTAGGGCAGGTCTGTTGGGCAAGGCCTCCAGCCAATCACAGAGCTTGTTTACTGGCAATGATCTGTGGACAGCGGATGCCAGAGGTGGCTCTACGGCCTTGTAATTTATCATGATAGAGAGCAGTTGTGCTTGTGTGTGTGTGTGTGTGTGTGTAGACACAGGTGTGTGTGTCTTTGAGATCCACCTGCAATGCAGTAGCAATGATCTGACCTGCTTTTGGACACACAGCTTTGTGTCAAAGTCAAATAACCAGGACAGATGTAGTCGCCTCGGTCCAGCGAGCTCACGACTATAAAGTCTTGTTATGAAGTTAAATCACTGAAGCTGTAATTAATACTCTGTTCTTATGTTTTATTAATCCACTTTTCATAAAATCCTGCCACACAGTCTGCTTGTATGTTCAGATTTCCAGCCGTAGTTCACTTTTACACGATGCTTTCATGTTCATGTTGCAGGCTAATTGAAAGTTTATGGATTATTTTTGTTGCTTATACTGAGTTATGTAATCAGTAACGTATCTACCAACTCCACCCCTTCAGTACAGTTACTGTAAGACCTACAGGAACCAGCAGGACCGTCTCCTGACCACGGTGCTCACTCTAAGTTTCCTGAGCTGAGAGTCACACTAAAATCTTGCGACGAGTCAAATGTCCTGAACAATGGTTTGGCGGCTATATCTGGACGTCTTTTTACATCTCCTCCTCTCTCGGGACGTCCGTCCTCACTGGTGATGATTAACCCAAATTTATTCCTCTGCTCTGCTCTGCTCTGCTCTGCTGCTCCAGCACACAGTGTAAACTCCCAGAGACATTGCTGAATGCTGTCCTTGGGTTATCTCACTCCGTGCCTTCATGTTCTTCTTCTCCTCCACCTATCTCCTCCTGCTTGGCCTCTTTTCTCCACTTCCTCTGCCATTCGTTCTCTGAGGACCAGTCCTCATCCTCCTTCCTCTCCCCGCCCTCTCCTCTCATCTCTTATTTACCCTGCTGCATCAGAGATGCTGGGTTTTAGTATGCCACTGACCGGCTGTTTAACTGACTGACTGGCCGACTAAATGAATATTTGACTGGCTCTGGAGCAGCCTGCATCACCACGGCGACACGGGTGCAGTTGCTGACTAATTACTGTAAACAACACACCAAGGAGGTTTTGTGTTGTATGGTGCAAAAGAGATTTGCACGGTCTGAAAACCTGACACTTGTATGATCTGCTGTCACCAGCCAAGTTTCATTTTTCATAATAATTTCAAGATTTCCAGCAGAAGATTTTATAAAAAAAAAAAGGGGTGTGTAGGTTTTAAATGCTTCACCAGCCTTAAGCTGTTGATTCCTGTCTCCTTGGAGAGGCTTACATAACCACTGAACTTTTTTCCTTATCACATGGCGGTGGTGATGTGTTCACTGACTAAAAGATCAACAGCCTCTGGGGCTGAGAAGTGAAGTTAACACTGAACTGCAGTTCCTTGAATGACCACTAGAGTCGATCTCCATAGACTCCCATGTTTATCTATCTATCTATCTATCTATCTATCTATCTATCTATCTATCTATCTATCTATCTATCTATCTATCCATCCATCCATCCCATCCATCCATCCATCCATCAACCCTCGCTGACGTGCTGATGGTCTGACACTCTGTATTCAGATCTTCAGCTGTGGAGTCTCAAATAAAACCTCGATACCAGAGACCATCTTTGAAAAGAGAAGGATAGTCACCCCCCCATCCAACCCCACCCGCCCTCCCCCTCACCCCCCAGTCAGTGCAACCACCCCGTATGTCTGCTCTGTCATCAGCAGGTCATCTGTCTCTCCCGGGGTTGGCTGCAGGTTTATCTGCCATCGATCCAGTCGGCCGGCTAAAGCTGGGATAAAGGACGTGAATAGCGACGTTTCTTGTTACAGAGGAGGCCGTGTATCTCATCTTCAGGCAAATCCAGCTGTAAATCCCCAAGACAAGTACTCGGTGACCCATACTGGTTTCCAATCCCGAGGGATCTTGGAAGCTGAGGCGAGGCCAGGGAAGAAAGCTAAATCGTTAACTTTCAGTGAATCGCACATGAGTTATTATCTGTGGTTTTCCACGGAGGTAGAAAGAAAAGAAAGTGTGAAGACGGTCAGTTTTCATTCTTCTAGTGATATATACTTCAGTCATGGTCCTAGAAAGACATGCAGATAAAGACAAAGGCTCTGTCTGGCCATCTGCTGCTCTAAGCTAAGAGGAACCACAGCTCTTAACTCTGAGCCAGTTCTGTACTTGTAGAGTAATGTCAGCAGATGCCACTGACAGAATGAAATGTGATGCTTGTGCTTATGACATGTTTTCCACCATTTGACATTGTCGTCTGATGTGTAACATATCTGGGAGGGTTCGGCCCCGAGCGGACAGTTGGAACATTTTCTGTCGGGGTGAGTCTGGCCCATGTGTGTGTGTGTGTGTGTGAGGATGGCATCGCTAAAGAGAGAAAACTTAAAAAAGATACCTGATCCCTTACAGTGATTCACAGATGTGTCTGTTTTATCTGAGGAAGAGCAGATGTCGTTCTGTCACACACCATCAAACCAACACATGTGCATCTGAAACCAGAAAGAAAATGTGAACAACAACAACAACAGCAGCAGCAGCAGCAGCAGCAGAAACACACTCTGTGCGCTTTGTGTTTACTTGTCGCTCCTGCCTTCTTTCCTCCTTCCTCCTCTTCTTCTGTCCCCTCTTCAACACTCCTCCGATCCTTTCTCCGCCTCGCTCCTCTCATCTTCTAAGACTATAATCACTGGGCTTACGCTTCACTGTCACTCCTCGATGCCAGCGTGAGTGCGCCTGTACACACGTGTGTGTGTGTGTGTGTGTGTGTACAGTATATGTGCGTGTTTTTGTGCGCCTGTAAGCCCGTGCTACTTCTACAGGGGTGTGGGTGAACACATGCGTTTCACACATGTTTCTGTGCACTTGGCAGACACACACATACAGTACAGGGTGGTCGCCCCCCTGGTGTGTGCGTGTGTGTGTTTCTGTTTTTGTGTGTGGGCTGAGATTGCTGCTGCGTATTTGATAACCATTGAATCCAGGTTGACTTGCATGTTTAAGCTCTTATATAAGCATACGCGAGCGTGTATCATTTACATACACACTCCTTAGGTAACACTTTACAATAACTGCACACATTATATAAATCATTCTTCCTACGCTGATAGTGAGTAATCTGGATTAATAAACTCAACACCTATGAACAGACTCAGTGACCATGAGCACATGTAAATCATGAATTGAATATGTGATCATGTTAAACTCTGTACTCTGACTCAAATAACACCATCTGATGTAAAGACATCATTTCCAGTGTTGAGATCAGATGTGTTTCCTGTTCAACGGATATTGGAGATGACAGCAGCACGATGTTGTGTTTTTTTTTCTAAACAGCTTTGAACGTTATCAGATGTTTATTTTACAGAGTATCTGAACGTCTTAAAGACGATGTGTCAGTTTCCAGGCAGGAAGTGTAATGACATTTTCAATTAGTTTCATTCATAGTTTTTTCTGAAGCTTAACTTTTTGCTGTTTGTATTTCTGAAGCTCTGTGTGTGTATGTGTGTGTGTGTGATCGAGACAGGTTGAAGGAGTGTGTGTTTGTGTTTTTGCAAAGCTTGTAGTGAGTTAACAACAAATGTACATTTGAACAAAAAGAAAATCATATTCACAAACGAGGCAGGAAGTGCTGTCAGTCTGATGTGGTGAGTAACACCGTGTCCACACATTCAACTGTCTGATGGAGCCGATCGGCTGCTGGTGTGTCGATCCATCCATCTACTACAGGCGTCCTCAGGGCTCGGGTTTCACTCACACACTCACGTGTTCATCAACGTGTCCCTGACGTGTATTTTCCTCAATCAAACTTGGTCTGTCGTGATTTCTGTGGGAAACGTTACAACACTGACCACTGGTTAGTGATCTCTGCCCTTACACTTACAACACCCACCGGCCTGTGGGGCAGAGCTGGACCAAGCAGGGACAGTGGGTGTTGGGGGGTTAACATCCACCTTTAATCTGATAATCTGTCACTCTACTGCATCAATAATCCTGTCAAAAACCCCACAATGCATTTCAGCTTCTTCACGCCCACTCCATGGATCTACATACTGTCCTACCAGTGGATTGTTTTTTCTTTACATCAACCTTGGTAAAAATGACTTTTTCACATTTAGCTCAATGGTCTGAAGTGGGTTGTTCCTACATTATTAGGTCATAATGAAATGTCGTATCGGCTGCAGTCGGATTTTAAGAATAACTCCTCATTATCTTCTCTGTCTCTCTCTTCTTCTTCTTCTTCTTCTTCTTCTCTATGTCTCTCTCTGTCTCTCTCTTCTTCTTCTCTGTCTTTCTCTGTCTCTCTGTCGCCCTTCAGATCACCAGAAGCTGGAGCGAGAGGCTCGGATCTGCCGCCTGTTGAAACACCCCAACATCGGTGAGGACGTCTCCTCCAGCCCCAGTTTCACACACACACACACACACACACACACACACACACACACTGTTAAATTTTGACTTTGCGTTCCCACTGCTTTTTTTTCTTTCTGTAAAGTTCAGTCAGTTTGTTGTTATATTAAAATGTAACCTGATTATCATGGAAACGCAGCCGTAGCAACAGACGATGGTACAATATACAGATTTGATTTAATATGCATCTGTTTCTCTTGATGAAGCAGAGCCTTTTATTTATTTATTTATTTATTTTGCACTAGATATACTCTCACCATGCTCAGTTATTATGACTCCCTGTGGTTTCTACCCCACGCTCGCTCTCACTCCCTCTTTATCTCTCCTTTTGTTGTGTTTTTTTATCCTCCTAGTTAAAATGCAGCAGCGTTATTCAGAAATGGTTGGAGACGAGGATGGGTGCATTTTAAAACCACCACCTAGTGGTTGATGCTGATCGGTGGAACTGATGATAACACTTTAATATCAAAACAATGAGATGATAATAGCTCATGTCTCAATCTGTTTGTGTGTCTCTTCCAGTTCGCCTTCATGACAGTATATCAGAGGAGGGCTTCCACTACCTCCTGTTTGACTTGTAAGTCCCCCTTTCCTTTCCTTTCCTCTCCTCTCCTCTCCTCTCCTCTCCTCTCCTCTCCTCTCCTCTCCTCTCCTCTCCTCTCTCTCACCTACACCTCCATTCCCCACCCTTCCCTTCATATATAGTTACATAACTCTCTCCTATATTTGCATCCCCCCCCTCCCATCACCACCACCATTCCCCCACCCCTCACAACCACCACCACCCACGCCCTCCACATCTATCTCTCGGCAATTCCCTCTAGTTTCCATGGTAACGATGTGGTGGGAAGGGGGAGGAAGAGGAGGAGAGGGAAATGGAGTGTGTGTGGGGGGGGGGGGGGGTGCTAAAGGAAACAAGAAATGAGGAAGGGATCCTTGCTTTGTAGCTTTGTAGCTTTAACCCCACCCTCACTCTGACCCCCACCCCCGCCTTCTCCTCCTCCCTCTTATACAAACATCCCAGTTTTAATAAATGTGTGTGTGTGTGTGTGTGCAGGGTGACCGGAGGTGAACTCTTCGAGGACATCGTAGCCAGAGAGTATTACAGCGAGGCCGATGCCAGGTAGGAGCGCAGCCTTCACCCCTCCTCGTCCTTATATGGTCTGTGTCTCCTGTTGTCCTCCTCCTCCTCTCTGTCTCTGTCTTTGTTGTTTTTTCTTCTTCCTCTTTCTCTTCTTCTTTGCCTCTCTTTTCAGCTCTCTGCTCTTCTTACTTCTCCCCTTTTTCGCTCTCCTTTCTTTTTTCCTCTTCTGTTTCTGTTGCTCTATCTCCTCTCTCCTAACACCTTCAACCTCCTCTTTCCATCAACACACCACATCAGTCACAGCTCCTCCTCCTCCTCCTCCTCCTCCTCCTCTTCATGTCAGTGCCACACTACTTCACCTCTCACACTGGCACGGGAGTTACCTTCATGTCCGATTCAAGGTTTGGCCAATAAAAAACAAAATCAGCTGTTCAGGTTTAAGACAATAAAAAAAAGTTTAACCTTTAGTAAGTCGCTGACGTCGCGCAGCATGAAATCAGAGTCACGTGGAGCGTCGCTGTCGACTCTGGTCGAAAGTGCAGATTTCAAACTTTCTGTCACTTTCAGTTTCATCCTCATAGAGCAAGTGTGACAAGTGCATGCATGCATTTTTTGTCACATGTGATGACACAGCAGGTCAAAATAAAAAAACAATGAAGTGAAATGAAGAAATAAAACAAAATGAAATGATCAAGTAAAATAAAATAACAATGCATTCAAATAAATAAATGATAATAAAATAACCATTCGACCACTAAGAGCTCAGTAAAACAGACATCATGTGGTCGTATGGTGAGTCCAGGGTCAGAGTGTAAACGGTCATGTGACTTCTGACGTGCTAAACAAACAGTGTTAAATCTGCACAGTCAGTATGATGTAGCACTGGCCCCAGTAAATGATGTAAACTGCATCACATCACATCATCAGTGCAGAGTTTGCAACAGTATCAACAAACTATTGGTCAAACCTCAGGTGTGTGTCACTGAAATTAGCAGTTAGCTCAGTTAGCTCAGGTGGAGCAGGTGGAACAGGTGGAGCAGCCCTTATCCTCACACTACCTCCTTCATTTACCCCATAAACAGATCTTTCTTTCTTTCTTTCTTTCTTTCTTTCTTTCTTTCTTTCTTTCTTTCTTTCTTTCTTTCTTTCACTTTAATTTTTTTCACCTCCTCCCCCCTCCCCATCACCACCCCCTCCTCCTCCTATGTTATTTTACATCTCACTCCCACCTCTCGTGCTGACTCATCGACACACACGCACACACACACACACACACACACAAACATGCAGTTCTCTTTGGCGGAAAAGGAAATGGATGTTTGAGGGGGAGGGACAGACAATAGACTGAGAGACAGAGAGAGAGCGAGAGAGGGTGAAAGAGAGGGTGAGAGAGAGAGACACTTGAAAAAAAAACAAAGACCCAACATGTCAGTTGTGATGTGGGCGTTCGTCCATTCAGCTGCAACATTAACACTGGAGCTGAATAGCTGCTTTTGTGGAGACTCACAGTCAACATGTGTCTTTGGCCCTGGTCTCTGTTCTGAAGCTGCTTGACTTGTCAACAGCAGGTAATTTGAGAAAAGTGTGTTTGTTTTGTCCAACTGGCTTTAAAAGCTTTTATTATTTTAGCTTCCTGATCTGATTTTAATCTCTCTAGACTCCTGCTGTCCTCAACATTCAACATCTTGTTGATACCTTCAGCTAGAAACTGATCCTAGACCAGGTTTGTGAAGGTGAGCAGCACTTTGCTAGAACCAGGTTGGATCCCGTTGGCTGGAAACGCCCTTCAGAGGTTTTAGTCCATACTGACATGATACATAGCGTCATATAGGCCATAGCTCTACTGGACTGAGATCTGGTGATGGTGCGGAGGCCGTTTGAGTCCAGTGAGCTCATTGTCATGTACAAGAAACCAGTTTGAGATGATTGTAGCTTTGGGACTCGCTGCTGGAAGTAGATATTAGAAGGGAGGCTCAATGGGCCTAAAATGTGTGGAGAAATAACACCACCCCCCCACCCCTTCCTGACACCGTTACACCAGCACCACCTGCCTGAACCCTTGATACAAGGCATTTCTTCTAGAGATGCACTGATTGTGAAAGTCTGGGCCGATCCTGATGCCGATGACGTTTAAAATAACAGTTTGGTGGAGGGCTGATGTCTTTTCTCTGCTTTTATTCCTCTAGTGTGTAAAGGAAACCACTTGACTCCCACACAAATGACTTTTTTTGCTCGCTTGAGTTTTAACAAATCAAACGTGCACGAACCATCTTGTGTCTCAGAAGAGTCACACACAAGTGTGAAAACATGCCACTTTTCAGATAAACATCAGCCACTGCCATCGGTGAATGTCATCAGTGTTTTCCGATGGCTGAAGGCAGTCAACATCGGCCACTGCTGATGTTTTTCAGCTGGTGCGTTGGTGCATCGCTGATATCTTCTCTTTTCAGACCATCCTCTATAAACCTGGAGATGGTGTTGCCTGAAAATCCCAGTGGATCAGCAGTTTCTGAAACACTGCTCAGCTGACGTTTAGCTTTAACTTCAGCAGATTGTCTCAGACACATAATATAACAAACTGATGCTGCCATGTGATTGACCTATTGGATATCTGTATCAACAAGCCGCAGCTGAGCAGGTGTAACGTCACCGTTCAGTGTGTATAATCCATCAAGAGCCTCATACTCAGTTTAACAACTGAGCCACTGTTTAGCTTCAGGTTTCTACTGTTTTCAAGTAGTGTAAACATATATCAGTGCTTCAGTGCAGAACAAACCTGTCTGATCAGCTCATAGATTGGAATGGATTATATCTTATTATTGATCCAGTGTTAAGTAAATATTGAGGGAAGTGTTGGTGTGACACTGCTGCTTGGCCTGGCAGCAGCACCAACGGGCCCTGGCTGTCACTCGCCCTGAAAAGGTCACATCTCACAGCGCTGTGTGTGTGATCCGTTCTCTTTTAATACAAACGCTGCACATCCTGGCTTCTAGAAAACGTGACAAAATCAACGTGAAAAGTAAAAGTACATTCTCTGTTTTAAAAAGTATTCGCAGGGAGCAACTTGCAGCACAAATGCCTCATTGTTATGTAAAGTGCATCCTCTGCTGTCTGCTCCCTTGCTGGGGTTCACGTGGCCTTTTTAAAACGCTTGAATTTGAGTTTGTGTAAATGCCAGTTGTGCTCAAATAATTTTTGCATCTATCATAAACAGTATAAATCAATGCAGGCTGCAATGAGACCCTCCTCGAACAAAGCCTCAGCTTAATGCAGCTCTTTAACGTTGAGGTTTGAGTGATGTTTATATATATAAATATATAATCTGCATTTAATGTCAAAATGTGTGTTTACACCATAGGAGTCAGTCAGACAGACGACGTGTGTTATACTGAAAACTGACTTCCTGTCACTTCATTCAAAACTTATGCTGTTTAGGAAATAAACAGGCAGCTCTGCATCCTACAGCACAACAGAGGTAAATGCATTCACACACACAAACACAGAGTGTGTGTATATATGTGTGTGTGTGATACAGAGTCAACAACCCACTGCAGCTCTGCTGTGCAGTTTAGTTGTGAACACTTCACACTAATGTAAATCATCTTTAAGTGTATTAAAGTAGCATTTTATTCATTTTATTTATGAATATTAAAGAGTCGAGGAGTTTTGTTTTTCTTCCCTGCAACTTAAAAGCTGCAAGAGATGTTTTAAAGCCTTTTACACTGGTGGAAAAACCTCCAGCTGTGTGTGGATTAGTCACTTACATCATTAGTGACGGTTCCTGTCGTTGCTCACAGTAAATTTCCTAATTATTGAGCCACAGGTTAAGTCTTTTAGTTTGTTCATGGTGTGGATGATGTTTGCCTGTTTGCCCCGGTGCATTCAGCAGCACAGTTGTTTTCTTTACATCTGATGCTGAGGAGCTTGTGTTTGTGTTTGTCAGGTAAGAAACGCTGAAGTGATGCAAAAATGTAAAAGCGTGAATCCACTGTGCAGTTGTTCAGCCGGAGCAGGAAGGTGAAGGAGGAGGAAGGTTACAGGACCCGTCTACTTCATAACTGCTGCAGCTTCAGTCTGTCAAACCAAAAACAAACTGCTGCAGTAGTTTGTCTGGTTGTTTGGGACCAGACTGAGAACACCTCCTCCAAAGGGTCTCGACTGTTCGAGTCCACACCTGGTGACTGTTCTCACACCTGCACAAAGGATTTTCTTCTGTAAATGAACCAGGGTTCAGTTGAAAGTACAGGATTGAAAACACCTGAAGACTTTGTCTCAGCAATGAGGTCAGAGTGAGGTTAGTGTAGAGTTTAGATAAGGATCAGGGTTTGACATTTAGTAGGGATGGTTGTGAGTGTGTGTGTGCGTGGGTGTGTGTGTAGGCCGCCATGCACCTTGTGGATGCTGAGGTACTAATAACCGTCATTCTGAACCCCCTAGTGATTGCTGCCCCTTTCCCACCTATCTTGTAACCCTTGGAGTATGACACGCACACGCACGCACACACACATGCACACTCCTGTCTGAATGTCAGTCATCCAGGCCAGCCCCCCCACCCTCCTCCACCCTGACTCCCTTGGAGACCAGCAAGAAGTGGGACTTTAATTAGCCACAATAATTAGTCTCTCTCACACACACACACACACACACACACACACAGACACACTCTCATGCACTCACACAGACCCCAAACTGCGCTGCATCCCCACCTCGTCGCCCCCGGTGTCAGACTGTATCAGTCTCTCTGCAGCAGCGTTTGAGCAGCTGAAGGCTGTTAGAAGTAAAACCTGGAAGTGATTTAGCACCTGAAGCTGAATCCACTCGGGCGCAGGAGCAGAAACAAACTCCCAGAAGCGCAGCACTGTTGAATTATGAAGTTGTTTAGTATAAACACATCTTTACACATCAGTCTGCCAACCTGTGACAGAACCACCTGAGGCTTTACCTCCTAGACACCTGATGCCTGATGTCTGGTGCTAAAGCTGCTGTAGATCCCATCAGACACCGTCACTGACACAACAATGGATCCAGGTATCATATGTGATCAGGGGTGTAAATCACAAGTTTCATCACGATACCATATCATATCGATTCAGTGGACAACGATTCGATGTTTCTCGATATCACAAAGTCTGTAGATCAGTGATCGACATGAGATGACATCATCTGGTTTAACACAGTTTCATTCATATCAAACTAAATATCTTTGACATTTTAATTTCTGAGCTCAACCAGACTTTTAAATGATAAAACAATGCCTTTGTTTTCTTTGTTCACTTTAAAATACCAAATTCAGATTTACTGAGCTTTGCTATTTTTAGGTTCTGTAAAAGGAAAGTGAGACACTGACTTCCTGTTTGTTTAGTTTGAACCTTTCTCTGATTCAGGGTCTCAGATATTGTGAGTGAAATATGAAACTGCACTCAAAGTTGTGTTGCTCACATTTTCTGGCATTTTGATTGAACTTGTGTGTGCTCAGGTGGAGCGAGATTTGAGAAAGGCAGGGGAATTTCAAAATAAAGGCGCGTCAAACAAATGCCAATACGTATCAAAGTCGATGTAGATTGATCGATTGGCTCCAGACGGCATTGATGTAAACATAACATCTAGATGAACCTGCTAACTTTTCACAAACACTGTAAACACACCTGTCGCCTGCCCACCACAGTGCGATGCTACACTAAGACCAGGGATAAAAAAAAAAAAGGGAACCGCAACCTTGAAATACGTTTCAAAAATTAGAAATCGAAAGCATGTGCAGACATGAGAGGCAGAGACGGTCCCTCTCTTAACACAGACTCACTCTGTGTTTGATTTTTCCTCCCAGTGTCACTTTACGCTCCTGCAGGGAACAGTGGGACATTGTGGCTCAAAGTGCTGAGCAAGTCACATTTCTTGGCCGGCATGGCGACGACAAGGAGGAGGAGGACTGCACTTATTTCACCCCGTCTTTGTCCACACCGGGAGTTCGTAAACAGACGAGTCCTTTAAGAATGACATAATGGGTTTGGTTTGGGCAGGGAAGCTCTCCTGTGTCTAAATCCCACTCACCAGGGGTCACTGTCAGGCCAGGGCAGGTCAGGCCATGCTTCCATGTGTGTTTAACATAAGAGTGGACCAGGTGGTGTGTGTGTGTGTGTGTGTAATGGGACGTGGTGAAGAAATGAAGCAGGGAGGTGTGTTATTCATTATGAAGCTGCAGACTTGACCTTCGTGGAAGAACAGAGCACAAAACAGGGAGTGGACGATGATATCACATATGATATCTGCTGACAAGTATGTGACCCAGACAGAGGTCATGTCCGTCCTCACACCCATCTGTGCTTCCCTGCAGTCAGACTGACTCAATCATTAATACACGTTCACAGTTGTGTGTGAGGTGTAGATGTGCACTATGAAAATGTTTTTGACTGAACTGGTGAGTAGGTTGTGGTGAGAAGCTGTGAAAGGATCCATCTTGGTCTTTAAGGAGGCCCCGTTGTCGACCGGTGCAGATGAGGAATCAGTGATGTTGTTTTGGTGCCTTCTTCCAAGTTCCTGTACACGATGCTGTTTTTTAGCCATTTTTGTGTCATTAAATTTGTCACAGCCACAGTTTGTGGCGACTTCTACCTCTACAGTCACAAAGTGTGGTTGTTATCAGCCGACCAGTGGTTTGCTTTTCCGTCTTGTTACCAGCTCGTAACTGGATGTGACGTCATTCCCTGCTCTGATTTCAAACTTCCCATAGACGCCATATTTCCCAGGCAACTGTTGCGTTCAGTCGGTGGAATAAAACTGACTCTTTCTTTAGGATTGAAGCAGATCCTGAAATCAAGAGCTATAGCTGCTGAAGCTGTCGGAAGAGTAAGTGGTACAAGATAAAGCAGCATAAGTTTAACGTCAGGAGATCACACACAGAACACCAATGTACTTTAGATGCTGAGGAGTGGCACTGTGTGTGTGATGTGTGTGAGTGTGTGTGTGAGAGAGAGAGAGCTAGCATGTACATGTATCTCTCTCCATCCTCCCACTCACTAGACACTGTGTGGGTGTGGATCCTGCAGGCTGCCTGTCTCCTTGCGCCTGTTATTAGTCACATATTCTGCACATTACACGTTCTCGTTGCACCAAGCCTACATACACACCTATTAAAATGCACACACACACACACACACACAATAGTGAGGTAGGTGTGTGTACCTCTTTATAGCACACACACACACACATATGCACACACACGCTGGTGTGTTTTCCTTTTTAGTGATGGAAAAATAGCCTGGCAGCAGCCCACCAGTTTTCTATGATTCAGTCTCATCCTATACATAAGTGTTCCATCTCTTTCATGTATTCTTATCTCTCTCTGCTCTTCAAAGCCGTCCTCTCTTCTCTTCCACGATCTGTCACTTTTTTGTGTCTCCTCTCCTCTCCTCTCCTCTCCTCTCCTCTCCTCTCCTCTCCTCTCCTCTCAGTGTTGTTGTGATTTTTGTCAGGCAGACTCTTGTCTCTCTCATCATGTTTGAAAAAGCAAATCGAAACATTTTTGTCTCCTCCACCCGCATTCATCCCTCCCATCCCTCCCCCTTTTTCCAACATCTCTTATCGTCATCAATCTCCCTCTCTTCCTCCTCCTCCTCCTCCTTTCTCTTCCTTCCTCCTCCTCCTTCGTTCCTCTGACACCTCTGTCACTTGGCCTCCTCTAACTCTAACCTGTAATTTCCTCGTGTTTAATTTTGTCTTATTCATTTCACATTCGTCCCTGCTGCTCGTCATTCTGTTCACCTTCCTCCCCTTCATCTCTCCACCTTCATCCCTCCTCCTCCTCTCCCTCCACCTCCACCTTCACCTCCACCGTCCCTCCTCCTCTCTCTGTTTTGTCTTCACAGTCACTGTATCCATCAGATTCTAGAAAGTGTCCATCACATTCACCAACATGACATAGTGCACAGGGACCTGAAGGTTAGTATGTGTAGAGCAGCATCTGCATCCCTCACCCCCGCCCCCCCCCCCTCACCTCCCCTTCTCCCCAGGACCTTTGCCTGCTTCCTTTCCTTCCTCCGACCCTTCCTTCCCTCCCTCCTTCCTCCTCCGTCTCGTCTGTTCGTGTCGTTCCTGTCTGACGTCCGCCTGTCCGACGTGTCTCTTGGGATGCTCTCATGTTTCCTATTTGCTTTTTTTTAATTGTATTTTATTCTGGTTTTTAATTGGAGGATGCCTGCCCTTGCCTCACCCCTCCCTCCCTCCCTCCCTCCCCCTTCCTCCCTTCCTCCCACTCCTCCTCTTTTCAGTCATCTTACAAACAACTACATGACAAAAGCTCCTGTTGCACTGACTGACAACCTGATCAATCAAAGAATGAGCCTTGTAAACACACACACACACACACACACACACACACACACACACACCATCAGTGAGAGCACACAACCTTCTTCAGGTGTAATAAATATCCAGTGATTGCTCATGCGCTCACACAACCATCAATTTCTCCCACCAGACTAATTATAATAAAAACACACAGTTATATTTACTGTGTTCTTCATTGATTCCCCCTCCCTCCTCCTCTTCCTCCGCCTCCTCCTTTTCTTCGTCGTCTTTCACTCTCTCTGGCTTTGAATCGTTTATTTTATTGTATCGATTGCTGTGTTTTCAAGTGCGTCTTTATATCTCCAGCTCAAAAAGAAAAACACACACACACAACAAAAGACCCGTGATGCATTTAAAACTATGGAGGCTTGTTATGGTTTAAGATATTCCTCTTCATATCTACTTGGCTGGTGGTTCATGTGTGAAGACACTTTTATCTTCAGCTCTGAATCATCAATACTCAAACCAGCATTGTCATAATAAGGCAGGTGTCAATCTAAGGTGTAGAAAGTCAAATTGAAAATACAGTATGTAAGTACTGATAGTGATCAGTAGTAGTATCAGAAGGAGCTGGTGCTGTTGTGGACACACACACACACACACACACATAGATTTTCTTAACGTCTGATCTCCTGATCAAAGGTCAAGGTCACTGGGACACGTCTTTGGCAGCAGCTCAAGACGTTTTACACACTTTATTATGACAGAAAATCTTTTAACGAAGCCTCGAATATCTGCAGTCTGCAACTTGACTGGTCGGTGGAGGCGTGGAGCCATGAGGCTGTAATCCTAGCTCATATGGAGTCGTGCTTTGGCAGCAGTTCTTATCTATTTATAAAGATCTTTTCATTCAAAGATTTAGAAAATGTAAAAGTTGGAAATTCAGAATTTCTGAAGTTTGAAGTTGTGGATTTATGAGAAAGAAATCTGGATATTTACTTTGAAATTTGCACAAAAAACATTTTTTTTATAACGGAAGGAAACACGTCTCTAAACTTCACTTTATAAAGCTGGACAGACGTTTGTTTTTCCAGTGTCGACACAAGTGATTAAAAAACAACAACAAAAGCATGTGACATGAGAAAACCAGACCAACAGCACAGCTTATAATGGTTTACACACTGTGAATACACAAAGTTTAATTCATGTAAAGTTCACAGATTTGTGTTTGAGCAGATTTCAGATTTACTTTAAACGCTGCTGTAAACACACAGGGCGACAAGGATGGGTCTTAAAATACAGCAGATATTGGGTGTGATATCCACAGCAGGACCAAACCTGAGCCGCTAACTAACACAGGAACGTTTGGGATGAGCTCCCTCATTCGAACAACGCACACACACACACACACACACACATGCACAGGATTCTCACCCTGCGGGTTACAGAGCTCAACAGCTGACAAAGTGGGGGAGGATGGACACACACACACACACAAAATGAACTGCATGCATACCAACACACTGGAACACATTTATGTATGAATGAGGGTGCAAGAGAACACACACACACACACACACACACACACACACACACACATATGAAAAGATGGAAGTGGTTTTAGCCTCAGCTGCACATTTGCAGACACATGCAGCCACGCGCTGGTGTTGGCTCCCAGTGATCACTCAACACACACAGCTCTTAGTATTTGGGCCGTAGATGTGACCTGCCCAGTATTTATTCATTGGGAGACCTTTAGAAACAAGACACAGGATTCAAATTTATAGCTCTGAACTTTAAAGCCATGCCAGTCCATCTTTCTCTCCCTCTCTCTTTCTGTTTCTCTCTCTCCCTCTCTCTCTCTCTCTCTCTCTCTCTCTCTGCCTTGTGTCTCTCGTGTTATAATATTTTGCAGACTGGCCGGACTCCTGCCTTATTGTGGCCTGTGGAGTGTCTGATAGTGTTGATCGTCAGGTTATTAGTTTTTAATGAATCTTGTAATGAAGCCTTTGTCACATCACGTCGTGGCTGTTGAGCTGCTGTTGGGCGAAACAAGATGTAAAGTTCATCTTCTGCAGAGTTTTGATCCTCCGGAGATTAAACACCTGAGTGGAAACACAAGCAGCTGGTTCAGTTTCATTACTGGCAAACTGGCATTTGGGCTGGTAAAATGCTTCTTACGTTTCCATATGTACAGACGTACATGTCTGTGAAAGTGAAGCATCAGGTGACAGTTAAAAACACCAGACTGCTCCAGACACAAGGACGGAGGAGGGTTTTTCTATTAGACGCGAGTGAAGTCCAGATGAATACGTAAATAATGCAGCCGTCGAGGCAAGCAATGATCCAGTTCGGGTGCGGTTGCCGTGGCAACTCGTGAACTCTGGCACCCGGTGTAAAGGTAAAAAACCAAACAGGAAAAAAAAAAAAAAAATCCCACAAAAACGTCAAGCCGTGCGCTCGAGGTCGAAGCTTCGCTCGGAGCTGTGGTTATGATTTTTTAATGGGACCATAACATGTCCCACCAGCCCTTCAAAATAAAATACAAAGGCCAACCCCCCCCCCCCCAAAATGTTTTATTTTTGTTTGTTTGTTTGTTTGTTTTACAAAAAAAAACAAATAAGAGTTTGATTTCAGACAGTTGACTTGTGGGACGTGTTGCTCTGCCACAGAGCTGTGAAAAATCAATGCCGTCACAGTCGTGGCTTCACATACACCCTTATTTTATTCTGTGTGTGTGTTTGCATCTCTTGACACACACACCTACACACACACACACACAAAGGGATGCTCCTTTTATCGGTCCTCCTCCTCCTCCTCCTCCTCCTCAACAACAACACAGAGGTCGGCAGGCGGCTGCTCTCTCATCTGTAGCTGATCGATCAGACTAATGACCTGCCAGTTAACAGCTGCCCAGCTGTTTCTCTTTTTTTTTGTGACAAATCAATTCATGACTGAATGTCTGAACCTGGAAATAAATATGATACATTAATATATGTATATTCCAAATAATTACATTTTAATGGGACAAGTCATGATGTGAGTTTTTTTTTTCTTGAGCCAGTTTTAATTCAAAAATTGAGCTTAGAAAGAAAAATCAATGTCATGTTTTACAAGACGCAGCTGACTAACTCTACACAGTGACACAGAGAAGAAGCTGAAGCTTTGTTTCCAGAAGTGTCGGTGAATAAAAAGAGAGATCGAGGATCTTTTTCCATTCAGATGCAAAACATTCAAGTTTGGCCTCATTGAAAACTCGTAGTGTGAAGTTCATCAGGTTTCCACTGCGTTGAAATGACACCTCCTCCTCCTCCTCTGACATGTGTGATCAGTGTCAGGAAATATACAAAAATGTAAAGCACAACGGCACGATTGGGCCCAGAAAAGTCTGAAAGTCTCATCACCAGCAGCAGGTTGTCACGAACAAACAAACAAACAAACAAACAAACCAACAAACAAACAAACCAACAAACAAACCTCAGTCTGAACGTTGATACATTTGGAGCGAGTCAGTGCACAGGAAGCAGAAATGCACGGTCGAGCTTTTATCATCACACAACGCAACATCATCAACAGGACACGTATGTGTGTGTGTGTGTGTGTGTGTGTGTGTCTGAGAGTAGCTTAGAACCTCCCATAGCTGAACACAATGCACATGGACCTACACACACACACACACCACACACACACATGTACACGCTGTCTGTGTCATCACACACTGTATATATGATGTTCCCTGCTCACAGGTGTCACCTACCTGACTCTGTATACACCCCCCACCCCCCAGCCCCCACCGCCCCCCCACCCCCTCCCTGGGTTTCCCTCACACCATTTTTTTATTTTTAGTGTCGGGACACGAACCGACATCAGAGAGACGGCTCTCGTCAGCAGGCACATCTTTTAAATGTTATTAATTGCACAGTGACTCACTCCTTCCCCTTATACCTCCTTCATCAACGCCCTCCGTGACCCCCACCCCCCCACCGCCCCTTCCCTCATCACCAGAAGCCTGCTGGCTAAAACACAGAGGAAGCTGGTGTGTGTCGGATCTCGACTGAGGAGTCGATGTTCATTGGTTAGCTCCAGAGTAAATCTACTCAAAGGAATCTTCTGTTGCAGAGCACCCACACCCCCCCCCAGGGACAGCTGGACCCCCCCTTTCCAAAAACACAACACTGATAGAGGTTGAAGATGACACTTATAGATTTCACAGTTCACCTTTTAACCCTGAAGAGCTGGAAGCTGTCTGATTGGCTCCGTCATTAAAGCTGAAGCAGGTCAGAGGTCAAAGTGTGAACGCTTGGCAACAGACGAGCCCTTTGGACCTCTGTCCCACACCTCATAGCCCCCACACTTCCACCTTCCTTCCCCGCTCCTCCCCTCCCCTCCCCCCCTCCCCACACCCTGTGGCCTGTGCACGGGATTGTAGCGCTGCTCAGACTAACATGCGCCCCCCCTCGCCCCCCTCCCCCCTTGGTGTTTGCATGCAGTCATTGCATCCAGCAGATCCTGGAGGCGGTGCTTCACTGCCATCAAATGGGCGTGGTGCACCGGGACCTGAAGGTGAGTGATGGGCGATGCTTATAACGTTTGTGTAAATCTGGGGACGCACTACACGATTGTCACAGTCGTTGGTGATTTTACAGTAGCTGCACGCTAACTGACTGGCTTCATCGGATTTTTTAATCGGAACTTGCGACTCGCTTTATCAACCTCCTGCCAACAACATACAGCAGCTAACCACCTGCTAACTTCCTGTGAGCTAAGACTAAACACACATGAGCTGTGTCCCAATTCAGTGGCTGGATCCTTTGGAGGATGCAGCTTGCGCGGTCTAGGCAACGGTTTCAGGGGCAATGGCTGCGTTGAGTCTAGCCTTCAGAGCATTTCCTGATTGAGACCGAACATTAAACATTTGAATATGCTCCTGTGCTCCTCGCCTTGAGCTAAGAGGCCAGCAGAGCCCTGCTCAATAGGTGACCACACCTACCATGGCTACATGCACGGAGCTGACTCAACGTTCTTGGGATCCAGGAGGTCATCAAGGATAGGTCCAGTGCGTCCTCCTAGAACAGGCAAGAGAAGGCCGGATTTGGAGGAGCCGTGGAGTTAGGACAGGCCTCGTTATCGTGATGCTGTGATGTAATCGGCCTTCAAATGCGTCCTCCGAAAGATATAGCCCCCGAATTGAGACGCAGCTATGGACGACATATGGCTCGATGCTGCTGTTGTTTGCACAGCTATCTGCTGTGAGACATCCTGGAGATCAAGTTGTGGAGGAGTTGACATCGCCTCCTGACGCTATTTCCTTTGTCCCACCTCCTCTTTTTTCATTGGCTGTTGGCGACGTGTTTGCAGTTGGACTGGTAACCAGCAGCTACACACACGATAGCGTCCAGAGTCGGCTCAAAAACATGTTTGAATTGCTGCCAGCGTCCATTCGCCCCATAACACTCGACTTGATTTCTGTCATGCTGACTGTATCCAACCAGCTCTGATTGGTGCAGACGAAGCCCCAACTATGAATTGTGGGTAAAATCGTGCAAAGAAAAAAATTGTGTAGTGTGTCCCCAGCTTGAGGTGGGTGGGGGTATCTGTGGGTGTGTAAACTGTGTAGTCTGTGTTACAGTGTGTGTCTGATAAGTCAGTGATGATGATGAGAAACTGTGGATGTTACGTCCTTTCACACAAACGCTGCCTGTGCAGTTAGAAACACACTTAGAGGCTCCTCCTCCCACTCGCAGCTATAACCGTCCTCGCAGCTTTGTGGCCGTCACAATGAGATTGTCAAACACCACCACCACCTCCGACCGACCGAGCGACCTTCCTCCAGCTCAGCTCTGCCACACTCAGCCTCTAGCTCTGTGCGCTCGCCCTGTGTCCCTGTTGTGTAAACACCTCTGCTGCTCCTTCGCCTCGTGCCTCTTTGTTGGAACAGGATCCGGTCTGGTCGATGATGGATCCGTGTAAAAAAAAAAATAAAATAAAATGACCCGGGGGAAAGTTAACGTGACCTCTGCTTCATTAACTTGTCAGTGAGAGACTATTAAACAAGACTATTGATTATCAGACACCTCCCTGTGTACTTTAATTGCCGCCATAGATCAGTAGATGACCCCTGGTTGCTCCGAACATCACAGCCCTTCCTCTGTAAACGGCCACCAATTAACTCGCCGTGTCACCACATTTGTTTGTACTGGCCTGACTTGGCTGGGAGCACAGTCTTTTTTAGGCCTGGAAACTGAGAGCCACTTACTAATCCTGCACCGGTTTTTCTTTGAACTGTCTTTTGTAGACGTCCATACGTGTGTCACATGGTTCGTACGAGCGACGTTTGGTTTTCAAGGATTTTTTTTATGCCGAGACTGAAACGCAGCCTTAATATTAATGTGAACGCTGCAAACTAACGACTGATCTGCAAGTTTTTAAATATAGCTCGATGCTTATCAAACCACAGATCCGAGCAGCATGTGAATCGGCGTCGACACTGATAGAAATCAAACTGTTTCCTCTCCATGTTGCTGTCTTGTGTTGTGTGTGTTGTTTCTGTGTGTGTGTGTGCATGCATGCGTGTACGTTGCATCCTCTAATGATGCACTTCTTCCTCTTCAATGCAAATGTCAGTCCAGGCATTCCAGCAAAGGCGCGTTGTGTTTATCAGAACCGTTGTGGCCATTTCTTTATTTAGCCAACGCGACGATCTGGTTTCACACCCAAGTGTCGCGGAGCATTTCATGCAATAGGTCATAGTGTGATGACTGAGGACAGCCTGGGTGACAAGAGCCCTCAAATTAGGAATTGGGTTATAGCAAATGAGATGACAACACAGTGAGCAGGCCAATGTGTGGCAAAGAAAACCACCATATATATGTCATTTCAGCTCCAAAATGGCTCTTTTGTCTTATTAACTTACTTGTAGTCTGATAATTTCTTATTTAAATCCCATGTTTCGCGTGTTTAAACTGTATCTTTATGCTACCAACCTAGATTTTTTGCAGAAAAACTTCAACTTTACTCAGGTATCAGGTTGGGAACAGCATCAGAAAAGTTTCCTCAAGTGTGCCCCCACCCCACACACACAAATTCTCCACACTTCAGCAGTGCTGCTTAAATTGGAGGTCCGGATCCTAAGGAATTAGTGAGGAACGCCGCTGCAGCTCCAGATCCAACGATGTCGGAGCGATAGAAAGGAGAAGAGAGAGAGAAAGCTGGGAATCGTTCCACTTCAAACACCCACTCATGACCTGCTCTAGAATACAGCTCTCTCTGTGCTC
This sequence comes from Caranx ignobilis, assembly GCA_021432705.1. NCBI lineage: Eukaryota > Metazoa > Chordata > Actinopteri > Carangiformes > Carangidae > Caranx > Caranx ignobilis. The sequence goes on along the minus strand of JAFHLA010000010.1, from coordinate 1,659,448 downwards.
CCATCAAATCGCCCCACCCCCCCCGACTCACTCAGGTCCTTAGTGTGTTCAACCGTGTGTGTGTGTTTGAAGTGTGTGTGAGCACTGAGGAGATGGACAAGGACGGAGCAGCTTTTGTCAGGAAAGTGATAGCTGCTGTTATGTCTCAGCTTGCCCCCCCCCCCACAATGCTGCACATTGTGTCTCTGCACCTTTTTTGATGGAAGCACAGGCTTCATCAGAATTTCCACCCACATCCGTTTTTTCACGGATTATCTTACTGCTGCAGTGTTGGCAAGTCCTAACTCTGCCGTTTACAAAAGCGTAAAAGCCTGACCAAGTGGTAGGGAGCTGGGAGGATGTGATGATGACACGAGGTAGGCACAGAGCCTCAGGATTACTGCCTCGCTCTCTCACAGTCTCTCTCTCTCTCTCTCTCTTGCTGTCTTTTTCATTTCCCTCTCTTTTACTTATGGGCTCAAACGCTACACTATCTTTAAATCCACAGTGCTGTGTTGCCTCTAAACAATTGAGCTGAGGGGAGAGAGCAGAGGGAGGATGGTGAGGTGCTGCTGCTGCTGCTGCTGCTGCTGCTGCTGCTGCTGCAATGCAGGGGAGGCAGTGACAGAATTGCAGCCTAAATATAATGTCCTCATTCTTCCCCCACATATGCAGTAAGTTTGCACAGCGGTGCACTTGAGGAAACAGCCACGCTGGCTAATTGGAAGAGAAAGGAGAGTTGTGCAAGTGACATTAAAGGGGCTTACTTTTAATCCCCGAAAGACATGAGGAAAACATTAGACGCCCGTTAGTGATGCACATCAGGCTATTAAAGATTCACATCTGTCAAAGGCCCTGAAACTCCTACTTGTGTCAGTGTGCAGGTAGGTAACCCTGTGGTTTTTGTCCATCATCATCAATATGTTATTTATGAGTTGTTACTCCTACCTCCCACTGCTGTGCTTTAATTTGTCTTTCCGAATTGCCAGCTGCTGTTAACAACAGACGCAACAGTAAAGTGAGATGGAGAGAGAAAGTGAGAGAGAGCAGGGGCCAGTGGGGATAGCAGCCCATTATTAGAGGCCTCCTCTGACAGAGAGTAATGAGGCTGGTTGCATTATCTGGGCCACAGAGATGGAGCCTATAGACCGCGGTGTGCACACACACACACACACCGCACGAGGCCAGGACGAAAAAGCACTGCAGGCCGCCTGGATTTAACACTCTGCTGAAATCTGGACTAACTTTCATTGTTTAGCTTTTATGTGTCTGTGTCAGTTAATGTGAATTAAATCTGTGTCTGTGTGTGTGTGCTGAAAACAGACCTCCAGATGTGCATGTAGAGCTGTCGACAGTCAGTGTGTACATGTTTTTGTTTCCTCATCTTTCATGTAAAAATGTTTATTAACCGTATTTCTCTCCGTCTCCGTCTCCGTCCCCCCCCTGTAGCCAGAGAACCTGCTCCTGGCAAGCAAATGTAAGAACGCCGCAGTCAAGCTGGCCGACTTTGGCCTGGCCATCGAGGTGCAGGGCGATCAGCAGGCCTGGTTTGGTAGGTACAGCACACACACACACACACACACAGAGGAGTCAAACAGTTTTCAAGTAACTTTAGAGGATTCATTTCGACATCGACCTCATTGGTGTCAAGTTGATGTTCAACGTTTGCTCCGTCATGTGGTTGTGGAGGAGGAGCTGCAAAGGTTTATGCACCAATTATAAACAGGTGTCGTGTGATGTTTAGTTAAAGTTACAGAAGTCCTCAAATCTCTCTTCCCTGGAGCTCTCCTCTGATTGGCTGACCAGTTGAGTGATTGAAAATGTTGAAAAACATAGCAGGTTTCACTCAGAGAAAACAAATCTTGCAAGATGGGAGAGGAGTGAGGTTCATGGGGGCGGGGCTTGGCGCTGTAGTGACATCACAAAGTTACAGAAACCCTGACGGCTCGTTTTAAGTCTCATTTTCCAAACACAGACTGTGTGCATTTCTCTGTGGACTGAAGCTTTGATACTTTCACAGTATTAATAAATAACCTAGAGCTGCTTTATAATGAAATCACATATGAACATCTACCTTGAGACTAAATGGGACCTTTAATATAATTTTATTTACCTTCTGTCTCTGATCATAAAGGTTCAGATCACCACAGGGTTTTGTTCTGAACTGGAGCGCAAAAAGCAAAATAACAAAAACAAAACTGTGACTGAAATAACCTCAGATTGAGGCACACGTCCACATCTCACCGGGGTTCTCCACCACAGACCTCTTCACCCGTCAGTGACTTCAGCCTTCGAGCCTCAAATCTGTCTTGAAGATCTCAGTCCACTGTGTGTGTGGATGAATTTGTGTTAGCTTACTGAAGATTATCCTGCTTTCTATACGAACTGATCCAGGGATCGCACCTACACAATCTGTTGCTTTTGAACATGTCAATCAATGTGTGTGTGTGTGTGTGTGTATGTGTGTTTTACTGCAGGATTTGCTGGCACACCGGGGTACCTGTCCCCTGAGGTACTGAGGAAGGAGGCATATGGCAAACCTGTGGACATCTGGGCCTGTGGTGAGTACAGGGACACACACACACACATACACACTTACCAACACACACACACACACTGGATGACATTCCCTATATAATAAGACACACAAGAAGAGATACACAGAGGCATGTTTTCTAACAAATCTTGTTTTTTTGTGTGTGTGTGTCCATATGTGTTTGTGTGTGTGTGTCTCAGGGGTGATCCTCTATATCCTGCTGGTGGGTTACCCTCCTTTCTGGGACGAGGACCAGCACAAGCTGTACCAGCAGATCAAGGCTGGGGCTTACGATGTGAGTCTCCTCCTCCTCTCTCTCCCTCCTCCTCTCTCCTCTCCTCTCCTCTCTCCCTCTCTCCTCTCTCCCTCTCCTCTCTCCCTCTCCCTCTCCCTCTCCTCCCACTGCCCTCGTTCCTTTTTGGCAGCTCTTACATAACTCAGTCACCTCATTCATATTTCAGGGGTGCAGGAGAGGGAGTCTCACCTTAGATCACATTCAACTCGGTGCCAAATGGAGAGAGAGAGAGAGAGAGAGAGAGAGAGAGAGAGAGAGAGAGAGACAGAGACAGAGAGAGGGAGAGAGAGAGAGAGAGGCTGACTCTGGCAGTGATTGTGGGCTCACAGGGCAAAGACCTTGACATTTATACCTAGACACAACAGGACCTGATGGGTTTAGACTCTCTTAACAAATTGCCGGGAGGCCTGTGCGCTTGGAACTGGCCCTGTGATATTGTAAAAAAAACACACACACACACACACACACACTCACTCACAGGGGAGGACACAGTGGATTAAATGTTGAAGGCACACGCACACTGGCATCATCCTTGAGTTCACGTCCGGCCTCTGACGTACGCAGCTTGTTATGCTGTTGTTGCTCTTTTGATCCAAAGCACATGTGCACACGATACAGGTGAGAAAGAAAAGATGCAAGTATGAGGTCTGCAAGATGTGCAAAAAATCACCATGTTGTGATTATATGAGCTGAAACTGAGATTTCATTTGGACTTTCATTTTTTGCCTTTTTGGTTTTCACTTATAAATTTGAATTGCTGATGTGATTGTTGTTGTTGTTGTTGTTGTTGTTGTTGTTGTTGTTGTTGTTGTTTGGTCTTTTGTCAAACAAACATGTCACTTTATATCTTGAGAATATGATTTGTTGGCCAGAGTGTCGCTGATGATGCTGTGACACATTTTACTTTTATCAAAAAAACAAACAGGATTTCACATTTGGCCACGCAGCGATTTCCATTACAGTCGATTGATCGTGTCACTTTAGCTAATAGATATTAAAATGAACACTTTGGAAAAGGTTCTGTGTCGTCAAATACAAAATTCATCATAGCTCATTCAGTATCGCACGTATTGTTGCTGCTGTAACAGGCCCAACCTGATTCATCCTGTTGTTTTCTTTACTTACGAGAAGGAGTTTTTTTTATATTTGTTCCTACATATTGATTTTTTCTACCAATATTACACTTTTATTTCAGATATTCAGTTTGAAAACCTGAAGCCCAGATTCAGTTCTTTGGCAGAAATTTGCTTTTTTGTGCATTTTTCACATATTTCTTGCTCAGCTCATAATAAACATGAAGACCCTGAATGTCCCTGCTCCTGTTGGTGAATGTGACATTATGTTTCTTCTCTCCAGTTCCCCTCCCCTGAGTGGGACACAGTCACCCCCGAGGCCAAAAACCTGATCAACCAGATGCTGACCATCAACCCAGCCAAGAGGATCACTGCTCAGGAGGCCCTCAAGCACCCATGGGTCTGCGTAAGTGTCCCCCTGCTTGAGACAGACGAGCAGACAAGATGTCAAATAAAAGACAGAAAGCTTAACTTCCTGTCGTCCTTTTGTCTTCATCCTCCTCTTTGTCCTTTTCTGCTTTTCTTTCTTTTCGCAGCAACGATCCACAGTGGCGTCTATGATGCACAGACAGGAGACCGTGGAGTGCCTGAAGAAATTCAATGCGAGGAGGAAACTCAAGGTCTGTTTGCAGAGCTCACTCTCTCCCACGTCTTCTTCTTCTTCTGCTTTAACACAAGCTGAAATAAAGACACTATTATACCTTTCCCATCATTTTGGAGTCACAAAGTGGTATTCGCAATCATTTATAATCAGATTAAAAGCACTTAAAGTGTTTATTTAAAGAAGACGGTGTACTCTTTACTCACTCAGACCTTTCCAGTATGATATTCTGTGCAGACACGGCAGCTTAGCCATCGGAGCATGTCACTGTTTCCCCTGCTGTGTTTGGCCAGTTCTGGCTCAGCTCAGCTCGGCTCACATACCAGCACATGGGAAGCTGGAAGCATAAACACAGGTGGCTGCAGCAGGCAAATGTCAGAGCAGTCAGCCAAGACGCCACCAGCATGTGAACCAATCATCTTTGCCCCCCCCCCCCCTTCTTTAAATCAAACAGACGTCGGTAAGGAGGACCATCAGGAGCCTAATACACGAAGCAAATGTGACAGATTGATTAATTTAATATACAAAATGTACAAAATGCATCAGCTTGTACATGCTAAACCTGTTTTAAGTGACTAATAGAAACAGACAGAACATGTTGAGAGAAGGTGCATGTGTCAAAAGTAGAGCAAAGGAGACGACTGGAGCGATATTGAACGTCACAGGCTGATTTATCTGAAAGCGTCTGGATGTGATATTTGTCTTGAGGCAGGCTGAGAGGATGTGACTGTGACGGTGCAGTCAGACTCTGGGGCATTGGCTCTGCACTTACTAAATTTAAACCCACATTCATTAGTTTCATTTCGTTGCAGCTCTTCTGCTCTGTTCATGTATGAATACAGGCTCTGCTGTGTTTGTGTATTATCATCGCCCTCCACAGCTCGCTTCAATACGGCCGTCTATTTGCGACACGGCGCCATTTTTTACGGTCCTATAAAAAGTTATCAGCTCCAGTTTAAAATGATCTCTCCAGAGAGAAAAGTGTCAAGATTAGCTGTGTTAATCAACCCCCCCACCCCCCTGCACACTGAGCCCTGCACACGTTCTGTGCTCCAAGCGAGTTTACAATAAAGTGACTGTCAGTCTGGGTCCAATGTAGATGCTTTTTTATTAAATTAGTGAAGCTACAGGAATGTTTCTTCTCCTGGAGGCACGGTGAAGTGGTTTTATGTCTTGTTTGTTTCCCTGTGTAATTTGAGGAATATATGAACTGACTCACTAAAACACACATGTGATTTTTTTTTTTCATCTGATTTTGTGTTTATTGACTTAATGTTTCACCTGATGTGAGTCAGGATTTGTCCAAGGAAACATTTAAGAGACGCTCTAATCAACGCTGTGGTACAGCAGTTGGTGATATAAAGTGATAAAACGGAGGTTTATTGGATTACAGATATCAATAGTGTTGTGGTATTTTACACTTTTCTGGTGTGTTGTAAGAAGTGCCGGTTGCTTTGTCTCTCTCCTCTATGTCTCTGAGCGCAGTAGAAAGTGATGACTGCTTTTTTGTGACATCACAAAGTTACAGGAAGTCCTCACTGCTCATTTTCAGGCTCAGTTTTCTGAACACAAACTGTTTACATTTCTTCATAGTATTACTATAAAACACTACAACTTTATAATCAGATATGTAAATTCATTTTAGACAATACTGAACAGGTTAAAGAGTTGAAGTTGAATATCTCTTCTTTGTTTGTTTTCTCCTCAGGGGGCCATTCTTACTACCATGCTGGTTTCTCGAAATTTCTCTGGTAAGTGTTGGCTGGACATAATTCATGTACCCCCACCCCACCATGACTGTGAATCGATCATTCATATATGTGACCCCACATCAGTCAGTCTTTAGTTTTACATGTTAAATCTGGTCTTGTCTGCATGCCAATTATATTGATAAGTATAGAAACTTAAGGATTAAAATCTTTGTTAAATATAAACAAATCTGTTGCAGTCTTAAGTTTTGAGGGACATGGCACCATGTTGGAGTACTACTCCCCCTTGAGACACCGGTGATACAAACTGATCAGTGTGATTGGCAGAAGTTCAAGGGTCACTTTAAAGACAAAAACACAGTCAAAGTCCATGCAGTCCAAATGGTGGCATGTGCCTTGTAAACACTGTTAACTATGGAGAATCAACGACACTCCCAGATAAGACTGTATTTTATTGTGAAGGTTACAGAGCATGCTTTCCAAAGCAAAATCACATCTTCATTTCATCTCGGTGCAACTTCAGCGTTTCCCTCATTTTCCTCCAAGTGTTTCTGATTCTGCCTGAGTTAATGAGACTCATATATGTCCATGTTCATAATACAAAACATCGTCCTCATTTAGACAGGACAATAACAAACAAACACACTTTTCAAACATTTCCAAATTAAAAGCATAAAATCAGTTCAGTGAAATGACATTTTAGACACACTGTTTGTTTTTTTAGCTCATTTTCAACACAACCACCTTGTTTCTCAGCTGTTCTCATTATCTGATGACGAGACACCTGAGCTGATTCAAAAAACTGTCTTTGGGGGAAACACTGAATTTAACCAGCAAGCTGTGGGTGTGTTTATGTGTATGTGTGTGTGTGTCTCTGTGTTTGTGTTTATCTCTGTATTAGATGATACTTCCAAAGAGCTAACATTGGTTTTTAAACCTCTGCTGTGACCTGATGGACAGTGGAAACGCAGAGTGACTTTTCTTTAAGTCAGGAGTCGCAGCTGCTTTTTACTCATTTATTATGTGAACAGCAAGATGCAACAAAAGTTTCACTTATTCAGCACTTTGTGGTGAAACTGATCTTATTATTTATATGGATTTATCAACAAGGAGTTGGAAAGAAACTTTTTTTTTAAAGTGCCTTTAATTGACAGGACAGTTGAGATGGGGAGACAGAGAGAGAGGGGGAAATGACATGCTGGGGGAATCGAACTGGGGCCACTGTGGCGAGCCTCTGTATATCGGGCACCCGCTCAACCCAGTGAGCTATACGATGCCCCATCGAAAAGAAACTTGATGCAGGAACTTTAAAGATGAGTCAGGCCTGGATGAAGACACGTTGTGTGATGAAGTATCGAGGGTCGATAGCTGTAGCTGAACGTACGGACTTTCTCTCAATGAGTCACGACCACTGAGTCTGTGTCCGTGTACAGTGTGTGTGCATTTTTACATATATAGATGTATGCCTGTGTCTGAGTGATATTAGTGTGTGTGTGTGTGTGTTTGAGCATGCTGCCTCAGTACACATGACTCACAGCGGCCGCTCTGACACTATAAGCCTCCCACTGGGAAATGGTCTGAACATCCACTAAACAACCGCTCAGCTCTTTAAACTCCCGCGCACACACACACACACACACTGAGCCAGGTGTGTGTGTGTGTGTGTGGATCACTACTCTCCAACTCAGCCTCTGCCCTCCTCTTAGGAAGCTGTTACTCCATTACAAGTGCGAGGTCGTTGGCTGAAAAGTTTAAAAAAACACAAGAAAAGAAAAATCAGCAGCAGCAGCAGCAGCAGCAGCAGCACATGAAAGGCAGCAGTCGTGCTTCACGCAGTGTGTTTCTATATATTCTCATCATATATTATGAGTCATCTGTTATGTAGTGTCTCTGTGTCCTTGTGCCGACTCAGAGGTGGATCGTTCTGCTTCCACATGCTGCTGCTCTGAAGTCGCCCAGGTAACTTCAGGTTTAACTCTGGGTTTGTTCACTCCCTGCACGATGGCGGCTCGCTTGTTACCGGGGTGAATCGCCATGGGGAACAGATGCTGAACTTTTAATTTGCTAACCTTAGAGGTTCAGATCAAAACCAGTCAACAGCCCAAACCTTCTGACCAATCAGATCCCTGGAAAAACACAGAGGCATGATGATCACTCGTGCGGGATCCCGACGAGGACAAAAGATTATGTCAGAAACGATAACAGTCAGTCTGGTTGTTCTGCTGCACACTCTGTAACTCAGAGCTACATGGAGAGTTTATCACTCTAATCAATAAATCGATCAGAGCTGATTTAGCTTCATTTTACCTGACGAACGATTCTCTAATCCAACTGTGATGATGATTTTACTCTTCTTCATCACCACAGCTCAGAAAAACACTGAACCTCTGTTGTTTTTGATTGGAAAAATGATCCAGATGCTGATCAATATTTCCCATGGTTATATATATTAGATCTATAAATCCTAAATGTTTCAGTCAGACATTAACTTCAGCTTCACAGTTTCACTGATTCTTCTTGTATCATATAAAGAAATTAATTGATGGTTCTGAAAACCCAGAGTTAACAGAGCCAGGTGGTTGCCGGCGTCACGCTGTAGCTCCTGCCTCCTGGTACAGGTCTGTGGATGTTAAGTTCAATCTGTAAATAAAGTTTTGAACGGCTGAATTCAGCAGCATGTGGGAGCACGCTTGATTAAAGCGGACAGTTTTACTAACACTGACCCAAACCTGCACCGTCGTCACCTCCATCACCCCTAACGATGACGCTGTTTGCAGGTTTCCGTAGTGACAAAGCGCAGAGTCTCATCAGAGACCGAACTGAACTGAACTGAACGACGACGTCGCAGCTGAACGATGTCATGTGTGTTTAACCCCCTCGTCGTCTCTGAACTAATGAGCCCTGTTTGTCTCCGACTTCTTTGTCCCTCACCATTTCTCTCTCTCTCTCTCTCTCTCCCCTCTCTTTCTGAACCCCCCTGCTGTGTCTCTCACCCACTCATCTCCCTCCTCCTCTCTTCCTCCCACCTTCTTTCCTTATAACCCTTCTCTTCAAATGTCATCCCACCTTTCCTCGTCCCTCTTCACCTCTTTCCTTTCCTCTGCCTTGTAACCCTCTCTCTCTCTCTCTCTCTCTCTCTCTCTCTCTCCTCTCTCTCTCTCTTTCTCTCTCTCCATCCCTGTGTGGCTGGGTATCGGACTCTTTAACAGTGGGCAGCAGGCAGACCACCGCTCCAGCCTCTGTCACTGCGGCCGCAGCAGCAGTGGCTGCAGCCGCCGGCACCACCGCAGGGCTGGTGGAACAAGGTAGCATGGTGGCTCACCCAGGGCATGCCACCCCTCACCCCTCCCTCCCTCCCTCCCTCTCTCCCTCCCTCGCCACCTCTTTATTCTTTATCCTTCTTCCTCTTCTTCTTCTTCTGTTTCCCACTCTTTCATTCCTCTTCGCTCAGCATGGGAGCACAGAGCATGATGGCTGACCACATCGTTTTATCTCCCATCGACTCATCGGCAGGAGCTTTAGCTACGTTTCCATCTACGCAACTTTTTTAATACACATTAAAAAAAAAAGTGTCCAATCTTTGAGAGGATATTTTCTCCGTTGGATGGAAACCCAGCTACAGCTGTTGCTCTCCATCTCAGCACATCTGTCACCTCCTGTTCGAGACCTGAAAGGCTGAAGGCTGACACATCCTCATCCTCTCATCTTCATCTCCAGACAAACAACCCAACCACGGAGCATGGCCTTGTCCCGGTCAAACCGCTTTCCTGTCTCTCTCTCTCTTACTATTCCTCTCATCCTCCCATCCTCCCATCCCACCTCTGTCACATCACAAACACTTTACTTCATCTCCCTTCATCCCCATTCTGTCATGTCTTCCTCTCTTGTCGCTGTTGTCTCACCGTATCCTCCTCTACCACTCCACCAGCATCCCTCCACCTTCCCCCCCTCTTTCCAACATCATTTTCCTATCTCACTCTTTCCCTTTCTCTCTCCCTCCTTCTTCTTTTCTCTGTCTGGCAATGACACTGGAAAGCCCCCTCCCTCCCCCCTCACTCCCCTCTGACCGTCACTTAAAGGATGGGACTGCCCGGGAGCTGTCAGTGAATGCTGCATGGGGCACTGGACTGGTGCATGCGCTGCAACACTGGGGGATTGTGGTGCATGGTGGACACTGTGGAAGATGCAAGACTGGGCTGGTTCTCATGAAGTCCAAACACTTTGAAGCTGTGGCTTTACTTTCTTTTGTTTATTTATTTTTTACTTTTTGATGTTTTTATGCACGGAGGATACAGCTCGCAGTCGCCCCAGCCTCGAGACACAGCCCAGACACCGGTTTTACGATTGTATTTTGAATATCGAACTTGCAGAAATGCTGATGAGGCTTTAGCTCAGCCGCTAACAGTTGCTCCTCTACATATTCTGCAACATGCTCGTCCCCTGAGAGTCTTCTCTCTGCCCCCTTGACAAATGTAAATCCAATATTTACTCGCCTTTAGCTGTTGTTTGGTGTGAGAAACATCCAGCTCCTCTGATCTCGTTTGCTGGAAAAAGGATGTTTGACTGGAAGTATATAAAAACAGTGCATGTGGAGGATATAAAAGCTGTTAAACTTGAACTTAAAGCCAACCTTACATGTGACATTTTGGATCTGACGTGTTTTTGTTCTGGGTCTGCGGAAATGAAATGAACCGTGGGCATAAACGACAAAGAGCTTCAGATGACAGTGGAGCGCTGAGCTGAGGAGACAGAAGTAGTAGTGCCGTCCTTGTTTCTGTGGCCCAGTGGGACTCCGCAGTCCTCCCCGTGTCCCTCAGCCTCCGCTCGGCTCCGATCAAATATTTATCGTGGGCTGCCTCCCCCGATCAGCCTCACTCTACCTTGCTGTATCCTGCATATTCATACACATAAACACAACCACCACCAACAGTACTATACTCCCCCTCCACCCCCCTCCACCCCCCCCCTTACCCACATGCAGGAATATGGTGTCGTTTTAATGCGGCGTCCTTGAAAAGGCTCATGAGTAGGAGCTTTTTTTTGTTTGTTTTTGTTTCGGGGTCTTGGTCCGATTGCCACCGAATCCTTCATGTGAGTCCATGCCCATCCTTGCTTCGCTCTTGCAGTGGTGCATCTGGCGTGTTTTCGGTTTCAGTAGGAGTTAATCAGTGATACTTTTGTTTTTAACCTCTCCCTCCTCTCTCTTCTTGCTTCATGTGTAATTTGTGCAAGGTAAGGAGCACCCACTGCTTCTTCACCTCCTCTTGTTAAATCCAATTAAGCTACCTGTTTGATTTTTTCAGGTTTCCACCGGGGATTTCATCTTCGTCACTGGAATTCACGCCATTTTTTTCCCCCCTCACCTTGACAGAATAATGATAATAATGATGGTGTTTAGTTAAATAGCCTCATGGCTTTCATCCCTCTTCTTCTCTGCTCTCCTTTCACATCCTCTCCTCCTCTACTGAGCCTTTAGAGAGTATGAGAGAGGGGAGCTTGGCACCGTTTTGACCCCGTTTCTTCTCCTCAGTAACAACCGGCCTTCGGAGGGCGACTGAGGAAGACGAGCAGCACAACAATAAAGCACTTGCACGTTCATGCCACTCTCACATCCCTCCAGATCACCCAGCGCTTCCGTATCACTTCCTCTCGGTCCGCTCCTTGACTCCTGAATATGCAAAGCTCACTTCAAGCATGAGACGCAACATCACTGAGGCAGAAAAGTGAAAAAAGAAAAAAGCCAAAGGACAAGGACGTCTCTCTTTTATTAGTCTGTCCCCGTTTGAAGTTACATCCTTGTAGGTTTTCTTATTAAAAAGCAGCAGTGTGGTAGTGTCCCCCAGTTCTCACAGAACTGGGGCTTCTGTTGAAAATCCAATGCAATCTGGCCTTGAATGTGTTTTGAGAAATTCAGCAGAGCTGCAGCACGTCTCATGTTCAGAGAAAAGAAGAAGAGAGGAAATATGGAGAGACAGAGAGAGAGAGAGAGAAAAAGAAGAAAGAGTGAAAACATCCCCAGAGTGTCAGAAACAGTGTCGGCTGCTGATGTGATCGGATGTGATCAGACTTGAAACTGCACTCCGTCCCTTTAAAAACGTCTCTGATGAAGATTCACATCTTCATCAGAGACGTGAGCTGACAGGTGATTAGGCATTATCATCTCCCAAACTGATCTCACTCGTTTATTTTTCATATCGTAACTCAGTTGTTCCCAAACTTTGTCCGACTCATGGCTCGATGGAAAATCTCCAAACTGTCTGCAGCTCGTATTGGACTCATGACAGTCCAGTGGCTGCACAGGGCCTTATGATGTTATATTACTGATAAGGGAAGATGATTTAGAAAACAGGTGATAAAGGTGCTGATTGGTTGAAGTTTCACGATAAAGATTTATACACCGGCAACAGGGGAGAGGGAGGGGTCTGATGATCATGATGCCTCGAAACCTCTCAGACAAAGTACGGTAGAACAGTAAATTAGATCAGATTATTCCCTAACTGTTATTCATTGGTCTTTTATTGCAACGTACATTTGTCTTGATCTATGCATCATACAGGTGGCTTGTGGAAGTGTCACATTTCCAAGGAACAGTCGCTGTATCCTCCTCCTGATCCTAAATGACCCAGTCAGGGATTTGGAAGAGAGTTATGCTGCTGTCCCACTAAAGTTACCTCCTTTCCCACTGACCACAAAACTCCTCCTGTCAGAGGCCGACTGTATGCGGGTTTAAACTGGTTTACTGGTCAGTGGGAAAGGGGCTTAAGAGTTTAAGGCAGTTTACAACAGTGGAGGCTCTTGTTGAAGAAGAGAAAGCGGGAGAAACGTGTGGGAAGCTCCACAGTCTGATCTACAAGTTGTTCCTGTCAGCCACAAGAGGAAGGCTGACATCATGAGCTCCTCACGGTGACCAGGCAAAACAAGGAAAACAAACCACAATGAACGTTTCTGTTGGAGAAATCTGATCATCACAAACAGATAATCCGTCACCTACTTCCTGTGTGTTTCCTGAGGTGTTTCCCTGTGTGAGTGTGTCAGAGGTCGGAGCTGTTTATTCCCCTTCAGTCTGTCACAGCCTGTGTTTTTTTTTTTTTTTTTTTTTTTTGAATCAACTTTTAGCGGCAGAAGATTCACTCATTTGCTCATTGAATCTTGTCAACATCTGGTGTCTTGTTGGCGTTAATCCTCCGTCTACATCCTCGCAGACACACCCGCCGCCGCCGCTGCTGCCACCGCCGCCATGTCCCAGAGTCTGGCTCTTTATATATTTATTTTTGGAGGGGGTATGGGACCACCTCAGTGTCTGTCTGTCTGCACTGTAGCAGTACAGTCGTGGTAAATACCCCGCGGACCGTCTTCTGTTGTCTGCGCACAGTTTCCCGCTGTTGTAAGGGATTATGGGTATTACACTCATCACAGGGCTGTGTCTACGGTATCATTCTTCCCCTCCCTGCCAACCCCTCCCTGCTCATTACCCTTCATTAGAGAGCAGACTGAGGAACTAATCCTCCTTAAGGCCCCCACGGAGCTCTTTAAGGCAGGGCTTATTGTTGGCTTTTAGATGGCTGCCTCGCACGGCAGCCATCTTTGTTTTGTCTTCCCCCGTCGTCACATCCAGGGGGGACGTTGGCACATGAATCGACGTGAAACAATGGGAATGAGATGGTTGAATAAGCGCTGGATTTGATTCCGAAGGCGTCTCTGCTGTGAAGACGCTCGAGACAAACGGGGACGATGGATTTTGAGTTGGGAGGCGACACCTGGCCAACACCTGGCCAACACCTGTCCACATCTGATTCATTGTCTCAGATCTTCTCTTACATCACTGTGGGTCTGGTGGTTGCATAATGAGTTTGGTTGTGTGTTGATTGGCAGCGTGAAGAACCGGTGGTTATTTTTAGACGGTATCTTGGCAGCGCAGCGTCGCTCGAAGGAAAAACACAAATGTGTGGATAACGACACTCCTCATTATCCGACTTATGCATCATCACTCGGTTTTACAACCTCGATCTTATCATGAGATTTTTACACACCGGGTTGTTTTTAAAGCGCAGCAGCGGTGGCTCCAAAAAGCAAAAGCAAAGGCCTGACGCAGGTTTGAGTAAATCCAATATTGGAAGTGCAGCTTGATCAGTGGCTGTAGTGTGATCAGTGTGTGACTGACTGATCAGTCGCCCCGGTAACTTCCGGAGGCTGCAGGTTAAAGATCATTAGAGCAGAAGGTTAATCATTATTATCCCCAACAGAATAAAACACAACCAGTCGACACATGTTGATGGACATGGTTTAGATTATTTGTCAACTTTAAAGACCCCATGAGATGAAAACTGTCTTTTCCCAGCTTTGATCCCGTGTCCACGTGTTAATTGATCACTTATCTATTGATATTTGACAGATTGATGTCAGAAAAGTTTTTATCAGATTTTTTTTTACATTAAAATCAATGCATTTTTTTTTTGTTCCAGACGTGTGATGACTCATCCTGCACTCGTCTGCATTTTCCATCCAATTAAAATCAATTTCTCAAATGTTTCCGTTCCTCCACCTCAAACTATAAGGTTGGCCAGTCACCGTGGCAACGCTGGTGATGGACTGTGTTTTCAGTTGTTGCAATTGCTTGCATCACTGCTACCTACGGCTGTACGTTTTTGTTGATGATCGATATCATCATCATCATCACCATCTTCCTCCGGTTCGTCCCCGCCTGACTCATCTATGAGGTCGGCAGGTGGAGGTGAAGGTGGCTGTTTTCATTGGCTTTAAGATCTCTGTCAGTTACTGACAGTCTCGCAGGAGGTGCTTGACGTACGCTACACACTATGCTATTGGCAGATGTCAATCAATATCTCCGACAACAGTGGGTTTTGTATCAGGAGCACAGACAGGAAGATGCTATGGGGTTCCCTTCTCTTTCAGAATAAGGGCGCAGTACAGTAGCTGCTAGTTTGTTAAGAGGCAGTTTTTTGTTTTTGTTTTTTCAAATAAATGTGAACTCTGAAGGCTTTAACGTAGCCATGAACACTGAGCCTGATGTTTCTACTCCTGCTCACCTCTGACTGTGTTTTCTTGCCTGTGTTTGTCATTGCAGCAGCTAAGACCCTGCTCAACAAGAAGGCAGATGTGAAGGTAAGGCTCGCCATCATCACACTCTTCCTTCCTTCCTCTCTCTACAAACTCTCCTCCTCCCCTCTCTGCTCTTTCTGTTAGCATCTCTCCGGCTAACATCGCTGCTTCCAGCTGTAGCCGCACAGTTGAATGTGCTTTCATGTGTCTCATTCATGTTGTGTGAAGGTTGTGGTTTTGTTTTTTTCTTTTTGTCTGTGTGTGCATCACAGATCATTTTTGTAAAAGGACACAGCCCCACATGGTTGTTCGTATACATGTGTTTTGTGTGTGTGTGTGTGTGTGTGTGTCAGCCGCCTGCTGCTTTGCCAGTGCACCAGCCTCAAGTAGCACATCCCTCTGAAAGCACCCTTTATTTTGATTTGGCATTATCATGCAGCCTATTGCCACCTCTCCATCTCCATCTCCATTATTAAATGTAACCATCTGTCAGCCCTCCTACATCACATTCATCTTATTTTTCTTTTATTTTTTCATCACTTCCTCTCCTCAGTCTCTCTTCTTACTCTTTCTCTGTCTCTGTCTCTCGTCTTCTTCCTTTCACTGCTTCCTCTTTCCTGCTCACCCCATCTGGTCTTTAACCCCACATTCCTGCTCATCCTTTAATGAAGATCTCGCACCATCCCACGCTCGTGCATGCACACACATCACAGCGACACATCCCACACACACTCATACACACACACACATATGCATACACAGCTTCCCATGAACGCTTCTGTGCATGCAGAACATGTTGTACATGCAGACCAACGTTCAGCATCATAACATCATTGTGTCAGGTAGAGCTTTGCACATGTGCACGTGGACGTACGAGTGTGTGTGCATGAGTGAATGTGACTGTGTGTGTGTGTGTGTGTATGTGTGTGTGTGTGTGTGTGTGAAATGAGAATGAAAGTGTAAATGAGGGTGTTAGCATGCCTGCACATAGATTGTGCGTAAGCGTGGGTGTCCACATGTGTGGTTCACCCATGCGCATGTGCAGTAGCGTGTGTGTGTGTGTGTGCGTGCGTGCGTGTGTGTGTGTGTATGTGCGCACACCCCCAGGCCCCGTCCCCCTCCCCTTCCTCTCTGCACAGTCGGTTCAGCAGGGAATGTGACTCCAGTTCCAGGAATAGCTGCCAGTCTGGACCCTGGAAACTCAGATGACAGAAATAGACGCTTACTTCCACTGCGGCGCACTCATCGCCTAGCAACAGGCTCCCTACACACTCGCCCCAAACCATTTCTAAAAGGCGTCTTCTTCATTTGCTGCCGTCCCTACTTCACTCCTTCCTTCCCTTTTTTTTCACTTGTTTCTCTTCTTTTTCCTCTCCGTCCACACGTCCTTTTGTTCTTGTGACGACTCACACTTCTTCTCCTCCTTTGGTTTTTTTCTTCTTCTTCTTCTTCTTCTTCTTCGCCCTCTTCCTCCCGCTGGTTCATTAATGCGTAAACAGCCACCTGACGTTTTTTTCAGCTGGTGCACCTGCCTGGTACTAACTACTACACGCCACCTTTGGCCCCTCCACACGCTGCCAACTTACTGCCCACAGGAGCCGTTCAGCCTCTGGTCCAGTGCTGTTAAACTGATAACTCACTCTGTCTCATCTTGTTCTTCCTGTTATTATATGCAGCATTTTTTTTAATACATTAATTATCGTCCAAAAGATTTGGCCTGAATTCATACAAATGTAAAAACACAACACTGAGGTGCAGATGTGGGTTCACTGTGTTTCTGCAGCACAAAACGCTGTGAGAATCAGGATCAGAGGAGCTTTTATTTTGAAGTACTGTTACACCTACAGGGAATTGGACACGGTTTGCAGAAACTATGGTTTAACTTTGGTTAAAAAATAAGCATATACAGGCATGAACTGCACATTTGTTGTCGGCCTTGTTGCAGATACAGTAGAGTCAGAGGTAGCTGAGTTTTTACCCACTTCAAGGGGAACTCTACAAGTCCGGTCTCTTCTCCACTGTTTTCTAACCCTCCTCCTGCCCATGTGCATTTGTTTCCGACGAAGCCGGCTTGCAAGGTTGGTGTTTGACCAAGAGACGCCAGGTGGGAGACAGAGAGCCTCCGTTCTCCATGTAACAAGTTGCAAGTCATTTATTTAACCATCATAATTTGTCTGAAGCTGTTTAATTAAGGTAAAAATGTAGCATAGTTGCTCTTTAAGGCCTTTTGTGTGAAGGTTTAACAGACTTTAAAGTGGCTCCTTAAGTAGAAAGAAGAAATCCTCATCCCTTAAAAAAGTAGTCCGACTGTTCCCAAATTACTCTGCACATCATTTGTTGGTGTGTGAAATGCTGCATGTAACGACTGTGAACATGTTGAGATGAGTGATGATGTGAGTTTTTATTCTGGCTGGAGACGTTTCCTTTCAGTCTGCTGACAGAAGAACAGTGTCCTTCCACCTCTCTCGTCCTCCTCCTGATGACTTCCACTTAAACCACAGCTCCTCTCCGTCTGCTCACGCCTCCTCACTCTCACAACAGCTCTCTCATCTCCATGAATTGAATTGTTGTCTTCCGTCTTCTCTTTCTTCTTCCGAAAAAGTCTGCTCCAGTCTTTTTTTTCCTCCTTTAAGGGTTGAAACTTGCTCTGTACCAGTAAATTCACTTATTGTCATTGGTCACTTTACTCCCCCCACCCTCCTCTCTTTTTTTTCTTTTGTGCATATCTGTTCATCCATCTATAAATCCATCCATCCGTCCATCCATCGCCTGAGGACAGAAACGCAAGTCCAGCTCGACTGTCCAGTACATGGTGAGCATGCTATTTATGCATTTGCCCAATCACTCCTCTTCCTCCTCCTCCTCCTCCTCCTCCTCCTTGCTCCCTCTCTTGTCTTATCCTCCTTTTCCTCTTCCCTTGATCTGGATGTAAACCCGAGTCTCCCTCCCTTTCGTAAAGTACGAGCTTGTGGTTGATCCCCGAAACATTTGTTCCCTCCTGCACATAAAGGGATAAAGATAAAGTTTTTTTTTTTACATCTACACAGCAGCTCAATGAATATTTAACATAAACACTGAAAACTGGCTCATGACGAACATGACAACACACGACTGTTGGACTGAACCTCGCTCTTGGTGGACAGAGAGAGTCAGAGAGAGTTGGGTCCTGACTGAAGGCTCTGAGATGCCATGAGACTCACCCTGACATTATTCTGAGGAGGTAATGGAGGCAGCAGGATGTGACTCCAGGGACGCTGCTCCAGATCTGTCAGGGAACAGAGTCGGCACATGTGCTCGTCGTTTTTTTTTTTTTTTTTTTTATATTCTCGACAAAGAAGATGCACGTTTCCCTGAGACGAGAAGGAACTGTTAGATTTGACCTCCTGATGGACCACCGTCTCCTTCTGACCCTCTTCTCTGTGCCCCCCCCCCCCCCCCCCCCCCCCCATGCTGTTCTCCTTTCCTTGCCTCGTACACCTGTGGACACTTGAACCCTCGTCCTCACCCTCGTTGTTCCTGGTGACATCATTAAACGGTGCTGATGTCACAGCTGTCACCGCTGGAGAACCTTTGGTCAGGATGGCTGTCATCATGGCAGTGTGTTTCTGGCTTTTTGGGGGGGGGGGGGGCTTTGACTAAGCCATCAGCTCACCAGCTAATCGTGACTTTGATGAGGAAGACATTTCCTGCTGCTGCAGTGGAGTGATGGCTGGCGACGGCTTTGGTTGGTGTGTGTGTGTGTGTGTGTGTGTTTGTATGGGCGCTGGTGTGTGGGAGTTTAGTGTGTGTGTGTGTGTGTGTGTGTGTGTGTGTGGGTGAGTGTGTGTGTTTGTGTGAAATGTTTATGTGTCAGCTTATTGTCGGCTTACACCAGCTTTTATTTTCATGGCTGTTTCCGTGTCTGTATGTGTTATGTTGTGTCTGCTGATGTATACGCTCCTCTCCTCTCCTCTGCTGCTCCTTCTCCTTCTCCTCCTCCTCCTCCTCCTCCTCCTCCTCTCCTCTGCTGCTCCTCCTCGATTCGTTTCAATTTAAGTTTCAACAAAACGACCTCAGAAAGTATTAAAGCCTAAATTTCATTTCTTCAATATTTTTCCAGTTCAATATCAAATCATTTTGCAGATCATTATAGAAAAACTCGACCTCAGCCTCGTTGTTGTTGTTCCAGACCTCTGACTTTTATTTGATTAATTATCAATTATTGATTAATCCATCCTTCCATCCAGATCTACCTCTTATCCAGGTCCTGTTTAATGATCAGCTGAAACGATTAATCAATGAATTGCTTGGTTGAGTGACATCAGTGACTAATTGAACTCCTGAGCTGAACTCCACTCGTCTTTATTTCCTCATTATTTTTACACACAGTTAAATAAAGATCACAAGCAACTAAGAAATGAACAGAATGAAGATTTAACGAAAAACTGTCAGATCAAAGCAAATGACTTGACATTTATTTCACTGTCATTGTCAGATTTCTTTTTACTCTACTCACAAAAAGTCAGGGATATTCAGCTTTGGATGAAATGTCAGGACGCACCTAAAATGCACTATGACCTTTACTATTTGACCTAACCCTTTGAATGCACATGTCCAATGTTCAGTGTTTCAGTCCTTATAATATCACATGCTGCTCTAACAAGGTGATTAACCACAAACATCAAGCAAACAACAAAGTGTCTGATCCATGAATCCACCACTAAATGTTCTGGTTCACTGACAGTTTGTACAGAAACAGTCCTCTTCATCATGAGACACAAAGACCACACCTGTATAACAGTCCATCAACATACCTGGACATGTGGAGGCTTCAGACGATGGGATGTTGTGTCCACTGAGCTCAGAGTGTCACAGAGTGTCATCAGCAGGTTGGACAGAGACACAGAGAGACTGGAAGAGTCACAGAAAGACAGACATGTGGATGTCCTCCATACATTTCACCCAGAAGTCGAATATCCGTAACTTTTTGTGAGTAGTGTCAAACGGTGTGATCGATGCCTGGGCCTGGACCTCTGTCGCTGACTTGTAGAAATGTCCTGGATCTAACAGTGTTACGTGATTAAGATTTATGTAACGGAAGCCGACTTCCTAGAGTGAGTCACTGTGGTGATTCACTTCCACGCCGAGGACTCGGACACACACACACACTCAGAGCAGGATTACAAATAATGTCATGTAGATGTAGTTGAATGCAAATGGTGGTTGTGACTGAGCACAGCGATGAAGGCTCCCGGCCGCTCTTTGATGTGTCGCTTCTTCAAAGCAGCGTTTGATTGAGGTGATTCATTACGGCCAAATGGCAAAAGCAGCCGATGTCACCGGTGACGACATGATGTCATCGCGCAGTGCCACCCGCCACCTTGTGTCGCCCTCCTCACAGTTACAGATCAGTGGAGGCTCTTAGGTGACCCCCTGCTGCTCCTGCCCTCTGCTGGACTCCACCCTCGCACACATATTTACACCAGTGGGCACTTTATTGATTTATTTATTGACTTGATTTAAGGCAAGAAATATAAATATCTAAAACAATCATGTACTTTTTAAAGCCCTTTTTTTAGGTCTATTCACTTTTAGTCAGAACGTCTATTGATTGATTTTATGTACGTGTGCACGACAGACAATAACGTTTTTTGAATCTGAAGGATACAGATTTTACCGTAGAAGAGTTAAGATCTAAAATTTCTAAACAATACCCACCCTGACGATCCTGCTTGGATAACCAGTGTAGACGGTGGATGGATGGATGGAAGTAGCCTACACGGTCAAAGTGACTGGACTCAGTCTAAAAGTAGAAGATCTACATATATATATGCCATACAGTGCTTGTCAGGTTTTTAAATAAAGGTTTCAAGGCATGAGAAACAAAAAATCCATGAACTTTGACCTCAATCAGAGCTTCATTGATTTATACAAACCAACAAGCGACTTCTGCTTCTTGTCTTAGTCTTAATCATAAAGAAGGCTCTAAACCAGAAGGATGTACTTTCACAAGCCTGGAGGTCGACATGGCACACGTGCATGGACACACATTCACAAAGCCACCTCTTGCTGTTGTTAACACTCTTGTTGTGTCTCCTCCTTCTCCCCTTCCTCTTCCTCTCCCTCTCCCTCTTCCTCTTCCTCTTCCTCTTCCTCTTCCTCTCCTTCTCCCTCTTCCTCTCCCTCTCCCTCTCCTGCACAGCCCCAGACAAACAGCACCAAAAACAGCATAGTCACCAGCCCCAAAGGAAACATCCCTTCACCTGCTCTGGTATTTACCTCCTAACCCTCCCCTCACCTGTGTGTGTTTGTGTATGTGTGTGTCCGTGTGTCCCACCGCCTCAGGACTCTTTAATTTCACCCCCACCCCCCCTTCTCCCCTATCTCTTCACCTTTTGTCTGGTTTTCCTCTGCGTCTCTTTGTCCGTTGCCGTTGACCTTTGGTTGTGCAGGTCTCACACCAGCAGGTGGTGTCAGGAAGTGTTTGAGGTGGATGCTCTGTGACGTGTCCTCCAGTTGATATCGTGCCATTTTTCTGCATCAGTGAAGGTTTGGCAAACAGGAATGGACAGCCGACGCCTGCCGAGCCTGTCGGTGCGATTTACTGTACCCCCTCCTGCCTCTGTGGAGGAGCAGGTTCCCACCACGGGGGGGCGGGGGGGTCAGAGTCCAGGAGACAGATTATAGACACAGAAACTGATGCACTATTGTCATAATATGCAGCACCTGCCATTATGAAACAGTTAAAGGAGTTAGATTTAAGCTTTTTCTTGTGCCAAATGTTTTTTTTTCATTTGTGTGAGAGAGAGAGGACGACATGGTGCAAAGGGACTCGAACCCTGGACTTGAACCCACGACAGCTGCTCTCAGCACTGAGCCACTGGGGCTTCACTGAATGTGGTTTGTTGCTGGAAGCCGATGGTGCTGCTGTTTTATTTTAGTCTAGAAGTTTGAGCGTGTCCTCTGATCTGAGCGACTGTACGTCTTTGGGATGCTGCAGCAACTCCCAGTGTTGTGAGGCTGGATGAGCGGATGACAGTTAACATCTCGAGGTGTGATGCTGAACTGGCAACATTTCCTCCAGACCGGTAAGTAAACAGCTGTTCAAGCTCATGCTGTCTATGCAGCAGCTGTAAGAACCTGCATATAGCTCCTTTAAAATGCAGGATGCATGTGGATTACAGGTCGTAGTTGTTGAAAAAACTACAAATATGAATATGGTGGCGTTGGTTCACATGACGTCTGAGGTGGAGAGCACATTCAAACACAGGATCCAGAGGTAGGTTTAAGTTTGAGGCAATGCTTTGGTTGGATCAGTGAATACAGGGATGATGAAAGCATCAGTGTAAAGATTTTGTAAAACAGAAGGTTTGACTGGTCCTTAACTCACTGGTTCTCAGCTCTTTGCTCTGGTTTGGATGGGCAGGGCTCTGCAGACTGATGGGTGTGGTTAATGGATGGCAGGTGGTTTTCAGGTGAAGACATTAGACTGATTTAACAGTTGCAGTTTTGTTTATTTGTGGTTATTTCTCATGAACAAATGTGCAGGTTTTACATCGATGCTCTCTGCAAACATCTAAACCATGCACAGGAAAACTGGAGCTCATCAGTGGCATCTCTCTCTTTGAACTGGGCTGCTCTCGACGCCTCATGTTTCGTGTAATGACCCTGTTTTCTTCATTTTCTCAGTGGAGCCCTGGACCACTGCTGTGCAGGGTTCACCACCGTCCTCATTAATCAGTGAGAGATTTCCACCTCTGATTAAAACCAGCCAAAAAAAGATAAGCATCCTCGCTCTGTTTTTTTTTTTTTTAATGACACAAATGATCTGGTGTTGCACGAGCGCTCTGCTGATCATTCAGTGCTGCAGACACAGGAGGCGGTGGATTCGTAGCACGTGCTCTTTTCTTTTCTTTTCTGTCATTTGAATAATTCATTTTAGATGAACATTTTAACATGGTTAGTTAACTTTACTGCTCTGGTGCCATTATGGCTCCCTTAAAAAGTAAAGAAAAAAAAAAAAGGTTGCCTGGGGTTTATTTATTCTGAATTTGGGTCGTTGTTGTGAACATTTTAAAAGCAGACAGGAGGGGAAGTCTGTCTCCTGTTGATGATCATTGCAACTCTAATCCAGTGGTGAGCCGTGTTTGCAGGCTTGGTTCTTTGTTTGTTTCTTCCGCTGTTTTCTGTGAGACATTATTAAGCCAGAATAGCACATCATACCATGCCGTTTATATAACCAGACCAGTAGCCACACTCAATCATCACTGGCAGCCGCCGAGCCCCAGATGCCTCAGCAGTGATCTCACCAACTTCGACATGAAACACAGCTGAGGACTTGGGCAAGTTTGGGGGTTTGCCCCTCGACACTGGATTTAGCTTTTCTCCCACCGCCTGGACAAAGGTTGCGTCCAAAGCTGGGCTCACACTGTAAAAATTTACTGTAGATCAAGTGGGTCATTAAGATGTGAAGCCAAAGCTCATGATTGATGTGCTCACATGGGTTAATGTAGAAAACAGCCTGTCAGCCCCTGTGTGGAACATCCTGGTAATTGACAGTTCATTTGAAACCTCAGAGGCAGGTTCAGATACTTTATTGTCCCTATAAGGAACTACGAACAACAAATACCAGAAAACACTGATCATATCTCACAGCCTTGTGGGTCTACTTTACATTGTTTAAAAGCTTTGATTGATTGATTGATTCATTCATTCATTCACTGATATCTGTTTAAAAGACAGAAGAAGCTGCTGCAGTCCTGGTCCAAAAATAAAAAGGGCTGACATTTTCCTCTGGTTCACATCGGTTGCTACAGCACAACCAACCTGGCCTCCATATCTTCCATCCAGCGTCGTGTTGCCATGGCGTTTTCGGATGCTCAATCAGTTTGAACACTTGGCCGTCTCAAAAGTTTCTGAAATGTCTCAAATTCACCCGACCATCAGACGATCATCCATGAGCAGATGATCAGTGCGCACTTCAGCCTCAGTTTTGAGAATATCCTCATATAGCTCAAGCACGTTGTGATGAAATGATATGAAGGGAAGTTTCACATTTTGTGCACATGAGACTGTGCATGGAGGTGTGGGCACAGCCACGGAGCAGGAGAGCCTTTTTCTTTTCTTTTCTGATCCTTGAAGGGAATAAAATCAAAAAAAAAAGGAGTGGGAGGGCGGCTGTGTTCTCCATGCTTGTTGCTATAGGGACTTGAGCTAGTTACTGTTTAGCCGTTGGGTGCATTAACTCGTTCACTGCACAGCTGCCAGGTCAAACAGAGACAACACACACTGCCTTAACGTGCGTGACCTTAATCTGCTGACCTGGGAGCAGTTTGGTTCCGTGATGGGAACTGTAAATGTATTTACAGTAGCCCCTTAACACCCACTGGCCTGTGGGTCGTGCTGCTTCCACCTAACGCCAGGCCGTGGTCGAGCCAGTGGGCGTGAAAGGGTTAAACAATCAAACGTGAGTGGATTGTGTTTAGTGACACCTCATCTGAATGAAATCACTGACCTTAGCAGGGCCACCTGTGACCTTCAGGTCAGCGTGATGTGTAAGGGTTAACCCCGCCCCTCCCTCCATCTGATCGTATGACATCATCACACCAGCCCCTCCCCTTCCCCCTCCTCCCTTCTCTAATCAGCAAAAAAATCCCCACCAGGTACTTTGTTCTTGCTCATCATTATCTCCCCAAGTTGCCACTGGTGCCTGTTGCCCTGGGCGATGGTTGCCCTGACAACACCACCATCATCACCAGGGAGCCCAGCTGATGATGATTGGTCATCACGGAGGTGTCACTTCCTCTTGAGGGGTGTGTGTGTGTGTCTCTGTGTCTGTATTTAGATGGGGGGGGTCTGCTTTACTGTAAATCCAGAGGCAGTTTCTGTCAGAAAATCTCATCTGTGACCATTATGATTCATCAGTGGGGGGTGAGGGGGTGTGGGGGGATACAGCCAAAAGGTCAAGGACCAGTGTTTGAAAGGAGCCACTTTCTGTGTTAAAGACAGAGCGTAGTCATGGCAGAAAGTTAAACGGCTGATGATGAGGCATCACGCTCTGACAAACAACTGTTTCAGACTCAAGTTCCCGTGTGTGTGTGTAGATGTGGGGGGGGGGGGGGGGGGCTTTCTGCTGGTTGTTCCACTGCTGTGTAAGATGTCGAGGCGAGTGTTTATTGATGTCAGAGCATCTATATTTTATGAGCTCACTGGATCTCCCCTTCATTTGTTTGTCCCCTTCGCTCTACAGTTCAGTACATAATTGTGTCATGTCGTCGCGGCGACTGAGACGTTTGTAGAGTTTACATTGGCACAGCAGGGCAGCGCAGGAAATAGACGATCCATGTTCAGCAAACACCCAGGAGGGGTTAAAGATGAAAAAGAAAAAAGTTACAGTTATGATTGCAACTCGTTTTCCTTAAGGCCGTGTACTTACTGTCTGTGTGTGTGTGTGTGTGTGTGTGTGTGTGTGTGACAAAATGCACGAGTGCTGATGTGCTGATGGCAGACACTTCACCCTGAGTTTGAGCACTGCCTGTTCTCCCTGTGGTATGTGTGTGTGTGTGTGTGTGTGTGTGTAGAACAAAACGGGCTGCAGATTACAGTTTTCAGCTCGTCCACCCACTCTGTTGCTTTGGAGGATTCTTCCCTCTCTTTTCTTGCAGCCTTAACGAGCACTCGCTCTTCATCCAACATTCATGTCATTCTTTCTTTCACTTGTTTTTTTTTTTGCACTTTCTCCATCTCTATCAGCTTGTGTGTCAAAATCTCTTTCTCTTTCTGTCCTTCTCTCCCTTTTTTATCTCCTGTCTCTCATCTCTTCCATCTTCCTCCTCCTCCTCCTCTTCCTCTTCCAGGAACCTCAGACAACCGTCATCCATAATCCAGTGGACGGAACAAAGGTATTCATCATCTGAGCTGCTCTTCATCCCTCTCTGTCACTCTTCTCCTCTTCCTCATCCTCTCCTGAACTTTGACCCCTTCTTCTCACCTGCGGGGCTGCACCATGACATTGATTTACTAATGCGTATGTGCATATGTGTGTGTGTGTGTGTGTTTAGGTATTTCAAAGGAAAGGGATGTGTGACAGTGAGTGTAACTGAATGTTAACCAGTGTGGTCATGTGACTCACTGTGACACACACACACTCAGAGTAGAGTAAATAATGAGGTAACTCACACAGGAACCGATAACAAATAATCAAATACTTTGATCTGAGCAAAAAAGAAACATTTTCTAAACTTTAGTGCAATTAAATAGAGAAGTGAAAAAAAAAGGAGTTGCGTTGCTATGGAGACGCCCTGGACAGCAAATCACATCATCAATCTTATTTTGTTTTTTAAGAGAAAATGAAAAACGATCACATTATATCAGATAACAAGCTGGTCCAAATGTGCCGTATGTAAATCTTTGTGCATCATCCATGTGCAATAAATCAATGTCTTGCTTTTTCTTGACCAAACAAAACGCTGCAGTTTCACATGAAAAGGGCAAAAGAAAACAAAGTGAAACTCATTTTTCTGTATCAACACATCTGACAAATGCGCTTTTCTTCTTCTACACTCTGAGTGCAGAGGACGGAGCTCTGGGTTTATTTACATCCTCTCAAATGAAGCCGCTAAAGTTAGTGTGTGTGTGTGTGTGTGTGTGTGTGTGTGGAGGGTGTGCATAACTTTGCATTATGAGTCCTCCCTCATTAGCCGATGTTAGAGCCGAGCATTTGGTGTGTGTGTGTGTGTGTGTTTGCATCACAGCAGAGTGACCTTTGTATGAAACTTTTCGTGTCTTCCCTCCGGGTGGAGTGCATGGCTTTGGGTTGTTTCCAGCAGCAGCAGCACAGAGCGGC
This sequence comes from Caranx ignobilis, assembly GCA_021432705.1. Lineage (NCBI taxonomy): Eukaryota > Metazoa > Chordata > Actinopteri > Carangiformes > Carangidae > Caranx > Caranx ignobilis. The sequence continues at coordinate 1,632,371 of JAFHLA010000010.1, read as the reverse complement.
TGCACGTTAAGACACTCAGAGTATTTTTGGAGGAACCTGCGTCAGCACGCTTTGTGTTTTTTCACACCAGGCTGGTTTAAAGCAGCCGGCTCGACTCTGAGCAGGTGAGAATGAACCAACCTGAACGTGGCTGCAGCTTTTGCACAGGAAACAGCACACGGTCTTTAGTACAACAAATCTCACCTGACCAGAGGGCTAAAGCCATGAGAGAACCGCCTACATACATGAGCCGAGAAATGCGTGTAGTATAAACAACCAAGAGGGTAACTTACAGCAAAGTGCACAAACGAGTGTGTGATAATTATGTAGCTGCAGCATTTTTCGAGCCGTCTCCTGCCTGTGATGTTGCAGCATGGGAGGAAATGTCAGAAATGAAAACTTCTCTATGATTCAGACCAAAGGAAACAAACTGTAGGTGGGAAAAAATCACACTTTTAATGATATTTGTGTTGTTACAGGATGCTCTCTCCCTCTCTCACACACACACACACTTTCTCTCAGGTCACCAGCTGCTCTGTAAAACACTATGAAACCACTTCTGTGCTGCTGCTTGTGCACGTGTGCACTCCTAATGAGGTCGCCGAGTCTCTCAACTCTCCTCGACATGCAGGGAATTTAGGCCCATTTAATCTGCTAATTGGAAATCAGAGGCAAACTCCTCCTCTGGTGAAAGCCTGACAGACAGACGGGCAGACAGACAGACAGACGGGCAGACAGACAGATGGGCAGACAGACAGACAGGCAGGCAGAAGGACAGATCGCTGCACTAGGAGAATCCACTCTGTCTCTATTGTGGAGGTAAATTGATGGAGCGCATCCCACTGACTTTTCTGTCAAGTTCTGTGAGAGACACGGACACCCCCTGTGGAGGAAAGACGTCATTTGTCCACATGGTGTCATGCACACACTTAACACACACACATACACATAGAAGATGAAGCACAGGGAGCTTTGCCTGGAGTAGAACAACAGAGGTCTCGGGCGTCAGGTGGCACGGTTTGGTTTGGTTTGGTTTGGTCTGGTTTGGTTTGACTTTGTATTTAAAAAGCCGGGGTGGTTGTCACCGTCTAACTTCCTGTCTGTTGTCTCTTGATGCATCATGGTTTGTCTTGGTGAAGACGTAACAAACCAACATGGGAACGTAACGCCACCGTCAACCCCTCCCTCCTTCTCACCCCCCCCCCCCCCCCCAATTTTCTGTGTAAACCCAGCATGTGTTTCTGTGCTGCTCCAGCACAGGTCTCAACACACTGACCCAAACTGTCCTTGTCTCTGATCTCCAGGAGTCGTCGGACAGCAGCAACACCACCGTGGAGGATGAAGATGTGAAAGGTAAGACTGCAAAAAACAACATCAGAAGCACCGCAAAAACACCACAGGGTTGTTGATTGACATTTGTACATTTCAGCCGATTATTGATTGGTGGAGTTTGAGCTGCTCTGCCGTCTGTGCTGCACCTGAACCAGTTTTTGAAAGCATCAGACAGAAACGTCTTGTTCTGCTTTGTGTGAGCTTCCTGTTCCTGCCAGCTGTTGAAAGCCTCTGTCGTCTCTCTGTCAGCTTGGTCCTTCTGGAGGATTTTTTGTTGGGTGTGTGTGTGTGTGTGTGTGTGTGTGACACTGGTTTTTAAACTCCAGTGAGTGTGGAAACACCCAAGACAAGATGTTTGAATCACGTGCACATGTTAAATGAATTTTTGGGGTGTGACTTTCAAAGCACATAGACTTCCTGTGTGGTGAAGCTGGAGTGAGTGTGAGTCTTAATTTAGCCACCAGGCCGTCGGCCCGCTCATAGCTGACCTCCTACTGACCCCTCATGGAGCCCGGCTGTATTGCTTCCTTCTGCTGTTGTTTTCTGAAGACATGTTTGTGTGTGTCTGTGAGAAGTGACAGTGGGGGGGGGGGGCACTCTGAAATGTAAACGGCCTTGTAATTCTGTTGTGGTTTGGCTTTCCTTAAAGTGTTGGCGTTTGGCTGAAATCGTAGCACGGAGAGACGCACACCTCTGAAATACCATCGTGCCTGTGCAGGGTGTCAGCTCGCAGAGTTGTGTTATGCTTGTTTTATGTGTGTGTGTGTGTGTGTGTGTGTCTGATGCAGGGTTTGAGCAGGGCATTGCACATTTATCAGCAAGTAACTTCACAAACTGCTTTCATGTGTCGTCCTTTTTTATGACCACGGAGATGTGTGATCGTGTGTGTGTGTGATCGTGTGTGTCTGAGAATGCATGGGTCCTGGATCTGCTTATCTATGCCAGCACACTCTAACACCCCTGTTCTCCACATCCGAGCCGAGTACAATGCGTCTAAATCGGGTCATGAGTGTATCATTTTGGTGCCAAGCACACAGAACAGAGTGTGCACTTCCATCTCCTCTTCCTCCTCCTCCTCCTCCTCCTCCTCCTCCTCCTCCCTATAGAGGCTTCGCCACTATGTCACAAATTCCCTAGCAACTGTGGCAGAGCCGTCATGTAGGTCTGTAAGAAAATTAACCAGTGCTAGAAAGCATACTGCACGTACCAAGTGTGGTACTCAGGGGGAGCCGCTCTTTACTTTTTTTTTACCAAAAAGTGAATCTTTCAGAGTAAAAGTACCTGAGACGGTCACACCTAAAATACTCCTCTTCACAGCATCAGGGATAAATGTCTTTCATCACCTCCATCCTCAGTGTCAGGTGTTCTGGCGTCAGGGCTGGACACCACCGTGCAAATGTAAGCGATCCCTGGAAGAGACGTTTGACCTTTAGGTTCATTATAAGGAGTTAATAAAGTGAATGAAGAGTTGAAGAGTGTCGGTCAGTAACAATGATGAACAGGTAGGAAGTGTTGGTCTGTGTAGAGGTCTGTGAGTTTAGGAGTGACCTCAAGTCAAAATCCAGTCAAATTCATCAAATGAATTACATAATAATAGTGAATTATCACTTCAGTCAACTAAATAAATCAAATATTATTTACATCATAACAGGAAGTCTAACAGATTTACATAATACTCAAGTGTGTCATTTTTATCAGTTATGTTATTTACAGTTCTTTATTGTTAAACAGTAAAATGTTGTGGCTTTAATACATGTTTGATCCTAACTGAAGGATCATTGCAAAAAAAAATGTGTTATAATATGTTGTAGTCTTCCTTAATATTGATATCAGCATTGATCCTGTATCGATTGGCTCTTAATGTCACTGACAAAACAGCAACACTATTATACACAGAGAATTAAATCACCTGGGCAGTACAGTGTCACAGGCTCTACTGTACCACACTGTAGTGCCCCCGTGCACACACTGAAAATTTACCTCCCCATTTCCTTCCCTTCCAAGGTGCCAAATCAGAGCCAAGGTCCTAAATCGGAGCCCCACAACCCCGCCCCTCTGGCAGGAATAGAGAGGGCAAGGGCACCTTGGGAGGGGTGGTGGTGGAAGGGGGGGTTGGGGCTAAAGTGGGGTGGGTGGGTGTTGGTGGTGTCTAATTTAAGCCCTGGACCCAGAGAGAGGTGTTGGAAGACACACTGCTCTGCTAGCGCCACCCTGGGATAGCGTCGGTCTCCCACAGCAGCAGAGTTTAGGATTTTTAAGAAACGAAGCGGCAGCAGATCGTAGAGACAGGGAACTACAAGAGCCAGGTGAGCGTGGGAGGAGGAGGGGGGAGCCAGGGGGGGGGGGGCTCAGGTTGGTAGGACCAGTTTTTTTATTATGTCGGCCTGTGTAGTATCCTGTCAGGTCAGCGGGTGCTCGACAGCTGGTTTGTTGTAACCCGACACCTGCGCCGGCTTTTGGAGCATCTGAAACACCACATATCTGCTGTTGTGTTACTCTCCAACGCGTTTATAATGCAGAACATGTTGCAGACAGGTTTTCTGAACGCCGCTCGTTGTGACTCATTGATCATTTCTTCTGCGTCAGGTGTGATTCATTCGTATAGGTTTACTTCCTGTTGAGCTGCTTGTGACATCTGGAGAATGAGATGTTTAATTGCCGAGATGTTTCTGCCCTCCATCTCCCAGGGGTCATGTGACCTGACCGGGGCTGTGACGTCGTTTTGTTTTTGGTTTCTGTAGCTGCTGCTGCTGCTTCTCCTCTCAGCTGAGGTTGCGTTTACTGACGAAAACACTGACTGTTGTTCACATGTTGGCCTGTGAGTTTCATTTGATCACAGTGAAGAAAGCCGTCGTGCTTCTGTTACTGCAGCATCGTGGCAGGAAACTCTTTTTTTTTTTGGTTAATGCCAGTGATTCTCGTGCCATCTGTTTTCATTTGTTTTCCTGCAGGGACGTTTTCTTCCCCTCTGTTTGTCAGTGACTGTCATGTGTTGCCAGCTGATAAAAACAGACGAGCAGTAATGAGTAACATCCAACTCTCTCTCATTATCACGGCTATCACCGTTGTCATCATCCATCCTCTGCTCGCTGGAGAACTCCCATTAAAGTTTCTGTGAAACCTCGGCATGCCCCGCCAGCAGCAGCAGCAGCAGCAGCAGCAGCCACCACTGCCATCGCTGCCGCCGCCGCCACTGTCGTCCTTGTAAATCCAACTGAAATGGAGCCATTAACTGGCATAATGAGGAAAAAATGCTTCTTCACTAAGATCTGGCGACAAGACAAGAGGACTGTGAGGGAAGAGTAGCTGCAGTTTCTCAGAGCCAGAAAAGAAAAAAGTAAAAAGAGGGTGACCGGGTTTATCGCCGCCTTGTTTTTTATCACCACTCTCACTCCATCGTTCCTCTGCACTGTGACATTTCTGTTGTGTTTTTGTGTGCAATTTGTCATCTCTATTTGCATTCATGTGTATGTGTGTGTGTGTGTGTGCGTGTGTGTGCGTGTGCGCATGTTATCAGGGAAGAGCTTAGACAACAGCTCGCTTAAGGCGCAGTCCAGCACAAGCTCCCAGCCTGATAGCTCTCAGGGCTCCTCAGCTGCTGTGTACTGTAAGTCAGCATGGCCTGCAATGTGTAGCCTGTAACACACACACACACACACACACACACACACACACACATTCATACGCTGTACTTGCAGTTCACCTTGTCTAAATCCTCCCTGTCTGTCCTCCACTACCTGCATGTATTAAAATTACACACTGAGCATCATGAAACACGTTTGATCAGCAGCTGCCATGTTGTGTAGTATTTATAGTATTTCTACTCCCCTCCTGTCCCGCCCACGCCACGTGCGCTCAGAGTAACATGTTGCCTCCCTCTTATGGACATTTGTGGAATAACAAGGCATTGGTTTTTGTGTCTGAGCATGATGTCCATGTCCCACACTTTGTCCTGAGGAGCGTCTAACAGTAGTCATTGAGTCTCCGTCCTCATGTCTCGGCGCTCTCCAGGACAAAGTGACTTCATCTGAACTTTATTCCATCTTATTTCACCGTCTCCCTCCCTCTGAAACTCAGCAGCTGCAAAGTTTGCCGACCTGCTGGGCTCAGTGCGCCGAGGCTCAGGGCCCATAACCGACGGGGAAGGGAGATCGAACACGCCGCCTCCCACTGCCCTCTCCGCCCCCTCCCCTCCACACACCCCTGTTGTCCCCATGCAGAGTAAGTAGAGGAGAGCAGCAAACAGCGAGGGGGCCGTACATAACTCTGATGAAAAGGGCAAAACCATCAATGAGCATGACTGATAAATATTGTATTAAATATATTATTGATATTTATACTTTATTTTGAGTCAGTCTGCAAATACCTCAAGGTTAGACTTGTGTATTAATCCACCGCTGAAAGTAGTCCCAGTGTATGTAATATTTAGGCCTCTCCTGCTTCAGCAATGTCAGAACTACTGTGTTTGTTGAGTCTATTTTAAAGACTTTATATTTACTTTCTATATTATTTAAGACAGAATAAAACTGACACCATCCTTTTAAATACAGTTCATATAAAAATATACATTTAAAACACTTCATCAGCTCAGTCCAGACCTGTAATAATGGATTTAAATGTGTAGTTCAGTTTAAATCATGATTTTTATATTTGACATGAACTTTTATAAAAGCTGCATGCAGATGAAAGGCTCAGCATTAATGAAAGGAATATGACTCCAGGTGTAATGAACAGTGAAGGAGATTAAACTTCTCCCACTCCTCTCATATTAAACCATCACTCTGCTTCTTCTTCTGCGCTCAGTCTTCCTCCGGCTCCGTCTCTGCTGCTGCTGTGTAATATCTCCATGTCTTTATTCTGTTTCCTGCTCATTGTTTCTAATCTGTTCTTTCATTCCTTCACCTCCACCACTCTTCTATCCATCCATCCATCCATCCATCCATCTATCCATCCATCCATCCATCATCCTGCCTGGACTGCTCAGTGTCCCGGCTCACAGACCTGGTAAGCAGCGTTCGCAGGGCGCCGGCAGCCCCTGCACCCGAGAGTGATGCTGCACCGGCACCGGTACCTTGTGCCAGGCCCGCCCCTCCACCTGCACACACTACTTCCCCACCTCCCCCTCACTCCCCCTCGAGCCCCTCCCTGTCTTCCTCCCAGAGTGAGTACCGAGCACGACCCACCCTGACCCCTGTGCATGGCGGCCGTCCAATCAGGGGCTCAGTCGAGGGATGTGTGAGGGGATTTCAGTGCAGGCTTGTGTGTCTAACTCTGCTGTGGGTGAACGGCGGCTCGTTGTGTTGTACTGCTCTTTTGTCGGCCATGTTGGAAACTGACCTGACTGGGTTTGTGTGCTTACTGCCCCCTGTGTGTGTTGTTCCACAGAGAGCACAGGGTTAATGCATCAGCTGTGATGTTTTTAAATACATGGGTGACATTGTGTGCAGTGATATCAGTAGATACTGTGTGTGTGTGTGTGTGTGTGACATTGTCCAGGAGGCTCCAACAAGCCCTCCTGTCTAAAGAGCTTTTTCCTGCACATGTTCCTCGCTTTAATTCAAACACTTAACTTCATTTCTCCAGTTCGTTTCCACCAGTTTACTTCCAGTGAGTATGTTTGTACGTTGGGGTTCCTCGCTGCCTTCACCTGAGCATCTGTGTTGCTGCGTTAATGAATAAAAAAAGTGATTTAGACAAACTAACTCCTCTCCTTCTGTCGTCGTCGCCTCTGACTGACTCATGTTCCCACTGTCCTCTGCAGCACGCAAACAGGAAATCATCAAGATCACCGAGCAGCTGATAGAGGCCATCAACAATGGAGACTTTGAAGCATACGCGTGAGTCTGCTTCTTTTTTTCCTTTTCTTTCTTTCATTTTTTTGGGGGTGCAGTTGTGGAAAGAAGAGTTTGAAGTGAATGTTTGGCTTCTTCAATCTGAGCCTGGATGATTTCCTCCTCCACAGGAAGATCTGCGACCCTGGACTGACCTCGTTTGAGCCGGAGGCGCTGGGCAACCTGGTGGAGGGGATGGACTTCCACAGATTTTACTTTGAGAACCGTAAGATTGATAGGTTTATTCCTGCATTATTGATTTATTTTATTTTATTTTATTTTATTTTATTTTTTTGGTTTTATTATATTTTATATATTTTTTTTTTATTTTATTTAGTTTTTATTTTGTTTATTTATTTTATTTTATTCTATTTATTCAGTATTTTTATTTTATTTATTTATATATATATATTTTATTTATTTTATTTTAATTTTGTGTTGTCAGTGTATGAAGCTTAGAGTCCTGGATGTCTTACGCTGAAGATGTTTGTTGAGCTTGGCCAAGGACAACAGAAGAGTCACTGATACAACAAGTGTGCATAATGCCACCTCAGTTCTCATATAAAACAAAAAGTGGAAAGAGTCTGTGTAGAGAGATGTGTGGGGCCATTCTGTTGGCTAATAAAGCGTAAACATCAAGATAGAGATGTAACGAGGTAGGGCGGAGGTACCCGTTGTTCCAGTCTCTCCTCCGGTCCAGTGATATCATTAATGGCTCTGACTATCAGTAAGTTCTGCAGCTGTGTCTTGGGGAGTGCCAAATACTGAGAGATAGGACACACAGGGAGGCAACATGGCCTTGGAATGAGCCTCAGAGGGAGTGCATGTAAAGATAACTGTCTGTGTCAGTAGAAGGAAAAGAGGGAGTTTCTTGTGGAATATCTCAGGTTTTTCCTTACACTCCCTTACACTAATTGGGTCTTATTGCTCTGGGTAGCCTTCACTCATGTGTCTCACTCGTTATCATGCGAAGAAAACGACAGCCATCACTTTGTTTTTAATCCTAACTCTTACAGAGTGTAATAATGTGCACCCTATATTACAATATAGCATCACTCTGACATAGGTACATGTAATGAATACACATAATAATTATAATATAATTCATTTCTCTATGTTTTTTTTTATTATTTTCATTCGATTCTTGTTAAAACCTGATTCAGATTTCATCATCGATGTCAATTATGCGTTCCATCTTGCAGATACAACCCACTACATTATATAGAAACTGTGAAAAACACACACACTCGCACACACATTGACACATACTGTACAACATACATCATGTTGTTTTCATTTCTATACATTAACATATATTGTGGATGAAAAAAGTCACCACTCTCAGGATCTTGAAGTCAGTGTCTCTTTATTTAAGTTGTGCACAGAATCTCCCACGACCGTGTCATGAGAGATGAGCTCCCCGAACAGAAAAAGTCATCAGTGCAGAGTACTCCTAAGACACGTCATGCTGCCTAGCAACAGCCACATTATCTCCTATGTTGCAAGGAAGATGTTTTCGAAACTTAACCTCTCAAAGCTGTTTGCATACCTCCACTATCTTCAAGGCCACTTTGCTAATTAAAACTGGACAGGTTCTCACAAACCTTTCCTGCAGGACAGAACACATGATCAACACACTCTTTTATTTTTCCATCATATATCAATTGCTTCTTCATTGTTTTTGTAATGTTTTGTTTGAATGTTATTATAGTACATTAGAACATGTCTTGATGAACAAGTAGGCTAGATGGCAATTAGTGATAGTAGTTATAATAGTACAGTAGTACACTTGTTGTCTTGTCTTTCTTACTCTCTTCTCTCTCTCTTGTCTTTTCAGTTTTGGCCAAGAACAGCAAGCCCATTCACACCACCATCCTGAACCCCCACGTCCACCTGATCGGCGAGGACGCCGCCTGCATCGCTTACATCCGCCTGACCCAGTTTGTCGACGGCCAGGGTCGGCCGCGGTCCAGCCAGTCAGAGGAAACCCGCGTCTGGCATCGCAGAGACAGCAAGTGGCAGAACATCCACTTCCACTGCTCGGGCGCACCAGCTGCGCCGCTCCAGTGAGGTACAGACTACGGGACTGGGACGACTGGGAGGGAAGAGTCAACGCACTGAGCTGTTCCCCTCAGATCATGTTCATGTATTTGGCTGCATACACCGCAGCTGTTGAGCTTTGTGTTTGTTGATGAGGGGCTTCTCAGGGTGGAAGTGCAGGGAAGTTTATAACTCATCCAAAGTGTAGTGATGCGTTCAGTGACTCATTTTAACTTCTCAGTTTTTAATTGCATATGAAGCAGGTTAATGGAAACACACCTGCTGCTCAGAGTTTGCAGCTAATCTACATTTCTCCACAATGATGCTTTGATTTTAAAGCGAGAGCTGAAGCTTTTTATGGTCATTTATTTATTTGATGTGATGCTGTTTTTGTTTCTCCTGTCAGGATGAACGCCATAGTTTTGTCTGTGAGGAGTGCTCTGCTGGAAAGAGAGGAAGAGGAGGAGGAGGAGGATGAAGGGATGAATAAACAAGTCCAGTGTCGGTTTGGGGACAGGGTACTACACGCCCCATCAACAGCAAACCCCCCCCCGCCCCCCCCCTCAATGGACACCCGGCCTCAACCCCCAGCATGCATCTCTTCTTTTACTACTACTACTACTACTACTACGACTACTACGACTACTGCCCTCTGTCTGTCACCACCGGACAGCTCGACTTCCTTCACCTCCCAGCTTCCTCTTCTTCCCTCCAGCACACTGGGTCATCGGTAGGGGGTGGGGGTAAGGGTGGGGGTGTTTTCAGCACTTGTGTGATTCCTTCTTCCTGTGGTCTCTTCCCCTGTCCCCCACTATTTTTGTGACACCCTCCCTCCCCTCTCTCCCCTCTCTCCCCTCCCCTCCCCGCTCCTTTCGCCCTCAGTGAATCCACACCTGTGTGACATAAACACTGCACTGGAAATACAGTATGTAAAGTTTTAAGTAAAATCTATTATTATCATTACTATATTATTATGATTATGATTATTATTATTATTACACATTTGCAATTGTATATGTAATTTGTATAATTCGAAATTCTTGATGCCAGTGGTTTCTAGAGTTGAAGGATTTTTTTGTTTTCTCTATCTTTTTAAGGAAGCATGTTTTTCCCCCATATTAACAGTGGCTGTTTTTTATTGTGGCTATTAAGTGGAAAATGATATTGGCAGTTTTTGTAATTTGCTTCTTGTATGTTAGCTATAATACTGCGCCCAAACTCATGGTCAACTTGTTTTTGTTTGTTTGTTGTTTTTTTTTTCTGTTGTCCTTTTTCCGTTTTTTTTTTTTTTTTTTTTTTTTTGGAAGGGGTGTGCCTGATGGGTGTCGTGTGAAGGTGGAGAGCGAGTCCTTGTACGTCTGTGACTGTGGTTACGTACAGCAGACACATAGCATGTGCTAGTCCAAACTATAATGGTTCTGTGCAGTCAGAGGAACCCTCTTTGTTTTTCCCTTGTTGCAGTGTAAACAGCTGTAGAGAGGCTTCGCTAAAACTCAGTGTCTTCCTGCGCCGAATTGCAGAATATATCAGACACACAGATCAGACGGCATGCAATAAGAGTTTCATCGTGACTTCACCTTTCCATGTCGGTGTGAAACGCTGTGAAGGCAGAGAGCTGTTGTGTGCTCCAGCACCCTGAACAGTGAGGTCTGAACAATGAAGCATCAACTTGACAAAAGCACAAGAAGAAAAAGCTATCACTGTTAGCTGTTAGCTGTTAGCTGCAGGGCTCCCTTACTTCCCTATTTCGTATTGATACCACCAGGATAAAGGAGGAACTATCACATCTAGTGACTTTCAGTTCGTAACTTTACTGATTTAGTGATGTAATGCAATATTTGATATTAGGTGTTTTAGCCAGTTGCTGCTTTGATTGAACACAGATGCTTCCACTGCGATGAAGACAAGAAAGCTTATGGCTGTTTATTAATTATCTGCCAAGTGTTTTCACAAAATCCCAGAACATTAAGACGACAGCAAGCAATAAATTAACAGGAGCCTTGACTAAACAAATGTGTCACATTTTGCTATTGCTACATAGCTAGCATTAGCATTAGCACCCGTTTACTTGGCCTAGCAGTTTAGCAGGCAGCGTCACTTTGCATTGTCCAAATTGCTGATAAACTTTCTTTCACTTTGTGAATCAACCAAATGTTGCAGATCTAGATGAAAAAATATCTATAAATTAACAAATTTCAGACATTTATGGGCTTCACAGAAGAAAAAAACTCAACCTCACATCACAGAGGTAACAACAGTCCTGTTTTAAAGTAAAGTGATGATATTTTTATTCCTGGATTTGGCTGCTCGTCGACCACACAAACATATCAGAATATCACTGTTTTAATATTGTTTTTCACCCAAATCGATGTGATGACTTGATAATCAATATTTTCACATTTCAAGTCTATGAAACTACTGAGTAAAACTAACAGTGATATGATCATGAGAGCTGTGCCACACAATACCTTAACATCACTTTAACATCACTTTAATTGAAATTTTTCTTCACAACAAGACCCGTTAGGCTTCTTCCTAACCCTGGCTGACCTCTGACCTCTGACCCCTACACCTCTCTGCACAGGAATCTCTGTCACCCTCAGTTCGGGCCTGTCTGTGTCTTTTTCCAGCTCGTGGTGCTATATAAAGGTTCTTGTTAAAGAAAGGGGGGATGCACTGTTGGCAGCTCCTGCCGTTGCTAGGCGACAGCTGAACACCCGCTCAGCGCACTTTGCCTAAAAAATCGTGATATTTTTATCTCACTGAAAAATCTCGGCGCTGTCTGGAACACACCAGCAGGATGTAGTTTTGTTGCTGTTGGTTTTGTTTTCTCTCAGTGAAAATGTCAAATAGAGGAAGTCAGAGCTGTAAATGAAGGATCCTGGTGGATGTGTGACCTTTCTCGCTTCCAGAGCCGTGGTGCAGAGGGCTGGTGCTCCTGAAGCGCACACACGCACGCACACACACACACTGATGGAGAATAATGAAGGATGTGTGTGCTGGACGTCTCTACAAGTGGGAAATATTTCCCGCTGTACCATGAGTTCATAAATATCCGCAAATGTGAGGGTTGTGTAGGACTTCCCTGTTCAGACATTTGCCACAGGGTGCAATATTTGTGTGTGTTTGTGTGTATATGTGTGTCTGCAAGCATGTACGGTACATCCATTGCTTTCGGTGTGTCTTCTGGGTGGGGGGTGCGTGTGTTGTAGAAGAGACGATGGAAGGAGGAGGCTTTATTTCGGAGGACATATCAGTCCCCTGCCTTCAACCCAGGACTCTTTTTTTCTTTTTCTTTTTTTTTCATGTTTTACATTTACTTTATGTTTTTCATGTTTTTACTCTCATGCTCTTTGATTTGTGTTACAATGAAGTGTTATCAGTTATTCATATGAATACATGAAGTGCTTGTGCCAGGGGCGGCAGGATTGAACTGATGGACTTTACAGCACTGAAGTTTTTTTTTTTTTTTTTTTTTTTTGTGGGAGTTGGACATGCGATCAGCTCCATTGTATTTTTTTTTTTTTTTTTTTCTTTTTGCTTGTGCACCATTGGCTGCCTTCACATTTGTCTCACACCTATTGGTCAGACCAAGATATTAAGAGACGGGGCAGTCGGTTTGGTGAATAGTCCTCAGGTTTCTATTTATTTTGAGTATTTATTTATTTATTTTAGTGGATATTTTTATTGTGCTTTTTTTGTTTGTTTGTTTTCTTGTTGTACATCTCATGCACTTGTGCAAGTACTGTCTGTCGTTCAAGGGACACTGCTCCATGTAAAACATGGCTGTTTTTAAAGGGATAGTACACCCAGGTTGCATCCTGCATGTGTTTTTTGTTTTGTTTTTTTTCTGTAACGACCAACATGGTGTGAATTACTTTCTGCATTTGTTTTCTCCTCTGCAACTTCAGTTTAACGCTGGCTTTGACATTTTGTTTGCAGTTCTGTTGTGTCCTTTTTATCCCTCCACTTAAGTCCCATTATGACTTACTTTGCCAGAGTGGTACGTCTATTACTTTAAATCTCATATAACACAGGATTGTATTTTGTGTGAACTATCCCTGCAAAAGCTTCATTGTCTTTTTTTAAGATGATAAAGCTTTGTTTTTGTTTTTTTTTTTAATCAAATGAAAGTTTCTTTTCAAGGAGTCGTTGTATTGTACTCATGTCACAGTAACAATGTTCATGTGTAGTTGACCCTGACGTACTAGTAAAAGGTCAAAGGTTACCTGAAGGCGTTCATGCGTGATCGTGTTAACCAAACATGACCCCCACCCCCTCCAGAAAAAGAAGAAATAGCAGCATGTACAGTACAAAGGTGTTGTTCTTCTGTTCTCCTTAGTGTGTTTACTAGCCTTGAAAATCAGTATAATAAGATTCACATATATTTAAAACGAGGGAGTACACAGTGTTACACAACTGCAGCTAACTAGCAGAGTAGCTGGCATTTTCTTTGCATGACAGTCAACAGGACACTTTGTTTTTTGGTGTTTTCCTTTTTATTTGGTTTCTCATTTTCTACTGAATGCTGGTATACTCCACCTTTCTCTATTTTCTCAGCTTTTTAAGTGCATATAACTATTTTTGTCTCCAGATGATATAATGAAGATGACTGTGATGGTCAGGATGATTATATTAATGACTGTGGCACTTAGAATGACTATGAGGATGTTGACAGTGATGATGATGATGATGATGATGATGACGATAATGATGATGATGATGATGATGTGATGAAGATTATTTCGCATGCTTTTCTATGGGGCTCTGTGTTGTCAGTGCAGAACGGCTGCCTTTTGTACATAGCTGACAGAGCAGCAGCAGCAGCAGCACGTGTTGTTGACCATCAGCACCATGAGGTGACCGATGCACTGGAGCCCCACTGACAGATGAGAAGCAGCTCAGAGAGTGAACGAGCTCCAGCAGGGGGCGCAGTCGCACAGAGTTTAAAGCACAAACAGAGGCAGGTGGAGATTGATGCTTCTGCTGTAGCTGCACAATGAGCTCAGTGTAGTGTCAAAGCTAACAGAGACAACAGCAGTAGAATAAGAACCAGCTTCCATCATGATTATTGATCAGGGCTGCACAGTTGTGACTGACATGGTTCCAATACCACTGATTAATCACAGTTGTGTGTGAATCCTCAAAGCTAAAGTCATGACTGGACATGTCATGATTAATTGTGCAGCCCTGCATATAAACTACAATAAGTGTCCTCCTCTAAGTGTGTTGAGGTCAGTGTGAGCTCCGCTGGCTTCCTGCCAGCTACAGTGTTTAGTCAGATGAAGCATCACTGAGATAAAGTGGAGCCTCTGCGTTCACTCTGAACCTCCACCATCTTCTTTCTCCAGCCAGTGACCAGGTTGCACTGACAACACTGAGCTGGCTTCTCTTCGTAGGCTGTCTTTCACTCTCCCCCCCCCCCAGCCCCTCTGTTTTCAACCTTATTCAATCATTTCTCTGCAGCTGGCTCTTTCTAGTTTCCCCTCTGTCTCTTTCTGTCACTTTGGGTTTCTTCTGTATAATAATATTAATCCTCTAGTTCTCGGATTCTTCGGATTATTGCTCTGTTCTCTTACGTGCTACACGTGTTTCTCTAACTTCAAGAAAATGTGTTAAGGTGTTATCAATAAAACGACAATTTAAATAGAACATTCAATGTCTGTCTGTGTGTTCACACCAGTAAGACTGCAGCACAGCTTTAAGAGTTTATTGACAGAAGAAACTCAGTTAACTCAAGTTATAACAATCAGACTATATTACACCATCTGTTTCCAGACTGTAAAACTCATGGACTAATCAAAGTAGTGATCCAAGGGTCAAAAACTGAAACTAAATGAAGGATATTTGATCAAGAAAATCACAACATAAAGAAAAAACTCAAGGAAGTTGATTCACGTGGATAAAACAGAAATGATGAGAGAGAGTTCGCCGACAGAAAATGTCTGATAGTTTACAAAAAATGATATTTCATTGTAAATATGGTTAAAAAAAAAAAAAAAAGTAAAGTAAAACATAAAGCTATTGTTATAGAACATACAATGTTGTTTGACATAAAACAATGAACAGATTTGATTTGTAAAGTTTTTTCTCCTGATGATGTGAAACAGTTTCAACAGTTTCTCAGATATTGATCTTGATTTTAAAAAGTGATTAAATGATGTAAATGACACCAAATAAAGATAAAAACAGACATATTGAAAAATACTTGATGGAAGAAAAAAAGACAAACAACTTTAAGAACAGCATTTCTTACATGATGATGATCAGACTAATGAGATATTAATTAACTGCGATTTAAAGACACAATGATACATGAGCAGGTGCAGAAGCAGGTTGGCTGTGAAGTGAGATGATGAGTTTAATAAACTTCAAACCATCACGACAGAAAAACTGACCTCCCTGACTGACTCAGTGGGACACATTTTGATATCAGTGGTTTCAGCATCACCAGACTGCCCAGTAGTGAAATATGGGAGGAGTTTCTCAGTGAAAGTGTCTCTGTAAGTGTAGATGTGAGACATGTCTTCAGGGTTGTAGAAGGACACCTCCCCCCTGTCATAGTCCAGCTGGACTCTGATCCTCTGGGGACTCTTCACTTTCAGAGTCTTACCGTCACCATCCATGTATATTCCATAGCGATTCTTCAAACACCAGACTCCATGTCTTGGTGAAGCTTTTCGTTCTCTCTTCCTGTTCACTGACTCTTTAGCCAAACCCACGGTCCAGCGAGGATGATCTCCCACCTCCACCTCCCAGCTGTGTTTCCCTGAGCTGAAGCCCTCAGAGCCCAGAACAGTGGTATACTTAGTGCATCTCTCTGGATTGTCAGGAAGCTGCTGCTTTATGTCTCCATTCTTCACACTGGTCAGATCATCAGACAGATGGAGCCAAGGGCTTGCAGTGTTTGGGTCCAGGATGACAGGAGTGAAGTGGACCTTCTCCTTGATCTTCTCCCAGACTCTGAAGGACAGGTTGCCCAGGTGTTTGGCCACATCTATCAGAGCTCCTGAGAGCAGCTGTGGATCTGACACTGAGCTCTGGGCTCTGGCTCTGGTCTGAGTGGCTTTATAACTGCTGAGGAACGCCATCTTGTCTTTCTGCAGCTCTTCTTCAACAGCACAGATACTGTCTGACAGAGAGGAGATCTGCTCCTCCATCATCTTCATCTCTCTGCTCATAGTCTTCCCCTTCTGCTCCTCTTCCTCCCTCAGAGCTGCCAGTCTGGACTCCTCTTCCTCTTTCAGGAGCTGGTGGAGCTCGTTGAACTCTGCTCTGATCTGCCTCTCTGTGGACAACAGCTGCTTCTTGGAGTGTTGGATCATGTCATTGTATGTTTCCTCCACATGTTTGTATTTGTTCTTCTTGTCCTGCAGAGACTTTAAGTCAGATTTCAGCTGCTCCTTCAGGTCATTGACTGCTTGTTTTACAGGAACCACCTTGTGACTCTGGTGGAGAGAAAACTCACAGACAGGACACACAGCTTTCTGCTCGTCCTCACAGAACCAGTAAGGAACTTCTGGATGTTCATCACACAACACCTCCTCCTCCTTTCTTTTTTTCACAGGTGGACCAGTGTCCTGCCTCTCAAGAAACGAGTCAGCCAGTTCTTTAAGAGAAATGTTCACCGATGGAAAATCGTTTGGAGCTGTCTTTTCACAAATGGGACAGTTCTTGTTTTTAGCTTGTTCCCAGAATTGTTGCAGGCAGCTTGAACAGAAGCTGTGGTTGCAGCTCAGAGACACAGGATCTTTGAAAATCCCCGAACACAGCTTGCATGTCAGGTAACTTTCAACAGCGATTTTCTCAGCCATTTCCTCTGATTTCCAGATTTCCTTGAATCAAGATCAAAACTCACCAAAGCCCAGTCTCGTTGACTTTTTCTCTATGATCAACCCAGTCAGTGTTGTTCAGCTCAGATCCAAACCTGTGGTGCAGCGTCTCGTCTCTGCTCAGCTCTGCTCAACTGTTGGCAGTTTCATTTACTCTGTTGTGGGTGGAGAACTGGTTGAAAACAAACTGTGGCCTATGTCTCCACCAAGTGGCACTCTTCTAACAGATGGAAATCACTCACAAGGAACCTTTGTTTTCATTATCAAATGTAACAGCAGAAAGCAACAAAGACCACTTCCTGGGAGTTTTATGAGTTTACTGGAATATTTCCATTTCGGGTTACTGACATAATTCTCTACCTTTTAAATAACAAAACTGTACCTTTTAAATAAAAGGCTTCAAAAATCAATACTCTCCTCATTCTGTCCTGTTTTTTTTTTTTTTGTCTGCATCACTCTCTTTAAAAAGTCCATGTGAACAAGTGCTGAAAATAAGTAGGCCCCTATGTGACACATTATTAATGCACAACAATTTTACTAACCAGATAAGCTTTAATTAAGTTAGTTATCAATAAAAACATCCAAACATGTGTTGCTTAGAAGCTAAAAATTACATCCCACCTCTCTGAAGAACATTTTGCTAATGAATATATAATGAGGTTATGATGCTTGACTTTTCTGACCACTTTCTGTCCTCCTATATCTTATAAATAATCATTTTTGAACGAAATTACGACTAAATACACAACCGTTTTATACTTATTATCACGATTAGCATAGCTGTAGGCAATGCGCTAATACATCCATGAGACCTGCACGTAAATGAAGTGGCGTACGTCAACGGTCAACGGCTCACCGCTCTGACGTCACGCAAATCTGTAGGCACAATTGGTGGTGGAAAAAAAATGGAACGCTGTTAGCTACCGGGCGGTTAGAGGTGAATGATGCTACACCACCGATGTTAGCAGTTGCTGGGCACATTTTGTGTTCGTGTTTTAACCTGTGTGGTGACTTTAACGGACTACAGTCGCTGTTCTCCACCGGGGAGTGAGCTACACTCGTCATAACCACCTTTTGAGCCAACAGCCGGTGAGTGTTTGGTACCTAAAACTTCTTTTTCTGTGGAGTTCTTTTTCAGTGGCGTACGTCAACGGTCAACGGCCAACGGCTCACCGCTCTGACGTCACGCAAATCTGTAGGCACAATTGGTGGTGGAAAAAAAATGGAACGCTGTTAGTTACCAGGCGGTTAGAGGTGAATGATGCTACACCACCGATGTTAGCAGTTGCTGGGCACATTTTGTGTTCGTGTTTTAACCTGTGTGGAGACTTTGACGGACTACAGTCGCTGTTCTCCACCGGGGAGTGAGCTACACTCGTCATAAGCACCTTTTGAGCCAAGAGCCGGTAAGTGTTTGGCACCTAAAACTTATTTTTCTGTGGAGTAGTTTCTGTCCTCTGTTTATCTGTGAACCAGTATTTCAGTCAGCCATTTAAAGAAAAGCTGTTAATGTGCTGATAAAGTGTGTACCGTGTTTAAAGAGTGCTAATCGTGTGTCTCTAATTTTAAGAGAATGTGTTTCCAACAAAATGACAATTAAAATAGTACATTCAATATCTGTCTGTGTGTACAGACGAGTTATCTTTAGTAGGAGTAGTAAATCAGGACATTGACAATTTAATTGAGCATGTTTTAAGTAAGAAGTTTACTCATTGCAAAGAAAGCACAATGATGGGGGAAACGGAAATTGTAGTAATGATGACAGAGAATAAAACATATCTGAAAGTTAACAGAAACAAGCATTTCATTGTGATGATCTTAAATTCTGATGATAAAACCTAAAAAATGTAAATAATACTAGGCCTACAGTATGTTATAGCCAAAACTAAAGCAGCTCATGAACAAACAGTCACAAAACGGAAAAGATCAGAAAATCCCAACAGTGGATGTGTAGATAAACAACTATACAACAGATCAAGATGCTGATAACCAGGAAAATGAACAGTTTTCATTTAAAGTTCAGCTCTTGAAGTGACACAATTTCAACATTTTGTTTTCAAGTTTTCTCAGATATCAATCTTGATGGTATTGAAATTATCCACAACAACAACAAAAAAAAAAGAAAAAAGAAAAAGCAAAGTCTGGAAAAGAAGCAGAAACAAAATTATAACTAAACTATGTAAGCAGTTTCCATGGAAACGCTATAGCTAAAAAATAACTCAGTGAAAAACTTGTGAAAACAGAAAAAGGTCTTTAGAGAAAGTATTTGTTACAGTCAAGTTCAGTGAATGTTACACTGTGATTGGATAAAGACACGATGACACAGGTGAGCAGGTGTAGCAGCAGGTTGGCTGTAAAGTGTGATGATGAGTTTAGAGTTTAATGAACCTCAAACCATCATGATAGAAAAACTGAGGTCCCTGAACGTCACAGACTGATCTCAGTGGGACACACTTTGATATCAATGGTTTTAGTTTCACCAGATTTTGCAACACCAAAATATGGGAAGAGTTTCTCAGTGAAAGTGTCTCTGTGAGTGTAGATGTGAGTCATGTCTTCAGGGTGGTAGAAGGACACCTCCCCCCTGTCATAGTCCAGCTGGACTCTGATCCTCTGGAGACTCTTCTTCACTTTCACAGTCTCACCAACAACATTGGTGTATTTTCCACTGCGATGTGTTATACACCACATTCCATTTTGTGGTGTAGCTGAACACTCTCCCTTCCTGTCAACTGACTCTTTAGCCAAACCCACATTCCAGTGAGGATGATCTCCCACCTCCACCTCCCAGCTGTGTTTCCTTGAGCTGAAGCCCTCAGAGCCCAGAACATTGGCATACTTAGTGTGTCTCTCTGGATTGTCAGGAAGCTGCTGCTTTACTGTGTCTCTTTGTGTCACACTGGTCAGATCATCAGACAGATGGAGACAGGGATGTGCAGTATTTGGGTCCAGGATGACAGGAGTGAAGTGGACCTTCTCCTTGATCTTCTCCCAGACTCTGAAGGACAGGTTGCCCAGGTGTTTGGCCACATCTATCAGAGCTCCTGAGAGCAGCTGTGGATCTGACACTGAGCTCTGGGCTCTGGCTCTGGTCTGAGTGGCTTTATAACTGCTGAGGAACGCCACCTTGTCTTTCTGCAGCTCTTCTTCAACAGCACAGATACTGTCTGACAGAGAGGAGATCTGCTCCTCCATCATCTTCATCTCTCTGCTCATAGTCTTCCCCTTCTGCTCCTCTTCCTCCCTCAGAGCTGCCAGTCTGGACTCCTCTTCCTCTTTCAGGAGCTGCTGGAGCTTGTTGAACTCTGCTCTGATCTGCCTCTCTGTGGACAACAGCTGCTTCTTGGAGTGTTGGATCATGTCTTTGTATGTTTTCTCCACTTGTTTGTATTTGTTCTTCTTGTCCTGCAGAGACTTTAAGTCAGATTTCAGCTGCTCCTTCAGGTCATTGACTGCTTCTTCTATAGGAACCACCGTGTGACCCTGGTGGAGAGAAAACTCACAGACAGGACACAGAGCTCTTTCTTCATCTTTACAGAACAATTTAGTTTCGTCTTGATGTTTACTACAAACCACTGTTTGTTTTTCATGTTGCTTTTCAGTCTCTGATGATCCAGATTTCTGTCCCTCAGCAAAGGAATCAGCCAGATCCTTCAGAGTGAAATTCACCTCTGGCAAATCCTTTGAAGATTTCCTTTTACAAATGGGACAGTTCTTGTTTTTAGCTTGTTCCCAGAATTGTTGCAGGCAGCTTGAACAGAAGCTGTGGCTGCAGCTCAGAGACACAGGATCTCTGAAAGTCTCTGAACACACGTGGCAACTCAGGAAACTTTCAAGAAGAGCTTTCTCAGCCATTTCATACACAACAGCAGCAGCAAGACTCACCGAGTTACTGAGTCCTCAACTTTCCTCTTAAACTCCTCTAAACGTGTGTTTTCCAGTAGAGATCTCACTCCCTGTAATCGCGTCTCAGCTGTGATCGACAATGTCAAAGTTACTTTCAGTTTCATCCACCTGAGTCAATGATTATCAGCTGTACACACAGTCATGTTGTTTTGTCACCAGCAGGTGGAGCTGTGGACACTTAATCTGGAGTTAAATATTTTACTTGAGTCACAACTTAATTTCCTTGTTTATCAGTTGTTTTTTCAAGATAAAACCAAAGACACCTCGTGTTTAGTTTTTAATTCAAGAATACAGATGGTTTGAATGAGTCAAAAAGGAGGTTTGTGGTAGTTTAGGTTTGAACAGGTTTGAACAACAGCCTGACTGACACTGAACCAGTTTGACAAGGTTTTTATTTTTCTGTCACTGTAGCAGGAAACATGTTCAGTTTGTTCATCTGCAGCAGTTTTTACATGATTGTTTTATTCACTTAAACTTAGACATGGTCACATTAGTGAATGATCATTATTCATTGGGCTGTTTTGGTTCCTGACTGTTTTAAGTTTGGTGCTTCGCTGTCTCAGTCGATCTGATCTTTGATCTTAGATCAGAGAGGACACACAGACACACTGAGCTCACTCTCTACCTGTGGTTGTGGCTGTGAGGGCCGTGTTAGGCTACAGGCCTGTTTGCAACCCTACATTTGTCAACAAGCTAATATAAAATCTTAAGATTAATCTAATACCCACACGAGCTGTGCTCTGTCTCCTTCAGTATCATCACCCTGTAAAGTCATCCTGCTCTGTGGTGAGTTTAAGGTCTCTGTATTATGAGACTGATATCTCCAGGACAGAGGAACAGACATCGAGTCAAAGTGTCAAATATCCTTGAATCTATTAGCAAACATCCTATTCTCCTGCCTCTCTCCAGCAGTGAACACACAGACAGGCGTGTACCTGAGTTACTATGGTTACTGTGGTTACCTTAATGGCCTTCTCTGCCTCTAACTTTCTCATGATTGATAAGGTTTTTGTTTGTTTGTTTCTACGTTATTCTGCTGTCACAAAACTGATGAATGTTATTGTACTTTATTAACTAAACCTAGTGACATAATTTTACATTTGTGTTCAACATTATTAAAGAGGAGGAGGTTTAAGGTTCAGCACGATGAGGAAACAGACAACAGTCTATTCATAAAGGGTGAAAGAAAATTATGTGGTTGTTCAACGGTGCAAACGGAAAGGTCAGTTTGGAGCCTTGTGAAATCTTTACAATTAGATCATGTCCTGAACCAGTTTTCAGCATTTAATGATTCACCAACTGCAGCAGGAAACATGCTCTGTTCACTTCCTCCAGACACTTTAGAAGTTGTAGTTACTGACTTTAAAATGCAACAGTGGCAAAGTTTTAATTGAACTTTCTTCTTCTTCTCCAGATGTTTTTTTCTTTGTCCCACATGTTCTCACTGATTCACTTCTTCATCCATTCACTCAGTCATGTGTCACTCACTGTCTTTGTCTGTTCAGGGTCACAGGAGGACTTGACTCAATGTCCCATCATGCACTGGTTGAACTGATTGTCATAACATTAACAAATGACACACAAATAACTAGTTATCAGATTTTAATGTTGAGAAATGACACATTAAAGTCATGTTGACGTCTTTACAGTCTTTGAAAGCGACGTTTCATAACTTCAGTTTGTGACTTTTCAGGTAAATTTAAATGTTTTACATGTGAAATGAAAGAGATTTTTGCAGATATTGAACTTTCACATAGTTTCAGATATTAAAGATTATTTCACATTTGTTTTCATGTGTAAATAAACATTGTAGCTGATTTTGGCATTTATATACAAAACAAACAAGTTTGAATCATTAATGAGTAAAGATGAAGAAATGCTGATGCTCAATGGTAAGAAAGAAGAAGAAGAAAAACCACAAGGCAGAAGATTCAAATAGAAATAACAATGATGATGATGAAAGAGAACCACAGAAAAAGTCTGATAGCTAACAGAAATTTACAGTTCAATGTTAACATGTTAAATAAAAAAAATACCGGAAAATGCAACCTAGGCAAAAACACAGAACTATTATTAGAGCACGTTTCCAAACTATGGAACAAAAGACCCAAAAGTAATGATGAACAAACTGTCACAAAACTGAAACACACAAATCATCAGTACAGTGGATATAAATTACTAAACAATGTTGTTTGACACACAACAAGATGCTGATAACCAGGACAATGAACAGATTTGATTTGCAAAGTTTTTCTCCCGAAGATGTGAAAGTTTCAGTTTTCTCTGACAGAGCCCACAAACTCAATCTGACTCATAAAAGCTGAGAAAGAAACACAAAACCATGACAAAAAAAGAGAGAAAAAAACTTAGACTTATTGAAAAATGGATGATGAGAAAAAAAAGTCCAACAGCTTCATGAACAGTACTTTTTACAAGCAGTTCAGTGATGACGATCAGTCGAATGAGATATTAATCAAATGTGTTTTATAGGAGACAAATTATGCCTTTTTCCACAAATCAAATTAAAATAGTTCCTAGGTGTCTTAAAGACATGTCTGTGACATGCTTCGCTCAAAATACCCCAAGGATCAAACATCACGGCTCTTCTCATCTGCTCTAAACAGCCCTGTTCAGAACAGTTAGTTTCAGGGTCTGTCCTTTTAAATGCAGATGACCCACTGCTCACCCTGTCCCGCCCCCTCTACCGGTGCCAGTACACACGGATAGGGTTGGTATTATGCAAATTCAAAAACGCATGACATCATTGGATGACAACTGAGGGAACAGCTCATAAAACCACATGGATTTCAACACAGGGAGCCTGTAAATTACAGATCCTTTTTGTCAATTCTCACATTTTGGGGCCAGAAGGCAAGACAAACACCCAAATATACATTAAAGAGCCTTCGAAAAGTGATATTTCTATGATATGTCCCCTTTAAAGACACAATGACACAGGTGAGCAGGTGTAGAAGCAGGTTGGCTGTAAAGTGTGATGATGAGTTTAGAGTTTAATGAACCTTGAACCATCATGATAGAAAAACTGAGGTCCCTGAACGTCACAGACTGATCTCAGTGGGACACATTTTGATATCAATGGTTTTAGCATCACCAGATTTCCCAATGCCAAAATATGGGAAGAGTTTCTCAGTGAAAGTGTCTCTGTAAGTGCAGATGCGAGTCATGTCTTTAGGGTCATAAAAGGACACCTCCCCCCTGTCATAGTCCAGCTGGACTCTGATCCTCTGGGGATTCTTCTCCACTGTTAATGTCTTACCAATACCATTGGTGTATTCTCCATCACCATACAGTAAACACCAGACTCCATATTTTGGAGAAACAAATATCTTTCCCTTCCTGTCAACTGACTCTTTAGCTAAACCCACATTCCAGTCAGGATGATCTCCCACCTCCACCTCCCAGCTGTGTTTCCCTGAGCTGAAGCCCTCAGAGCCCAATATATGGGTATGATTAGTGTTTCTCTCTGGATTGTCAGGAAGCTGCAACTCTGTGTCTCCATATCTCACACTGGTCAGATCATCAGACAGATGGAGGCAGGGACTTGCAGTGTTTGGGTCCAGGATGACAGGAGTGAAGTGGAGCTTCTCCTTGATCTTCTCCCAGACTCTGAAGGACAGGTTGCCCAGGTGTTTGGCCACATCTATCAGAGCTCCTGAGAGCAGCTGTGGATCTGACACTGAGCTCTGGGCTCTGGCTCTGGTCTGAGTGGCTTTATAACTGCTGAGGAACGCCACCTTGTCTTTCTGCAGCTCTTCTTCAACAGCACAGATACTGTCTGACAGAGAGGAGATCTGCTGCTCAATCATCTTCATCTCTCTGCTCACAGTCTTCCTCTTCTGCTCCTCTTCCTCCCTCAGAGCTGCCAGTCTGGACTCCTCTTCCTCTTTCAGGAGCTGGTGGAGCTTGTTGAACTCTGCTCTGATCTGCCTCTCTGTGGACAACAGCTGCTTCTTGGAGAGTTGGATCATGTCATTGTATATTTCCTCTGCTTCCTCATGTATGTCCAACTTGTCCTGCAGAGTCTTTAAGTCAGATTTCAGCTGCTCCTTCAGGTCATCGACTGCTTGTTTTAAAGGAACCACCTTGTGACTCTGGTGGAGAGAAAACTCACAGACAGGACACACAGCTTTCTGCTCGTCCTCACAGAACCAGTAAGGAACTTCTGGATGTCTATCACACACCACCTCCTCCTTTTCTCTCTCCTCCTTCTCCTCGGGTGAACCGATGTTCTGCCTCTGAACAAAGGAGTCAGCCAGTTCTTTGAGTGAATAGTTTATGGATGGATAATCCTTTGAAGATCTTCTTTTACAAATGGGACAGTTCTTGTTTTTAGCTTGTTCCCAGAATTGTTGCAGGCAGCTTGAACAGAAGCTGTGGCTGCAGCTCAGAGACACAGGATCTTTGAAAGTCTCTGAACACACATGGCAACTCAGGAAACTTTCAACAAGAGCGATTTTCTCAGCCATTTCCTCTGATTTCCAGGTTTCTTTGAATCAACAAGACTCACCAAAGCTCAGTC
The DNA here is from genome assembly GCA_021432705.1 of Caranx ignobilis. Lineage (NCBI taxonomy): Eukaryota > Metazoa > Chordata > Actinopteri > Carangiformes > Carangidae > Caranx > Caranx ignobilis. The sequence continues at coordinate 1,606,911 of JAFHLA010000010.1, read as the reverse complement.
CAGCTGAATTTCTCTCTACAATCCACCAAGTCTGTGTTGTTCAGTCAAGATCCAAACGTGTACTGTACTTCTCGTCTCTGCTCTGATCAATTTTGCTCAAGTACTTTCAGTTTCATTTCCTCTGTTCTGGGTGGAGAACTGGTTGAACAGAAACTATAATTTATTTGTGGCACTCTTCCAGTCTTACAGATGCTGAATGAAAATTCACTCACCAGAAACATTTGTTTTAAGTATTTAACATTAATTATGACTAAGTACACAACTGTTTCATAATTACTAATATGATTAGCATAGCTGTATACAATGCGTGTGCCTAGACCTGCACGTAAACAAGGTGGCATACATTAAACCTACAACAAACCTGTTGGCACAATTGGTGGGAAAAAAATTGAACATTGCTAGCTCCAGGGATGAGTAAATGATGCTGCAGCACGTTTTCTGTGAATGTAAATAGTACATTCAATATCTGTCTGTGTGTAGATATGAGTTATCTTTAGTAGGAGTAGTAAATCGAGCATGTTTTAACCAAGAAATTTGTGGGGGGATGGGGGAAACGGAAATTATAATAAGGATGTAAGGGAATAGAACATATCTGAAATAAGCATTTCATTGTGATGATCTTAAATTCTGATGATAAAACTTAACATTTTTAAATAATGATAGGCCTATTTTATAGCACCTGTTTCAAAAACTATAAGACAACAGATCAATAAGTGATGAAATCTTCAAGATATTAATCATAGGCCCAAAAACTAAAGCAGCTCATGAGCAAACACTCACAAAACGGAAAAGATCAGAAAATCCAAACAGTGGATGTGTGGATAAACAACTATACAACAGATCAAGATGCTGATAACCAGGAAAATGAAGAGTTTTCATTTAAAGTTCATCTCTCTCTGATGATCCAGATCCTTCAGTGCAAAGGTCAGCAGCGGAGAATCCTGTGAAGATTTCCTTTCACAAACGGTACAGTTTCTGTTTTTATCTTTTTCCAGTAACAACAAGACTCAACAAGTTTTCATGTGTCCTCAACTTTCTGCTGACATGTATTTTCTAGTAGAAATCTGATACCTTGTACTGACGCCTCAGCTCTGACTGATAATGTTAAAATCTACTTTCATTCTCCTTCTCTTTTTATCAAAGGTTAAACTATCAGCAGCAGAAAACACCGGTATGTTGTTTTGTTACCAGCAGGTGGCGCTGTCAGCTGGAGTTTACTAGTTGATTCAACTCACATCATTTCCTCGTCTATCAGCTGTTTTCCAAACACAACTGATGACATCTCATGTTCAGTTTGTGTGTGAACATTTAACAGCCTGACTGACACTAAACCAGCATGTGTGTGATTGTGCGTCATATATTTAAAACTAGAAAATTCCCTCTGGGAAATTTTGAAAGGGCCACGGGGGGCTACTGCCGGGGGTACCATCTCTGTCAACATGGGAATCAAACCCACCACCAAACTAATCAGACAGACGCATCATCATCATGTACTGAGCACTGATATTGAGGAGCCATAATCACATTAAGTCACCTGTGTGTTTGTGTAACTGTAATCACATGAAGTTACCTGTGGTGTGTGTGTGAGAGAGAGAGAGAGAGTGAGAGAGGAGTGCGCGCATACGCGCGCATGTGTGTGTATGTGTGTGTGTGTGTGTGTACCTGTAACTGTAATGGCATTAAGTTACCTGTGGGGTGTGTGTTAGTGTGTGTGTGTGTGTGTGTTAGTGAGTGTGTGTTAATTAAAGAGCCAGAATAACATGTAGTAAAAATCGTAAATTTAAGTGTAATAATTTGAAGAGCTGAAGTCTGCTGCAATACACTGGGGAAAAAATTTAAGTCTACTCAAATACATTGGAAACTGACAGAAGAACATTGTAAGAAAGAGATAGATAGATAGATAGATAGATAGACAGATAGATAGATAGATAGATAGGTCTGTGTGTGTATGTGTCTGTGTGCGTGTGGCTGACTTGATACTCAGATCTATAACGAGCTGCATGTGTCAGTCTGATCTTAACGAGCTCCACCTGTAACCAACTGGTGGTTGCCAATGACGACAGAGCCACCCTAGCCAGAGAGAGACAGAAACGTGGAGAAAAAGGGCGATTTTCTCCCTCTGCGCTGGTCCCACATTTGGGCTTACACCGACAAAACGGTAGCTCCTATCAGAAAAAAAAGCAGACCCTGGGCGGTGTAAGGACTTCCTGAACACTTTGATATGCTTTTGGTGTTTCTACAGTAAATATTTTAGAGATGCGGGCGAGTTTCAAACAGGGGTCCCTTCTGCTTCTCTCAGAAAATCTTTGTATTAGAGTCAATGAGGAGCAGAGAGAGACGTGACCGCACTGAGAGGCTCAGAATTTAAATTCTGTAAGTCTCTCTGCTTTGATGAGCACATTGTCAGAAACAGAACAAGTTTGTCTACAACTGTGGAAAAAATCATGTGTGTAGAGTGTAATTTGTGGCCGGGAGGACGAGAGAAAGAGAAAAGTTTCAGACAATTTCAGACAACTTCTCCCACTCTAGCTGATGATGTCACCCACTCTAACACGAACATTCCGTGCAATACACACCCATTATAAACTCAAAATTTCTCCAAAACTGATCATGGTCATTAAACAGTGATTGATCAAAAACTATATGACTTATCAAAACGTGGACTAATACACCAACACACAGGACTTGTGTCTACAGTTTAAAGTTTGAATGAAGTCTCTAGGTGAAAGTATGCCTGAGCAGTAGACATTTGGAAAACTCCAATGATTTTTCTTTTTCGATCATTTTTTTTCGCCCGTTCCATTCATTCCTATGGAGAATTTTTCGCAGTTTTTCGCGACTTACGTCGCGAAAAATTCATATTTCGTAGAGAAAAGTAATAGCACACCGATCCCGATCGAACCACACGTTTTGATATATAATTTGTCCTACAACTCCTCAAGCTGTAGGACAAGTTAAGTGCCGAAATTTTGGAGGAAGATGAAAAATAAGAAGAAGAAGAAGAAAAAACACGCAGTATAACAATAGTGCCTCGGGGCTTTGCCCCGAGGCACTGGCCCTTCAGCTATTTTATAGCTGTAGGGCCAGTGCCTCGGTGCATTGCCCCGTGGCCCTAATGAGGCAGTACACAGTGTTACACAACTGCAGCTAACTAGCAGAGTACCTGGTATTTGGTGGAGGGTGGATATTGATGCTTCTGCTGTGGCTGCACAATGAGCTCAGTGTAGTGTCAAAGCTAACAGAGACAACAGCAGTAGAATAAGAACCAGCTTCCATCATGATTATTGATCAGGGCTGCACAGTTGTGACTGACATGGTTCCAATACCACTGATTAATCACAGTTGTGTGTGAATCCTCAAAGCTGAAGTCATGACTGGACATGTCATGATTAATTGTACAGCCCTGCATATAAACTACAATAAGTGTCCTCCTCTAGTGTGTTGAGGTCAGTGCAGCTCCGCTGGCTTCCTTCCAGCTACAGTGTTGAGTCAGATGAAGCATCACTGAGATAAAGTGGAGCCTCTGCGTTCACTCTGAACCTCCACCATCTTCTTTCTCCAGCCAGTGACCAGGTTGCACTGACAACACTGAGCTGGCTTCTCTTTGTAGGCTGTCTTTCACTCTTTCTCCCCCCCAGTCCCTCTGTTTTCTACCTTATTCAATCATTTCTCTGCAGCTGGCTCTTTCTAGTTTCCCCTCTGTCTCTTTCTGTCACTTTGGGTTTCTTCTGTATAATAATATTAATCCTCTAGTTCTCGGATTCTTCAGATTATTGCTCTGTTCTCTTACGTGCTACACGTGTTTCTCTAACTTCAAGAAAATGTGTTAAGGTGTTATCAATAAAACGACAATTTAAATAGAACATTCAATGTCTGTCTGTGTGTTCACACCAGTAAGACTGCAGCACAGCTTTAAGAGTTTATTGACAGAAGAAACTCAGTTAACTCATGTTATAACAATCAGACTATATTACACCATCTGTTTCCAGACTGTAAAACTCATGGAATAATCAAAGTAGTGATCCAAGGGTCAAAAACTGAAACTAAATGAAGGGTATTTGATCAAGAAAATCACAACATAATGAGGTTATGATGCTTGACTTTTCTAACCACTTTCTGTCCTCCTATATCTTCTAAATAATCATATTTGAACGAAATCACGACCAAGTACACAACCGTTTTAAAAGTTATTAGCATGGTTAGCATAGCTGTATGCAATGCGCTAGCCCAGACCTGCACGTTAACGAAGTGGCGTACGTCAACGGTCAACGGCTCACCGCTCTGACGTCACGCAAATCTGTAGGCACAATTGGTGGTGGGAAAAAAATGGAACGCTGTTAGCTACCGGGCGGTTAGAGGTGAATGATGCTACACCACCGATGTTAGCAGTTGCTGGGCACATTTTGTGTTCGTGTTTTAACCTGTGTGGTGACTTTAACGGACTACAGTCGCTGTTCTCCACCGGGGAGTGAGCTACACTCGTCATAAGCACCTTTTGAGCCAAGAGCCGGTAAGTGTTTGGTACCTAAAACTTCTTTTTCTGTGGAGTAGTTTCTGTCCTCTGTTTATCTGTGAACCAATATTTCAGTCAGCCATTTAAAGAAAAGCTTTCTGTACCGTGTTTAAAGAGTGCTAATCGTGTGTCTCTAACTTTAAGAGAATGTGTTTCCAACAAAACGACAATTAAAATAGTACATTCAATATCTGTCTGTGTGTACAGACGAGTTATCTTTAGTAGGAGTAGTAAATCAGGACATTGACAATTTAATCGAGCATGTTTTAACTAAGAAGTTTACTCATTGCAAAGAAAGACAAAGCACAATGATGGGGGAAATGGAAACTGTAGTTATGATGACAGAATAAAACATATCTGAAAGTTAACAGAAACAAGCATTTCATTGTGATGATCTTAAATTCTGATGATAAAACCTAAAAAATGTAAATAATACTAGGCCCACAGTGTATTGGATAAAGACACTATGACACAGGTGAGCAGGTGTAGCAGCAGGTTGGCTGTAAAGTGTGATGATGAGTTTAGAGTTTAATAAACCTCAAACCATCATGATAGAAAAACTAATGTCCCTGAACGTCACAGACTGATCTCAGTGGGACACATTTTGATATCAGTGGTTTTAGCATCACCAGATTTCCCAATGCCAAAATATGGGAAGAGTTTCTCAGTGAAAGTGTCTCTGTAAGTGTAGATGTGAGACATGTCTTCAGAGTCGTAGAAGGACACCTCCCCCCTGTCATAGTCCAGCTGGACTCTGATTCTCTGGGGAGCCTTCTCATCTGTCACAGGCCAGCCACCGTCACCATTGATGTATTCTCCATTATAATACACTAAACACCAGATTCCATTTTGTGGTGAAGCTGAACACTCTCCCTTTCTGTCAACTGACTCTTTAGCCAAACCCACATTCCAGTCAGGATGATCTCCCACCTCCACCTCCCAGCTGTGTTTCCCTGAGCTGAAGCCCTCAGAGCCCAGAACAGTAGTATACTTAGTGCATCTCTCTGGATTGTCAGGAAGCTGCTGCTTTGTGTCTCCACGTCTCACACTGGTCAGATCATCAGACAGATACAGTGATCTGTTTGCAGTGTTTGGGTCCAGGATGACAGGAGTGAAGTGGAGCTTCTCCTTGATCTTCTCCTTGATCTTCTCCCAGACTCTGAAGGACAGGTTGCCCAGGTGTTTGGCCACATCTATCAGAGCTCCTGAGAGCAGCTGTGGATCTGACACTGAGCTCTGGGCTCTGGCTCTGGTCTGAGTGGCTTTATAACTGCTGAGGAACGCCACCTTGTCTTTCTGCAGCTCTTCTTCAACAGCACAGATACTGTCTGACAGAGAGGAGATCTGCTCCTCCATCATCTTCATCTCTCTGCTCATAGTCTTCCCCTTCTGTTCCTCTTCCTCCCTCAGAGCTGCCAGTCTGGACTCCTCTTCCTCTTTCAGGAGCTGGTGGAGCTTGTTGAACTCCGCTCTGATCTGCCTCTCTGTGGACAACAGCTGCTTCTTGGAGTGTTGAATCATTTCATTGTATGTTTTCTCCACTTGTTTGTATTTGTTCTTCTTGTCCTGCAGAGACTTTAAGTCAGATTTCAGCTGCTCCTTCAGGTCATTGACTGCTTCTTCTACAGGAACCACCTTGTGACTCTGGTGGTGAGAAAACTCACAGACAGAACAAAAAGCTCGATCTTCATCCTTACAGAACAATTTAGTTTCGTCTTGATGTTTACTACAAACCACTGTTTGTTTTTCATGTTGCTTTTCAGTCTCTGATGATCCAGATTTCTGTCTCTCAGCAAAGGAATCAGCCAGATCCTTCAGAGTAAAATTTATGAATGTAAAATCCTTTGAAGATTTCCTTTTACAAATGGGACAGTTCTTGTTTTTAGCTTGTTCCCAGAATTGTTGCAGGCAGCTTGAACAGAAGCTGTGGTTGCAGCTCAGAGACACAGGATCTCTGAAAGTCTCTGAACACACGTGACAACTCAGGAAACTTTCCAAGAGAGCAGCTTTCGCAGCCATTTCACACACAACAGCAGCAACAAGACTCACCGAGTTACTGAGTCCTCAACTTTCCTCTTACAGTCCTCTAAACGTGTGTTTTCCAGTAGAGATCTCACTCCCTGTAATGGCGTCTCAGCTCTGATCGACAATGTCAAAGTTACTTTCAGTTTCATCCACCTGGGTCAATGATTATCAGCTGTACACACAGTCATGTTGCTTTGTCACCAGCAGGTGGAGCTGTGGACACTTAATCTGGAGTTAAATATTTTACTTGAGTCACAAGTTAATTTCCTTGTTTATCAGTTGTTTTTTCAAGATAAAACCAATGACACCTCGTGTTTAGTTTTTAATTCAAGAATACAGAAGGTTTGAATGAGTCAAAAAGGAGGTTTGTGGTAGTTTAGGTTTGAACAGGTTTGAACAACAGCCTGACTGACACTGAACCAGTTTGACAAGGTTTTTATTTTTCTGTCACTGTAGCAGGAAACATGTTCAGTTTGTTCATCTGCAGCAGTTTTTATATGATTGTTTTATTCACTCAAACTTAGACACGGTCACATTAGTGAATGATCATTATTCATTGGACTGTTTTGGTTCCTGACTGTTTTAAGTTTGGTGCTTCGCCATCTCAGTCGATCTGATCTTTGATCTTTGATCAGAGAGCACACACAGACACACTGAGCTCACTCTCTACCTGTGGTTGTGGCTGTGAGGGCCGTGTTAGGCTACAGGCCTGTTTGCAACCCTACATTTGTCAACAAGCTAATATAAAATCTTAAAATTAATCTAATACCCACACGAGCTGTGCTCTGTCTCCTTCAGTATCATCACCCTGTAAAGTCATCCTGCTCTGTGGTGAGTTTAAGGTCTCTGTATTATGAGACTGATATCTCCAGGACAGAGGAACAGACATCGAGTCAAAGTGTCAAATATCCTTGAATCTATTAGCAAACATCCTATTCTCCTGCCTCTCTCCAGCAGTGAACACACAGACAGGCGTGTACCTGAGTTACTATGGTTACTGTGGTTACCTTAATGGCCTTCTCTGCCTCTAACTTTCTCATGATTGATAAGGTTTTTGTTTGTTTGTTTCTACGTTAATCTGCTTTCACAAAACTGATGAATGTTATTGTACTTTATTAACTAAACCTAGTGACATAATTTTACATTTGTGTTCAACATTATTAAAGAGGAAGTTTAAGGTTCTGCACGATGAGGAAACAGACGACAGTCTATTCATAAAGGGTGAAAGAAAATTATGTGGTTGTTCAACGGTGCAAACGGAAAGGTCAGTTTGGAGCCTTGTGAAATCTTTACAATTAGATCATGTCCTGAACCAGTTTTCAACATTTAATGATTCACCAACTGCAGCAGGAAACATGCTATGTTCACTTCCTCCAGACACTTTAGAAGTTGTAGTTACTGACTTTAAAATGCAACAGTGGCAAAGTTTTAATTGAACTTTCTTCTTCTTCTCCAGATGTTTTTTTCTTTGTCCCACATGTCCTCACTGATTCACTTCTTCATCCATTCACTCAGTCATGTGTCACTCACTGTCTTTGTCTGCTCAGGGTCACAGGAGGACTTGACTCAATGTCCCATCATGCACTGGTTGAACTGATTGTCATAACATTAACAAATGACACACAAATAACTAGTTATCAGATTTTAATGTTGAGAAATGACACATTAAAGTCATGTTGACGTCATTACAGTCTTTGAAAGCGACGTTTCATAACTTCAGTTTGTGACTTTTCAGGTAAATTTAAATGTTTTACATGTGAAATGAAAGAGATTTTTGCAGAGATTGAACTTTCACATAGTTTCAGATATTAAAGATTATTTCACATTTGTTTTCATGTGTAAATAAACATTGTAGCTGATTTTGGCATTTATATACAAAACAAACAAGTTTGAATCATTAATGAGTAAAGATGAAGAAATGCTGATGCTCAATGGTAAGAAAGAAGAAGAAGAAAAACCACAAGGCAGAAGATTCAAATAGAAATAACAATGATGATGATGAAAGAGAACCACAGAAAAAGTCTGATAGCTAACAGAAATTTACAGTTCAATGTTAACATGTTAAATAAAAAAAATACCGGAAAATGCAACCTAGGCAAAAACACAGAACTATTATTAGAGCACATGTTTCCAAACTATTGAACAAAAGACCCAAAAGTAATGATGAACAAACTGTCACAAAACTGAAACACACAAATCATCAGTACAGTGGATATAAATTACTAAACAATGTTGTTTGACACACAACAAGATGCTGATAACCAGGACAATGAACAGATTTGATTTGCAAAGTTTTTCTCCCGAAGATGTGAAAGTTTCAGTTTTCTCTGACAGAGCCCACAAACTCAATCTGACTCATAAAAGCTGAGAAAGAAACACAAAACCATGACAAAAAAAGAGAGAAAAAAACTTAGACTTATTGAAAAATGGATGATGAGAAAAAAAAGTCCAACAGCTTCATGAACAGTACTTTTTACAAGCAGTTCAGTGATGACGATCAGTCGAATGAGATATTAATCAAATGTGTTTTATAGGAGACATATTATGTCCCTTTTCCACAAATCAAATTAAAATAGTTCCCAGGTGTCTTAAAGACATGTCTGTGACATGCTTCGCTCCAAATACCCCAAGGATCAAACATCACAGCTCTTTTCATCTGCTCTAAACAGCCCTGTTCAGAACAGTTGGTTTCAGGGTGTGTCCTTTTAAATGCAGATGACCCACTGCTCACCCTGCCCCGCCCCCTCTACCGGTGCCAGTACACACGGATAGGGTTGGTATTATGCAAATTCAAAAACGCATGACATCATTGGATGACAACTGAGGGAACAGCTCATAAAACCACATGGATTTCAACACAGGGAGCCTGTAAATTACAGATCCTTTTTGTCAATTCTCACATTTTGGGGCCAGAAGGCAAGACAAACACCCAAATATACGTTAAAGAGCCTTCGAAAAGTGATATTTCTATGATATGTCCCCTTTAAAGACACAATGACACAGGTGAGCAGGTGTAGGAGCAGGTTGGCTGTAAAGTGTGATGATGAGTTTGGAGTTTAATGAACCTTGAACCATCATGATAGAAAAACTGAGGTCCCTGAACGTCACAGACTGATCTCAGTGGGACACATTTTGATATCAATGGTTTTAGCATCACCAGATTTCCCAATGCCAAAATATGGGAAGAGTTTCTCAGTGAAAGTGTCTCTGTAAGTGCAGATGCGAGTCATGTCTTTAGGGTCATAAAAGGACACCTCCCCCCTGTCATAGTCCAGCTGGACTCTGATCCTCTGGGGATTCTTCTCCACTGTAAATGTCTTACCAACACCATTGGTGTATTCTCCATCACCATACAGTAAACACCAGACTCCATATTTTGGAGAAACAAATATCTTTCCCTTCCTGTCAACTGACTCTTTAGCTAAACCCACATTCCAGTCAGGATGATCTCCCACCTCCACCTCCCAGCTGTGTTTCCCTGAGCTGAAGCCCTCAGAGCCCAATATATGGGTATGATTAGTGTTTCTCTCTGGATTGTCAGGAAGCTGCAGCTCTGTGTCTCCATATCTCACACTGGTCAGATCATCAGACAGATGGAGGCAGGGACTTGCAGTGTTTGGGTCCAGGATGACAGGAGTGAAGTGGAGCTTCTCCTTGATCTTCTCCCAGACTCTGAAGGACAGGTTGCCCAGGTGTTTGGCCACATCTATCAGAGCTCCTGAGAGCAGCTGTGGATCTGACACTGAGCTCTGGGCTCTGGCTCTGGTCTGAGTGGCTTTATAACTGCTGAGGAACGCCACCTTGTCTTTCTGCAGCTCTTCTTCAACAGCACAGATACTGTCTGACAGAGAGGAGATCTGCTGCTCAATCATCTTCATCTCTCTGCTCACAGTCTTCCTCTTCTGCTCCTCTTCCTCCCTCAGAGCTGCCAGTCTGGACTCCTCTTCCTCTTTCAGGAGCTGGTGGAGCTTGTTGAACTCTGCTCTGATCTGCCTCTCTGTGGACAACAGCTGCTTCTTGGAGAGTTGGATCATGTCATTGTATATTTCCTCTGCTTCCTCATGTATGTCCAACTTGTCCTGCAGAGTCTTTAAGTCAGATTTCAGCTGCTCCTTCAGGTCATCGACTGCTTGTTTTAAAGGAACCACCTTGTGACTCTGGTGGAGAGAAAACTCACAGACAGGACACACAGCTTTCTGCTCGTCCTCACAGAACCAGTAAGGAACTTCTGGATGTCTATCACACACCACCTCCTCCTTTTCTCTCTCCTCCTTCTCCTCGGGTGAACGGATGTTCTGCCTCTGAACAAAGGAGTCAGCCAGTTCTTTGAGTGAATAGTTTATGGATGGATACTCCTTTGAAGATCTTCTTTTACAAATGGGACAGTTCTTGTTTTTAGCTTGTTCCCAGAATTGTTGCAGGCAGCTTGAACAGAAGCTGTGGTTGCAGCTCAGAGACACAGGATCTCTGAAAGTCTCTGAACACACATGGCAACTCAGGAAACTTTCAACAAGAGCGATTTTCTCAGCCATTTCCTCTGATTTCCAGGTTTCTTTGAATCAACAAGACTCACCAAAGCTCAGTCCAGCTGAATTTCTCTCTACAATCCACCAAGTCTGTGTTGTTCAGTCAAGATCCAAACGTGTACTGTACTTCTCGTCTCTGCTCTGATCAATTTTGCTCAAGTACTTTCAGTTTCATTTCCTCTGTTCTGGGTGGAGAACTGGTTGAACAGAAACTATAATTTATTTGTGGCACTCTTCCAGTCTTACAGATGCTGAATGAAAATTCACTCACCAGAAACATTTGTTTTAAGTATTTAACATTAATTATGACTAAGTACACAACTGTTTCATAATTACTAGTATGATTAGCATAGCTGTATACAATGCGTGTGCCTAGACCTGCACGTAAACAAGGTGGCATACATTAAACCTACAACAAACCTGTTGGCACAATTGTTGGGAAAAAAATTGAACATTGCTAGCTCCAGGGATGAGTAAATGATGCTGCAGCACGTTTTCTGTGGAGTAGTTTCTGTGAATGTAAATAGTACATTCAATATCTGTCTGTGTGTAGATATGAGTTATCTTTAGTAGGAGTAGTAAATCGAGCATGTTTTAACCAAGAAATTTGTGGGGGGATGGGGGAAACGGAAATTATAATAAGGATGTCAGGGAATAGAACATATCTGAAATAAGCATTTCATTGTGATGATCTTAAATTCTGATGATAAAACTTAACATTTTTAAATAATGATAGGCCTATTTTATAGCACCTGTTTCAAAAACTATAAGACAACAGATCAATAAGTGATGAAATCTTCAAGATATTAATCATAGGCCCAAAAACTAAAGCAGCTCATGAACAAACATTCACAAAACGGAAAAGATCAGAAAATCCAAACAGTGGATGTGTGGATAAACAACTATACAACAGATCAAGATGCTGATAACCAGGAAAATTAAGAGTTTTCATTTAAAGTTCATCTCTCTCTGATGATCCAGATCCTTCAGTGCAAAGGTCAGCAGCGGAGAATCCTGTGAAGATTTCCTTTCACAAACGGTACAGTTTCTGTTTTTATCTTTTTCCAGTAACAACAAGACTCAACAAGTTTTCATGTGTCCTCAACTTTCTGCTGACATGTATTTTCTAGTAGAAATCTGATACCTTGTACTGACGCCTCAGCTCTGACTGATAATGTTAAAATCTACTTTCATTCTCCTTCTCTTTTTATCAAAGGTTAAACTATCAGCAGCAGAAAACACCGGTATGTTGTTTTGTTACCAGCAGGTGGCGCTGTCAGCTGGAGTTTACTAGTTGATTCAACTCACATCATTTCCTCGTCTATCAGCTGTTTTCCAAACACAACTGATGACATCTCATGTTCAGTTTGTGTGTGAACATTTAACAGCCTGACTGACACTAAACCAGCATGTGTGTGATTGTGCGTCATATATTTAAAATGAGGCAGTACACAGTGTTACACAACTGCAGCTAACTAGCAGAGTACCTGGTATTTGGTGGAGGGTGGATATTGATGCTTCTGCTGTGGCTGCACAATGAGCTCAGTGTAGTGTCAAAGCTAACAGAGACAACAGCAGTAGAATAAGAACCAGCTTCCATCATGATTATTGATCAGGGCTGCACAGTTGTGACTGACATGGTTCCAATACCACTGATTAATCACAGTTGTGTGTGAATCCTCAAAGCTGAAGTCATGACTGGACATGTCATGATTAATTGTACAGCCCTGCATATAAACTACAATAAGTGTCCTCCTCTAGTGTGTTGAGGTCAGTGCAGCTCCGCTGGCTTCCTGCCAGCTACAGTGTTGAGTCAGATGAAGCATCACTGAGATAAAGTGGAGCCTCTGCGTTCACTCTGAACCTCCACCATCTTCTTTCTCCAGCCAGTGACCAGGTTGCACTGACAACACTGAGCTGGCTTCTCTTTGTAGGCTGTCTTTCACTCTTTCTCCCCCCCAGTCCCTCTGTTTTCAACCTTATTCAATCATTTCTCTGCAGCTGGCTCTTTCTAGTTTCCCCTCTGTCTCTTTCTGTCACTTTGGGTTTCTTCTGTATAATAATATTAATCCTCTAGTTCTCGGATTCTTCGGATTATTGCTCTGTTCTCTTACGTGCTACACGTGTTTCTCTAACTTCAAGAAAATGTGTTAAGGTGTTATCAATAAAACGACAATTTAAATAGAACATTCAATGTCTGTCTGTGTGTTCACACCAGTAAGACTGCAGCACAGCTTTAAGAGTTTATTGACAGGAGAAACTCAGTTAACTCAAGTTATAACAATCAGACTATATTACGCCATCTGTTTCCAGACTGTAAAACTCATGGAATAATCAAAGTAGTGATCCAAAGGTCAAAAACTGAAACTAAATGAAGGATATTTGATCAAGAAAATCACAACATAAAGAAAAAACTCAAGGAATTTGATTCATGTGGATGAAACAGAAATGATGAGAGAGAGTTCGCCGACAGAAAATGTCTGATAGTTTACAAAAAATTATATTTCATTGTAAATATGGTTAAAAACAAAGGTAAAACATAAAGCTATTGTTATAGCACATACAATGTTGTTTGACATAAATCAATGAACAGATTTGATTTGTAAAGTTTTTCTCCTGATGATGTGGAACAGTTTCAACAGTTTCTCAGATATTGATCTTGATTTTAAAAAGTGATTAAATGATGTAAATGACACCAAATAAAGACAAAAACAAACGTAATGAAAAATACTTGATGGAAGAAAAAAGACAAACAACTTCAAGAACAGCATTTCTTACATGATGTTGATCAGACTAATGAGATTAATTAACTGTGATTTAAAGACACAATGATACATGAGCAGGTGCAGAAGCAGGTTGGCTGTGAAGTGAGATGATGAGTTTAATAAACTTCAAACCATCACGACAGAAAAACTGACCTCCCTGACTGACTCAGTGGGACACATTTTGATATCAGTGGTTTCAGCATCACCAGACTGCCCAGTGGTGAAATATGGGAGGAGTTTCTCAGTGAAAGTGTCTCTGTAAGTGTAGATGTGAGACATGTCTTCAGGGTTGTAGAAGGACACCTCCCCCCTGTCATAGTCCAGCTGGACTCTGATCCTCTGGGGACTCTTCACTTTCAGAGTCTTACCGTCACCATCCATGTATATTCCATAGCGATTCTTCAAACACCAGACTCCATGTCTTGGTGACGCTTTTCGTTCTCTCTTCCTGTTCACTGACTCTTTAGCCAAACCCACGGTCCAGCGAGGATGATCTCCCACCTCCACCTCCCAGCTGTGTTTCCCTGACCTGAAGCCCTCAGAGCCCAGAACAGTGGTATACTTCGTGCATCTCTCTGGATTGTCAGGAAGCTGCTGCTTTGTGTCTCCATTTCTCACACTGGTCAGATCATCAGACAGATGGAGCCAAGGGCTTGCAGTGTTTGGGTCCAGGATGACAGGAGTGAAGTGGAGCTTCTCCTTGATCTTCTCCCAGACTCTGAAGGACAGGTTGCCCAGGTGTTTGGCCACATCTATCAGAGCTCCTGAGAGCAGCTGTGGATCTGACACTGAGCTCTGGGCTCTGGCTCTGGTCTGAGTGGCTTTATAACTGCTGAGGAACGCCACCTTGTCTTTCTGCAGCTCTTCTTCAACAGCACAGATACTGTCTGACAGAGAGGAGATCTGCTCCTCCATCATCTTCATCTCTCTGCTCATAGTCTTCCTCTTCTGCTCCTCTTCCTCCCTCAGAGCTGCCAGTCTGGACTCCTCTTCCTCTTTCAGGAGCTGCTGGAGCTTGTTGAACTCTGCTCTGATCTGCCTCTCTGTGGACAACAGCTGCTTCTTGGAGTGTTGGATCATGTCATTGTATGTTTTCTCCACTTGTTTGTATTTGTTCTTCTTGTCCTGCAGAGACTTTAAGTCAGATTTCAGCTGCTCCTTCAGGTCATTGACTGCTTCTTCTACAGGAACCACCTTATGACTCTGGTGGAGAGAAAACTCACAGACAGGACAAAAAGCTCTTTCTTCATCCTTACAGAACAATTTAGTTTCATCTTCATGTTTACTACAAACCACTGTTTGTTTTTGATGTTGCTTTTCAGTCTCTGATGATCCAGATTTCTGTCTCTCAGCAAAGGAATCAGCCAGATCCTTCAGAGTAAAATTCACTTGTGGATGATCCTTTGAAGATTTCCTTTTACAAATGGGACAGTTCTTGTTTTTAGCTTGTTCCCAGAATTGTTGCAGGCAGCTTGAACAGAAGCTGTGGTTGCAGCTCAGAGACACAGGATCTCTGAAAGTCTCTGAACACACGTGGCAACTCAGGTAACTTTCCAAGAGAGCAGCTTTCTCAGCCATTTCACACACAACAGCAGCAGCAAGACTCACTGAGTTACTGAGTCCTCAACTTTCCTCTTACAGTCCTCTAAACGTGTGTTTTCTAGTAGAGATCTCACTCCCTGTAATCGCGTCAACAATGACAGATTTTCATTTTCATTGACCTCTGTAAATGATTACCAGCTGTACGCACTGTCATGGTGTGTTGTCACCAGCAGGTGGAGCTATGGACACGTCCAGTGGAGTTCAACGTTTTAGTTGATTCACAACTCAATTTCCTCGGTTACCAGTTGTTTTCAAGACACAAGCAAAGAGACATAATGTTTAATTTAAAATTCAAGAATACTGACAATTTTAAGTGAGACGAACACGGAGGTTTGTGGTAGTTTAGGTTTGAATATTTTAACAGCCTGACTGACATTGACCCAGGTTTTTACTGCTCATGTGGATCTTTTTTTTATTTAGTGGTTAAATGTTTTTAAACAACCTCAGAGTAAACACAAGGCAGGAGATTCACATGGATGAAACAGGAATAATAACAGAGAAAAACAGAAAATATCTGTCACTTTATGGAAATTTACATCTCATTGTAAATATTGTAAACAAAAGAAAATCGGAAGATAAAAGTCATATTATTAAAATTAGACTATATTAGACCATTTGTTCCAGAGTATAAAACAACACAAAATTCATGAAATAATCAAAAGGATCAGAACTAAACAAACTCATGTTTTAACCAGGATATTTGCTCATTACATAAAACACAACATAAAGGAAAAAACACAAGTAAAAAGATTCACACGGGTGAAGCCAAGGTTGCAGTGGTAACAGAATTAGGCCTACAGAAAATGTCTGATAGTTAACAGAAATGTACATTTTATTGTAAGCATGCTAAAAAAAAATCTGAAGGTAAAACCTTTTTTATATTTTAAAGTAATAGACTACTATACTATAACATCTACAGTCCAGACCCGGGGTCATGGGCAGGCCTTTGGGGGAGGTACCCGCCGATGGAGTCATCTGTGTACGCCAAGTACAAAGCCCCGGCTCCACAATGACATTACTAAAGACATTACTAAAGAGGAGGAAGTTTCAGGTTCTGCATGATGAGGAAATACACTACAGTCTGTTTATTAACGGTGTAAGCAAATCATGTAGTGGTGCAACAGTGCAAGAAGAAAAGTCAGTTTGGAGCTTTCAAGTGAAAATTTTACATTCAGGTCAGGTCTTGGGAGGCATGAAAATCTGCACTGACACTGAACCAGTTGTACAACATTTAATGTTTCACCAACTGCAGCAGGAAACATGCTCTGCCAACACTTCAGTGTAAATGTGGGTGAAAAAAGTCACCACTCTCAGTCATGACACATGAGCTCCCCGAACAGAAAAAGTCAACAGTATTTAAGCACAGTGCAGAGTGCTCATAAGACACGTCATGCTGCCTAGCAACAGCCACATTATCTCTTACGCTGCAAGGAAGGTGTTTTCGAAACATAACCTCTCAAAGCCGTTTGCATACCTCCACTATCTTCAAGGCCACTTTGCTAATTAAAACTGGACAGGTTCTCATAAAACTTTCCTGCAGGACAGGACATATGATCAACATGGTAAAAATGGACACTCAGTATTTTTCCATCAGTGAACATGTTAACTTCCTCCAGACACTTTAAAAGTTGTAGTTATTGACTTTAAATGCAGCAACAGAGTCACAGTTTTAATTCAACTGTCTTCTTCATCTTCTCTAGACTTTTTTTTCTTTACACCACATGTCTCACTGATTCACTTCTTCATTCATTCACTCAGTCATGTGTCACTGACTGTCTTTGTTTAGAGTCACAGGAGGACTTGACCCATCATGCACCGGTTGGACTGATTGTCATAACATTAACAGCATGTAACAGTATGACACATTTTGATATCAGAGGTTTTAGCATCACCAGACTTTGCAATATGAAAATATGGGAAGAGTTTCTCAGTGAAAGTGTCTCTGTGAGTGTAGATGTGAGTCATGTCTTCAGGGTTGTAGAAGGACACCTCCCCCCTGTCATAGTCCAGCTGGACTCTGATCCTCTGTGGAGTCTTCTCCATTGTCACAGTCTCACCATCACCATTGGTGTATTCTCCATCACCATGCCATAAACACCAGATTCCATATTCTGGTGAAACACACATCTGCTTCCTGTCAGCTGACTCTTTAGCTAAACCCACAAGCCAGTCGGGATGATCTCCCACCTCCACCTCCCAGCTGTGTTTCCCTGAGCTGAAGCCCTCGGAGCCCAGAACATCAGCAAAGTAATTAAATCTCTCTGGATTGTCAGGAAGCTGCTGCTTTTTGTCTCCATATCTCACACTGGTCAGATCATCAGACAGATGGAGATGGGGATGTGCAGTGTTTGGGTCCAGGATGACAGGAGTGAAGTGGAGCTTCTCCTTGATCTTCTCCCAGACTCTGAAGGACAGGTTGCCCAGGTGTTTGGCCACATCTATCAGAGCTCCTGAGAGCAGCTGTGGATCTGACACTGAGCTCTGGGCTCTGGCTCTGGTCTGAGTGGCTTTATAACTGCTGAGGAACGCCACCTTGTCTTTCTGCAGCTCTTCTTCAACAGCACAGATACTGTCTGACAGAGAGGAGATCTGCTCCTCAATCATCTTCATCTCTCTGCTCATAGTCTTCCTCTTCTGCTCCTCTTCCTCCCTCAGAGCTGCCAGTCTGGACTCCTCTTCCTCTTTCAGGAGCTGCTGGAGCTTGTTGAACTCTGCTCTGATCTGCCTCTCTGTGGACAACAGCTGCTTCTTGGAGAGTTGGATCATGTCATTGTATGTTTTCTCCACTTGTTTGTATTTGTTCTTCTTGTCCTGCAGAGACTTTAAGTCAGATTTCAGCTGCTCCTTCAGGTCACTGACTGCTTCTTCTATAGGAACCACCATGTGACTCTGGTGGAGAGAAAACTCACAGACAGGACACACAGCTTTCTGCTCGTCCTCACAGAACCAGTAAGGAACTTCTGGATGTTTATCACACACCACCTCTTCCTTCTCTTCCTCTTTTTCTTTCTTAGGTGAACTACTGTTCAGTCTCTCAACATAGGAGTCAGCCAATCCTTTAAAAGAAATGTTTACGCATCGACAATCCTTTGAAGATCTTCTTTTACAAATGGGACAGTTCTTGTTTTTAGCTTGTTCCCAGAATTGTTGCAGGCAGCTTGAACAGAAGCTGTGGTTGCAGCTCAGAGACACAGGATCTCTGAAAATCCCTGAACACACATGGCAACTCCCAAAGCTCTGTATCATAGTGAGTTTCTCTTCCATTTCCTTTGCTTTCCAAGTTTAAGACAAAACTCACCGAACTTCAGTCCTGTTGACTTTCTTTCTATAATCCACCGAGTCTGTGTTGTTCAGGACAGAGCTCAACCTGTTAAGTGACGTTTCATTTCTGCTCTTATTGACTCTGCTCATTTGTTTTCAGTTTCATTTACTCTGTTATGGGTGGAGAACTGGATGAAATGAAGTCATTTGTTTGTGTCCCCACCAGGTGGTGCTCTTCGGGTTACAGATGTTTAAGAAAAACTTGATTGAAAACCTTTGTTTTAGCTGTCAAATATAAGTTGTCAGTAGGTATAAAAACATTTACTCTAAGTTGTGAGGGACCAGTAATTTATGTAAGTATTTCCATTATGTACAACCTGATATTACCATATTGTACCTGAATACTTTCCATATCTGCTGTATCTTCATGAGATTTGGGTTTTATACATAAAACTGCCCAACACAGTATTTAATACATTCAACTGTCAAAGTACTTTCCTTTTACAGTCCTCTAAATGTGTGTTTTCCAGTAGAGATCTTACACCCTGCAATGGTGTCTCAGCTCTGACCAACAGTGTCAAATTTACTTTCATTGACCTCATGTCAATGATTATCTTACACATACTCACGGTCATGTTGTTTTGCTACAAGCAGGTGGAGCTATGGACACGTCTACTGGAGTTAAACATTTTACTTGATTCACAATCAATTGCCTTTTTTATCAGTTATTTTCAAGTCTAAGACAGTGACACCTCATTTGGATTTAATTGAAGTAGACAGATGATTTTACACAAGACAAACCAGGAGGTTTTTGGTAGTTTAGGTGTGTATATTTTTGACAGCCTGACTGCATTATAGACCCAGTCCATCTGTTTAAGATCCTGCTCCCTGTTAAGGTATTTCTCTTAGTAAAATCTACTCACCGCTGATATTATTTTATGGTTACTTTACACATGGAGAGCCTTAGAATAGTTTACTTATATATGTTTTCAAATTAGTGAAAATCTGTAAATATAAATACTAAAAAGGAAACAATACAAAACAGTTGTGAAAAAAATAACTGCAATTTAATTACACAATGTACACTCCCAAGAAAACAAATGATGATCCACAACACAGGTCCTGTTGATGAAGAAAAAAAAAGCTTTTCAAAATACACAAGCATATAAAGTTACATAGATCTGGAGAACCAAAAACCGTTATTGAAAAATAAAGTAAAAAAATATGACAATAAATAAAAAAGTACCACAAATAATAAATAAATCCACAACAACTGTTTCCCCTGTTTTCTCCATCAGGCCATTTTCACCAGTCTCTCACTGGCCTCCCACAGTTTTTTTGCTACACCAGCATCTCTCGCAAAAGGACGCACAGTGGCAGGCCGGCAGTCGACGAAGTAACCCCCGCTGTGTTTGGCAGCTTCATCAGACACAGCACAATAGATAACAGTCTGAGCTCCAACCTCACATGGCACGAAAAACATCCACATGATCACCTGCATCAGCATCCGGAACAGGACGGAGTAGTGGCACGTCCAGCCACTCTGGACAAAACCTGGAGCAACACACGTAAGCACAGAAATTACAGTTACCATGAACCCAAATATCTGAGATTTTAACTTGCAAGTCTCATCTTCTTTTCTCACCAGGGTGCACAGCGTAGGAGGTCACATCTTTCCCCTCTGTGATGCGTGCCAGCTCCTGGCTGAAGTAGAGGTTTGCCAGCTTGCTGCGGCTGTAGGTGAAGAAAGGCAGCAGGTTGTAGTTGAGGTCCTGGAAGTCCAGCTTCTGGTATTTGTAGATGGAGCATGTGAGGGTGATCACCCGACTGGGGGTGCATTCCTTCAGGCGAGGCAGGAGCAGATTGGTGAGGAGGAAGTGGCCTAAGTGGTTGACGCCAAAACACATGCTGAAGCCGTCGTCCGTCCAGTCGAGGACACTAGGCATCCCTGGGGAACAAAACAGAGGTCAAAGAGAGAGGTGGGTAAAGTAGAAACATGATTTTATTTGATGCTGCTTTTCTAGTTAACACTATTCATATGTGAACTATCCAAGCAATAACAAACCTTTACTTCTGTTTTAACAATGCACTGACTGATTTCACAATGTAATGTAATAGTCGTTTTAGCTACAGTCATGTCGCCCTATGTCAAGTCCAACTGAACACATTTAGTTTGTTTTCTTCCTTTGGTGATAGGGACCCCTCACCTGCATTATTGATCAGGATGTCGAGCCTCTTCTCTCTCTGAAGGAAGCTCTTACAGAACTCCTTCACAGAGCGCAGGTTAGCCAGATCCAGCTCCATGTGGAGGACGTTAAGGCTGTGACTCTTGAACTTGATCTCCCTCACTGCCTTCTCAGCCTTGTCCAGGTCTCTACAAGCAATGACGACTCTGGCACCTCTCATTGCCATGGCAATAGCTGTCTCCTTGCCAATCCCAGAATTCCCACCTGCACACACACACACACACACATTCATAGCCCAAAAGATAAAAATGATCATGAGGCTTATGACACAAGAAAATGTCAGTGATACTTGATGTAAACGTCATTCCGCTTGAAATCAAGCTAATAAGAAAGACATGTTTATTTACCTGTAATAAGAACTGTTTTGCCATCAAGTCTTTTCAGGTCGGTGCAAAACCTCCGCTTTTTCATCCATTTTAGAATGAAAAAAGAAACTAAAGACGCGATAATTGTATAGAGGACGTACATTTCTCTGTGATCACTACCTTGAAAGCCAATATGTTTGTTACTGTTATTGCCAGTTGGTGAGGCTGCAGGCTAGCCCGAACGTTAGCTAGCTTGTTAGCTTGCTAGTTCGCCAGCAATGACATCATTCTCCCTCGGGTTATTGGTCCATTCTGGTTCCTGTCGCAGTAAACCTGGTGGAGATTATTCGGGACGAGCTGAACACAAATGTGAACAGGTATTTTCAGTCACTTTTTCTGCCCCCGGTGCCCATCCAATTCATTCCTAAACAGATGCGAAGTGCGCATGCGTGAAACCTCCTAACCCAAATCTCGCGAGAATGTTTCAACCGTAGACATGAACGTGAGTACAGGAACCCAAAACAAACACAGGCGGTTCAGCTAAAATCCTTCCCAATAATAACTTGTAAACAAATTGATGACCACGACAGTGTGCGTATTGTCACTTACACATAGCCGTGTGTTTTATCAGAATGAAAATAAGTTTTCAAACGACCGGTCTGCGTTAAATCGAAGTCTGTTAATTCATAACTTAATGACCGCGGGTAAAAAGTTAGGATTGGTTTGCTGTTTGACCTTTGGTACGCTTGACAACACAAAACTAAAGTTTCATCCAAGGATGGTGTAACACCGGAATGAGTGCTCACGGCCTGTTTTGTTCTAAACATGAGAGTAAACTTTAGAGAGACGCTTTTTCTCTGTTGGATTGTTTTCATCTGCTCCGCCACTAAAACAGCTGGTAAGTTGCATTTAAAGGTATTTTATAGACTCAGTATTGATATATGATGCTTTACCAATTTAAACCACCGTACACTGTATGTGCTGACAGCTGTTTCACTAGTGTAGTAAGTTGATACCGTTCATGTGTGATTATTTTATATTATTCAATCTAATAACTTAATGACTCTGTGAATGTTTTGTATTGCCGTAACTTATTACTCCTGTTATTTTCCTTATGAGGTCAAACATGCAGGGGGAAGTGTGGACACATATTGGAGGATTGCTCCTGCCATACAACCTGTACATCTTTGCTGAACTGCTGTGCAGACTACCACCAGTCCTGTTTCCAGGTGTCGCCTCACTCCAGCTCCATGCTGGGTGGAAGAGCTCTCAGGATCCTCAACCTGGTCCTTCAACCCCATGGGCGCCTTCTCTGCAGGTGTGCATCTATGTGCATGCCTGTCGTGTTTGTAAATGGGTTGGCCATAACAAGCTAATCACGTGCCAGTGAAGTTTTTGTTATGTTGTTATGTGTTATGTTGTTATTTTGATTATCCAGAAACCTCTCTCTGTTGTAGATTTAAAGGTGAGCTCATACGAGACGGGTTTATTGATGCTGAAGGCCACGCCCACTGTGTCTCTCCTTTATTGTATGAGACGGGTTGGGTCCCATTTGAAGTCTCTGCTGATGGAACCAGTTTTGACAGATCTGGAGAGTACTTGTCAAGTAAGTTGCTGAAATGTAAAATTTAGGGGCCCATTAAACATACTGATCTGGGATCAGTGACTGGAAATGATTTAAAGTGCAGATTTTTAGCTAGAGCCTCAAGAATGATATTTTCAACAAGATTTTCCATTATAAAAAATAACTCACATTAATGGAAGTTATTATCACTGTTGCCAGCAAGGTGGCTTTGTTATTGCAGGAATATTCTTGTCTTGTCTTGTCTCATTTTGTTTTTGCACAACCTGACAGTATTTCTACTATTTTACTCGACAAATGTTTATTTTTGTATTATTTTTGTGTTTCCTGTTCACTGCCAGTCCACCCCAGTAAAGTTGACCCTGCTTTCAAAGTCGCCCTGGTGAATGCGACACAGTGGCAGTACTATGGGACACCGAACGCAGCGGGGCGGCTTAAGATGACATGGAACAGCTCTTTGATTGCAGCAGATAAGGTCAACATCGAGCTGTGGGGTTACAGAGAGTTCAACAGGAGCACCGAGGCAGGGATGAGCGAATCACCCCCTCTGCAGGCTGAGCTGAGGTACCTCTACTCTCTGGGCAGGGATCTGGACAACACTGGGGCCTTCAGCTTCGTCCCTGAGTGCTCCAAAGACTTCTCTGACTGGGAGTTGGGGAACATTCGGATCACTGCTAGCTCTGAGTCAGATGGAGCAAGGTATACATAATATAATATAAATAATCAGTCAACGTATCAGTCAAGTTGGAAATATCTCGTCATGTCTCAAAATGTGTTTCTGCATGTATTTGATAGATTCCAGCTTCATTGTAATGCTGTTGATTCTCTGGCCATTATGAATAAGCCCAATTGTAGAAAAGAAGCTCTTTTTAAAATGGTTTTACATTTAGTTTATATCAGTCAGATGATGATAAAAATAGTCATATCCTCACATGTGCCTGCTGTAAAACCCAGCATGCCTTTTCCTGCCTCATGGAGATAATAACCAGCATAAATATACTGTAAATAGCTCAGGATGTAGATTGAGTTTGACTGTCACGTTAGTTCCACAGGTCAGTATTGGCAGAATCACTTAGACCACAGACCACTGAAATCATTAATCATCTAACTGGTTAAATGATTGACAGAAAACTGGCCATGTTCATATACAAATGATCACATGCAAAGAAAAACAAGTCAGTAAATAGGACTTTTCATTGTTTCACACAAATGGATTATTGTGTCTTTTTGAATTTTAACATTTTCTCCAACATTTTATTTACAGATTAATCAATTAGTAGATTTAATTATCATCAAAATAAATAATTGTTTTTAGTTTTATAAATTAGAATTTAAAGTAACTTTGAATGGTGGTGGTTGTTGATACGCAGGGATGTAGAGGGGCTCTGGAGCAGAAGTCATGTCTTAGCCTGGCATTTGGAGCAGGCGTTCAGAGACGACTCTGCTGCCTGGGCCAGGAACAAGTGTCTGCAGTGGGATGTCCGGGAGAAAAGCCTGCCCAGCTTCCTCAGCGAGCTCATCGACTGCCCGTGCACTCTGGCACAGGCCCGAGCAGACACAGGCCGGTTTCATGTAAGTGCACCGACCTCAACAAATCCATCTATTGTTACCTTATTAGTCCAATAACATTTTGCAGCCAAGTTCCTGACACAGACTCACAGCCATGTGGCGAGAGAGGAATTCATCTGGATGCCTCTAACCACAGGGAAACAAGACTCGTAGAGGAAATGACATCAAGATGAATTCAGGGAACTTGCTTTATACTAACTCATAACCGATGTCAACAGTATTGAGGCCACTCAATTATGAAGCCTGTACAGCTACAGTTTGCTTATTGGTTTTCTTTGAATCAAGTAAATGTTTAATCGAGTAACCTTCACCGACTGTTCATTGTTTCAGACTGACTACAGTTGTGACATTGAGCGTGGCAGTGTGTGCACTTACCACCCAGGTAGTGTCCACTGCGTCAGAGCAATTCAGGCCAGGTAGATAAGAGAGGAAAGACAAAGTTTTCATTTAAAAAAAAAACACACAAAAACAAGATTAAATGATAACACCTTTTCCTTTTCAACTTGTTTTCATCATGACATATCCTGTGCTCCAGTCCTGTGCTTGGATCAGGACAGCAGTGCTGCTACGACAGCGCTGGTGCCCTGGTGTTGACCGGAGACTCGACTGGCGGCAGCACCCCGGACAGGGCTCACGACTGGGGCTCACCTCCGTACAGGGAACCACCACGGGTGCCGGAGTACTCCCACTGGCTCCGTGATGTCGTGAGTTTGTTCTATTGCTGCCTTTGGTCTGACCACTGCCACATCTACCTCAGCCAGCGGCCTTCCACCGGATGTCGCAACTACAAGCCCCCAAAGGCCGGTGAGACCACTTTGCGTAACTGCTTCATGCAACTGCACAAACCCACAAGATGGTTAACACATTAACACATTCACGCAGTAGACCTCACCTGATTATCCTGGTAATTTGAACCAGTTTATTTAAATCATCTTCCTGATTCAGATGCTGCACAATTTCCTTGATCCTAAATGCAGAGTTGTTGCGTTATGTCTAACAGGAAAACAGTTGAAATGAATGATGTATTTTTGCATGTTCAGTTCCAGTATAGGAGCTTTTAGTTTGTGGTGGTAGAATTTGCAGTAAAACTGAGGCTGGAAAAAGTAAATTACAAAGCACAAGAAAAAGAGCTTGTGTGTGTTTGTTCATCTGTATTTAATTGCCTCTGTTTGGCTGCTCACACGCATTCTCTGCTGGGAAAACTGACATTAGTGCAGCAGGTAGGATAAATGAATTACAGGCCTTACAGCTGAGGGTTAAGATGTGGGCATATATTGGATCATACAAATAACTACCTGCCTTCCCCAGAGACTATAGATGCATGCTCTGATATCAGAAAAAAACACAAAACAAGTGTTTAGATGAGCTAAAAGTAAACTGATGTAAACACATCAGCGCTTTGCACCTTGATGCCTCGCAGGTGTCGTCCTCGGAGATCCACATTTCGTAACATTCGACGGCCTCAGCTACACTTTCAACGGCAAAGGCGAGTACAACCTCATGTCCTCGCCAGACAGAGAGCTGAGTGTTCAGGCCAGAACAGAGCAGGTGAAACTCAAGAACGGTGAGTCCACATTTCAAATGAATGCCCTGCTGTCTCTGCCGCCTCTTTCATCCCTCCCCATGGCGCAGTTGTACTTCTGACTTTCAGCTCAGAGCTTTGTTGGGATGCAGCTTGCTTCAGGACTGAAAGAGACCCAATTTATGGTCCAATGTGTGTATTTGTATTTTTTTTCTGTCTCTAGAGTTTGACCTTGATTTTTTGTTACTGAATTTTTATTTGTCTCCTTTTGCCTGCACTCTGCTCTTTAAGTGTTTTAGGCTCTCACGCAGTCACACAGTCCCAGGGTCAGATGAATGGGTGAATTATACAACGTACTTAGGCCAACTGACTGTGGATGACCAAAAGCTATTAATATTTTCCTCATTAGATCAGTGATGTCAAACATCTGGATTATTTTGATATTGTGGATAATGTGTCATGTGTTGTTGCCACTAAGGTACCTTGGCCAGAGCCACGAGGCTGTCGTCGGTGGCCATGAAGGAGAAGAGCTCTGATGTCATTGAGGTGCGTCTATCAGAGGACCGCCTCCAGGTGCTGAGGAACCAAAAGGTCCTGCCTTTCACCGAGCAGAGATGGATGGACCTGCAGGGTGAGATGATTTAAACCTCTTCTCTCCTTACTCTGCATCTGATCCACTTGGAGCTGCAGTGGTCATTTGTGTAGAAATTAAAATTCACCAGATTTCTCACCAGTGACCTTAAAAAGAAACAATACTTTAACATGAAGTTTACTGAATTATGCATTTCATATACGTTTTAAATAAATGAAAGAACAACTGAATGTGTTCAAAATGTCAACACAGTCTTCTTTTTTCCAGGAGCGTTTGTGTTCGTCCCCAGTCCTGAGAACGTGACAGTGATGTTCCCCTCTGGCGTCGGCGTGGAGGTGCGTGTACATGAAGGACTCATGGCGGTCACTGTCCTGCTGCCTCCAGAGTTTGCCAACCACACCCAGGGCCTCCTGGGTCGGATGAACTCTGACCCATCCGATGACCTGATGACCCAGCAGGGAGAAGTCGTCTCCACAGCTGACTCTGCCACGTCGGAGGAAATCTTCACCTTTGGAGCTGGATGTAAGTGTCGAAGACTGTTGAGCAAGGACTCAATCGAACCGAATCAATTTTAAGAATACAACAGGAGAAGAACAAGACACATGTTTAGAGGTTGTGCAGCTTTAATGGATTACACAGAAATATTGCGAGAAGCACACCTCTGGAGCACAGCTGGGGCCGGGCCTCATCATACATACATGATCATGTCTCAGCTGCCTTACAAACACGTCCTGCAAAACCTGCACTTGCACTGATCAGTATTGTGATTGGTCTGACACATATGGCCTTGACAATAATTCCCATGAGTTTGGTTAGCCTTGTTGAATGGGTTGCCATGACAACTAGAGGTGCCCAGTCTGTGAATTTCCCTAGTCAACCATTGTTGTTACCTTTGTTTTAATGCTACACTCACTTTGCTGCCGGCATAATAAGTTCTCAGATTCTGCATGTGTGACTATGAATACTCACGATTTCACAACTCCCACTGTTACTTTGTTAATGATCAGTCTGAGTTGTGTAATTAA
Organism: Caranx ignobilis; assembly: GCA_021432705.1. Classification (NCBI taxonomy): domain Eukaryota; kingdom Metazoa; phylum Chordata; class Actinopteri; order Carangiformes; family Carangidae; genus Caranx; species Caranx ignobilis. The sequence goes on along the minus strand of JAFHLA010000010.1, from coordinate 1,579,378 downwards.
TCATCCTAACAGCTTTTAACTGCTGCTGTGATTTATTTATGTCCGCAGGGAATATCTCAAAAGCGTCTTCCCTTTTCACGTATGACTCAAAGTACCTTGTGGATAATTACCGCTCCCCACCAAGCCACGACGCTGCTTTTGTTCCTGCCTTTTCTCTGCCTGAGACACCTGATGACCCTCTGGTGGCAGACGTGCTCACGACATGCTTTGGAGAAGGGGCGGAGTTCTGTAAATATGACGCCCTGGGCGCTCGGAGCATCGCAGTCGGGAATGCCACACTCAGGGCCTACCAAAGCCTTATGAGCCTGAAGGAGGCCCTGCAGCCAGGTACGACGTGATACGAGATGAATCCATGTCTGTTCATTCATACTTGTGTCTATTGTGAGTTAACATTTAAGGGAATTTCACATTTTTATTGTCGCATGTTTTTTATTGTTGAATAAACAGTGGTTTGCCTGTAAATGCATATCAGACCAGTAATAGCTTGTTTAGGATTTATACAACCTTACACAGTAAGATACCATAAACCTTAATGAAGTAAATGCTGTAGTATTTAGGTTGTGTGTTCAAACAAATTAACATCTTTTTTTGAGTTTGTCACTATTTTTTGGATGTGTCATTGTGCGATAGTGGTTTCCTGTGCCTGGCTTCCCACACCCAGCAACGGGAAGAAGAACGGGACAAATTACCTGAAGGGGAACAGCCTGAGCTTCTCCTGCAGCGATGGATACATCCTGTACGGTTCAACACAGCGCACCTGTCTGGCTGATGGCACCTGGACAGGAGAGCAACCCTACTGTATAACAGGTCGGTTTTTAATACCAAACAAAACAAACAGCTCATAATGTTGAGAAGAATAGAAACTGGTGATCGTTAACAATCCAAGAAGTTTTAAGACTTGAGTACAAAGCACAAGGATTACATGAATTGAATGAACACCTTAATTTAAATACTGTCAGACACAAAAATAACTGACAATGGTCACAAGTTAGTTGTATGCAAGTTTAGTTTCATTCTGGGCTGTATAGAAAGCAAAAGTGTCATTACAGCAACTCTCACTTGTTGTTGTCTGTTTTTTTCTGGATCTAATCAGTGTGTGAAGTAGCTTATTACTTTTGTTTTATCCCCTTGTGAAATAGTTTTGCCATTATTGTTTCAGAAAAATACAACATAAATATGCTGTTTTTTTTTTTAAGTCCAAACAAGCTCCTCACATGTTTCGTATTCGGTCCAATTGGCAGCGTGCGTCTTCCAGAGAGAAAACTCAGAGGGACTCTGGGAATCCTCCTCTCCTTCTCATCCAACCCCCTTGGAAAGCAAAGATTCAATAGACTTGGCTCACTGCTGCTCATGCAGACCATTAGCTACAAAGCTGTAAACTTTTGAACCTGCGCTGGCTTGGCTTTGTGTTTGTAAATTGGAACCACCTGGGTCCCCGTAATGGTTTCATTCATCACCCCAACGGTGAACTCTGAATGAGTGTTGTTGTAGTTGTCAGCTGCTGCCACCAGATGGCAGAATTTCCCACTAAATTCAGAGCACATTAATGCATCCTTGTCCCATTGCGTAGTGTGAAGCACGGTCAATAACAACACGGTCGTTCTTCATCCTGACTGCGATATAGGAAATTAGATCTTGAATCACTTTGTTGCACATCTCAGGTTCTTCTATCTTCATTGATCGATCAGTTGTAGTGAAGTGCAGAAAAGCAGAGAAACGAATCCACTTGACGTGCGATCCACCTCCACTTTCCATCCCTCCGTGGCTTCACTGCAGTCCTCCATCCTTTCCTTGTTAGAGCTGCAAACAGAGACTTCCTTGTGATAGTAATCAGGGATGAATAGACTTCATATTATCAGATTGGAAGCCACAGGATCACAGCTGGACGCAATCGATCCAAAAACTCCTTCACTAGGAAAACATATGAGTTTCATGAGTTGATCATCTAGTGCAGAGCTGTTTAGAAATGTTTAGCCGATCACTGTTTACTCCGTTATGACCAAACACCTTCTTTGGTCACAGTGATGTGACATACAGCACATCCACATACATGTTCAGATGAGTGTGATCAGTGTGAGTCAGCACCTCGTGCACGTTCAACACACAAACAAAGCTGAGCTTTTTTAGCCATTTGACAATAATCACACTTGCTCTGATGCTCTCATTACACAAATCACAGACAACAACTGTCAACATGACCCGAGGTGCTAAATGGCAGGTGTTGCATGAGCTGTTACCTCCGCCATTGAAATGTGACCTCCAGCCATGTAAACAATACTAAATACAGGCCCAGTAAAAGAAAGGGACACTGGCTGACCCCCCCCTTTGCATGATTCACTGCAAACGTGATGTGTAGGCCGAAACAGCCCGAGAATTGTTCTCATAGTTAAGAGGAACGTCATGCTGCTGGAGAGGAAACACAACCGCATCCAGTTTGACTTCTTCCCGGCGTCACTTTAATGAGCTACTGTTGAAATGGAGCCTGTCAGCAGCGGAGACGCTAAGTCCCTTCCATCACAAGTGGATCTCTGCATAAATATTGCCCATCATCACCAAAAGCCCCCCACCTATTTGAGATGGATTATAAGCTGCTGCTGCACTTTGACTTCAGGAAGGGCGGTGATGATCTGTGTTAACAGGTTAACACAGACTGGGCCTTAGGAGGCTTCAGGTGTAGAAGATTAGTTTACTAACTTGGATCCGCAGTGTCACAGCAACCCTGGATGAGTATCAGATGCATACAAATAACATGATCACCCCATCTTAATGGCATTATAATATTAATAGAGTCCTTTGCGCAGAGGAGAAGAAAGTGATTAAAGGAAAGGTGACAGCTGCCAGAGAGGGATAGAGCGATTTTTCACAGGAAGAAGTGATGTGGGGTGCAAGACAAAGCCTCAGCCTCAGAGACAGAGCAGTGGAAATCAGAGAGACACAGAGAGACACAGAGTTGGTTGATTAATGCAGTTTACATCAAGAAAGTTGTTGAAATGTCCTCCAACATAAACACGAGACTTGAACCAATCACGTTGCAGATACTTCACTGTGTTCACACCTTAAATGTTTTCCACGTCGTTGTTTGTCTTTAAATTGAAGAGAGAGCTCTGGAAATATGAAGAGATGCTTTATAATCAAGTCCAATCCACTCATAGTGTCAGAGGCACGGGAATGGAAAGCTTTCTTTGAGTTTGCGGTTGCACACAGATTATTGACATATTCAATTATTGTTTCTGTGCTGCGGTGAGGTCTAACTCTGACTAACAACTCTGTTGTTTACCAGCACAGGCCACAACACTGCATTCTTGTCTTGAAGACTTTAGGATAATATTAAATGAAGGAGCAAGTGGTGTACAAAATAATAAAATCAACTGCTAACATATTTATCTTTTCCATCTGAGTCAGAGAGAAAACAAATCCGCTTTCTGTGAGGAAAATTTGTTTTATAGTCTTTTATTTTAATGTGGATTCTTTTAGACTTGTGAAGTTTAAACAAAACGGACTGCTGGAAGCTTCTGAACTGTGTCTGATGATCATCAGACAGGCCATCGAGCCTACACAGATCAGACTAGCCAGTCCAGTCAACATGAACTGAGGAAGCCACTTGGATAAGGGGCGAAAGACAAAAGACAAAGACCAAGTCCAGTTGACCTGATTCAAATGCCTAGAGAGACATACTACGAAGCTGCAGTAATACCTGTGACAGACAATGGCTACTAATCATCTTCAACCACTGTGCTGCACAAAGGATAGGCCACTCCAGTAGTACAAAAAAGGGCTGCACAATGAATCACAGTGTAATCAAAATCACAGTATGGCCAAGTGCTTTTGACAAAGGGTAAATGTGTCAGCATTATTGTTCATTGTTAGCACTGCAAGTGTAGCTGTGTGCTGCTGCAGAGACAATCCGGCCAATGAATCATCATTCTTACCAATTCAAATGAGCTCACATGTCCTAAATACAATATCTGCACATACAATTGCAGTATGTTTTGTTTTCTTGTATAACATGCAGCTTTGAGGAAATTGAATAAAGACATACTACTTGACAGTTGGTGTTTGCTGAGGCTCTTCAGCTCATCTCAGCAGCGGTGAATTAAAAAGACTTGGAAGAAGTGATGAGCAGCGTCGATGTTTGCACAAACCACCTTTAATTGACCAAACTCATGCATGTGAAGAATGTAACTGGGAAATTAGATCACAGAAATAGACTGTAAGTGTGAAATTAAACATTAACTTTTGGATTGTGATTACGTTAAAAAGATGAAATAGAGTTTGATCCAAATCGTACACAGATTTACACATAAGGCCTCAGGGTCCCAGACTGTAAGAAAGTTTAGATATTGAAGCTGATTCCTTTGGACGCCTTCACCTCCCAGAGCTGCTGCTGCTGCTGCTGCGTTTGGACTTTATAACCATGAGCTCCTCGGAGATTGTCTGTCTATGTCCAAGAACCATGGATTAAGCCAAAACTTAGAGAGTTTCAGAGAGGGATACAAGCTGCGTTCGAGTATGTTTATGCAACTGTGTGCTTGTTAAGTTTGTACATGAAAGACGAAGTTCAGCATCTAACACATGGTTCAAATTCCAAGAATACTTCCACCCATCACATTAAGTCAGACAGGGTGAGATGCACATATCAGATGACAGCAGTAGCTTCGCACAGAGACGCCCAGTTACCAGGGAGAGGGGGGGAAAAAAATCTACAGAATTATTTTAAGATGATATCAGCCCTGACAAAAAAAAAACTCATCTTTATCTTAAGAAATGCTTTATGTGATAAGAGTGTAGCTCAGGGGTAGATGGGCATGGAAGGGTTATGAAAACAGGCCTGGATTTCTGATCGGTATCGTCTGTTTGCAATTTCTTTGTGAGATAAACACTGGAAAATGGATTGAATGACGACGAGCTGGACGGTTGCAGGAATAACGCAGAGACAATGAAGACGTGTTGCATCTTTGACTTGTGTAGAAAACACAGTACAGTTCTCTTTCTGTTCTCTCTGTTAGCTCCAGTTACTTCAGTCCAGCTCTATGATGTGTGTCGCGTCACTCACAGGAAACATAATGGTCCAAACTGAGAGCCATTGCTCCCTGGAGCTTCACTGTTTGATCAATGCAGGTCGGTTTAGTGGAATAATGAGAGAGCTTTGGGGTTTTGCCAGCACATAAAAAAACAAGGAGGAAGGTGAATGTTAGAGCCGATCGACTGCCAGGTCCTTACATGCTCCCAGTAGTAATTATTGTCCGGGCAGCTTCACGTACTGATGCTGCATGGCCTCAGCGTCCAACGGTTTGATGCCAGCACTGCTGCATCCAAGGCCTGGTCATGGTGTGGTGGTGAAACTGATTGGTTTAGAAACTTTAGGGAATATTTGTAGCCCATTGCTGTGTTGGGCTTTGTGTGCGTTTGTGTTTGATGTTCCCAAACAGAGGTTACCCCTCACTTGACATACCATATATTGATGTTAAGAAGTCAGAGGATGTCTGTACTGTCCTTTGATAGCTGTGTTCCTTGTAATGTCTGTCTGTGTACTCGACTGCCTTTAAAAAAACACCTCCTGGCTACATGCGATGTATGAATAGAGACATGGATTGGAGATTGCTGCGGTGAAATTGCCAAGACCGGAGGAAACTTCCAGATGCTCGAATTTAATCAAAATATTACCTAAGCAAGTGCAAACAACGTCAAGGCAACTGCTGGGGGAAAATCCAGCAAGTAGACGTCGTATCAGTCCGTCCAGCTTCGTGCTTGATTTGTCTTTATCTGAAGCCAATGTATCGTTCTTTGATCCCCATGTTAATTATGAAGCTGAATTCACTGACAGAACACAGTGGCTCTGTGTGGGACAGCAGCGTTTGACCTGCATCATTGTTTTCATATCGATGTTGAACAGGCAATTTCTAATCAATTATTGCTTTAATTCCAAAATTAAATACTAAATACCTAAACTAAAAGTTATCAGTATTGATAAATAGTACTGTATTTGATTATATTTTGCTATAGTATTGATTAATAGCAGTATTGTACTGTATGAAACTGTGCTAAAGTATAAGATGCCAGATGTACAGTAAGAGGAGTATTAAAGCTATGGAAGAGACCAAAACTGAGAGGAGGAAGTTTTTTTATTGTTTGTTTTATGAACTTTGGAGAAAATGTGTCCAACCACATTCACACATTCACATCTAGTGTAACCTGTAGTTCACATGTAGTTCATTTCTTGTCATACAGCTACAGCTACGATGTCATTTGGTCAAACAAGTTTTCATCACGATCCTTCATTTACCCAAATGAAACTGACTGAACAGGCATATTCAATTTCAGACACATCTCAAGCTGTTACACCCGTCCTTAATTTCTGGGCCTGCCTGCACACACACACACACACACACACACAGACACAGCACCACTGACAAGTTGCCCCAAGAAACCATGAGTGTTTATTGATCTTTGTTCTTTGGTATTCCCCCATGTCCTCACTTCTAATAACATTGCCTCCATGGTAGATGTATAAGAGACATGGGGGGGTGACTTATTCAGAGCTTATTACAGTGACTAATTCTGCTTTGCTGTGTTGTTTTTTCTCTTGTCTACAGACGACAACGTGGGGTTTGTACTCGGCACCGCCGGTTCGCTTTTGGCGCTGGTCACAATGGGAGTAATGATCAAACTGCACAACAGGAAACAAGACAGGTGGGTTACACATGATTCACCTCACAGAAAATCAATCCCTTTTCTCGCTGGTACTCCCAAATGCAATTTAGGACACGAGAAATAGAAAAGAATGAAATATTAAATCAGTGTTTGCACTGTTGTAATGGCCTCTGCAGCAGTTTGGGATGAGATTTTTTTCCCCTTGATTGCTGCTGCAGATTGATTCTTTCCCTTCATTTATTGGTATTTTTTATTATCCAACGCTGCACATATTGTTTCACTCCGTGAGTATTGTTTAGTTTATTCACTAGTCGCACTGAGGCCACTGAGTTCACGCTAAGATGTGTGATATAGGTATCCAACAAAGTTAGATATCACCTCAGTATAATAATTATTATGAGAGTTTCAGCTGGAGTTTTTCAGGTATAATTCTTGATAACACCTGGGGTTACCATAGTAACATCAGTTGTGGTTTTGATGCTACATGCCATACTACAGAAGAGCAACTGGTCTATGTGTTTCCAGTGCAGCCACACAAGCTCATGTTGTTTTAGTAATGACATCAGGCAATAAAAATCCTGCTCACATTAAACCATAAGTTATCACTGTCCAATTTTGTAGTAGTAGTTTTCCACAGTAAAAGGAGTTGGTTACCTTAGTGAGAAGCTGGGCGTCATGCAGCCGGACGCCTGCAGCGCTTCAGCTAACAGTGTGTTGTGGCTTGCCCTTCTTGATGAAAATGACCCATGTTTTGGTTTGTTTTATAAACACATTTTTGACAAATGGACGGTGGTCAGCACATACGTTGCAACTCTGTTTATTTCCCAATAAAAGCCTCCCAGTGTTTCCATGAGGTTGAAGACTTCATGTAAATCAGCGACAACAGCAAGTGTTTGCTTTCGCACAGATTTAAGACACTTAAACTAGTCAGTGAAGCAAAATATCTACACCAATGTATAATATAGTAGCATATAGACGTTGTTAATAGAAATACTAACCTTATACAACATATTTGGCTTAAATATAGAAAAATCCTGGACTGTAACTTGGAGGCCAGAATAAAACCAGTTGTAGAGTCAAACTAAAAACCTCTGTCTCTACAGAGTGCTGCAGCAACGACGTGTTTTTATTGGCCAACCTGGAAGCTGGCACCACCCTGGTTCCCTCTGCAATTTTGTAATTGCATTATTGCAGAAAATAAGCTCTGTGACAAGTGTTAATGATAGTTATGCATTGCGGGCAGCGAAATGAATTTCACAAATCAACACCAGTTTTATGATTTTTTGATGCCTAAGTATAATCGGCAGAGGTAAAAGTGAAATGATTGGCTATAAATGAACCACACCACGGTGTTGTTGCTTCATCATCACCACCACCAGTGGACTTGTAATCTGATCCAATACGCTTAATATTTCTACATGACACCATCCTTTTAACAAAGCTGTAAAGACGAACTCGTCATCATGTTTGACTTTTCTCATTTCGCCACTTGTTGGCAACTTTTCATTTTAATTTTCTAATTTATTGGGAGTGAGGTATTTAATGACATTTTTATGTTGTAGAACGAAATGTGACATTTTCTTGCGCTCGTGTAAACCACAGTCCTGAAGCATTTAACTACAAATCCACTGGGACGAGGGAACAGGAAGTACAAAAGCTAAAAAAGAACAAACGCCGAGTTATTATGATACAAATGATGGCTTGTTTTTTGTTAAGCGGGCCTCCAGCTATTGCCATATGTCTTTCATTCTCTCTTTGAATATATAGATTATATGTTAGAAATAGGAGGCCCTTGTTATCTTGTGAAAACCGGTGCATAGCTAGAGGTCTTCTTCTCCTCCCAGTTCCTCCCAACAGACAGACAAACCCTTTGTGCTGCTCCAACAAAGACACACAAACACGAAAGTATTGAATCCCACCACCTCTGTTTGATGTCCAACATGTCCCGGGCCTCCTAAACGTCACTCATAATTTCTCTTTCTGATGTTAGCAGACCAAATAAACCCACACACCCTGTGGGTTCATAGTCAGGAGGACTGCAGGCCAGAGGAACAAGAGGCTAACGATAGTACTAGCTCCTGGGCGTATACAGGCAAATTAAAGGCCTGTTTTATGGGCTCATAGACTCATAGACTTTATTTGGGCTTTCCCCCACCATAACGACAGCAGGGGAAGAAAAGAGAAAAAAAAATATGGATGTAAGGAGTCAGGAGTCACATCCCGCTCCCTGCAGCACATGAGGCAGGCAGGCGATGAAACAGCCTGTGTTTTCAAGTCGTAAGGGCAAAGAGCGAACACACACACACACACACCTGCCCCCTGCTCCTGAAGCCTTGATCATGGGAGGCCAGGTGTAAAAAGAGATGAAGAGTGTCAGAAGGTCTGCAGATGTGAGGACGGTGATCTCACACAAACGACATGCTGATACACATGCTAGCCAGGACACACACACACACACACACACACACACACACACAGAGCCAGGAAACATACTCTGCATACAGTAGCCAAAATGTGTGAAAAGAAACCTTACACATTCCTTGAGTGTGAGTGGTCTCTCCCACATGCACACACACACATGCACACACATGCACACACACACACTCCCCTATCAACAAGTGCAGACACATTGATTCCTCCCCAACATCAGAAGCATAGCAGGATGGAAGTAGTGGGGGTCTTACTGTATTTCAGATCAAGTCTGGGTTGCGTGTCTGGAGGAAAGAAGCAATGATACCGCACAACTGTGTGTGTACGTGTACACGTGTGTGTGTGTTTATGTGCGACAGGTAGATAGCGTGGGCCTCCTGCGCCTCGGTTCCCTGTGTCTCAGACTCAGACTTGCAGGGGTACTTTCCACATCTAGGATTACTCTGCAGGTTTCAACAGGCCGACTGGCAGCTCCCCACCGCAGCAGAAAAGTCATTACACCATACGATGTGTCTATGTTTGTGTGTGTGTGTGGAATAGACGCTGTCATGTCTATTCCACTTCTCCTACATGACACATCAAAAAGGAAAGGGGGGGGGGTCTGAAGCTGGCAGGGGGTTCAAAATAGATTGAATGAGAGAGGAAGGGCAGAGACATAACACACTTAGGTAAAAATGAATCAACACACAGCAGCACCAGGGAATTGTTGTTCATTTGTGTAAAAAAAATCATGATGGGACTTTAAATTACAAACATGAAAAACATTTGAAAATTACTGACAGGTGATTATTTGTGTGATCAGTAATGAAACGATGGAAAACTAGTTGGTCAGCTGAAGCCTATTTAGTGCTTGTGCAGCCTGAGTTGGTAAAATCCAGCAGGTATCATCTGATATTATGGTATATTTAAGATGAACGTTCCTCTTTATGTTTTGCTGACAGTTTGGATTGTGGAGAATGACACAAACAGGAAATGTCACTGTACCTGATTTGATGAACTGCAGACTGACATATTAGTTTTAGCTGAACTTTATTGTACAGTTTTCCAGAGGTGGAGGTCAGTGGATTTAGTTTATCATCTCCTCCAGTGGATATGCATTCATCAAGGCAAGGCAAGGCAAAGCGAGTTTATTAGTATAGCCCTTTTTTTTTTCTCAAAAGGCTTTACATAGCATCACAACAACATCCTCTGACCTCTGACCCTTTCGTCGACTAAGGAAAAACTGCCAAGAAAACCCTTAACAGGGAAAACACAGGAGAAACCTCAGGGTGCGAGACAGAAGAGGGAGATCTCCCCCAGGACGGGCAGACGTGCCGTAGATGTTGTATACAGACAAGAAAACAGTGACAACATGGAATATGGAAAACATGGAAATGAAAGGAGTGTTTTTTTGTTGTCGGTCTGGAGAGGAGGAACAATTACAGAGACCAAGAGCTATTTTGAGGGGTATTGTTTTAAGATGGCAGCATATCTTTTTAGGAATCCACACACTGGGCTGTGATTAAACAGCTTTTAAGCAAATACTTACATAGAAAAACATGCATTTAATCAGAGTCACCACTTGTAAATCCTTCACTGTAAAACAAGACAAGACCAACCAGTGCGTCACTGTTTCAAAAACCCATGGGAGGGCTCAGTACGACTGCCCTTTAACATTAATGTCCCTGTTTTGCAAGTGTCCTTAATAGGTTTTATATGCACTGTTAATAAAACACTATTAATTTGAACAGTAAAGTGCTGTTATTAAAAATTCAGTTGGCGTTGATCCTTGCCCTGATGCAAGGTCACCAGACAGCTGTCCTGCGCTCAGTTTGGATTAAACAAGCGTTCCCCATTACTGCACTTATCCAACTCCCATGGTGCAGCAGGACAGGCTGTCCCGATGGCTATTTACCCAAAAACAGCTTTGGAAAGGTGAGGATAAGCATCTTCAATTGAAGGACATGTCTAGATGACAGATGGAGTGTAAAAAACATGATTGATGGTTATTATTTTGTTAATTCTCGACTTCTAAAACTTGTTTCAGTGAATCTTCTTTCATTTGTGGTTTTTTCTTTTTTTCAGAGAGAGGAAAGAGAAACGAGACCAGATCACGATCCAAGAACTGACTTGCTAAAACCAAAAGAAGTCCTTGCGGATTATGGATCATGCCACTACACAGTGAAAGCCTCAACTCCGCGGCCTATGGCAGCGCATATATATTTAGCTGAGCATTTGGAAATCATATGCAGTCATGTTGTTTCGTTTGAACGTCGGTCTTCTCTTAACCTGTTGACCTTATCAGGAAAACCTCAGGCGGTAGTTAGGCTTTCAGCATGTTGTTTGGCCTCATGTTTTCCCCTCTTGTTTAGATTGGAAAACCTCCAGGTTGTGGTAAATGGTGCATGGGGTGAGGATTGAGGGTATTGAAGTAAAGGAAAAATGTCACGGTTGTTTTTATATTCCCGTTTTGCATGACTGATCGCCCGATCTTCGCTAGAGAGCGAACTGTGTAAATACTACGTAGAGATATCATCATTACAATCAACACTCCCTTCTCCTGTTCAGTTTAAAATAGGACCAGATGTGTTCATATTCATGTCAGTCGTGAAGCAAACCTGATCATTCTCTGGTTGAAAGACTTTGAACTCGCATGCAGCCTTTGTGTGGGTTCACAGCCTTCAGTCAAACGAAGGGTTTTGCTGAGTGACTGAGCCAGAAAAATCTGCAAATGTTACAGAAAGGTCACCTCTGTGCTGTATCAACTTAGTTTTCCTTCTGCTGTTGCATACCTGCAGGTTAAAGAGGAACTCTGCAGGATTTCTATCATAGCTATGCCACATTTTTACCTTAATTAAACAGCTTCGGGGTAATTTTGATGGTAACTTGTTACAGGGAGAATGGAGGCTCTCTGTCCTCCACCTGGCGTCTCTTGGCTCAAAACCAACCTTGCAACAGCAGTGCAGCACTTGGCCTCCGACCCAGTGTCCCAGCTCTCGTCTCTGTGGCACCGTGGCACAAACAGGCTCTGTAGCCTGTAAACTTTTGTTTATGACAGTTAAGACTACATAAATATACACGTCGTAACATTGTATATGTTATATAATGTTATCCACAGCTTCATGGACTGCTTTTTTGCCGGCTACACATGGCCGGCAGGAGGGTTTGCAAAACACAGGAAAAGTGACCAGACTTGCAAAGTTCCTCTTTAAATCAATGACTGAGTGAAACGTCTTTTAAATTAAAAAGATGAATAATGTCCAGATGTTGTGTCCTTTTTTTTTTTTTTTTATTTAATTGTGTGTGCATGTGTGAGGCAGTGACTGTCTGCTTCAAGGCAGCAGGCATACATCGTCTGGCATGGCCGCCTGCCCCTTCGGACAGACCGTCATCTCATGTTACCCAGCGGCCTTCTTCTCCACTTTGAACCTGACTCGCTTTTCCAAAACAAAGCCCTCGCAGGGGTAAAAGGAAACGGAGTGACAGGGTCCCATGTGGCTGATCCTCATGAGTGATAGGTGGGGGTCCAGCTGAGAAAGAAAGAAGAAGAAGAAGAAGAGGGCTTCTTGTTGGAGGCTAATTGAAATAACCTGGCCTGCTGGACATGGAGAGCTTTGAAGTCGTTTGCTGCATGTGAACACTGTTTCCTAACTAGCTGTTGTGCAATGCTGTATCTGTTTCCGGGTACTGCTGCTGCTGCTCGGCCGTGCCTCAGGCCCTTTTGGGACCCTATTGTTTTTCACATTAAAAAAACATCAGTGTTCTTTCTGAGCATGAATAAGCGATGCACATGCACCCACTTTTGCTCGTGCTGTTACCTGCTAATGGGACCTGTCCTGATGCCCACACAAAGGGTGCATCACCGCCTGAGGTCTTTCACTACAGTATCAGCTCAGATTTGACTCACTCACTGTATAATCTCCTAACTGAGTGCAAATTTCCCTGCTTTCATGTGTCAGTCAGTGCTTACAAGAGAGGCAATGGAGCAAGCTGCTGCGTCTGTTTGCAGAGTCAGATGCTGATTAATTGCGTATACGGATGAAAGTGGAAGGGTTTTTCATCTCTGTGGGGGCCTGTTCTAACCCCCGAATGTTTACGCTCGCTTATCATCCCAACAACCCAGCGTAATTAGTTCAATCAAATTCAAACACAAGTAAATGCTAATGTGTTCTGTGGAAGCCTGTTGCTTTCACGTGGGACTTTTCCCATTTCTCAGATCTGCCCCACATCCCTGGATTATGAAGAAAAGGCTTCTGAAGTGGCTTTTGGATGAGGCTTTTGTTTTGGGTGTGCTTCTTCTTCTTCTTCTTTTTTTTTTTTTTTTTTTACTTTGTTTCATGTCATCTCCAGCTTTGCAGGTGTGCTTTGTCCTTTACCTCCTAATACCTCACGGTTGAGCAGCATCTTCTGATGTTAACTCCTAATTTTAAGGCGTAGGTTGAAATAAAGATTGGTTTCAGGATTAAGGTGTTTGCCCAAACACAGACTTTTGTGTTTGTGTTTGTCAGTGGCAACATGAACACTTAACGTTGAGGGAGAAGATTCTTTTTTAGCAAAGTCAGCTAATCCTAAAATACATTAAAAGGCAATCTTGATTTTTATACTTTATTTTTATATGCCCCTTTTTCAAATATGGCACAATCCTAAACCAAATACCTCATATCACAAAGTCAAAATCCAATGAAAGGGTCGAAGCTCCTGCACAAATCAATATGAAGTAGTAATATGCACATAAATACACCCATATACTGATGCAGTGAAGATAAATGTGAGATAAAGACTAAAGTATAATACATACATATAGGTAAAATACAATCTGTGCATAAAATATGATTTTACGCCCCCCCCCCCCAAGTTAGTGTCAGTATTTTCGAACTTCTTGAATTGTATTTAGATCTTGACATGTCGCCCTCATACCAATTTCCTGTGATTTGCTTCAGTGCTGTGATTCAAAAGATCCTAAATAAATATTCACAGACTTAATTTAGTTGGATCTTAAGCAAAGTTGACAATCTTTTCAAAGCTATTGGCACGACAGGCAGCCCACAATCCACAGCCCGCCGTATACGACCCAGAGCTGCGCCTCAGCGCCTGTGGGGACTTCCATAGCAGTGGTCCTCCAAAAACAAACTTCTCTTGACATTAACACTCAGTAGAACTTTATCACTCACAGGCCAGCTACTAGTCCCTCCACCCTCCCCCCTCCACCCGTCCTCACTCCTCAGTCATCAACATCAGAGGCTGAACTTCATCCCCCAAGGCACTGTAATCCACTCAGCGACCAGCAGCCGTCAGGACCCAAGGCTCATTTTTCATTGGAGTCAGTTCTTTTTATAATGGAGCACGTCATTCACGCAGGCCACAGAAAAGGCAGATACCTCACTTTACTACACCACAGATGAGTGTAGCAGAGCAAAACAGACGCAGCATGCCCCAATCCACCCATACAGATGTTCATCCTAGACCATGCCCAACACAGGAAGCCATTAAAGAGCAAATCAATCAGTCAGCACTGTGGAAACCAGGGGGCAGGGGAGGAGGACGAGGTGGGGGCAAACCTCCATGGAAAGCTTGTGTGTACAGGAGGGGGGGCACATTGCCAGGAGAGTGAGATGCACTACACAGCTTGTACCAAATATAAATTCATTGTAGGCTCTTGGAAACTTGGTGTTTTCATAAACATGAGAACTGGGTGGAAGCGATTTCCTGATTTTGGAGCGATTCAAATGCAAAACAGCGGAGGGCACCGACAAAGGAGAAGTGAGGTGGGAGGGGGGACATAAATAAGGAATTGTTGGCGTTATCCTTTTTATTTGCCTCAAGGGGAATATTTTCAAAGCTCGATCTCATCCCATCATTTTCGTGGTGTTAATTCTCAAACGGCGGCCCACCCCGTCTCCTGATTTCTCAACTGAAAGGGATACAAACCATTTTCAAAATGACGCTTTTATGCACGGATCAGCTGCTCTCATGAATAAAGATTTGCATCGTGGCGCAGCAGGCTAAGATGAAGTTGCGCTCCGTCCCAGTTGTTTGTTGTTTCTTTTTTTTTTTTGCTCTGCAGAATTTCAGCCCTTAAACACACACATCTCATTTTTTTCCCTCCTGTGATCCTGCTTCTCTTTTTAACCAAGAATGACTGCAACCTGCCAACCCGTCGACTTCAATCACGTCCCATTAACAGCCACATGTTTGATTCTTGTGTGGTCTTTAATTTACTCAACACTAAGCTGGCAAAGGCAAAAAAATAAAAGTTTTGGATTTGACATCTATTGCACTTCAGAAACAGATTCTTAAACAAAAAAGACATTTCCATAATTCGAAATGCTTTTCAAATGATTAATTTATCGTTTGATATCACTCCCAGACATCAGCAATAATCACATGTATCAAAGCGAGAGCCTTCAATCAGTACCTATAATCTATCAAAGGATAAGTTTATCCCTGTATACCTTAAGCCTCAGTATGTAAAGCTGACGCAGTCGTTGCCTGTCTCTAGATTTATGATAGCACAGATCAAAATGTTTCAAAGTAAACTGTTCCAGCAGGCATGGGAATTCCCATCAAATCCAGCTCCAGAATCCCCCCAGATCATCAGGAACTTTGTTCTTGCCATCAGAGATAAAGCTTCGCAATCCTCCCCAACCATTACACTTAATGATCTGCTTAACTAGCCGCGTTACGCCAAAGCTAGTTCCAAGAAGAAAGACAACTTCAAAAGGTACACGCTCGGTTTGTTGTGTCCCCCCCCCTTTTTTCTTCCTTATCGCGCACTATGCAACTTGTACGATGCAAAGATATGATAGAGAAGGAATTAAATCTCTGCCCTGTGTACGTGGAGTTTCATCTAAGGATTTGTTTGGAAGCCTCCTCACTTGTAGTACAGACACCACACACGTTCGGCGTACACATCCTTCAGATGAAACCATATCAGTTGATACCATGCCCAGACTTGCCTCTGCCCCATTTCTCACATTTACTGTCATTAGTGCCTTACTTAAGAACGCCCTAATATCCAGCGACTTAGAGCGTGCACTGCCTTCTTCTTCTTCTTTTTTTTCATTTAATCAGGTGGAAATAAGTTGTTCGCTTTCCGTGGTTCAGACTCTATCAAGTTTAATTTGAAAGAATGACATGACAAATTCACAGTTGTTTATGTAGACGTATCTCACTTTCCTTGTGTCTGCCCTCAGTTTTGAATGTAGTTAGCCCACATTCCTGAGCCATACAGGCAGATGTTGTTTACACTCCAGACACACTAGTGTATGGTATATTGTAGTGTCTGCAGATATATACCTGCTTGAGGATGTGCAATTCACATCACGCGGGTGAATTAAGGGTCTGTTTTTTTTCTTCTTCTTCTCGGGCTTATAATGAATTCTCACCTCTGTGACCTACAAGGTCAAAGATCTTATAAGTATTCATATCCCTGTCCCTGCTCAGCCCTGCTCTAATTGAGAAGACAAGGCAAGCACAACGTCATCAGGTTCATTCTTTATTATTCATGCGAAGAAGAGTTTAAGTTTGCTTCAGTCCTGACATTCAAACTGGTTTTCTAAATTGTAAAGGAGTGGTTGTAACCTACAGGTCAGTTGACTCATGTTTTGACTCATGCAGATACAAAACAACATTGCTGTACTTGTTGGACCGGCCTTTACACACTTCAGCATTTTGTCTATATTTTAACTTAGCTTACAGCCTTTACAGGATCTCTTTTCAGACTTACCTGTTAACTTATCAGTTTAAAAGCATCAGCATCAAAGGTGTCTCCAGAGATGGAAAGCAATGCCAATGATGAGACTTAAGCTGTGTCTCAATTCAGGGGCTGCATGAAGGCCGATCATGTCAAAACGCTGCGACAAGGTCTGTTCCAGGTTGAAGGCTCCTCCAAATCTGGCCTTCTTTTGCCTGTTCTCGGAGGACACACTGCACCTGTCCTTCATGGCCTCCCATATCCCGAGATTCTTTGTGTGCCGTTGATTATTGGCCACCTAGCATGCTAGCTGCTGGAGTGTTGAGGCGGCTCCGTGCTGGTAGCCTCGCTCTGTGGCCAGCTCAGAGGCATGGTCGCCTGCTGAGCAGGGCTCTGCTGGCTGCGGAGCCTAAGATGAGGAGCTCAAGAGCCATTGGAAGTGAAAGCCACCACTTTCAAATGAATGAAATCAAACAACTATTTTATTTTATTCATCTAAAATGTGTCAGTTTATCAGATTCATATTTCTGTCTTTTGTCACTGGTTTGGGTTTGGACTGGTCTCAGCTAGTAAAACGATTCAGTTTGTTCTACTTTTTCACTTCTGTAGATCACAGTTTGAGATAGATTTGCCCTATTTCACTGTTTATAACACACCCATGTCGATTTTATGGTGTATTTAAAAAGCAGTAACCTTGAACTTTTACCAATTTCATGATCGCTCATGTCTTCTGGGAGCTTACAATATTAATTAATAAGTTTTAGAAGTGCTCAGCAGGAAGGCAAAACCAAAACATCAAGCTAGTCCTTTAAAGATAATGCGGTAACCATATTAGTATTTTTGCTACTTTAACATAAAAACTTCTGGAAATCACTGATTCACAACTCATGTGTCAAATTCAAATACACGCAGCAGAGATCTGTACTGTAGCTGCCAGTCTGTGTGGCGCCGTACTGTGCAGCGCAATCTTGTTCTCTGCATGCAACCTCAAATCTTCCTGCTTTCTTTTCCTTCAGTTTCACTATGATTTCCAGGCAAAGACTCATGTCATGCTTTCTGAATTGAGTGTTAGAAGCGGACATGGAGGACACAGTTTCCCCTGACTGGTTTCATTTTGTAATTGGGGCTGAGACGTGGTGGGAGCCCTGCCAAACATCAGCGCGACATGATGTATTAGCAGCGACTGTGCAGCGAATTGCTGTGTTTATAGCTTGAAACCATAAACCTGTATAGCATACGTTTGCTCCTGCATTTCTGTGGCCTGAAACTCAGATCATGGGGTTGTGTCACTATAGTGACTCCACACTATAGCAATGTGTTTCTGTTTTCCCTTGGGCCACAAACTGTTTATCTGCTGAGATGAAATGTGACGTCAAGACACTTTTCATCTTCTTTTTTTGTTAAACTCTTGTAAACGAAGTAGCCATACCAGAGTTTGCATCCTCAACGTGTGTTTCTCATCAGCAGTTTACACTTTGCATATGGTGGGTTGTGGTTCTTCTCACTTTGTGTTCCCTGAATGGATGACACAAAAAATAGGAAAAAACACCCATCAGAGGATGTTTTTGTGATGTTGTCGAAGAGCTACAGTGTTAAAAAACAAATCTGGCCTCAATATGCCCCACAACACTGAACCCCCACCCCCCCCAGAGTTGTTTGTGCTTGAAAGGAACATTTGGACTGAGGTTGAATCAGTGTGGTGACCACTTTCTACAGTCCTCTGAGGAGCAGGCTCAAGCAACCCTGAACATTTCCAAATGTAAAGAAAACATTGTTCTGTTTCAAAGCAAGAAATCCAACCACATGCAGCCATGTTTTTTAGAGGCTCCACTCAAGCAGATCTGAAACAGAAGTGATGCTCCTTTAGCATTAGCAGCTCTTCTTCAGTGTGAGTCAGTGTCAGGCCACAGCAGAGATCCGGCTCAGGATGATTCCCATAAACCAGTGTGCTGTGTGGTGTGTGTGTATGTGTGTGTGTGGGGGGTCCATTGTTTCATGGCGGGAAATGCAGGATTGCTGGCCAACGACGTTCTGGCTTTTTTCCTGATCTGACACAAGTTAAATCAAAGTCACGCCTGATTCAGAAGCCTGACGATTGTGAAGCTGTTGGTCGTGACGTCTTTATCAGATTATCAGAAGATTATACTAGAAAAAGAAAAAAAACACTGCTTGTTTTCTTTTTCAAAATTAGCCTGGATTCCACAGTCAGTGAAGACATACAGAAGGCCTCAGCCGCCGTATGTACATTCATACATTTTACTTCCACTGTTGAGAAAACAAAACTTTGTTTTCTGGAGATAACGACGCCATTAACTGGAGATCTCGAGACAACAAAGCAGCAATCTATGTCGGCTGTTTATTAAGAGGAAATCATTCAGTTTAGCAATGTTAGAGGAGCAGGTAAGTATTGACCACAGCCCAAGAGCGGCTGAAATGGCTTTTGTCTTGCTGTAGACAAAATACCCGTCAGTGTGTGTTGTCTACAAAGAGGTTTGGGAGGCCTCAGCAATCTTAGTGAGCCTGATGTCATTGTTGACCAGCTCAGGAGCCCTGAGCGTCTCCATGGATCCCAGATGATGACAATACAACCAATATGTTCCAAAACACATGCAAGTGTTTTACACTAATCCATGTCAGGAGGTTTCACGCTCCATTTTCAATATTTTTGTATTAACAGTTTGCATTTCCAGCATTTTAGCATCTTTCAGCTCTTTACTGTTTTAGTTCTTGCCCATTGCTTCCATGGAGACCTTGTTCAGCTGCAGCACGCAGTTTTACTCTGCAACAAACTGCAGAACTAGAGACAGCGACCTACTGGTGAAGCATTTAGCAGCTAAAGACTAAAGAATCAGAGCTGAATACTGGACTTGAATTCATGATGTGTCTATGATAAAAGGCAGCTTCTTTCAAAAACACATTCACAACAACAACTTTATCAGGTGATAATATGGAAACGCTGCTTACAGCTTTCTCCAGTGCTCACCAGTGGTTAATGAATCACTTCATACCACCATAAAGTCATATCTGAAAAATATCTTATTTGAGGGTATTCACAGATTTGGTGATAACATGTTTGTCTCATAACTTTCTGGTGTTTGGCTCTGTACGTGAATCTAAATCTGTACCTGTTGCAGTTTAACTATATAATGAGGATTTATTGATTATTGATTCTTCTTCATTGGCCTGTAGTATTTATCATTTTTTAAAAGTGTTTTTTCTCAAGCTGCTGTGCCACCCAGCTTTGCAGTTCGGTTAACTTTTAGTCAAAGTTCACCGCATCACCCAATAAATCCATCATGTTTATAAGATTTCCCAAAAATGGAATGATCACTTATGCAGGAACCAGCGTCTGGTTTACGAGGACCAAGGATGCTTTGAGTTTGGTTTCTGGTTTGGGTTTGAGGCCCCAAGTATTTTTGCCCTTTGAGGCTGATGGGCTAGGCTTGAGAAACATGAATGACCAGTGTGTCCGCCGTGGGTTGAAAAGATCGCCGCTGGCTCCATGCTCCACCGGTCATTCTCATTTTGCACGGATAGTTTACTCCTCGTCTTCCCCTCTTTTTTTAAACTGGAGGCACAAAACAATCAATGCAGATGGAAAGTAATCACACTGATCCATGCAGGCTGCCATCTGTTGCATTATTTTTATATTCTCACATGAGCTCATCTGTACTTGTATAAACAGATACATCTGATTTATGACTATCACTGCTATTGTTTTCATAGATCTGGTCATCATTATCATTTGTAATAAACAATCAGCTAAGATCTGACAGTGTGAAAAAAAAATCTGATAGGACCAGAAACATGAGCAGTCAGACATGTTTGGAACAAACCCCCAGGTTAGTTGATAAGAGGAGACAAAGGCAGTAAACAGTACACTTATAACCTGAGATGGTCTTTTGTAAACATCCATCACAGCTCACTGACAGACAGTGTGGCTCAACTTTGACCTGTAGTGAGGGGTTATTGTCCTGTCGGTTTTACCCATAATCTGGATAAACCGAGTGATGACACTTGTCTGATCATGTTGTTGCTCATGTTTCTGTCCTGTTTGATTTGATCTGTGCAACTAACTAATGTTATTATAACCAGAATATGAAATACGACACATGACGCAAGATAATAAATAAACTAAATGCAGCTATTTAAAGTAATGTCATCATAATAAATGTCTCAGTCATGTTCCGTCCATGTCTCTCATCTTTTCTCTGCTCGTCAGACTGTTCTTTATTATTTCTCTGACTCTTTTGTCTCTTTCTCTTTTTTTTTTTTTTCAGCGATGCTACAATAAACATTCCAGAGGGTGTCACCCACCCGGAGCATAATTAGAGACCCAGGAGGCCGAGCAAAAGATGGATGATGGCTGTGTGTGTCAGCAAAGAGAGAGAGAGAGAGAGAGAGAGAGGAGGGAGTCGGAGCCGCGGTGCTACAGTGGCTGCTGGTTACATGATGCAGGTGGCTGGATGTAAACTCCAGCTTTTATCTTGGCTTTGAACGCGGGTAAGCTCAGGGGCCTGCACAGGTGTGTGTGTCTGTGATGTGTGTGTGTGAGGGAGCAGGGGGTGGAGATGTTTCTAGTAAAGATAAAGCCAGAGGCAGTCATCCGTCAAGGGGAGCCCACTTCAGTGGAGCTTTGCTGGGGTCAGAGGGTGACACTATAATGTGTGCTGTGTTGTGTGTGTGTGTGTGTGCCGCCACTAATGATGTGGATCATATAGACACTGATGTGGCTGCGTGACGGGTGTTGGCCGAACCGCACAGGCTTTCAGACAACAACCAGATGTTTTGGTTGAGTAATCGCATTGACTCACTGTGTCCCCCGATGGGGGTAGACACAAGAAGTTTTGTGTGTGTCAATGTGTGTGTGTGTGTGTGTGTGCCAGTGTCTTTTGTTTTTAATTAATGTAATGAGCCAAGTGATAGCAGAGGTTATCTTGGCACTGCAGGAAAATGGTTGTGACAGCAATCCTGACTCAGTGGTGATATCGAAGAGGGAGACACAAGCTTTGTCACCCTTTTCTTAATGTCACAAAAAATCCCACCTTTCCCTGGACCCTTAAATTTTGCCTCAGAGGTCACAGTTTTAGAGGTCACATGTTGTATAAAGGTAGATTTCCATGTCTTCTTTAATTATAGATCAGGTCCAGGTTCTATAGAAACACTATAAAAGTGTGAGATGTTCAGTCCAGAAAGAAATACACACAGCCTGTACTTAAAATGATCCGTCAGGACTTCCTGTGACGTTGTGATGTCACAATAAAAGCACTTACTGCTCTCAGCCCCGCCCACCTGAACCCACCCATTTTCCAACCTTACAGGATTGAGTTTCTCCGCCTGTTTACAGTACCTGTAATATGTTGTATTCTTTAATCCAGTCCACCAGAACTCTGTCAGCCAATCAGAAGAGAGACTCTCCTCTGGTTGGCTCGGAAATTACAATCGAGCCATTTGTTAAATGGTGATGTTTTTTATGTGCTGCTGCCTTCCCAGCATTGAGAAAACCAAAACCATGTTACTGTTGATTTATTTTCCACAGTCCTTCCAGGAATAACATCCAGGTTTCTCTGGGTTATCCACAGAGAAATGGCCTGTGAACAAGTTTTCTTTGGACATCTTTCCATTGTTGTTTTCGTTTTCACTCAGCCAAGTCTTTTCTAGTAACTGTTTTGTCAGAAAGTTGTGAAAAATGCCATTTTCCTCGAGCAGCCCAGTGTGAAATATTCAGATTATTATGTCCAGGCAAGAGCCCAGAAGCCAAATATGTTCAGTTTACTATCATCTTGTAGAGAAAAAGAAAAGAAAAGTTGCAAATCATAACATTTGAGGAGCTGGGAATTTGTTGTTTTCGGTGGAAGTATGACTCATGAGGATTAATTGATTTCCCATGAACGCCACTCGCAGTGAGGTCTGTGGATTATCTTGAAAAAGCAGGACATTGTTTCTGCAGCAACGTGCTGCTGTTCAGTTTGTAAAATGACATTTTTATTGCTGTGAGCACCTCAAACGAACTCCTGTTCACCTTTCACTGCACTGAAGTGATAGCAGAAATGTCAGCAGCTTAAGAAACCTGGAATAATAAACACACACAAAAAAGAAGAAGTGAGTCAAGTGAACCTTTAAATTTGGTGCTCTCTCTCTTAGATGAATAGGAAGGACGTTAAAAAACCCCAGCATTTTTCACGATACAGTACAATGACAGATCCTCTCGCAAAGACAGGAACAAAAGCCTACAAGGAGAAATGGTTTTGACCACAAAGGAGAGAAATGTGGCATTAAAATTCAGGGCCAGGCGCTCGTGTTTACCCAAGAGAGAACAAGGACACGACACAGTCTTGGCTCCTGAATTTGTGAATTCAAAGCATCTGGGCCAACTTCGAATTCAACTATGCATAACTTCCCATTGGCAGGCAGGTCAGGGATGCCAAAGTACTTTCTAATATATCTCAGTGGATTATTCTTGCTGTGACCTCCAGCCTCCATCTTGCATAACAGGCAGGTTGAGGTGAGAGGGGGGCTTGGCGCTCTCACTACAGCCACCCATACTAAAGGAAGGAAAAAGAAATGTACGCACATGGTCCTGAAAGGAACTTTGGAAACGAGTTATCTGATCTTCTCGACCTATAATGAGGAGGGAGAGAGAGAGAGGAGGGAAAAAAACGATTGAAAAGGCAAAATGCCAAACGAATAAAGTGTGAATTTCATGTGAGGAAGTGCCAAGTTTTATCTGGAGAGAGAGAGAGAGAGAGAGAGAGAGAGACAAAAAAAGACAGAGCAGAATTACAGTAACTCCAGCAGACCACAAGGAATGTGGCCAGGCAGCGTGTACAGACAAGCCCAACATGTGATCTCACACACACACACACACACACACAGAGGAAGAGACAGACAAAGAGGACAAAGGAAGTCTCGCCACCACAACTGCACAGCATCACAGTCTAGCAGATAGCGGAGGATGAGATGAGAGTTAATGACAGGAATCCAATTCAGTCTCATTTCCATATGGACACAGTTTTTATTCAGTCTGAGGGAACTACGACGACTGGCCCATTATTGAATATTGATAACGACGTATAGGACACAGTGGTTGGAAGGTGTGATCGTGTCCCTTCACATGCCTGGACTTCAATGTGAAAATACTCAGTAGTCTTAAAAGAATAAACTGCAGCGATTAGTCGTGTAATTGAATAACTGATCAACAAAAAAATGAATCTGTGAGGTTGGCTGGTCAGGGAGACGTGACTTGTGTTGGTGTTTATTCATTTACAAAGGCCTTGTTTGGAAAAATGACTGGAACACTACTCACAAAAAGTTATAGGGATATTCAACCTCTAGGTGAAATGTATGGGAAATGTATTGAAAACCAAAGCTACAAAGCAACAGCGGTGGGTGTCCCACAACAAAACATGTCCATGTGTCAATAAGTTGTCATGTGACCAGAGCACGTCCACATGTCTGTCTGTCTGTGACTCTTCCAGTCTCTCTGTCCAACCTGCTGATGACACTCGGTGACACTCTGAGCTCAGTGGACACAACATCCCATCGTCTGAAGCCTCCACATGTCCAGGTATGTTGATGGACTGTTATACAGGTGTGGTCTTTGTGTCTCATGATGAAGAGGACTGTTTCTGTACAAACTGTCAGTGAACCAGAACATTTAGTGCTGGATTCATGGATCAGACACTTTGTTGTTGTTGTTGTTGTTGTGATGTTTGTGGTTAATCACCTTGTTAGAGCAGCATGTGATGTTATAAGGACTGAAACACTGAACATTGGACATGTGCATTCAGAGGGTTAGAGCAGGTCAAATTACGGTCACCTGTAAAGGTCATAGTGCATTTTATGTGCATTCTGACATTTCATCCAAAGGCCCATTATCCCTAGCTTTTATCATGTTGGTTCATCTCATGATGATCTGAACGTTCATTTACCTCGAGGTTCATCTGAAGTTTGGGAAGAGTGCGTTAGGATTCAACACCTCAGACTCATGGACCAAGTTACAGTGCATTTTAAAAAAAGAACAGATTTCTAACTTTTCATTAACCTTTATTCAGGCTCAGAATCATTTTGAGGCAGAGACCTCATTTACAATGTAGCCGAGCAAAAACACATGTAAAATACATCCAGATACACAAACAACATATCTGAGTAGATGTGGTTTGAAAAGTTTAGTTTGACTTAAAGTAAAAGGGAAAACATGGGAACTTAACATGTAAAAACACAACTTCTGGATGCAGGAACCTCATTCAGAAAATATTTGTTGGATTAATTCATTTCTAATACAAATGAATTGTCAGTTAAGGTCTTTCAGTGAGGGACGTCCTGTTTGTGTCCCCGGCAAAGGAAACAGAGGAATTTTTTCTTTTTACTTTAATTCCATCCACATGCGACACAGTGACAGAAAATCCATCGGAGTGTTTTGGCCGTAGGTTTCAAACACTTTCTGTGATGAGAAACATCTCAAAGCCAAAATCCAATCAGACTAAATAATGTAGTACAGCTCCTCTGTGACTCACTTTACTGCATGTGACTCATTTAAACCTTATTATATAATAAAACCCACTTTGATTATGATTTAACATCTTGAGCTGCAGCAACAAGATAAATGTTTGCTATTAAAGCACAAAACTTTACTTTATGTTATTTTCCATCTCTGATCACTGCACATTAAATGCATATGATATCAGTTCAGACGGAAAACCAGTGCTGGAAAAAGTTAGATACATCACAATAGATCTGAGTCGTTCACTGCAGTAGAAGTGAAGCCACTATCTGAAGGCCGCACTGCTTCATTTCTCAAAAAGGGCACACGTCATGCGAGATCACTTTCGATTACTTTCCCAGTGCAACCCCGTCTCAACCCCGTCGGTTTTGGCAAAACAAATGTTGGGCTTTTCTTCTTCTTCTTCTTCTTCTTCTTCTTCCTGGAGAGTGGTGAGATCATGCTGGACTTTCTATTTTTAGGCTTTATAACTGGCTGCTTTTTTTTTTTTTTTTTGGGACACCTCTACCATACCCCAGTGCTGCGTGGTGTCTGCAGTGCAAACACAAGAGGGTGCTGTTTCACACACTGAAGGTGAGGTCAGCTGTGTGAAGGTGAGACACACACACACACACACACACACACACACACACACATGCCCTGGGCACCTGTTTTTATGCAGTGAGAGAGATAAGAAAAAAAGCTTTAATGGAGACAATATGAAGGGAGAGACTTTATACTGAGTGCACGAAGAACTGATTTTATCTCCTATTGCTGAGTTTACTCCAGGAAGAACATTTATGCAGAAACATCACCTGCTTTAAAGTCACGGTGGTGCAGTGGTTAGTGCTGTCAGCTCACAGCAAGAGAGTTCCTGGTTCGAACCCCCCGGCCTGCTGCGGCCTTCCCCAGGTACTCCGACCTCCTCCCACAGACCAAACACATGCACATAGGTTCACTGGCGACTATAAGTTGCACACAGGTGTGTGTGGTTGTCTGTCTGTATGTGTTAGGCCTGTGATTGACTGGTGACCTGTCCAGGGTGTACCCCGCTTCTCGCCCTGATTGGCTCCAGCTCCTCCAGTGTGGATAAGCAGTACAGAAGTTGAATGAATGAACTGCATGGTATTGATAATCAATCATAGTGATTTCTTTGTGCAGCTCAGTTTGGGAGATGATTTGGACATGATCGACCAAAGCTACAACACAACAGCCCACAAGGGGGTCAAAATGTAATAGATAGATACCCCCCCCCAACATCACCACCCCAATTAGATTTAGACCCCAACATTAAAAAAAAGAAAAAACAAGACAGTGGTCTTATTGTGCCTCTCTGGTAGGCCAGCATGTTCACTGTGGACTGTCATGGCAGCTCTGATCTCCTGTGGCATGTAACTAACAGTGAGAGCATGATGATCTTATGATGCGTTCAAATTTGTTCATTATCTGACTGAGATCATGTTTGTTATTGTAGCGCTGCCTGCTGTGATTGTTGCTGCGATATGAAAGTTATGATCTAGTTATTACTGCGGGTGGTTTTTATCTTTAAAGGGGGGGGGGATAAGTGTCTCCTGAACTAACCTGCTGCTCACTGCACCACAGAGTCCACCGTCCAACCCCAGCACCACCGCCACCCTCTCCTCTCCTCTCCTCCCTCCCTCTCTGTCTCTCTCTCTCTCCTCCTCTCCCCTCCTTCCTCTTTTCTTTCTGCAGGTTGAATCTATTGCCCCCATTTCCTGTCACATGGGTTGGAAACAGGATCCCTGCTTCTCTACTATCTGGTCCCGTCTTTGGTGGTGTCAGTGTTGTTGTAGTTGCGGGACCTGCCTTGAAGTTCAGGGACTTTTTAACGCGGGGCCAAAAGAGCGACTCCTGCACAGACAGCCGAGGCAGCCAGACAAGCAGCACAGTCACTCCGTCACTCTCTCACTCACTCAGTCGGTCCACCACCACCACCACCACTGCTGCCGCCGCCGCCGCTGCCGGTCTGCGCATCCGTCCGTCAGGCTGCACTTCACCTGAGAGCCGGTGGAGACTCTTTTAAATCACGCCATGGATTCCTGGACAGTCACCTCTGCACTCCTCCTCGCTGGCTTTATTTCCTCCGCAGCTTTAAACCCTTTCGACACGGGTAAGACAAACTTTTCTGCTCTCCTTGTTTTGTTTTTTTCCCCCACTAAAGATGTGTTTCCATGAATACGCGGCGGCGGTGGCGGCGGTGGCGGCGGCGTCCCCAAAGTTTCCCCTTTACGCGCCGGGCGAGCTTTTAACGCATCAGAAAACTGCACGACTCACACTCAATAGAAGCTTTATTTCAACGTTATGGTGTTGTTTTCTGTTTGGTATCGAATATCTGGGTCGCACGAACTCCATTCATAGTTCATCGCCTCGGTCCAGATCCCACTATACGAACTACAGTAGCTTCCACGCTGACTCTAAAACTGTGAGTGAAACTAAAGCAAAACACACAAGAAAGACAGAGAGGGAGGACTGGTTGTGTTGTTCTTCAGTTTACAGAGACACAGAGAGAGGGGAGCGTGCATGGTGTGCTGCGAAGAGCAGGGACGCTGGTCCGATCAGATCGTTTCACTGTTGCCTCCACACCTACACGGTAAACACATCTGATCCAAATCGTGTCCAAAGATGTCCTCAGTCCCGCGGGAGCGACACGCCAGATGCGGGTGCGCGTGCAGCTTCAATGTGGGAAAGGCTTGTTGTTGTGTAACGTTTTGACTCTATATCTAAGAGGTGGGAAAGGGATCTTTGTGAAAGGGGCTTTTAACCCCCCCCAGCCCCCCACCCCATCCAAGAACCAGCAGCTTTTACGCACCAGCTTCTCCAGCACGCATGCTGCGCCGCTGCTGCTGTGTTTACCTGCTCTGCATCCGCCGCTCTCCAACATGTCTGATTTATCCCGTTTTACATGCTCATTATCTTTTAATCTCCATCGTAATATGCGCAGTTGTTTGCTTTGCATCACTGGCTCTTGACACCAGTAACTACCCCTACCCCCCTCGCCCATTACCATTACCCCCCCCCCGTTATAAACTTGAAACCCCGCAGCTCGGGCCATCTGATAATCTGATATCATCCGTTTAATTCGCCATCGTCAAGTTCAGACTAATACGCACTGTGCTTGCGTCTATTCTGCACAACCTCAAAGTTGCAGAGCCCCCCCCCCTTCAAAGCTGGAGAATATTTTGTTTTTAATGTGAATATCTAATAATGATGACCACACAAACCGAGCTTCTGCTTTTGCTGTAATTTGCGCCGCGTTTCATGTCGAAGCAGCAAATCCTCATGCTTTTCCTTTTTAATTTTTTTGTCTCTTAATTATAGCCTTGCATTTCAAATTAGAGGGTCCACCATCTGGGCTAGTGCGTAAGTACTCCCATGTGTACCTATGTATTAACAAAGTATTTAAAGCAATGGTATTCCCCCTCATAACACTGGGGAGAAAAGAGAGAGAGAAAAAGGCAGAGTTTAGTTAAAGTCAGCTGGGCTGTATTTACTGTACAGTAACGACAATCATCTCAGTCTCCATGCTGTAAATGCAGGGGATGACTGCTTCATGCGCAATTTGCTTTGCTTTGGTCCGATGCTCCTAATACGTTTGGAAAAGGTCAAAGGGCACTCACATGGTTGTCACTTAACCACCTGATGTTGGTGTTGTTGTTGTTCAGCGGTGCATTTTGCACAGTATCTATAACCATGTGTGTGGATTGTTGCCATTAAAGCCTGAGAGCACGACCTAATGCTGAACAGGACGAATCTGTCAGAGGACGATGAAGCTGATGTTCGATGCCGATGCTGGGAAGTGTAGAAACCGCAGGGGCAGTGCTGAGGGAAAGCGGGCACACTGAAGCAGCTGATGTGGATATGATGATGATGATGATTATGATGAAAAAAGTGTGCTGCTTAAACATTGCCTCGTCATGTTGTGTTCTGGTGGCTTTGCACCATTGAAAGACAAAGAGAGAGAGAGAGAGATTTGGGGAAAGAGACGTCAGGGAATCAGTGCATGTGCCAATATGAGTTCTTAAACGGCTGAGTTTCCCTTTAACTGCTACAGCTGGGTCACAATGTGGCTCATTAATTAATGCTCAGCAGAAAGTGAAGCCACCGTTGAGTTTGTGACACAGTGTCGAAAACAATTACACCAGAGTGCTTTCACTGTCCTGGTGGACTGCAGCATTGCATCAAGCAGAGTCGTGTGTGGGGGTTTCTTTTTGGTCTTGCCTTAAGGGATAATCACACACACACACACACACACACACAGAGTTCAGGGTCCCATACTTCCTGTGTTTGATTTGATGTGTTGATCCATAAGTCTCTTCTGACAGGGCTCCAGTGAGAAGAGAGGAGGCTATGGGTCTCTCTTCTCTGATTGGCTGACTGGTCTCTGACTGCACCTGATAAACAGATATCAGATTTCAGAGGAAAACACTCAGAGAAACCAAATCCTGGTGGGTCCAGGTGGGCGGAGCTTGTTGACTGCTTTGTTGTGACATCACGAAGTTACAGGAAGTCCTGACGGCTGGTTTTAAAGCTCAGTTTCTGACCACAGCTTGTTTGCATTTCTCTGTGGACTGAGGCTTTGATACGTTCACAGTATTAATATAGAACTGAGAGCTGCTTTATAATCACACAAAATGAACATCTCACTTCATCCAACATGGGACCTTTAAAGATTATGTGTTGCTAAGTGCCTTTATGCAACGTATCATATGAGAATGGGCTCTTATTCCACACAGCACACTTCATACTCTCAGTATTGAGTGTTGGCTAACCACATCCTCTTATCCTCAATGCGTATGATTCCTCATCCACCTGAACTCAGAGGCTTTATAGAGAAGCCCATCGAGACTCCCACATGCTGTTGTGTCTGACTGCGGCCTGTCTTTGCTCACTTGGCAGCTGCTTAGGCCCCTTCACACAAATGTACACACAAGTGGAAGCTGAACGCTGTCAGAGCTGTCAAGATGAGGCGTAATTGAGTCGCTCTGTAAGCCGGTAATAACGCAGCTAATCGTGTTGCCGTCGCGAAACAAGCTTGAGCTGGTTAATCAGCAAAGGGGGGGAATTATTTTGTTCTCGTTGTCCTTGGTATCTGCAAACAACGATGTGTGATGTGAAGCTGGTGGAGAGAAAGCCTCACCGCACTGTGCATCCACATGCATATGTTGTCTTTTTGTTGATTTTAAAGGACGCATCCTGTTTGCTCTTCGAGGCAGCTTTTCGATGAAGCTGCCAGAGTGTTGCTGTCAGGGTAAGGTGGGCGATCCTTTTTGAATTCACCGGTAGGATGAGCAAACTGTTTTCCTGTTAGTACATGCAGGGATAACCTATAATCCATGTTAGGGTTCTCCACCCGGGGTCGGAGGATGATTAAGTCTGGTACAGGGGGGAAACACCTAACCTGGCTCTGTCCAAAGGTTACACAACCCTCCTCCTCCGTCCCTACAGCTCACTGATTAATACATTATATCCTGTTTGGTTCATCTACACTCAAATCACAGTGTTAAATAAATTGCAGTAGTCCATCAGAGCCCTGAGCTGAGCAGTCTTTCTCCTAATCAAAGCTAACTGGCTACTGACTGGAGCTTCATATTTAATGGACAGATATGAATCTTTTCATCTGAACCACTGTCAGGAAAGCAGATAAGCATATCCCCCCCCCAAAAAATCTCAAACTATTGCCCTCTGAGCTTCACATCTTCAGCCGCATAGAAATTATTCAAATGAAAAGACTCTGAAAATGTAAAAAATCACTCTTGTTGAACAGCTCACATCAGCGCATATATATATAGTCGCACACGCAACTCTCTGACGCAGGATTGCAAGAGGGGGCATCAGCCGATCTGATCCCTGGTTTTGTTGCCACAAATAAGTGCAACATGAAAACTGAGCCTTGAAACTTGTGTATCACTGGGTTTTTTCTTTCTTTTAGCTCTTAAACCAAAGCAAGTTTGCTTTGGTTTGTGTCGAGCTGAGGCTTGAAAAGGGCACGCTGTGACATTTTGGCAATATGGAATGCGCGCTCATTATGTGATCAGAGAAGACAGAGCTGTCAGAAACAGGGACGGCTGAAGAAAACATCAGGTCGGCATCAGGCCGTGCTCGACCAAGTGAATCCTGGACTGATCTGAGAAGGTGTGCCTCATGGGCTTTCTTTTCATCTGCAGTCTTTGCTGAGCCTGTACTTATAACTAGACATGCATGAAATAACTTGTAAGGAAGGCCACATTGGGAAGATTTGCAAAGGTCGATTTCTGAGCAGTGAGGTACCTTATCGAACTAACTTGCTGCAGGCGACAGTGTTGAGATTATTTATGGACCAGACTGGAGGTATTTGAGCTCTTTACTCTCATTCACCACTCCTTAAAGGCACTAAATCGAGTGATGGGTGGATGAATGACAGCGTGTCTTGGGATTTCTCTTTGTAGCCTGACATGCATAAAAGCTGCTGCACAAACTGGCAACCCTCTGTTTCATCTGGCAACCGCCCTTTTTCCCGCTCCCAGTCTGATCGCTGTCCAGCATGGCACGATGTCGGCCTGGGCTTTGTCAGATCCGGAGGCGCACTCGGCCGCAGACGGAACAGGGTGCAGCAGACAGGGCGAGTGTTTAGGTGTGGATCTTGAACAGTAGCTCACTCAGAGGTTTGGACTTTTACTGTTTTTTTTGTGGGGTTTTTTTTGGTTCTGGCATCAGTCATGTAGCTTCTGCATTCACCAGGTTGACATGTGATTGATAGCAGCCTATGGGTTTTGTTATCTTCAGGTGTTTGGCTTGAGTTCAAGCCAGAGTGCAGCGGCTGTTTGGTTGTACACGTTCTGTATATACTCACCTGCAGCAGCCCAGAAGATCCCAGATGCTTCACCACCTTTGCACAGATGCGAGTCCAGGTGTCTGGAGTTGCATTCTTGTGTGGGTATTTCTGCTTCTGGATTCACCTGCATGTGTGTACTGCAGAGCTGCTGCTGCTGCTTATTTTGACTCTGTTGCTGAAATCTTGGATGCTGCAGCCTGTCTGGTCTTTGATCGGCTCAGAAGGGCACATGGTGTTCAATACTCATTGATCTACTCTGGCTGTACTTCCTATGGCCGCCCGAGTCAAACTCAAATCACAGATGGTATCTTCTGGATAAGCTCTGGGTCTTGAACTCAGTCATACAGGGTTATTCTTCGTAGTGGTCACTGTGTTCCTTGTCTGGCTGGAGATCAGGACGATCTCAATCCAGAACAATCTCATCTTGTCTCCTCTAAGATCACCTCCACAAATACACACCCTAACATGCCTAACTAGTGCTTACCAAGTGAATATCTTCACCCGATCTCCTTGGACTTATTGAACAGGTGCTGTGGTACTAACTGTTTACACCCATATCTCCTTTAGAGATGTAGGGACGTCGCCTGGACATCGCTTTGGATTTGGAGTCGATACAAATGTAGTCTGCTGAAGTCTGAACAGATCTTGTCCTCAGAAACAGCAGCTGTGAAAGCGACCTCACCACACGGGCCATTTAGCAGGTCGTCTGGAGCTTTTGATCGTATCACACAGTCTTTATCAGCAGATGGAGTTTGACCACTTTTCACTGAAGCGTAGACGATAACATTGCTTTTCTTTCTGGACCTCCATCAGCGGTGGCCAAAACATCTGAGGGTCAGAGTTGATTTTAAGTCTCTTCACACTTACATTTGTTTTGACCAAGGCGAAGATGTTCAACGTAGAAAGCTGCACACTCATTTTCAGGAATTTTTAACAACAACAAATGTCAAACATGTTCACCTTCAGTTAATTTTCTGTCACTCAGCCGGTTTCATCGGCTAATAATTTCAGCACTACACGTCTGTGTTTGGGGAAGAGTTCACATGTGAGGCAGCTGTAACCATCTGCAGCCTCTATAAACCTCCAACCTTCCTGCTCCGGGTTTTAATTTTAAAGGGGCCACGTCAAGTGTCAAACCAAGAGGTCTCACATCCATCTATCTCACCCCCCTCCTCCCCCCTCATCCCTCCCAAAGCCTTGTCACCATATCTGCCTCAACCTGATCCACTCTTCACTTGTAAACACAGTCCATACAGTGCAGTTTATGATTGGGTTCCCTCAGCCTTTGTAACCCCAGAGACAGAGAGTTCTTTGTGAGTGTAAGTGTTTGAGTCTGAGTGTGTGTGTGTGTGTGTGTGTGTGTGTGTGTGTGTGAGTGTGTGTGTGAGAGAGGGAGAGAGATACTCTGAATCGTCTGCCTGGGAAGATAATAACAGACCATCTTCAGCCGTTTGAAGAAACACGAGCTTGTGTTGGCAGAGGTGATCTCGATGGAGTGTTGGTTTGAGGAGAGACAGCGGCTTCTTAAAGAGTTTAACATAAGGGCTTTCGGTGTGCGGGCAAAACCCTCCGTGCTGATTGTGGGGAGTGTCGCAGTGGCATTATGGGAAGAGGGCGCATGGGGTCTGCGTCTCAGATGTGGGCTCTGTGGTCCCCCCCGCTTTTCCGGTTCAGAGATGGAGATGGAAACCTCTCCTCCCTTGGTGAGCTTCTGTGTAGCAGACACAAGTTCAGACAAACCACTGGGGTAGATTGGTGTGTGTCTGCGCTGTGTATGTGTGTGTGTGTGAGATACATATCTAGATTCTCCCTGGGTTTAGGTTTAAGTTGAATCAATGCTCAGGACTTTGACATATAATTTAATCCAAAAGTAGAAAGTGTCTGTAAAGAAAAATCAGACAGTCTTATCTTAAAAGGACTCTCATGAGTCTAAAGTTGAAATATTCTCTTAAACATAAGTTAACATTGTTAAAAACTTCTATGACTCACACTCCAAAGGTCAGAGTCAGTGGTCAGAGCTCATGACTGTTAATCAGTAACAATAATTGAGCATTAATAATAAATTAAATGGTTAATGTAATGTGGAAAAGAATTATGATGTGGTTTTGTTCACTGCCTGTTAGTGCAGGAAAATCTGTTTCGCTTTCAGCAGTCATTTAAATGTTTGATGATTTCACATACGTTGGTCAAAACTGTACCTTATACTTTCTTTTTATACACTGTGGATGTATTTTACTTTAAGCAGCATGTGACTGATAAGTAGCCACTGAAATGGACAGAGGATTTCAGTGTGAACCGTCCATTTCCAGGTATTAGTCGTAGCCGTGTCAGTCATAAAGTGAACCAGAAGTGTTGTGTAATAAATGAAATGCTTAACCGTGAGGCCCTTTTTGTGAACTGAACACTCCCAGTAAGAAGAGAGAGAGAAAAAAACAGTTCACAAGATGTGGATTAGTCTGAGGGTTATCATGAGTAACATCATCTATTTGTTATGTAAGAGAGGCTGAGGCTGAGAGGTTTTTAATTTTATGTTTCTGGCCCTCTGAGGACCCGATGCCATGTGACATTTATTACCATTGTAGTGGGATGAGCTTTGGCCAGCGTCCTCGTACCTCTGGCGTGTCACACCAAAACAATTTGCATGAATAGATGAAACTCTGGCCAAGAGGGAACTAAAGTAAAGTTTTGGAGACACTGTGCTTCTTCTTTTTTTTTCTCTCTCTCTCTTCTGACTTTAGAGATAAAGTGAGTCCCTCACCTTTCACTGAAGGGCATGTGAAAGTGTTTGTATCAATCACTCGGAGCTGGGGACACATGGCCCGGCTGCTTCCACTATCTCCTCCCTCATCGCTCATCGTGTAGTAATGTGTAAACTGATGAATGGACTAATCTCCCTAAAAAACTTTATGCTTCTTTATATGTCATGTTTCCCTGAAGGGGTTCAGTCAGTACTGCTGGTCGTCGTCACGGTGAACCCAGCGAGCCTGTGTCCTCTTTGCATTGTGTTTGCGCATAATCAGGTGCACGCCGAGCCCATATGGAGGCCTCATAAATCTTCAGAGGAATGCCAGAGGAGGTTGAGCTGAGCAAGACAACAGGACACACTAACAAAAACCAACCACGCATGTCGACTTCAACTGGCAACTGGGAGAGTGAGGTGGCCGACCAGGCTGTTGGTGTTTTTTTTTTACTGGAGAGATGCTGGTTCGCTCTTTAATGAAACACATGCGCTAAAGGAGGCAGCTGTAGCTACACAGCACGAGCTAACAGCATTACTGCTTTGACTTCTCCCAAAGTTTGGCCCAGGCTTCCTATAAATATCACGTAAAGTGCTCGTCTACACATGGAAAAACTGAGAGTAATGACAGTTTAGCAGGAAGCTGTTCCTCTGAGCATCACCCAGATGTTGTTGCACACTTGTACAGTGAGAGACAGAGACACCAGTTATTAGCCAGCAACCTGCTATAGCAGTAAAGACTAAGAAAGAAGCCAGAAATGAAGAGTTGTACGTCTGAAATGGGAGAAAATAGAGCAGAGCATTATCCTTTTTGCATATCCCAACAGTCATGATACTCAGCGTGTCTTGACTTGTGACGACAGGCTGAGGTTTTTGAAGAATTCCCTCATTTACTGAATGTAAGTTGAACCTGACTCGCTGCAGGTAACAGGAGAAGAGAAGAGGGAGAGGAAAACAAAAAACGCTCTAGGTCAGAAGTGGGTGCCCCTGCATCACCACCGCGCTGCCTGTTTACTTCCTGTTGACCTCTGGGTGGTGTCCTGCGAAGGTCAAGCTGCGGGCGACGCCCTTGTACTTTCATGCCAAGGGGTTGGACCGCCCATAAAACCACCAACCGCGAAGACGGAGAAACAGACCTAGTTATTATAAACACAATCATGCTTATTATCATGCCACTGTGATTCTCGTCCTGTCGTGTTCAAAGGCTCACAATTGTTTGATCAAAGCACCTCTCTCTCTCTCTCTGTACATGTCCCCCCCCCACCCACTCCCTCCATCCTTCTCTTCTCAAACTTCCGTTGCCGACTGCAACTCTTTCATTTTTCTCTCACCTTGTGCAAATCACCACCTGCTCGGTCGGTTGGCCCGGGTGACCCAGCATGCAAAGCAGGCACAGGCCAGCGCCAGCGTCGGGGCTTGTGATGGCAGCGGAGGTGCACGGGTTGCCCCCCCTGCAGAAGTGACGAGGCATGACAGATGTGATAGTCATGTAAAAGTTGCAGAGCTGCTGCAAAAAGGAAAAAGGGGGCGTCCCCCAAACACAAAGTGGCGCAGGGCTGAGTGTGTCACTCTGGTCGCTGATCTACGGAGGCGGTCCTGTAAGACAACATGGAATTAAGCTGTCAAGGCACTGCCGGCTGTACACAACTGTCAGGCATGAAAGAGATAAACAATGTTTAGGTAGGAGCGTGCACTCATGTGGCCAGAATCGCGGTTTGTGAGGTTTTGTTGCTCAAAGGGTCAGTCAAGACGAGTCACAGTATACTTATGAATGAGCTGTGACATGTTGGTTTTGGATGGAGCTCTTTACTCATTCTTTCACAACTTTTTTTTTTTTCTTTTTCTATTCACCGGCTCAGACCGGATCTAGATTGTTCCTCAAGTTTGCTCTCTCCTCGTCCTCATCCCGTCTTTTTCCACATTTTTTTTTTTTTTTGTTTAATGCTGTCGTGCTCCCTGGCCTCTCCGTGTACCTTGACATTTGCGTATGCATGAGGGCGACCCACTCCAGTCAATGACAATGACATTCTGGCACTCACTCCGCTGCAGTCGAAGCCCATCAACTTGAACACACTGCGGGGCAAAAGAGAGAGGGGGGGGGGGGGGGGGCAGGTAAATGAAATACTCAGAGAACAGTAATGAAATACCACAGAACCTTATGTTCCTCTATGAATTCGATTAACTCTCAAACAAACAATTGTTTTCATTATCTGAACTCAATTTAATTCTCCCAGAATGGAGTTTTAGAGGAGGTTTGGAGGCCTGAGGGGAGGAGGTGGCTGGCGCATGAAAATGTTACATGAAAATATAGCTTTCTGCCTCAGTGCTGGATTTATATAATGACGTGAAATCAAAACAGAGCGTTATCAGCTCTGGGCGTGTTGATTAAAAAAAAAAACAAAATAAAGGAAGTGCAGCTTTGCTATTTCCCAAACACAGAGCGCTGTTTCTGCATTTCAAGGAGAACAGGGAAAAAAAACAAAACACAAAACACGATTAGACTATGGCTTGATTTTGTTTTTGGTGAAAGCCCCAAAAACCAGTCTGGCTTCCCGTCTCTGTGTTTTTCCTTTTTGAACATACTATTAATAAAGCTTTTGATTAAGGTAAATTAGCTGTTATTCTTTCTTTGATTCAGACATGTAACATGTTCCAAACTGTGATTGGTTGGGGTGTTTTTGCAAAAAAAATCTCCACAGCCTTAGTTTCAAAGCAACCATGTATTTTTGTGGTGTCACATGCAATTCTGAGTTTTGAGAAGCGTAACCAACAACATAACGGCAGGATATTGAATTGCTACTGTGTGAGACATGACCTGTCCGGCGAACTTTAGTTCTTTTTATACAGCAGTTATGGTTGGGCCAGGGCCACTGAGGTCTGTGCTCCACTGCGGTAGAGTAATGGCAACCACTTTAAATAAATGGAGAGTAATTTTGCTGCTGAGCCCCGGGGTCTGGTTTGTGTCCAGCTGCAGCAGTTTGTGGCCAAGAGGCAAATTGTCGCCTTTCCTCCTTGCAGGAAACGCCCACAGACGGACAGGAGGACTGATTTGACAAAGACAAGCAAGTGGACATGGCTAAGTGGACAGAGCAAACATTTGGACAAGCGAGTCGGAGCAGACATAGCTAAGTGGACAGCAAACAAAAGGAACAAAGCCAGCGGGGGGGCTAAGATGCCATGACAGAGAAATGCATCCACGGATCAGAGAGCGCGGATCACAGGTTGATCAACACCTTGCAGTGTGGTCATTTCTGAAAGAATATGGAGATAAACGTCCATTAAGTCAAGATGCGATACCTCAGGGACAGTCAACTGAGCTTAAACAGTCCGCAGTCCCCGACTTTACAAGTGCACAGGAACATCACAGTCACAAAAAAACCTTTGTTCCTCAAACTGTGGAGCCAGTGATATCCCATTGCACTGCAAGGCCCTTTGAAAGAGCCTCGCACTGAGGGGATGAAACCCAAGTCGCAAAGAGGCCCTGATTTAGTTGTCTATCCTGTAGCGAAGGTGAATACAGCTCCCTGAGGTGAACACAAAACGGGCCGGCTCCACGGCACCAGCCCCTTGACCAACGCCGCCAGAGGTGTGGTCACACTCGGCCGATGCCATGAAACAGAATCTGCTGGCCCTCAATAGATCCTCCGTAATGGATCCCCCCCCCCCCTCTTCTCAGGGAGGCCAGTGGGATGCCCCCTGTCTTTTTTACCAGAGCCATCTGGTTCCCAGCACTGCCGCTCTTCCCACAGCCGCACAAACCGCAGTGAAAAAAGGGATCGCTTTCACCGGTCCAGATCAGGAACTGGAGATGTAGCTGGTTAAAAGGGGGCTGAGTGCTGAACACTGTGCCCCCCCCCCAAGTCTGTAGCAGCACATTGTATCTGTGGAAGTGCGTCCTGTTGCGGTTTATCTGACGACCTTTTATGATTTGATACAGTTGAAAAGTGTCCTCTGACCCACTCTCTGGCAGGATAATTAGAAAAAGAAAGATGTTAATACAAACCGCAAACTGACGCAATTTCGAATGTGCACGTTACAGGGAAAGTGTCTTGATGTGAAGAAGTGTAAAAACAAATCTAAACACACTGAGGAATGCTGAGGGAAGAGGCCGATGACTCCAGCTATAGTTTACAAAGATAGACAAAACAAACATGCTGGGGCCTTTTTTTTTCTTACTGATGTGTTTGCCACTCTCCCCAAATGAGCACGCTGGAGATTCATTGGATGCAGATGGGTGCGTGTTTGTGCTCCACACATGGGGTGTGTTAATCTGCCACTGCCTGCAAACAAGAAGAGCAAGTTACTCACAGTTTAACGCACACACTCCGTTTGGTTTTTACCACCTTTCTCTGCACTGCCTACAGAGGGTGGACAGGACAGGACCCACCGCCGCTCTGCTGCTGCTGCTTCAGTTACATTTAATCACAACACATGGCTCTAAGTCACACTCAGTCATTTGATCAACTTAAGCCCAACTTCCAGTAACCATGTTGTTCCATTTCTGAGGGGAACAATTACAGAGGAGGGGCCTCAAAGCTGCCTGTAAAGCTCAGGATTCCCAGGCTGACATGACCCTTGGCCTCGGTGGTTGGATGGTAGAGAACAGATCCAAACAGACTGACAACAAAGTATTGAAGCATTTAGGTGTTTCTTTAAAGGTCCTACATCGTTTAGATTTAGATGATCATGTGTTTTTTTTTTTTATATATATCATAGATGAAGTCGAGGTTCTACGTTAATCCTGTGAAAGTGTCAAGGCCTCAGTTCACAGAGAAATACACACAGATCCTGAGCCTTAAAACAAGCTGTCAGAACTTCCTTAACTTTGTGATGTCATAACAAAGCAGTCACCACCCTCAGCCCCTGCACTTCCTCACTCATGCAACACGGCAGGACCTGAAATCTGCTTGTATTCAATCATTCAGAAAACAGTCAGCTGATCAGAGGAGAGACTCAGAACCTCCTCTCTTCTGATTGGTTCTTAAACAATTAAGCAAAAAACATAGAGTACTCTCAGATGACACATGGATAACTAAACTAAAAAAAACATAGTCACAACTGATTGAACTCTCATTCATTAGTCACTAAACTACAGTAAACGGAAAAACGAGAGCCACAGTCAGAGTCAGAGTCCTTCTACCTTCATCCCAGTTGAGTAAATAAAAACCAAACATGGTACAGCTGCTCTCAGCAACAGGCTGAGACAGACCCCCCCCCAACAGCGCCCCTCTTTTTCCTTTGATGAAATGCCACTGATTTACTGACATTAAATTTTCGTGTCGCTCGGAGGAAACTCACAATAGGAAATAACTCATCAAAAACTGGGGGGGCAGAATGTACAAGTCTCTTCCAAACAGCAGCAGTGCAGCGCTCAGTCAGAAGTAAGTTGGACAGTGTTCGGAAATACAGTGAAAAAAAAAAAAAACTCAGCAGCAACAGCTGCGTCTTCACTAGCTGCTCGAGGAAAGAGTTCAAGCATGAAGGGTGTACAGTCGACTGACATATACAGTAATGTTCATTCCCTCAAAAAAAAAACTACCATCTGCAAAACTGCTGCTTCACACAACGGCTCCAGCTTTACTTGCCTCGAGCCTTGTTATGATTCAACTTTAAAAAAAAAAAAAGATGAGGCATCACTGTTGGAATAATCATGTCTGTTCAGAATAAACAGAAAGCAGAGCAGAGAGCTTTTGATCTTGTGCTGCAGTGTCGTCTTCTTCTTCTTTTTTTATTATTTATATCAGCGGGCCAGGTCACATCACTCGCTCTCCTCGTCCCGTGACCTTTATTTATTCAAGTCAGACCTCATCTTCCCTGGACCCTGTAATCACAGGACCTCTGAGAGAGAGGGAAGAGACAGGGGAGGTGGTGTGTGTGTGTGTGTGTGTGTTGGGACTTAGGAGAGGGTCTAATGGTTGCACACAATCCCCTGCTGCAACAGCACTGACAGAGCTTCAGCCCAAACCAAACCACATGTAATTTACATTCCTCAGATACCAGCTAACCTGAGCACAAACAGGACGATCGAAAACAGGTGTGTTCACCAGCGACAACCCACCTCTTCTTCTTCTTCTTCTTCCTTTTTTCTTTCATGGTTCACCTTTTCTTTGAGGTGCTAGCTATCTGGCTCTCATGTGAGCTCATGGTGGCTTTATGTGCTGGGGCCAAGAACACTGTGAGGTCCAGGTCCATCGCTGCATGAATCTAAATATTGTCGTTGGAGCGGCATGAAAGGTGGAAATCATCCCTGCGAGAGCGCCGACAGGAGGCCAGCCTGGCCGCACGGCTTACACAATGCTACACCGCAAATTGATTACTGCTTTTTAGAGGCCGGGAACCCATTGTGAAGAGAACGGGTTAGGAATTGACAGACATGACATGTGCACCATAAACACACACACACACACACACATACTGTAAGCTCACACATTCAGTGGGCGATATCTGCAACACAGTGATGAGTGGGTGAGAATGGCATCACCACAATGACACTGGTCCCACCGCTGAGGGAACAAAGGAGCCTGTGTGCATGTTTATATGTGTGTGTGTGAGTGTGTGTGAGAGAGAGTGTATGTGTGTGTGTGTGTGTGTGTGTGCGTCCTCCACATTGAATTCATCTTAAAATACTGCGGCTGCTCTACTGATGAAAATTGCTCCCTTTGGTTCTTACTGTAACTGCATCTGGGGAGAAGTATGGGTATGAAAGGAGAAAAAAAAAGAGGAAGAAAGAGAGAGAGAGAGGGAAAGAGAGCTGGAATGATGTGGGTAGGAACCCAGATTAATGCATGTTTTGTCACTGCTTATGTTTATCGGGGCATCTGACTAACGGATCATTTTACCATCCATTTACAGGCTAAACAAAGAGCAAGAGAGCGAGCTTTAAAACACCCCCATGCGAGGAGCTCGCACGGCCATTAGCTACAGTGAGCCATCATGTCTCCTATCACAAACAAACCGTAGATCCTCCGGTTTATCAAAGGCTGGCGTGCAATGAGGAGCCCATATGGGGACGACGTGTTGTTGGTTTCTTTTTTTTTTTCCCTCACAGAAGACACAAGGCATTAGCCTAGCAGGACGCATTTTCTGCACCGGTTGTTTGTGTGCAGCTGCACCACAGAGCTCCTCAGGAATGAGACGTGTGTGTGTGTGTGTTACCTTCAAAAAAAAAGTCAGACACCTGGCAACAGAAGACGCCCCAACTCTGCTGTTAATTTTTACAAACCTGGGCTTTGTCAGCTGTGTCTATAACATGGGAGATGTGGAAGAAGCCAAGTGTTGCTGTGTGCACAAGGAGAAGGAGAAAATTAGAGCCTGGGTTAACAATCTGCGGGATCATAAAAACAGTCTTTGTCCCACCCTGACTCACTCTGTTTTCCACTCTTCTGTCTTTTTCATCTTCATTTTTTTTTTGGCCTCCCCTGCCGCCGCTCCTGTCTTTCACAGTCCTTCCTTCAATCTCAATGCTCCGCTCTAATTTGCAGTTTGGTTTTAATTGAAGATGGATCGATCCCAGACGTGCTAATTGTGCACCTCGGAGGGCTCTGAACCGAACACCCACAGTCCTGCCCCCCTCCCCCCTCCCCCCTCCCTCTGTCACTTACAACAGCCCTTGCTTTCTCCTGGCTGCTAAAAGTCTTGTTTACTCTAGTGTCAGAGCTGGTTTAGAGCGAGTTCAGTGGCATGTGTTGAGTTATGCAGGAGATTTCCCCTTCTATTTGTTTAACCCCTGTGACCCCGGTCTTCATATTGTTTAGAGAGGCGTGTAATCGTGTGCACACGTGTGCGTTAGCATGTGTGAAACTATGAAAAACACGGACAGCATCAGGGGGTTGAAGAAGCTTTTTAATCTTATTTGGAAATATGGCCTCTCTCTGCAGATGTTGACTATGACTTGGAGAAACTGTGCAGAGGTGCCAGGGGGCAGGTAATCGAACACGACACCCCATCCGCCCTCTTGTCAGGTTGGCTGGCAGGTTCCCTGATGTCGACATTTAGCTAGTGCCCCCCCCCCCCCAGTTTTCCTCCAGTCCCCCGGACGTCCTTCTTTACATCAGCTTTCGAAGTCTGCAACCCCATCAGTCACTCCCTCCCTGAACGTCTGCCAAGCCAAACTCAAAAATCAGCCCACCTCGCTCCATCCTTGTCCACCAGCAGAGCCAAAAACAGACTCTTGTTCTGTACGTGCTGTGTGTGTGTGTTTTTTTTTTGTTTGTTTTTTTGTTTTTTTTTGTCAGACATCATCTCCATCACCATGACGAATCCTACAGAGGTGGATGTTTTATCTGCTTTGGGTGTGTTTTTTTTTCCGATTGATTTTTTCATACTCACTCACTTTAATTTTATAACCAGAGAGCAGCTTTGTGGCAA
This sequence comes from Caranx ignobilis, assembly GCA_021432705.1. NCBI lineage: Eukaryota > Metazoa > Chordata > Actinopteri > Carangiformes > Carangidae > Caranx > Caranx ignobilis. The sequence goes on along the minus strand of JAFHLA010000010.1, from coordinate 1,536,207 downwards.
AAACAAGAAGAGGAAAAAAAACTTTTATGCCTTCCATTTTTGTGACAAGCAACTTCAAACAGAGGGGGTTTTTGGCAGCGTGTTAAAGCCCACCACTGGCTCCACTAGATTAGACTCTTTCCATTACAGAGCTAAATAATAGGGGCCACACTAGAATGAGATGGGGCCATGTTTTATAGGTGCTACCCAGCAACTTTGGCAGGGAGTCCTGTGGGTCTGTGGCTACTGTGGTAGTGAACTCAGGAGGTGGTGCAGCGGAGGGTTTTCACAGGAAGAATGGTGGTGATAGAGGCTATTTTAGGGACGTGAATGAGGTCTTGGTTTATGGCCTGGTTATCCGGGGCTATAGCCCAATGACAAACACTTGAAATGAAAAGAAGGAGTGTAAAAACCCCATTGAGAAGTCATTGTCCGTGGATTTAACTAGTTTGGAGCGTCTGTTTGGAGGCGCTTTTCTTTTTGTTGTGCACTTTCATTGAACCTTTTGCATGAGGGCACTTACAGGAGGAGGAGAGATCACAGGAGCAGACAAGGTGTAGTCCATCAACTGCCAACTTACCCCCCCACCCCACCCCACCCCTCCAACCCTCGCTCTGAGAAGTCACTGACTTCTCCTTGGCAATATCCAACTTCATTAAAGAGCCTCGCTGAATCTGTGACGATCTGCAAAACCTGGATAATAAATGCGAAGCAGTCCTCCTGCGATCCTCTGAAGTCTGATGTGGTTTTGATGTGGAAATGGATGCTGTTGGTGAGGAAGGGGGGGGGGTTAGAAAGGGGAACCAGACTTGTGTTGCAGCCAGCTGTGCCCCCCTCCCCACTCCCTCCCATCGGAGGAGAACTCTGTAACCCACTACATCTGGCCTGCTGTGGCCCGGCCCTGGCCTCTCTGTTCTTACTACACTGACATTAATGAACACCACAACAGTAATGGCTACCAGGACACTGCAGAGGAAACACACTGTGGCAGATTGTGTATTAATAACCGGCGATGACGTCTGACCTCTTTGTTTTGTTGACTTTGGCAGAAGGTTGTCGGACACTTTGCGTTTACTTAGTTTGCAGCTTGGTGTTAGTGTGCACAACGCTGCACATCCATGTGTACATCTCATCATAAACTCACTCTGTGTGTGTCATTTTTTTTTTTTTTTTTATAATAGTGGAAATATTACTCATGCACTAAGCCTGTTTCTCTGTCCCCAGAGCTGCAAGCATATAATAAAGATGGAAGGAAGGTCTTTATGTCAGCCCTCTGTGAGGAAGCACTCGTCTGTAATTATCACCGCTTTTCATCCCTCGTAGCAAACACACAACAAATAAGCGCTCTTGTGTGACCTGGCAACATTTATTTGTACGCTTGTTTGTTTGTGTTCTTGTGATCACATGACCAAAAGCCCCCATTGCCCACTGCCCCCCCCCCCGTTTCCTCCTCTCTCCCATCCCCTCCCCTCCCCACACCCTCTTTTCTTCTCGGAGCATCAAGTGCATTTGAAGTTGCAATATGGAAGTCATTAGCCACAAATCCCAACAAATATAATAACAGGGCGATTAGCTCTCTCTCTCTCTCTCTCTCTCCCTCTCTCCTCGGCTGTTTTCCTTTTTCCTCCCTCTCTCCCTCTCTCTCTCTCTCGTTGACGGGGTGGTGCAGTACTCAGTGAGCGCAGGGCTTGGTCAAGGGCGAGTCCTCCTCTTTCCTTTCCCGGACTTTTTCTATTTGTAGATCTGCATGTATTTTATAAGAGGCTTCCCCCTCCTCCCCCACCACCTCCTCCGTCTCTCCTCCTCCTCCTCCTCCTCCTTCTCTCACTCTTTCATGCGGTGGTGGTTCTGTTTCCCATCACGGCCTATGATGAAACCACACGAAAGCCCAGGCCCATGTGACGAATGCGCAACAGTTGCTTGGTGACAAGGAGAAAAAAAAAATAAAGTGGGGGCTCGGGTGTGTTCAGAGTGGGGAGTGGGTCTGAAGTGATGACGGTCCAATCGGCAGGGACAAGGATAGAAATGTCCGCATGCACAGGTTCCAATGTAAAATTGGCCTCTGCTCCATGTAAGTACTAGACATGCGGCGGTCCGCAGGGCTCTTAAATGGTCCATTCATCTTTACGATGGCCTCACTTATCTCTTGAGTCCTTGCAGATCTGCTACTTCCCATTCCCACCACAAGCAAATGGTGCCGAAAAACCACATGGAGCAACCCCCCCCCCTCCTCCCTCTCCTCCCTCTCCTCCCTCTCCCATCCATCTCCCTCCCGGTGGCAAAATGCTGCCATATTTACCATCTCATCCTGGAAAGCTAACTTGGCCGCAGCAGGGACGGGACGGTTGCCAAGCAGCGGCTCGTTTCCAAAGCGGACCATGTGCAGGCGAAGCTCGGCTTCATCCCGAAAAAGGGTAAGAGAAGAGGTAAGAGTAAAGTTCTCTGAAGGAGGAGAGGAGACATTTACAAAGTCATTTGGCTCTTTTCTTCTTGATACAGTGCGGTGAGCAGCGCCGCACGCAGCCAAGTTCAGTCATTTTAATACCCGCTCTTTTTTCTGAGGAGGAGGAGGAGATATTTGAAGGACGTGAGCTCATTGGGGATGCAGACGGCTGCCCTGTCCCTGCCTGATGTTATCCTCTCTGACTGGGGCAGCAGCAGCAGTCGTGATTGCTTTTGGGGAGCAGTGACTCATGATTGCGCTTGTGCCGCTGCCAAACTCTCAATAGCAGTGTTTCCTTCTCTTTCTGTCTGAAGCCGCGGCCGCTGGCATCCAGAAAAAAATGTAAACGCAATGAAACTCATCGTACGATTTCCATCCTCCCAAATTAGTCTACATCATGTGATACAATGCAATTTCCAAATGCCATCAGTCAGGGCGGCTAGCGCTAATGCCGGTACCAGAACACACCCAGCAGCCCAGAGTTTCCAAATGTGCCTTATTTCATACCCATCACCTGTCCTCTGGGTGTCAGCCAGCTGATACCTCCCTCCCTCCCTCACTCCCTCCCTTCACCCCCTCATTGCTCCTTCGTGTTAAGGTGGCAAGGGCACGACCCCCGTTGTAACACCATTAAGCTGTTTTTCTAATTTTATGGAGTTGCGTTCTGCCTCGGCCGCTCTCAGGTGGATTTTTTTTACGATCCGGTTGCTGATATCCCCTGCATGCCGAGGCCGTATTAATTTGCTGGGGGGGGCATATACAGACAATAGAGTGGCATCATAATTGCAGCAACCTGACACCCTGCCATCTCCCTGTGCTGTCAGCCAGGACGATGGATGGCCGATAAGCCTGAGTGAAAAACGCGGCCGAAACAACTTTAATTAAATGCAACTTTGGCTGACAGACGGAGAGCAGCCGGAGAACTCTGATTTATGCTGAAATTAAGTGTTAGCAGTGCTTTTTTGTGGTGGATGCAAGTGGGTTTGCATGCAAGTGGTGCATGGCAGAAAGTGCAGGAAGTCTTAAACCATCTCCTAACACAGGATTAGCACACTGACGTCTTGTTATTGATCCTACAAACAAAGAACAGTAACAATGTTTTTGTTTATTTTATTGAGTATTATTGATGTTGCCAAGCTCCACTAGACCTGTGAAATGACCTCAGAGGTTGCCATTTAAGGACGGACCTGGCAACCGACTAACAGAAGTTGCATTACAAGGCCGACAGGCAGAGAGATCCCTGAAGGCATGTTTGTTTGTGTGTGAGTTGAAAGGAGATGGCAGGAGAGGGTAAAGCAGCAGAGGAGAAAAGAGAGGGTGAGAGAGGTGATAAAAGAGAGAGAGAGAGAGAGAGAGAGAGGGAGGAAGTTGGAGAGAAAATGAGGAAGAAGCTTGTAGCACAGCTGGCTCACCAAGGGGCATAATGACTGTTGTATTGCAATGCATTAGCTCATACTCAACCCAGACAGCTTGACTTGATGAAAGGGGCCGGTCATTGGCTAACCGCGTACATAGCAACAAGACCCCATGGAGACGAGCCAAACAAGCGAGTATTGTTTTTTTTTTCTTCTTCTTCTTCTTCTTCTTCTTCTTCCTCTTCTCTTATTAGCATTTGATTGACAGGCCTGGTGGGGAAATTGTTGTAATAGTTCCATGTGCTATTGCTCGACATTTGCTTTGAGTTTTGCTCTCAGATGAAATATGTGCGTAAACATCACATATATGTGAACGTCAAGATGTGGCCTCATGGCAACTTTTGCAAAAGTTTATGTATGTAAAGAGTGAGAAGCCTGTTGCTCTTTAACCCCCAACCCCCCCAACAACACCACCACCACCACCACCAACACTGGTTACACTGAAGTGGTGTCCTGCTTTGTCAACAGTCACAGCAATTATGAGAAATGAGCAGTCACATCATAAATTTATATTTTCCATTGTAATGCAATCAAAAGAGGAATTCGGCGGTGGCTGTTAAAAGTCTCTTGACAGGAGCCCCCCGAGGCTCAGTCAGCACGATGAGCGGTGATGGCTCATCACGCTCCCATCAGCCATTGTTTATTTGAATTCCCTCTCTTCGGGGAAGAAAAGCCTTCCACCAGCCATTGTTTTGCCTTGGGAACCCAGCTCTCCCTCTTTCTCACTCCCTCGCGCTCTGAATTGGCCATATGGTTGTCATACACTTCCTGGAAATTCAAGCCATGTTTGTTTTTTTTTTTGCTGTATATCTGTGGGGCCTGTTTTTTTTTTTTTTTTTCTTTTTTCTCCTCATGTGTCGACATTAATTGAAACAATGCTGTGATTGATCATCCTCGAGCGTTTCGCACTCTTTGACCGGAGCTTGAAATGAATTGTTGCCTGGGCGAAGAATACAGTTACTCCAGAACGTATCGTCTATGATCAGTCCAAACACATTAAAACATTTTAATAGCACAAGAGTATTTCACAGAATCCAGATCCTCAGTAAAGCAGGTCACATATGTGGCTGTGTGTGTGTGTGTTTCTTTACAAGCTCTGGCCAAGCTTTTGATTTCCATCTTAACACACGTGCGATCCCTCAGAGCAAAAGCACCAGATTTTTCGATTTTTGCCCCGTTTGTCTCACTCTACTCCATTTCACCTCTGTGTTTCCAGAGTGTTACACTGCCAACGGAGAGGACTACAGGGGCCTTCAGAACCAGACCAGCCTGCACGGAGGCAAACCCTGTCTCTTCTGGAACGAGACCTTCCAGCATCCGTACAACACCCTGAAGTACCCCAACGGAGAGGGCGGTCTGGGCAGCCACAACTACTGCAGGTGGGTCCGCTTGTCTCCATCAGGAAGGTCACTGATGGTTAGTTAGGTAGTTAGTTATTTTATTGTCCCTTGGATGGATAGATAGATAGATAGATAGATAGATAGATAGATAGATAGATAGATAGATAGATAGATAGATAGATAGATAGATAGATAGATATGATAGACAAATATAGACAAATCTGCAAGAGTTTTAAAGATGAGCTGAAGTTACACATCCAAAGTGCGTGGGACGGTCCCTTCCTGTCGTCTCAGCTTGTTGCTGCCACTTCCACAGATGCTGGGCAAGAAATGATCCAACACGTAATTCTTCTCATAAAACGGCAATCTGTTAATTTTACGGTGAAGATTATTTCCCCAAAATGTCAAACTTTTCCTTTAAGGTGTCTTGACCCTTGTGTGGGGAACCTGTGCTGCAGATGTGAGCACATGTGGAGGGAACATGACACGACTAATATGCGTTGGTTGAATCTGTGTTACACAGTTTGTAGACATGATGAGAGGGTTTGTATTAGTATTAATACAGGCAGAAGCAGATCTCTGTTCCCAAAGCTCACACTTATCGTGCACCATTTTTGTTGTATTCATTATTAATGAACTAATATGTGATGCTGTGATTTCCTGTAAGTGATTAAGACTGTCCTGCTGCTAGTCCCTGTCCACTTGCATTAGTTTAAGTTCTCCCGGGGCTGCGTATAGAGCCGTAAGTGTACGAGTTAACTCACAAAGCCTTTCATTCATTTCAGCTGAGCCTCAGTTCCAGCTGCCTGGAAGAATAACAACTGTTCCCTCTTGTTGTTTTTTTATTGTAAGGCAATCTCCTTTTGTGGTAGAGATTTGGCTGATTTATCACAAAACCCCAGAGCAGCAGCTCACAGTGGAAGGCTGCCAGTCTTTTTAGCGCTCATTTTGGTAATATAATGATGATTTATGGTATTAATGTAAGACTGCTTTGAATAGCATCTTTAAAAAAATCTGTCCCTGTTGTTTAATGGTGAGTCAAACTTCCTCGACAAAGACTTTTAAACCCATATCGTTGTCGTCTGGATCTCGGGGGACCTGCTCAGACGTCCTCATCCTCTGAATATTTCATCGGTGGGTATAGTCCCATGCAGCAGAAACGTTTGGCCTTGTCATCACAAGGATGCAAACACGCTCGGAGAGTTTGTGTAAGCAAATCTCCATCCCTCATCCCTGGAATGCGAGAGGGGACACGGTGGCTTCAGGCGTCTAGAAAAACCCTTTCTGTCCGTTAGTCACACTCCAAAGTCCGACTGTCAGCGTTTGTCTGCGCGGCTGTCAAACTTGTGTATTTGCAGACGAGCAGCACTCTTTCGTGAGTCAGCTCAGATTCAACCGAGACGTCCAGAACAGTGGCTTGGCCCAGATCTCCGAGCCTGAAGAAACAGAGCACCACCACCACCACCACCGTCTCCCCCACTCCTCCTCCTCCCCGTCCTCCTCGACCCAAAGCCTCTGAAACATTTCTCTAAGTCATGGTTGTAAACTCATAACACAGCAATGCTTTGAAGTGGCACTGGACAGATTTGTTTTTACTTGAACTGGATGGGACTTCAGAAGATTTATGAGCAGGACACATACAGAGGATTGAGGGAGGCTTTCCCTGCACATTAGGGACGTATTGTGTCCAACAAGCGATTCAGAATGGACGTCTTCATTGTTTGGATTTGGCTGTTTTTTCGGCCACCAGCGCAGTTCGCAGCTACGCTCCGACTCGCTGACAGCTCGTAGCTTTGTCTCTCTCCTGACAGAGGGATTTCTGTCACACACACACACACACACATCCACACACACACACAGTGCCGCAGCGACAACCACTCTCAGTCTCTCTGTCTCTCTCTTTCTCCGACACCCACCCACCCTCCTTGTAAATCATCACTCATCAGCAGAGCTGTGGGGACCAAGAGTGGCCACTTCATTGTAAAAAGATGAGGGATGGCATTTATGGCATGTCTGCACAAGGTCAAGTATTTGTGCGTGCGCCCATCACGTGTGTGTGTATGTGTGTGTGTTGCTGCATGCACATGCACATGCCCGCAGAGGAGAGGGTTGTCCCGCTGCGGATAAAAGGTGTGTAATGTTTGATTTGTTTGATCACAGGATGTTGGCCCGGGCCGTGTTTTTTTTTTTTCTCCCAACTGTTTTGGACGTTGTTGCTCAGTTTGGATTGCAAATCTCCTGATTTACATGGATTTACATGTTGCAATTCAAATTCTGCTTCCAGTATTTATTTAACCCCCTTTAACCCCTCGAGCGATCTCTCTCATGATCCCCTGTTTGCCTTTTAAAGTTATGCAGACATTTCTGCCCAGGATTGTCAGGTGGCAGTTTTCTAATGGTAATTCTTATACACAACAAAGGAGAACCAGATCAGCTTTGGCTTGTCTGAACCTGAGGCCAGTTTGTGGTTTTATGAGATGAGGAGCTGAGGCCGAGGCACAGGTGGATAACTCGAAGCCAGGAGTCACTTTAAAACATGTCTCTGAGCACGTATCAGACGTTGAGGAGCAGAGGGGATTACAAACTCACTCCTCGTACCATCACTGGCTTTTTTTTTTTTTTTTTGTGCTCTTTCTCCCCGGTTGTGATTTAGTCCAGAGGTCATCACAGTGGTGCTGGAGAAAGAGCCCTAACAGCCCCCACATTTCATCTTTATAGCCTGCTATAAAATACCCCAGCGAAAACAGGGGGAACTGGGCAGCAGAGGGAAATGTCACATTATTCCCCTGCAAAAAGAAAAACGGAGCACAAAGCCTCAGGAAAAAGGACAAGAGCTCTCGTGTCTAAGCCGAGACTCATTTCAGCCGTTAATATCACATTACTGATCGGCTGCGTGGTCCAGTTAAGAATTCGGAAGAAGTAAATAGTCTATACTCCTCGGCCTGGTATCGAGTTCAGACCTCTTACATTTCCCCACCTCTGAAGTGCTTCCTCGACCTTCTCTGAACACTTCATGACATTCATGAGAACAACAGCGCACCAATTGAAGTTCTGATTTATATTTACTTCACCGTTCCTTCTAATCTACCGTCCCTGGGCTCGCTGCACGGCGCATTAGTATTAGCCTGTGAAGTGTGCGACAGTTCAGTGGGTGGTTGAATAGCTTTGCCAGCCATTTCCTGCCTATTTATATGCAGGTGTGTGTGTGTGTGTGTGTGTGTGTGTGTGTGTGTGTGTGTGTGTGTAGTGCAGAATTTATAAGTGTCCACAATGGCTTCTAATGCCTTTCGCTAACATGCATGAGATAATGGAAATGCCAGAGTGAATAGTGCATCTCCCGAGTTGATTGTAATTGAGCCTCCATGATGTCAGGTGCAAATGTGAGGTCAGGCAACCTGCAAAGCCAACTTGTCCACCGTTGGTATGACTACATTACGGTCCCTGTGTGCTGCTTTGTTAAATTGAAGAAGTTAATAGAAGTGTCCCATGAGAAGACGTACTGTGTGTGGTGCTGAAGCATCGACCATCAGCATCATAGTAATCACCAGTAGGAACCAGTGTCATGAAATATAAAATGCACTGCTTATACATTTAGACGTCTTTCGTCTTTGAAGGGCTCGATCACACAAATTACAAACAAACATGTTTTTCAAACTGGGTTTTTCAGTCGTGCACATAGTTTTGGTTTTTACTTGCCCGTTGTGAGTTCAGATGGCAGCCGGTTCTGGATTTGTTTCTTCCCATTGCGTATTTTCATGTTCATCTTTTTCCTGAACTGTTCTCGTATAAATCTCCCAGATTATGTAACAGCCATAAACTTCTTGAAACCACCGCATGTCAGCTTTATTTCTGAGAAATCGTGGGTCAAAATATAATACTGTCCCCACAAGCCTCAGCGTCTGTCGCTATAGGGTAGAAGCCATTAAAGGGATATTCTGGCGGCACCGTGAGACCGAGTAGAACACCTGCTCTCCTCCAGCCACTTCTTACTAACAAGTCGATCACCGAATGCAGTAGAAAAGTCCAGTGATGGTTAGTTTCAAAAATGCACGCACGCTTTGCTGACAGTGATAGTTTGGGAAACTAAACTCTCTTCATTTCCCTGTCACCACTCGCTAGTTATTGTTAGAAACAGATAGGAACACTGATGGATTCGATAATTGACTCGTCAGGGCTTTCCCCACAACTAGCAAGTGTAGAGTAGGTGAGTTCTGTTTTCGTCTCTTTCCTATAGAAACCAGACAAAGCTAGCAGATGTTTGACGCCTCGTTTTATGTGACGGGACCCTATTTGTACTGTTGATGAAGTTTGGTGCTGTTCAAGTTTTCGCCTACTTGATCTCTCGAGGGGGTTTTCTACTCGATCGCACCGTGGGTTAAATTTATGCCGGAATATCCGGGATAAGTTTATATCCGGTTATCCGGTTGGGTTTTCAATAGAGTTCGCTGTCATGCCAAACTCCAGGGGGTGTGGCCACCTGAGATAACCCCTCCCATTTTGTTTATGGTGCTCAAATACATCAACATTGTCTTGTCTTTCCATCAGTACTGTGGATAAAAAAAGAAACCTCGAGGCCTCAATGTCAACGTTTTCATTGGAGCTAACTTCAGGCTGGAGAAATAGTTTCACAGAAAACCTTGAGCTCCACAGATTAGCCAGAGTAACAGGGATTGTTTTTCTGGAAACAAAGTCGCTGCATAATAATTTCCCGATGCTTTCAGGGCTGCAGATAAAACTCCTCACCGTGTTATGGTGGCAGTGGTGGTGCAGGCAGAAATCTCACAAACAAATTCAGTATGTTAAATCCTGAGATATAAACAGCCAGACACCAGCAGCAGCAGCAGCAGCAGCAGCAGCAGACGTAGGTGAGAAAGAGTCCCTTTGTTGTTTACGTGAATCGAGGCCTTTGAAGAAATTAGTCAAGGGGGGGCATAGTGGCGTGTTTTATCAGCCACACATGACACAGGAACATCATGACCTCGTATTTTAGCACAAAATGGACCGTGAGAGAACAACAATAGACAGTAGACTATACATGTCGGCCCACACCAACGAGCCCTCGTCTTCAATACATGCATTCATGCAGCAGCAGCAGCAGCAGGCGGCAGTTTGCATGCTAAATCATCCAAGTCAATTAAAGAGTCTTCTCTCAGGCAGTAAATTGCCAGACTCTGATCTGCTTTTGACCTCAAATCCCAATCCAGACAAGCCTCTCACCACCACTGTCCAATCAGCATCTCTCCTCTCTGTATCGCTTTCATGTTTTTTTTTCTACCAGTAAAGAAAAGTCAGTCCACCGCATGTTGTTATTATTATTATTCCCAGCATCACATAGTTTTATGTAAAGATTTTTGTGATTTTTTTTTTTTTTTACATTTAGTTTCACAGCCTAACCCTTTTTTTCTAAGATGATCATAAATTTTTGGGATTAAGGTATGTGGAAAATGGTTATTAAAAGCAAACCGTTTGAACAGCGGCCAGGAGGGAGCAGCTGTTTTTCTCTGTGCTCAGATGTGGAGCCTATGAGGAGAAAAAAAGAAGAGAGAGAGAGAGAGAAAGAAAGAAAGAAAAAAAGAAAGTCAATGTGGCCATAATTGGCTCTGTACCGAAGTGTGTGTGGCTCCGACTCCGAGCGAAATGAGTCAATCAGCGTAATTGTGCCAATTAAGTGTCCAAACATCTTCTGTGATCTACCTCTGGGTATAGGAGTGTTTCAACAAGCTCCTCTGACGCACATGGAGGTGATTGCAGCCACCTCCACCCCCCACCCCCCCACCACCCAACATATATATATGGTAGCAACATTTATCAGAGTTTCTCCACAAGGAGCGAAGTCTTTCTCTGTGCTGCCAAGTTAAACGAATGGATTTCTGTTCATCAAGGTTTTGCTCTTATCTGCTCTGTGGCACATCGGCTAATCTGACACTGTCTGCTTTCCAACTTCAGATCCACCCTCCCCTCCCCTCACACACTCACACACACACACACACACACATATATATATACACACTGGCACCTGGGGCAGGATTGATGATGTTTCCCTGTCATGTGGGCTGGCCTGTTCACTTTAGCCCTGTGGATGATGTTCCCATGCTTCTGCTGAAAGGGTGTGTGCAGGTGTGGGTGAGATAAAGAAAGCGGGGCGGGCGGGGGTGGGGGCGCACAACTTGGGGACAGGGGAATGTGGGACACAGCACATCTTTTCCTGATCAAAGATACCTGTGGGTCAGACCGGGGGATAGAAGGACGGGTGGCCTACTGAGGATTTTTATTCCTGATGGTTGTAATTCATGTCTGCCTCGTTCGGGGGAGGGGAGGAGGGGGGTGATTGAGAAAACTGCAGTAAATTACATAAGTGGCTATAGACGAGATCCCAGGAGTCTTATTTCAAATGGCACCATTAGACGTCGACAGGCTTGAAAGAGAGAAACAGAGGAAGGGTATATAATCCAGTGTTTTCATGGTTGGACCCAGTTTTTTTTTTTTTTGTTTTTTTTTTCCAGCTCTTTTCAACCATTTCAGTCGTAGCCTCGGGCCAAACAAACAGGTGCCTGGGTGGAGTAACAAACAGATCTGGGCTCACGATACGGTGTCGAAATATACTGGAAAACAAGAGTGTGATCCTGTGGACAAGGGAAATCATCAGGGTTGGAAGAAGTTTGAGGTCGCTTTGATGGTGCAGTGGTAAAAATAAAGAATAAAGCATAAAAAGAAAATGTGACTAGATAAACTCTTCCTTCACACGTTCCCATTGCCGACAGGGCTGCAGAGGAAGAGAACGGTAACTGTTTACCACATTATTGAGAGTGAAAAGCTTTAAGGCACTTCAACTTGAGTTCAACCCAGGAAAAAAAAAAGTCCTAACAAACGACATCTTTGTCAATACCTCATTCTGAGTGTGAAAGGAGAGGAGGAAACTCGGGATAGTGTTTTTGATAGGAGAAGAAAAGAAATGGAAACGCCCTTCACAACTTTGCTCACAAAAGGTGAAACAGGATAGTGCAGAGCCGCAGGGCGATTTCAAGATGCTACAATGAGGTGTGTCAAGAAAGAAGAGAAAAGGTCTCCGGCAATTACAGTCAGCGCTGGAAAGGAAAAGAGCAAAAAAAATAGCGTTGTCATTTTAGAAGACTTTCTGAGTTTATTTTTTTGAACAACTGAAGCAGCACAGAGATGCAGCGACGATCTCCTGCTGCATATTTACCTCTCTGATTAATCCATCAGCAGTTTAGACTTAACCGTGCTGGTCACGATTTACAAAAGTTGCACGATCAACCCTGGAGATATGGAGCCTACACAAAGCTTTTAGGTATTGGCTGTCTTCAGCCCAGCTCTTCATCGCTTTTGTAAGTGAAACTGAAAAGCAAAAGCACCAAGGGGCCTGTCAGCTTTATTATGACGAGTTAAAAGTGCCCTCGTGAGGTTCAAAAGAGGCTGCAGCCTCAGACAAAAGCGCTGCCCCCATCACGCATCCTCCTTTTTTTTTTTTTTTTTGAGGTCTGTATCTGGCCCAGAACAAAAGAGTCTGATCGACCTCCACCCATTTAAAGCCTGATGGTCAGAGTCAAGCCTATAGAGCGCATGAGGAGGAAGCTAAACCAACAAGAGCCAACAGGGGTGGGTGGGTGGGGGGATGGAGGAGGGGGTGATGTGCTACAGGGGGATGATTGACACAGCCGAGATAATCTGCCTCTGAAACAATGATGAGAGCTCAGCCCGCTGCAGCGAGGCCTTCAGCTGATCCTTGTCCTTGTCTTGCTGTTTTTGTTCTCTCTCATCTCCTCTACACCTTCTTTTTCTTTTTAACTTTCGTCACCTTTAAAACTTTATCCACAAGAACTGAGACTCTCCGATGATAATTTTCTGATCATCAAATCATCAAAATCCTGTTTCAAAGTGACAGTGAGTGATCACTCCTGATCTACTCCTGGAGCAACGGATGAGAAGCCAAAATTAAGATGAAAGCAAAACAAAACAAAAATTCCTTTTTAACCAGCTTAGCAGGTCTAACCTCCACCCTCTCTGTCTCTGTATGTGTGTGTGTGTGTGTGCAGGAATCCCGATGGGGACGTTCAGCCGTGGTGCTACATTGCCGATCATGAGGACGGGATCTACTGGAGATACTGTGACATCCCTTCATGCCAGAGTAAGACGAATTATTGCCACTCCTTTATCATTCTTTCTGTTTCTCTCTCTCTCTCTCTCTCTTGTCGTTCCATGCCCTCGGGGCCGTATCATGGGCGCACGGAGCCACCATTTTCATTGCTATGCTCATCTGCTCGCCTGCTATGAATAGCTTTTATAGACTGTGGGGCTTGTACACAGCTATTACCATCTAAAAAATGCCTCTAATTGCCTCCCGTCACCCCTCCTCCTACTATGCCCGGGCCTGCCCTTAGTTTAATGCGAGCTGTCAATCACTGCCTCCGTGTGTATGTGTGTGTGTGTGTGTGTGTGTCTGTTTTTGTATGAGTGTTCATAAGTTTCCCCTTTGGCTTTGTAGCTTGTTTTGACACGCTTCTTGATGCGAGTGATTATATGCATCTACCTGTTTGTGGATGTATTTGTGTGTTTTGTTCACATGTGGTGTGGGAAAGTGTTTCTGTCCAGTGTGTGTGTGTGCATGCGCGCGCGTGTGTGTGTGTGTGTGAGACACAGTTTGACAAACACCTACAAAGAACTTCTGATCTTTAATCCCATTACTTTCACTCCCTCCACGTACGTCACTCCTCCAACCTGCTGCTGCTTATTTTCATATTCGTGACCTTTGACTTTAAGTTCCCATATTTTATACTTTCCTAGTGTTTCTCCAGCTACTCTCTGAAAACAACAGGTCAGTGTCAGCCAGTGAGAAGAGGAGAGGCTCTGAGTCTGCCCTCTGATTGGTTGACTGTTTTTTCTGAATTATTGAGTCAAAGCAGCTCATTGCAGGTAAAACCAGATCGTGCTCAGCTGGATGGTGTTCGGGAGCAGTTATTGCTTTCTCATGACATCCTGACGGTTTATTTTAAGGCTCTCGGTGTCTGAATATAGACTGTGTGCATTTCTTTGTGGACTGAGGCTTTGATACTTTCACAGTATTAATATAGAACTTAAAGCTGCTTTGTAATTAAACCAGAATTACCACCTCGTGGTCGTCTGCCTCCGCCACTCTGACTGTGTGACTCTGACTGATTTCAGATCACATCCAGAGTCGTTTAAAAATGAACCATTTTTATGAAATCTCATGTAATGGATAAAAAAAAAAAAAAAGTGTTTGGTGACCTTTGACCTTTTAGCCACCACACTCCGGTCAGTTCATCCCTGAGACCAGAAGAGCGTTTGATGTTTTGAAGACATTCCCGTAAGTGGTTATGGGGAGATATTTCATCACAAGAGAATAATGGCGGTTTATGAGGTCACTGTGACCTTTGACCTTTTAAAAAACTAACTCCAATCAGTTCATCATTGACTCCAGTGTTTCCATGTGAACTTCAAGGTGTTACTGAGATAGAAGTCGACAACATGCCTCTGATACAGTATGGGACGTTTTTAGTTCATGTCACATACTTTTGGTAACTGAGCACAAAGTGAAAGATAAAGGCAGCTGCTGCCGTTTATTCAAGCAGAACTCAAATATTTGGCTGAACTAAAATAAATATTTGACTTTTTTTCTCTTACATTCTCCTCTCTGACAAAAATCAACCTTGACTTTTCTGATATTTTCCCTCCGTTTCAAATCTCCCCGTCTTTCTTCATCCACCATCTATTTGTTTTCCCCGCACTTACCACTCATCACGTCTGACCTTAATATTTTATAAGTTACAGGAATTTAAATGTAATACTCCACAAGTTTTGATATCCCTGTCACAATACCATAAAGCCCCTGAAAAATCCCACAATGTGAAATACAGCACTCGTTACACTAGCTGTCAGGCAGCGGAGGTGCAATGCAGTGTCTGAAGATGCTTTTCATTTTGTGTCGCTGCAGCAGTGACGGACCACCAGGTCTCAAGAACCTCCCAGCCCCTCCAGCTGTAACTCTATTATCCTGTCTGAGTAACCTCCTTGACCAAAGCCTGCTGTTTGAATAGCTCAGTACCCATTAACCCATCTAATAATGTCTGTTGGCTGGACGGCCTGTGTGTGTATACATGGTATTTTTGTGTGTGTGTGTGTGTGTGTATGAGTGATTTCATGTGTATAGGAGCTTGTGTGCGTCCCATTAGACTTTTGACTGACCTATTTCAGTCAACTGTCCATTTAGCTCAGAGCATCGTCCAGGCTAGTTCCTCCCAAACCTTTGTGGTTTGGGAGGAACTGGGAGAGCAGCCCACACACCGTCTCTGCTCGGAGCCGGGCTTGTCCCCTTATCTTTGGGGAAATTAGGCCAGGCTTTTGTTCCAGATGGGTTTTGCCATGTGCCGTTTCAGCCTTGTTTTTGTCTCGGATCCAGTGCCGCGCAGCGTGTAAACCCATCCTCCAACGGCTGGGAGCATCGCCCATATCGAATGCTGTCTTACATTTGAGCATTAAAAGTTACACGGAGCCCTGTAATGTAAGAAAAAAGGAGACGAGCTTCGCTGTGAGCCAGGGGATCCAGTGTCATGAAAACACGCCTGTTCAGCGGAGACAGTTTCTCCCTGCAGGGATATCAGGGAGCTTTCAGGCGCGAATGCTCCGTCTCATCTATTGTGAAACCACAATCGCCACGTGGTGCCTTACCTTCTGGCGCTGCCTGTTCTCAATCTGCTGCGTTTTGAAAACGCGTCAGCTGCCAAACGCTCGCGCTCCCTCAGTGTCGGTGTCCTCAGTCGGTCTGTGGCTGGCAACAAAAGGCTGAAAAACACCGTGGTTGTGCCAGAGAAAGGGCAACAGTGGTCTTTGTTTTCATTTTGTCTGGCTTTTGTTTTGTCTGCGCCTTCGTTTTGTCTACGTTTTTTTTGCTTACGTTTGATGTCGAGTGGTTGGTAGTTGGTGGCCGCTGGCTCGGGCACCTGGAGCCTGCCAGCGGTCGGGTCTGTTATCCAGCTGGGTTCCCTGTCATCTGGGGTCATGCCACCCTGGTGAGGGTGACACACCCTGGTGGAGCGTGCACTGCCAGGCAGGTCACACAAGGCCAGAAACACATAGTCTGACAGTGTGGATTATAGTGTAGATCACGACATTTGTTGATCCTGGTAATCCCTCATGGCAGCAGTTATCATGTGGTGGAATTATCTAAACATTTCAAAAAGGCGCGCTGTCAAGGCACATCGTCTGCTGTACAAATTGCCATTTCCACAGTGTGTGTGTGTGTGTGTTGCCCTGCAAAGATGACGCCGGTTTTTGAGGCCCTGCTCATTCCCAGGCCACTAAATGCTCAGCTAAGCATAGCCTTGTCACGAGTGTTGTTATTTATTGAAGTCCAGTTCCTGTGGAGCAGCCCTGCTCTGCCCGAACATCCAGCATCTCTGAAACCATCTCAATTTCCTAAACGAAACGACTCCTGAGCTCCTGAGTGAATGTCAGCACCGAGAAGTTACAGCGGCATTTAGAGGTCTCCTTTACCGCAGGTCAGTGCAGTGCTGATGCATTTACATCAGGCTTTATAGAGCAGAGGAGGCTTAATGTTGTCTGAGGTGCACTGTATTTCTAATGAGGTGTGAGGAATTTATTAGCAAAGCCTCCAACCGAACCAGCAGGTTCACCACAGACAAATTAGAAGCTGACGGCTAAATCCATTATTAAAAGACTTTGATTTTGAGGGGTTTTTTTTACACAAGGAGGGAAGTCAGAGGTTTTTCCCAGAAGGCCCTGGAAATAAAGTTTCTAGTTGCTCGAGTTGAAGCTAGTTTCAATCCGAGATGAGCCGAATTAGAACTTACATATTTAGTCACTTGATGTAAAGTCAACTCACGTTATTGTGACTCACGTGATGGTGATGGTTTCATTTAAGATATTGAAGAAAATCCAGTTAAGGATGATTCAGTTAAGGGTTCGTAAAACCTTAAAGATATCATCTTATAGCTCCACTTTATGTCTGGATGTTGTAATTTGTGGCATGTGCAGATGATAAAATAGTTGACCACAGAAAATGTGGTGCCTCCTGTTCAGCGTCTCTGTCTCAGTGCGTCCTTTCACACGGTATTCCTCACTGGAAGGACATTTTGTTTTGGTGTGGCTGCTTTAACTCGTGGCGTGTACGTTTGCTTTGATGATATGCCCTTTATGAATGTGATTGACACAGGGTGAAACTGTCTGGCTGAAGTCTTGGAGCCTTTGCCAAGACAAAGACGCTTTGATCTGGTGCACGTCAATGGCTCATCTCTCAACAGACCATATAACCCAGAAAAACTTGTTGTGTCACTTGTGCACTGTGGACCTCCTCCTCCTCCTCCTCCTCCTCCTCCTCCTCCTCCTGCAGCAGCTTGCTGTCAATTCTGAACGGGGGCAACGGACGGCCTCGGTGGAAAATGCCAACTTTAGGATAAATGTCATGAGGAAAATGAAAAAAAAAAAAAAAAAACAAGATCGTTAAGTAAAACTCAGGAATTATAGCAGCCCATAAACCCTCTTCAAAATCCAATCCTCCTCACCTTTTATTTTGCAGGACTCGAGTTATTAAATCTCCTCAGCACCCTTTTTTTTAATAGCTTTTAAAATTGCACCCGGTAACATCACAAAATGACAATGATCTCATTTGCTGTTGTTTATTGCCAAGGAGCAGGTGCTGAGATCTCTCACTTTGGAAAACAGAGACAATGATAACAGGAGCTGTTAACAGGATGGGAAACATAAACATCCTCAGAGTATTTTTTTAATCCTCTTTGTGTCGCGCTCGTTGTTATTATAGATGACAATACAGGCCGTGTTGGGTAATGAGACTCATTATCTCTACGCCGTGG
Source organism: Caranx ignobilis (assembly GCA_021432705.1). Taxonomy (NCBI): domain Eukaryota; kingdom Metazoa; phylum Chordata; class Actinopteri; order Carangiformes; family Carangidae; genus Caranx; species Caranx ignobilis. The sequence continues at coordinate 1,518,164 of JAFHLA010000010.1, read as the reverse complement.
ATCGCCGTAAGCGACACAGACACTTTGTGATGTGTGTTTGTCATGGAGCTGTCAGCACCTTTAAACCCTATACAGTATATATAGTTAACTGACACAATGAATAACACCGAACGCTTTACCACTTACACTACTAGGTCATGCTTTGATCTATTTTGAACAAGCGAGGGAACATCTGATCAACCTCATCTCCACATCAGCCGATACCACATCCATCTGGCAAGCGAGCCGGCCGCACCTTTAAGGCATTAAAACAAAGTAGTTATGTGTTTTGTCGAAGGTTTTTTTATTGCTTAACATTAAGAGGAAATATGCAGCGATGAGATGTTGCCCTCGTTACCAGTGATTTATGCAGCAGCTAAATGGTACTTTGAAGTTGTGGGATAACTGAGTCAAACCCTAAATAGTCATAAATAGTCATACTGCCGCAGCGTGGACCGTATATCTGTGTCTGTTCGTGCCTTCTTTGTTCGTCATGTTGGGTTGTTGTGTTGGGACTGTACAAGTGTTTCTTTTTAAACTTCAGTTGCTGTCGATGTTGTAAATTTCCATGAAGCTGTTATATATATAGTTTTATGAAATGCACCAAAAACAAAAAACAGACCTCCACTATCTTGTTACGGAGAAATTCCTACTGGATGAATGGATGAAAACACAACCATGTAATTATGATTTTCTTGGTCAGGTGGACAGAACTGATGGTGGATACCGACCTCAGCTTTGTTCTAGTGTCGCTGTGAGGTTGATGTCTTTATTGCTGTGACGTTCACGGCGTTCGCCTGCTGTTTTTCCTGCAGCTCCATCAGCAGGTCAGAGGTTGCACTCACCTGCAATATCTCAACAAAACTGAGAAAATGTTCAGACATTCATGTTCCCTGGTGGAGGATCCTTAAAGAGGAACTATGCAAGTCGTTATATCATATACGATGTGTATATTTGTGTAGTCTTATAGATCATGGATTACGGGTGCGTTTGTGTCATGATGCTGCCGAGGTGAACTTGGGCAAGAACTCACAACAACCAGCTATAATACGGCAGCCTCAAATGGTATATGCCAAAAGTCAAAGTCAAAACAACAGGATCCATACAATAACCAAATGAACTAACCCAAATACTAACTGAGAAGCACACCTAACTACGTACTTAAACACAACAGTAAACATATCCAATGACTGTTTCCACGATGACGTCCGCGTCAGGACGGTGTGAGCTGTGTCCAAATCAGTTTCAGGCTCGGGTGGTGCTGGTGGTGCAGGATACAGGAGCAGGTCCAAGAGGTGTCAAAGCAAATCCAGATCAATCAGTGCTTGAGCAAAATCAGTCAATGTTCAAAACCAAAACAGGTAATAAGCAGGCTGCTATATATCGTGTAAGGATATTGATTTATGGGCCTTGGAGAGATGAAGAGGCGTACCTGTCTCTGCACCAGTTAGGTGCAACCAACCATTTAATGCACTTCGTAATTACACAATATAACATGCACACATAACATTCCTCAAATGACAGCGCTGCTCATAAATGTGAATCAGGGTGGGGTAAAAAAACAAGGCAAAACAAATGAATCTTTGACGGTTTTATGACCGGCAGGAAAAGTCAGAACGGCTGAATGAAAGTCTTAGACGAGAACAAAGTGCAAGTCAAAATAAGCAAGAGGCCCGAGACAAGTCGAACATGTCGGACATGTGGTCTGGAAGCGGAGCCCAGACTGCAGCACCACAGCCCTGCCTCGTGGCTGTTGTGGTTAGCCTGAACCGGGGAGGGGGGGGTGGGATGCTTTCAGGTTCTGTTATTGCAGTATTTATCTCGCTCTGTGTCATTGTTTGCAGAGGCAGGATATTTCCCCTAGGTGGTCTCGTACCAGCTTTCACCACAGCCAACCCTCCCAGCCAGCATACTGAGGCAGGTTCAGGCATCACTGAGCAGAGCAGGGTGTGTGTCTGTGTGTGCCTGTGTGTGTGTGTTTGTTTCCGTGCTTCTTAAAAAAAACAACAATTTAACACATCCAATAAAGAAGTGAGCTCATTCTGGCTGCTCCTGTTCTGAAGGTTGACATCTTAAGAAGTGAGTGTTAGTTTTAATGTTTGTTTATTGTTTATTATTGATCCCACACTCGGGAAAGGACGTACTCTACAAAAGCAGCACAAATTTGTTACACACACAAAGATTCAGAACAAAACCATGTGGCTTCCCCTACAGAACTACATCCACATGCACCGTGCACACAACCAAGTGTGTGAAATTAGCTTTCTGACCTCACTGCCCCAGGCGCTGTCAAACTCGCCTTTATAAAAATTACCTTACAAAGATTATTTTCTCCAAAACAAATTGATTATCATTTTTTTTCTCTCCCTAGTATCTTTCTGTTTTATGCAGAGAACAACCACAGGTGCTGTTGGAGTAGAGTTAGAGAGAGAAGTTTTTGGAAGTTAACTTTCACACACATTAGGCTTTAAAATCGTGTGCAGAAACTTGAGAGACGCAAATCTGAATCCTGTGAGATAAGAAAACAAAGAAGGACATTTGTAGATTTGCAGAGGTTAATTACAGCCGGCCTGTGTCCCTGACGTCTGCTTGACGTGTCCCCTTTTACCTCCATCAGATCTGCCCTTACCTGGGGGGAGCTTTGAGCAGGCTCATTGTTATCTTACCCTGACCTCTGACCTCTCCCCTAATAGCTCCACCCACCCCACCCACACCTGCCCTCGGGGGGGGATTACCTGCCTGCAGTGCTGTGAGGAAACTCAGAGAGTGGAGAGTCTGACAAAAGGAAACCAGGGGACATCAGTTAGATTTAATCTCTCTCCCTCTCTCTCTGGCTCTGTCTCTCCCTCCCTCAACATGGCCAGGGTTAAATCAGCCAGAGCCATTAGGAAATTAAAGGTATTGATTACGAGGGCGAGCTGGTTGTGTAGAATGTTTGCTAATGAGAACAAGTAGATGGCTATTGTTTAGAGCTTGTCTTGGGGAAAGAGGAGGAGATGGATAGCAGGTCGACCAATTTAGCGCTCAAGAAATCGACGAGGATGGGGGGGGGGCAGGTGGCGGCTCGCAGCCAAGTGTGGCTCAGCATGGCCCCGTACAGGTGCAATAAATGTAATTTCATTGTTCAGCAAGTGGAGTCCGAGTCCGAGCTGGCAGCGCCCCCGCAGTTTGTTATGTAACGTGATGACAGTGCATCCAGCAGTCTTCAAGACATTTCAGTTTCAATTCACAAATGTAATAATCTTCAGTGGACATGTCCTCAGAATGTCAGGAGGACAGCAGGCAGATATTTGATTTTCAGAGTTGTACTTAAAATCATCAGCAGCACATTCAAGGTCTGCAGAGGTCACACGGTTCATCCTCGGCACAACCTGCTCAGGCTGTGAGCCTGTTCAGTTCCAGCTCTGGTTAGACTAAGAAAATAATCACAACTCTCTTCTCTTGTGTTCTTTACTTTCATATCAGTGAAGTGTGAAGGACTTAAGCAGCTTCAAGGAGCCATTACTGGTTCGTCTTGTTTCCAACAAAGTCTGGAACGATTCCTCTCCACTGGTTTCCTCAGCTGATTTATGCCACTTGTCAAAAACTCACTGATGTACTGAAGTCATGCACTTCAACTTTTGTAGTTTTGACATTTGTGAAAGAGAAGTGAAAGTAATTGTCTCATGCTTTGACATTTATATCATACGTATCAGTTTCAACACTGCTTTGATTACAAAGCCTTCTTTATATGTGCTCAGTTTAACCTTGTGTTGCACATCCTGGAGGAGTTTCCTCCTGTAACTCAAGTTCAGATAACCGAGACGACCTGAAGTCGATCTCTTTGAATGCGAATGATGATAAATGGATGAGCAGCGCTGCCGCTTATCTTAACACCTGAGGTGGCCTCTGAGTGTCTGCTCATCTTTTCACCCCCCCCCCCCGATATCAGGCCCCCTGGGACTCAAAGTGTTGTTTGGTTTTGTAAGGAAATGCAGAGGGATGCGGTGTGGCGGCCATTTTTCATCTCTTCCCCGTATTGTTCGTCTCTGAGAGGCCAATAATTATTCATTTAAAGCTCTGGCTCTTCCCGCTTCCCTCTAATTAGATGGTTAGTCACTCTCTTGGGGCCTCGGGCTGGGGCATTGATCTCCTCCATCTCAATCTTGTTGTAATGCTGCCTCCACCAGACGCTCACACACACACACACACACACACACACACACACACACACACACACACACACAAACACACACAGCCAGTTGTGTTTTGAACATCCCACTTGCAAAGTTAGTCTGTTAGATACAAATACTTCTCTCATGCTGTCCTATAATAAGTCCCTTATTGTCTGTCTGTAAAGTGTTCCCATTGACAGGCCGGAGAATTGATGTCTCTCCGTAGAAAAGTGACGCATAAACGCAACAGAAAGTCACAACAGCAGCTCCCACCACCTCCTGACAAACAATACCCGACTTTCCAGAAATGCTCGACCTGGGGGAGTTTATGACATATTTCTCCATTTCTCTGGTGTTTCCAACCGAGCTTGCATTTCAGTCGACACAGGACTAATCACAGGCTCGATGAAACGCAGCAGCTGTATTTGTTTATGTATTGAGTATACTGTACTACAAAAGGGGTAATAAATGGAGAGCCGAGACACAATGACAGGGAGACAGAGCGAGGAATAAAGGCAGGAGAGGAGGAGGTGGGGAAAAAAAAAAAAACACATAAACACCGACTATGATAAGTGTTATGTCCCCGCTTTGTTGCACTCAGGCAGCGCATGTTCCAGGAGGAGTGTGTGCATTACATTTCGATTGTTAATCGGCTGTGTGGTGCATTAATGGGTCGCTGGGAGTGTTTCCAAGGCTTCAGCGTACCTGTGTTGTTAAAATTACCTGCATCAGGGCCTCGGAGCACTTGAGGAATGTGCCTTTAAAATCCCGTTTCAGCGTTAACATCCTGGAAACACTAATGACTTTTTTTTTTTGTCTCCGGTTACAGTGTAATTGGATGTTAATGGAGCAGCAGCGGCTGCTTAAAGGATCCCCCCCCCACTAACACTCACCCATCGTCCGCCAAAGATGTAATTTTACTTCCTTTTTGCTCCTAAGTGATGTCAAAGGCAAAACTATGATCTGTCAAACTCAATGTAAGAAAATAATCAAAGGACAAAATGAGTGTCTGCGAGAACGTTTTCAGGGTTAATGAGGCGTGAAAAGAGAAACATTGGATGTTTATGCACTGCATCACTGTCAGAAGACAACACATGTGATATCAGACAAAAAATGTAAACACAGACAGAAGAGGAGGAGGAGGAGGAGGAGGAGGAGGAGGAGGGAGGTGAAACATCCAGCCTGAGCTAATGTGTGATTCTCTGCATGAGGACGAGGAAGGTGTTTGTTTTCCTCAGCGATGCGGCTTTGCTTCATCGCTCTGAAGCAGCTGCTCCGTGCTTACATTGCAAACATCTTCAGGTGCCTCAGTCTGCTTCGTGCCAGCTGCCTGAGTCTGGAGCTGTGACTATTACATCCACTACAGATCGATCTGCTGTTGCTGCTGCTACTGTAAGACGTCGGAAAATGTCCCTGAGCAGGTGTCGTTCCCAACCAGCTTGTCAAGAACATCCATATGCAGATATGTATAAGCGTCCATACACAGTACAGATTGGCTGTTTTACATTTTTGCAGTGTCATACACACCTGTTTAAATGCTACTTGTGATATGTTTTGTGTCGAGGATTTAGCTTTGGTCTCAACAGTTTGTAAGGACACAACATCCCGTCCGCATCGTCATCATAATAAAACTATGAACAGTAACAGATCAAAGATTCAAAGCAAAAGGAAACATCAGGACATGCTGATGTTCAGTCCAAACTCAGTGCGAACGAGTTCACTCACATATTGGAAGGGATGTGTCCCCACTGTCCATATGCAGACCTACGCCCTTGTTTTGTGCTGTTAAAGGCCACCAGCCAAAACACATCAGCCTGATGCAGCTCCTCCTTTGTATAGAGTGGATATTAAGATGTATTTAACTGTGAGGAAAACCACCAAACCCTGATATTTGAGAAGCTAAAAGCAATAAATGTTTGTCATTTCCTTCAGTGATCGGTTGTTTTAATCTGAGGTCTGAAGGGGAAGTCTAGGGGAGAGGAGTAAACTGCTTCTGAAAAACTGTGAATACTGAAATGTTTTAAAATTGAAATGTTATGTCTTCAGATGTGAGTGCCATCCATTCAGCCAAATCAGTGATTCAGGTTGTTAATACAACTTAAATGGTTCAAGGCAATCGGTTTCCTCAAATGAACTGAGGAGCTACAAGTTGATTTACTTCAGCTGACATTATTTCTCACATCACATTGTTTACTTCTTCTGTCTTCTGTGTGGATGGATTGTTGCCAAACCTAAAGTCAATCTTGAAGTGAATTCATTTGAATTTATGTGGTAACATTAGTGTAAAAAAAGATCCATTGAAGTTACCGTTACTTAGTTCAGATCAATACAATTAACACGTTTTTAAAGCTCCTACAAGGAACTTTCAGTTTGTGTTGATTTTGGCGCCACCTGTGGACAAAAGCGGTAGGTTTCTCTTTGCGGATCCCATCACAATATCAGCCATGATGAAAATACAGCGATGAGATTGATCTTGGTTTTACTCGCTGACGTAGCAACAACTCAATGCTAATTTATAGCCTCGTCAAATGTGCCGTCGTCTCCCGCGGCCTGAGTGCCGTACATTGTTTGGTCGTCCGGTGGACCGACCAGTCTGCTGCCTCACGAAGGTAAAGAGTTACACTATTTAGAAATAGCTTATCTTCCCACCGATGGCCTCATTTGCTGTCGTAGGTCACACAGAGACATCAGCAGAAACAAGAGACTCTTGTATATCCAGTTAAAAGGTCCTTGTAGGGGCTTTAATCAGTTTGAAGAAATGATCCATACCAGTAGTTTTAAAATTCAATCAACTGAGTGGAGTTGGACTTTTAACTAACTTTAAGTTGATAAACTTAAGTTTGTTTGCTCAAATGGTTTGAGTTGAATTAACTCATCAGGTTTTACAGTGTATGAAAAAGACAAATACAGTGTGTGTAGAATGAAAGTGAATGTAAAAGTGGAGTGGGACATGACTGTGGTCGTCCGACCCCACGCGCCGTCATCTCCACAGAGCTGATATTGTTTTGTCTTTCTGACGATGTACGTGTGTGTGGGCGCCGCCGTCGGTCAGCTCCTTCACTCTGACCTTTTCATGTTCCCACGTCCAGAATTCTTCAGGTGGTCACTCACCGCAGACGAGCAGCTGTACGAAACCGAACCACGTGACAGGAACGCAATTCACAAGAACATTAGGTGGTTATGAATGTGAAAGCAGCAGTTACTGGATTAAAATCAAACAGCTTTTACATCTCTGTTTAAAAAGATCGGACGTTAGACTTTTGTGTCTTCAGCGTCAGGAGCTCCTCTGGTGCGTTCACAGTGATTGTAACTCAGACACGTTCAAGGTTCATTGTTCCTCAAGGCTTCCTGTTCCCTCTCTCTCTCTCTGTCTCTCTGTCTCTGTGTCTCTGTGCCTTACCTCATCTTTAAAGTGAAAATATCTGGCACGCTGTGCTGGGTGGATGCACAGTCGGAGCTGTTTGGAGTAAATCTATTTTGAAAGCAGAGACACCCAGAGTCCCATTAAAACAGAAACACTCCTTTTTTTTAACCCTCTCCTCTTCTCTGCATCTGTACTTTTATTTGTTTTTCCTTACATTTCTTTCACTCCATCGTCTCCAGATGTAAGGAGGAATTTATAACTGTAATTATGCCCTTAATAACATGTTTGCCCCCCCACACACACACCCCTCCCCCACCACCACCACTACTACACCTTGCATGCCCTCTCCCTGCCAAGTGCACTTGCCAACGCCTGCTGCACATGTTTGATGTTGTGTGTTAGATCCCTGTGTGTTGCACTTCTCTCCCTCTCACTCGTGTGTTGTTGTTGTTTCTGCTCCGTCGGTGATGAGAGGTGTCTGCTGTGTCCTCCCCCCTCTGGACAGACTTGTACTTTGTTGTTCTCCCTGCCTTCTGCCTCCTGTCTGCCATCGCACTGCGTTGGATTGTGGGACTGCTAGCTAACTAACTAACTAACTAACTAGCCGACCGCTCTTTTCCCGAGCTGTAAGGCGAAGCTGCCAGGTTGTGATGAGTCTGGCTGCAGTCGAGGCTTGTTTAGCTGCATCTTTGGCGGGAGCTCGGTGGGAGTCTCCCCCTCCAGCTGTGATCTCCTGAGGATTTCAGAGGTCTGGTCTGGGCTGACTGGAGCATTTATGCACCTTGTGTTTCCTCCATTTCTCCCCTCTGGCTCATTAAAGTCCAAATTCCACCGACGGGCTTTGAAGTGTGTTAAACGTGTTTGTGTGTGTGTGTGTTTTTCTTTTATTGTACATGGAGATATTTGCACTTGTTGCGCCTGCAGAGCAGATGTTCTTAAGGAACAATGCTGCGCTCAGGGGTTTTCATGCAAGGACAGTTTGAAGCCTTTTTTGTGTGTTGGTGGATAAATGCTGTGCCTGCACATGGAAGATGCATTTTAGAGGCTCTCTCTCTCTCTCTCTCTCTCTTTCTGTCTCCCCCCCTCTCTCCCTCACTCTCCCTCTCTTGGTTTGGTGTGATACAATCCCACCACCACCACCTGCTGCTCTTCAGCCTGTGCTCTGCAGCCCCTGGGACGAGAAGAGGACAAAGACAGATAAATTGACTGTAGTCTGCAATCTTCCTGTCAAAGCAAAGTGAAAAAAGAGCAGCGCTGCCTTTAATCTGGCTGCTGAGCCCCGCAGTCCCATTTTCTCCTACGCTCTTCAAAAGCCCCCATTTGAAGTGGTACCTGCCTGGCTGCCTGGCTGCCTGGCTGCCTTGCTCGGAGGGAGGTTGCTGGTTCTTAACCAGGTGTTTATCTCGCTTCCCTCCTCTGCCCCCCTCCCCCCCACACTCTCCACTCCTCGGGGATTAATCCAGCATATAAACAGAGGATAAAACAGAAACTGCTGCTTGTCCCACTGTCCCATCTCACCCTGAACATATGAGGCGCCTTGAACATGGTTATGACTGTGTCATGTTTGCCTGTTACCTGCCTCATAATCCAAGCCTCCAGTCTGCAGAGTGTGAATCATTAAATGATTCAAAGAACCAAATTAATCCACTGTGTGATGCGTAGGCGTTGGTTGTGGCGGAAAAGACTAAAGGAATATTGCTCATGGTTTATTACTGGTACTGTGTGAGTCCAGGCCGAGGACTTTGTCTTCAAGTGTTGAGTCATCTGTCAAACACAATTTTTTTGCACAAAGGCGAATCGCGGCTGTGGCCAAAAAACCTTGCCGGTCACTTTACGGTCAGCAAACGAGGGGGTGAGAGAGAGAGGCAGGGGAGGGGTCTCTCTCTCTCTCTCTCTCTCTCTTTCTATCTCTTTCTCTTTTTCTCTATCTCTCTCTCCCTGCCGGTCTGTTTCACCTCATTTCCCCTTCCCCCCCTCCCTCCTCTGTTCCCATCCGTGGTGGTGGACATTCTTGTGGACAACAATTTCCATGGAATCTAAAACATGTCGCACGTCCTCACTTCTGCATAAACACAATGTTGTAGCGTGTGTGAAGCAGCTTTTGTGCCAGCCAGGAAGTTAACATTGGCAACAGCTGGCATCCCCCAAAAAACAATGCACGTGTGTGGTCTTCATCGAGGTTACTCCAGTTCACCGAGCCCCCACCCCCCAGTATCACCACAGGATTTGTGAAAGTGGATCGAACGTGTTTTTTTTTTCCGTTTTTTTTTTTTTCTTTGGTGTGCCAGTCGCTCGCCAGTGGAACATGGTGCCGTCAGACGAGCAGGCGGCTCTTTCAACATTTAAATGTTTGAGAGGAAAAAGTGGCAACAACGACTGTAAAAGCTCCAGAGATGCTCAGTTTCTAGGACAGTGTTTGTTACAGAGTCGGGGGACAAGCCGCTCTGCAGCATCCACAAAGCAACACACTGCTGTTGCACTCAGATAGAAAAATAACTCGCTCTCTTTTATAAAGGAAAACTGCATCACTGAGCTAAATTGCACTTGTGTTTATGCACTCCTGAACAAAATCTTAAGACAAAAATTGAGGAAAAAATTCAGTCCCCGCTCTTGTTCCGGCGGCACCGCAATACAAACATGTAATCTCTTGTTTCTGACAGATAAGACTACACAAATATACACATTGTAACATTGTATATGATAAATAACGTTATCCACTGCTCCATGGATTTCTGTCTTACCGGCTTTGTTGAAAACAAATGCACATGGCCGGGAGGAGGGTCAGCAAAACAGAGGAAAAGTGATCAGACTTGCATAGTTCCCCTTTAAAATCAATCAGGCTGTTCTTCAGCTGATCAACAGTTTAAGACTGTGGCCTTACAAAGTCAAAATCTGCGCAAAAATCTCACTTTCATTTCATTTTCTTTCATGCATCGCACTGTCCTGACCTCCTGATGGCAAAGGCAAGAAGGCTTGCTGTCTCTGAACGTGAAGATTGTGATACAGTAGGATTGAGACGGGATTTCTTGTAGGTGGTGAAAACATGTTGTTAGTTTGCATCTGTTCACTTCCTGTGTCTCTGTCCAGTGTGATGCACTGGTACAGTATGGGTAACTGTGGGGGGGCAGAGAGCGGTCTGCTGCAGGTTTACTGAGGGGCCATACGACCCCACCTCAACAAAACTGAGCTAACCCTTTCACTCTTAACTCCCTGATCACTTTCTCCAGTGATTTGATTTCTAGCTCCAAACACGTCACTGACCTTCGGTTTCGACGGCCGGAAGAAACTTAGAATTAGATTTTAAAGACAAAGGAGAAGCATCAATCAAACTTTGAGATCTGTGTTTAACACGGTTTGATCCTCATTTAATTTGCAGTTGAATTTTGGACGCAGCACATCCTCCGCGAAGAACAAGACCAGTTTGTAATGTCACATGCTTTAGATTTTTTGTCGTGTCTCTGTGTCTCGGCATCGACCGCTATTTTGGACACAGCCTCGGCTCTTGTCTTTTTTTTTTTCTTCCCCTCCGTCTCCTCCTAATGAGGCTCTTTTTGTACCCTGTGGTTGGGTAACACCAATTCCAATTAGACCAAAGAGCCTCATAGGGTGGGGAGGTTTTTTTCTTGCTTGCTGTGGGGAATGACTTTCAGATTTGTACATATACTTCTGTTTGTCAAATTCACTTGAGCCCAGAACATGGGAGTGAAACAAGTGCAATGAAAAACAAAATCACAACTGGTGATATAGACTCCACCTCCTCCTCCTCCTCCTCCTCCTCCTCCTCGAGGCTTTGTTGAAGGCTTTTGGAGACTTAATGTTCCACTGTTTAATTCTCAAGTCTCATAGTATCTGATGAATACACGGAGGATTAAAGGGAAGGTGAGTTTGATTTGTCTGACTTGGATGTGATCTTGGAAGGATGTCAACATCCATCCTGCTTCTACATGTTTCTGTCTGGTCTGTGATCCAGCTGTGATCGGCTGGCCTATTTGTGTCATCCAGCACCCGCGAGTCGTCGTTTGATAAGCTGCAACAACGGTCAAATCCAAGAGTGTATTTAAAAAAAAAAAAAAAAGTGTAAGATTGAGACATCTCACTGCTGCTTGTAAACTTTCATGAAAGCTCGACCAAAAGTTTCAGGTGTCTGTCAGAGACCGGAAACATCATCACTTGATTTTTTTTTTTTTTCCCCACATCTGTCCTTCTGCAAGTCAAAACACAAAACCTGTTTTTAATGTAGACCTCATGTAGGAGTTGGACTTTGCTAAAAGAACAATACTTTACATTTCCTGGCACAGTGAACTGAACTCCATCTGTCACCATACACACACACACACGCACACTCAGAGTCACACATGTAGAAAACACTATATCTCTAATCTGGTGCGACTCGCTCTCACATCTGACTGGGTGCATTTTCCAGATTCCAGCTCTCTCAAACAATGACTCAAACATCCCTGTCCCCTTCACCCCTGCATCCCTCCTTCCCTCCCTCCCTCCCTCCCTCCTCCTCCTCTTCTTCCTCGTCTCTTTTCTTCAGAGGCCAAATTGTTGGCTTGCCTGGTGGAAATTCATACCAAAAGATTCAAACATGGAGCTGAATATTTGCAGAGTGTGTCACCCATGGATTGGTCTTTGGGGGGTGGGAGGGTGGAGGGGGTGGTGGTGGGGGTAGTGATGGACATGATTGTAAAGCTTGAACAACTTCGGGGAAGCAGTTATGACACAAAGGATTGTGTTCTCAAAATCCAACGCCAACAGGAAGTGATCCTTACAATGGATGCAACAGTCTAGATGAAAAGATGTTTGTGCGGCATGATGGAAGTTTGTGTGGCTAATATCTTCTTTGTTTGTTTGTCCTCTTCTTGATCTGCAGTGCCAGGAAACTTAGGCTGCTTCAAAGACAGCGGAGACCCACCCACCCTGTCGGGCACCAGTGAGACTTCCAACAAACTCACCATCCAGAACTGTATCAGCTTCTGCAGGAAGCAGAGATACAAGGTACACACATGTTCATTCATCCAATTAAAAAAAACCGGTAACCCAGGAGATGTTCAGTGTATTGTATTTACCTCAGACTGCAGCAGCTGACAGCTTCTTCAAAACTTTAAATAGACTTTAAATGAAATCTGTGTGACCTCAAATGTTCCATTGTCTCTTCTCATTTGGTGGAAAAAACGTCCGGTCAATTGCCTGTGTCATTTCAAAAAGCGGACACGACTTGGCCCCTTGTGACAGTCGAGCTTTTATGTAAATGATCTGCGTTTACAGGGCAGTTTCCTGACAATTATCGGCCATGATGGCAAGAGCGAGCGGTCTATAACCCTCTTTATTCAGCCATCAAACTCCATGTTTCAAACCAACCAGCGGATGACAAATCATCACGGCAATCAAGGCTGACAGCTGGAAATGAACGGTTATTAGCCCAGTGGGCACCTCCTCTTCACTGTGTTTTTGTCTCAGCTCTCTATCTGCTGTTGTCGCTGCTTCAGCTATAAACAGTGCCAGGTGTTCGTGTTCAGTCTCAGCAGATCCGGCTCAGCTCCATCTGCATTGACAGGTACTGACAGCCCCCCCCCGCCTCCTCTGCCTCCTCCTCTGCCTCCTCTCAATATGGCAGATGTTACAGGAAGTGGTGACAGATTGGCATCGTCTGCCTTGTACCCTTGGACCCTCGCTTGGCCTTAATGCACAATGTGAAACATCAGCGCTTTGGAAATTTGGATCCCGTGTGACTTTCTGACAAAGAGCATGGCTAATGAGCGAGACAGCAAATCCATGGGCGTGTTTGCTCCACCAGAAAAGTTTTCACATTGGTGTTCTCAAGCATTACTTTATCAGATAGAATAATGCAACAAGGATGTGGAGCGGAGGCGCCGTAAATTGCTATTCCATGAGAAAATGATGCAGAGTGGGAAATGATGCAGTACCTTCAGTGGTGTGAATTCATTTAGGGGCTTGAAAATTGGACAATGGCGTTCTTTTTGAACAAGAGACAATAGTTCTTTTGAGAACACGCAAGCTGGTCGTCGGTGGTGGTGGCCACGAGGACCAAACGCGCGAAGGTTCCTTCACATTGCACATTCCAGCTCCGACGCTCTCGAGAACAGTTTACTAACAGTTGTGCCTTGAAAGATGGATAGGTGCTATTTCTGTAAGGTTTACTCTCTGCACCCTGTGTGCAGCTGTGTGTTTGAAGGGAGGCCTCTAATCAGCTGAGAGCTTGTGGTTATCCAGACTCAGATTACAGCATCTTGTAATCACGAGAGAAAGAGCAATTAGGGCACTTTAGACTCAAGTCACTTTAATTTTCTAAAGAGAGAAGGAGCAGTACGTGTAGTGAACTGTTTACCAAGTGTGAACACAGTTTCACAAAAGGCTCATGTGAAAAACACGACTCATAAAGCTGCTTTTATTTGGATGTGCAAAGTTGTTTTGGAATTACATGCAACAATAAGGAAAAAGTCACACATTCAGATATTTAAAAAGAAAAAGTTTCCTCCACAAGATCTGCATAAGTCCTACTGTGTTTTTGCAGCTTGCCGGTATGGAGTCCGGATATGCCTGTTTCTGTGGCAACGAAGTGGACCAGCGCGAGCACGGCGAATCGCCCAGCATGGAGTGTAACCACGTTTGCTTCGGCGACCACACCCAACCCTGCGGCGGAGACGGCTGGGTCATCATCTTTGACAGTGAGTGATGAGTCCATGATCTTTTCACTTTCTAAACCAAAAAACATGACTGACGGAAGAGAAGAAGGACACTTGTCCTTCTCCACAGTTGGTTTCATACGTCTCACTACTTCATATATGAAACACCTGTCGGTCTTAAAGCAGCACAAAACTAAAGCCTGAGATTTTCCTCTTCCTGAAGTTTAGTTCCAGTTCTCACACCTGATATCAATATTTCCATTTCCTCCCATGAAATTAGTACTTTTCACCATATTTGGCCATAACATTTGGTCAGCCATCAGTGTTGCATTAAAATTAATCCAGCAGATCGATGTAGATCAGTCACGTCATGGCTCATACCAGTTTTATTTAATAAAGTCAGTATCAGGGCTGACATCAGATCAGTGCTTCCTCATGCTCATGTAATGTGATATCTGTTATCAATGTGCTCATGAGACCAAAAATAAATCAGTGATCTTTTCACCACTAACTATTTTCTCCTCTCTTTTTTTCTTGCTCTCCCCTCTTCCAGCTCGAGTGGGAGCCTGCGGGGGGAACTACACCTCTCCATCCGGGGTGATCTACTCCCCTGACTTCCCCGACAAGTATGCCGCCGGCCGTGTTTGCTACTGGACCATCCAGGTCCCCGGATCCTCCTCCATCCTCTTCAACTTCACCTTCTTTGACATCTCCGATCAGACGGACATGGTGGAGCTCCTGGACGGCTACACCAACCAGGTGGTGGCGAGGTTCGACTGGCGCAGCCCGCCACGGGAGCTGGTGAACATCACGGGCGACTTTGTCATCCTCTACTTCTACTCGGACCGCACCAACCAGGCCCAGGGCTTCGCTCTGCTTTACCAAGGTAGGACGTCACCAGCTGTTGTCGTAGTTCAGGCAGTTTTTAAACAGGAATAAAGAAAGACACTGTGTTTTTTCTGCACATGCATGATGTTGCACTTATTACTATATCTGGGGGATTTTTAACCTTTATCTGATTGGACAGTAAAGAGAGACAGGAAAACAGGGGGAGAGAGTCCCATGAGTGAGTTGAACCAGCGATCACTGCTTCAGGCCATGGCCAATATGGGATGTGCACCTGTTTTACACTTTTATTTTGAAATAAAAGCCTGTGACAGACAGTCCAGCCCAGCCTGACTGAAGCACACAGCTCCCTGGATCTCCACCACGCCCGCCACATTAGCTCAATCAGGTGTGTGCTGGGTCGCTGGCTGTCTCGGTGATGGAGTTTTTGGGAGCAGCAGATGAGCGGCTGTTCGTTCTGCGAGGCGGTTGTCACGCCACTCGCGGAGCCTTTTCTCTTTTCATTTGCTAGTCAATGTCTCACAGCCCTGCCTCACACTGCATATTTAAATAATGTTTTGTTTTTCTAGGAACTCAGTCTCTTATCAAACTGCCACAGACCGCTTTGCTTCTCAGGAGTGAGTTCCTTGGTGAATCACACCACAGAGTTTTTATCCCACCTACATACAAAACAGCGTGATGAAGCCTTGCGTCGTGCCCTCTTCATATCCTGATTTCATTTCACTATAGAAAGTTGAGACGCTCGTAGCAAATAAATTCATCCCCTCCAGACCGACGTGGACAAAAGACAAAGCTGTCGTCTGTTGTTTCCCTCTCTCACGGCGAGTCTCTGTGAATATTCTGACTGCAACAAAAGTGATTTAATAGATTAATTTCTGCAGACATGAGCGAAGCACACCCCGGTATATTTCAGCAGAGGTGACATTCAAGCTCACAGAGAGAGGCAATCTGTCGCCACTCCTCCCTCCCTCCCTCCCTCCATCTCTGCCTCCATTTGTAACCCCGGTGTCGTTTCTCTCTCCTGCTGGTGTTACAGTAAAAACAATATAAAAACAATATCAGAAGGTCTTCAAATCCTCTGACCTCTGCACAGGCACGATCCTTTCTTCTCACGTCTCGGCTGTTGTGTTGCGTGAGGTGTCATGTAGCCGGGAATTGGAATCTGTGGGAAAAGGTCACCTCCCAAAGAAACAAGTTTCTACACAGAGAGATAGAGAGAAAAAAATGTGAGAGAAGAGACAGAGACACCAACCAGGCTGCGGCATCGCAACTGCAACTGCAACTGCTAAATACTATTGAACATCTCCGGGATGAGCGGTCGAGAACCGTCCTGTCACGGAGCGTTTCAGCCGAGGTTCAGCTGGGTTTGATGCTGTTTTGCAAATGAAATGAGGAACATGTGGGTATTTCTGGGAACATCACAGTCAGGTTGAGCTATTATGTGAAATGAAACATCAAAACCACCACTCACGGAAGAGTGGAACAGGCCTGGAGCTAATAGTATTTGGAAGCATTTCTGCTTGTGTTTGATTCAAACCCAAGATGGATGGGTTTTACCTTTTAGTTTGGAGCGTTCGCAGCACGTCATGAACTGTCTCACCGCTCCGAGGCCTCTTCAGTGGTGCTGAAGGCTCCGAGCTAAGCTTCCTCTGAAGAACAAAGCAGCGGAGAGCAACTTGTGCTAATGAACCAGGAGAATACATGTACAGTAAATACACTGACATCAAACAGCATGTTGACAGTGGTTGTTTTTTGTATGGTGTAAATAAAGAGGGATGACACTTCGGTGACTTCGCCCATAGGTTTTATAATGAGCTCAGAGTGGGCTGCTCTGCCATCACCACCTTGGCACGGCCTGATTCACCCAAAACTCCCAGCTCCGATCCAAAAAGGGGAGTTATGAGTTACTTCACCACCCATACAGTTAATTTTTTTTTCCAGTTAGGCTGTAAACATGTTTGTTTCGACCAGCCTCTAGTGGTCAGTTGAGGAACTGCAGTTTCTATCACTTCCTTCTTTGCCTTGTTTTTCTGTGGGTTGCGGGTTGTTTTACATAAACAGACAGTTTTTCTATTTCTAGGGAAATCCAACAATGGCCAAACAATCATTTTGTCATTTTGTACTTATGCCTAGCCCTATGCATATTGAACTGTCAGGGTAATAACTCTGAGAGATGACGGAGATATTCCTGGAGAAGTTTCTCAGCCCTGCCCATTGCCGCCTCTTTCCGGTGTTTTCCGCTGTGTCTAACTACTCCCATATTTAGCGGCTTGTTTTAATGCTAAACGTCTTCGAGCAAATAAATTTTCTAGACAAAAAAACATTGGTATCTTAAAGTTAGGGCTGACAGTTTTAGGAGTCTTACCTCACTCTGCCAAGCAGGAGCTGCTTTTAGCCTCGTGTGTTGTTGAATATAGCCCCAATCTTAGAATTATAATTATATTGACTTAAGATCACTTGTGGGTTAATTGAACAACTGAAGGAGACACAAGTGTAAACATCTTTAGCCATTCTTGTTGCAGCCCGCTCGGAGGAAAATGTCACTTGCTGTGATGTTTGTCATCACCGAACCTTGGTGCAAATGAAGATGTGAGACAAACCATGCCAGCGAGGCCTATAGACGTCAGCGTGCCGTGAGACTCTGCACACTTTGTTTCTCACAAGCAGCATTTTCAGAAATGAGGGGAAGAAAAATTCTCAAAATCACAGTGATTTTAAATAAATCACATCTATGTTTAGGAGACGTTAAATGAAAGGCAGAGGAGAACTTATTTAGGATATTGCTTTCCCCTGGGAACACATAAATGAGTTGAAATAGTCCGTGCACTCTGGCACTGTTGTTTTATGAAGCAAACTCTGCCCATCTGGTGCTGTACGCAGGTTAAAACAAACAGAATTTATTGCAAACACTTTTTGAATCATGTCTGGAGCAGAGAGAAAAGCTCTCAGCACCACAAGTTTACAACATGCTTGAGTGTTTTCGCAGAGCTGATCTGTTTCTCCACAAATGCAGTTGGCATTAAAATACTCGCCCATGACTCTCACTGTATATACTTTCAGCAGCACGATCAACGTGATGTGTCCTACGACTGTGCGCCCGCCCGCTCTTACGGCCCTGTTTACCCTCAGGAGTGATTAAAGGGGCTTTAAGTGATCTGTATCCTCGATTTTGTAGAAATTACAACAACATGGCACAGCTTTTTTTTTTCCTCCTCTGTGTGTTTGGCACAGGATGCACCACTCAGCACGCCTCTACCCACGAGCTATAAACGCCTGTGATACGTGGAGACAACCACATTTTGAAGAGGTGATATGTCAAGATTGCAGAGAATTACAATAGTGCTCTATCCAATATGGTAACTTAATAATAAGACTGAGAAGAAGTGTGAGTCACACACTGCACAAAGCCATGAGTAGCAACAGGTGAGTCTCAGGCCTCGCAAACTCACTTTAACTGGTTTTAAGGGAGTGACACTAATCGCACACTTGCTTCATGCGGGATTTTAATGTTTCGGCATTCGGCCCTACTTTATTTGATGTGAAGGAAACTTGGCGTGTAAGATCAAGAGAGATCACCAAGGTCTCTCGACGTGTCAGCAAACACATGAGAGCATAATGGGTTCATTTCAGGACAGCTTGGTGGACGTACTTCCAAACATAGCCTGGACCCAGAGTTATCATAATGATTATCCCCCATTTCCCTGTTTAGCCCCACCCCCTTATGAAGTTTATTGGCCAATATCAAATAAGATATCAACATATCACATTTAACAACTATTTACGGAAAAAAAAAAAAAAAATCAGAAATGACAGCACCACCATCTGAAAGATAAAAATCATATTTCTCGGGAGTCACTTTAACATCTTTTCCGGGTAATGAGCCGAGTTTCATGTTTCAGGCTCATTCCAGCCCGCTGCAGAAAAATGATAACACTAAACAATATTGAACTGTGATAATATATTTGCTCGAATGTTAGAAACCACCGTTGATTTCCTCTAAACGTACCTGCACCCTTTTCCTGCTGCACTGCCTGTGGATAATCACATGCAAATGATGTAATGCTATGCAACGATGGGGGTAGACGTGAGGGTGCCTGGCAACAGTGTTGATTATTTTGTTGTTACTGACAACATAAACATTTGATTTAAGAATCAAAATAATACTTTTCATGATTTAAGTCATGGTGAAGTATTTGACCTGATGTTAAGAGGTTGCTTTTATAGTCAAGTTGTAATATAGTCAGTGTAATTAATATTATATATATAACAGAACAACCTCCAGCAGGACAGCAGAGTGGGCCGACACTGTGTGTCCCCCGAATGGGTGCTCAAGTGTGGGTGAGAGCAGCAGAGTCACTGGGCTGGAGCACAAAGTGACAGTGGAGCAGCAGGACAGGTCAGGCAGGGCGGGCCGACACTTTTATCCCAGAACATGTGCTTAAGTGTGGGTGAGAGGAGCTGAGAGACTGGCAATGGTAAAGTTTAGTTACCTGGGCTTGTAACTGTAATCTGATTACTATTTTTATTAATTATAACATGTTACATTACTCCGTTACTTAAAAAGTAATCAAGTTACAGTAACTATTTACATGTTTCTTCCCAACACTGTGATCAATAATATGGAGTTATTGCCCCATTAAACATAACTCCTGTGACAATATGGGCAGTTGAAAATGCCACAGTGCTGTTTGTGTGTGTTCACATGTGAGGTTTTGGAAAGGCCACCAGCTTGAGATAATTTTGCTTCTTAACGGAGCCAGAAATCTGAGCACCTCACAAATGAAGCGCGGGTCACCGGCAGTGATCAGCAGCAAAGGTCCAACTGAGCTACAGGGCAGAAAACACAACGGTTTTAAAGTTCAGTAGAAATGTGATTCAGTCTAACGTCTGCAGCAACATTCATCTTGTCTATGAGCACGTGTGTGTTAATGAGCTCTTATTCCTGTTTTACTCCAGCACTGAGGAGCCAAGACACCCGGACGATGGAGGCTGAAGGAGACGACGCAGAGGAGGAAGGCGAGGACGTCTCCAGCACGGCGGGGCCTCAGCTGGCCGGCGGCGTCACCGAGCGGTCCAACAGCACCTCCAACGGACGCTCCTCCCAGATCCTTTACGTGATCACGTCCAGCCCCGGTAAACCGGAGCACAACATGCCAGGTCAGTGGGCTGGACGCGGCGAGACCACCGGCCACAGCGCTAGTATGTTAACACCACATGATACACACCACTGCACCCACTGCCTACCTGCCTCCTCTCTGCCTCGAATTTTCCCTGACGAGAGCTCCCGTTGAACATGACCTGGTTTCTGTGGAAGTATTAAAATCGCGTTAGTCTGTTGAGACGCCTCTGGAAGCTCTGGCTCATGGTGGCTTCCTGTGATCATTCATAGAAGTAATACTCAGCGACGCTCTTGTTTTTTTCCTGTCAGTGACTCAGGAGCACTCATGAGTTGCTTTGGGTCTCCCTGCTGATCACAATCAGGCCTCTTGTCAAAGCGACACAGGGTGGACCGGCGTGTTCTCTTCTTCTTTTCTACTTCCTTCAAACATGTTTCTATCCAAACTCCAAACGCGCTCCGTCTCTAAGGGCTTTCTGAGGTATTTCTCAAACAGACGAGAACAGATGTGCATTGATAATACATCACCGTTTTTCTTGACAATTTGCTGGCTGAGCGCTGCGTTCAGGTGTGCCAGCAGCGCTCGAATAATTCTTCACTCGCTAATCCTTTCAGTCTGCTTCAGTTTGTTTTCATTACCGTGATACAACATCTGATGTCTTGTTACTGTGCTGCTCTCTCTCTGCTGCAGTGTGGACCATCTACGCTCTCGCTGCTCTGCTCATACTGACCGTCATAGCCATGGTAGCGAAGCTGCTGCTGCACATCACTGTCAAGTAAGTATGCCACCGTTGGAGGTGTGCACCATCGAGCAGGGATCAGATGTCAAAGCATTCATCTGTAGTATTAGATTACATCCATGTCTTTCATTGTAGCATTCTGACACCAGGATGTTTTGTTGCATCTCACATTAAGTGCAGCCTGATGTGTCACTTTTAGCTCATTAAGAAAGATTATCCTGCCAACATGCTGTGGCCACTCCCTGGCTTTTATTTTCCCTCTTCGCTGAATCTAATAAGGAGTTCCTGTTTAATATTCAGCATGTTTTCCTGTCAGCCATTCATTCTGTCTGTTTTTTTTTTTTTCGATACAACTGTTTTGAATTGAGTTGCCAAAGCCAGATATATTTTAATCCTGCACAGACGGGGAATTCAGAGATCCCTGCACGGCATTATAATTGAGTTGGGTGCTGGTTAGGCAACGTGAAAAGTCGATTTCTGGAGCACATTTAAAGACAGCTAGAGGTGACCACGTGCCCCCACAGAGGACATAAAAGTAAATAAAAGTAAGCGAATTAAGCACAAACAGAAGGCTAATAGACTAAATATGCTGTGTACAAAGTAAACATACTAACAAAACCAAGAAACACTGCAGAGAAAACACAGTTATGAGCGTGACAATGGGCTGAAAGGCGAGTGAAAAAAAAACAAAAAACGGTAATAAAGAAGTAATAGCTGCATGAGATTTAAAGATCCCACATTTTACACTATGTTGTGGTTTATTTCAAGTGTGTGTGAGAACCAAAAATTATCAAATGTAGTTTCACATCCCTTCTCAGGTTCAGGTCGGTGTCAACCAATCGGAAGAGAGGAGGTCCCTGAGTCTCTCTTGTGATTGGCTGACTGCTCCCTGAATCTGGTGCATTTCAAGTAAACAGAGAAACCAAACACTGCAAGGTTGGATGCTGGGTCCGGGTGGGCGGGGCTTAGGACATGGCTGACAGCCGTGACTGCTCAGTTGTGACATCACAAAGTTACAGTCGTAACGGCTCGTTTTAAGGCTCAGTGTGTGGATACAGGCTGTTTGCATTTCTCTGTGGACTATGAGTCTATGATACTTTCCAGTGCTAATATAACACTCAGACCTGATCCATAATCAAATAACACATGGAAATCTCACTTTCCACAATATTGGACCTTTGATAATGGAAGCACATCTGAAATCTCGTCAGTTTTCGTCGTGACCGTGGACATAGAAGAGAAATGAGCTTTCAGATCTAAGAGACCAGAGCTGAGAGCCAGTGGATAAGGTCTGTGATGTGGCCATTGAGAGCCTTAACAAAGTCATCAGCAAGGTCTTAAACTGAACTCTGAAGTGAGTGGAGAGCCAGTGAAGCGAAGCCAAGGCTGCAGTGATGTGCTCATGCTTCTTGCCTGTCGACATGTCCGCAGTGTCACTCAGGACCAACTGCAAGAACAGTGATAATAACTGGGGGGGGCAGTAGTCCAGTCAATATGGAATAAAGGCATTGGTTATTATTTTTAACAACAGCAGTGATGTGTTTGTGAGGCAGAGCTCAGACCAGCACCGCAGGGATTTTTTTTTTACCTGCACCTTTACATGTGTGTTAAAGGTGGTTTAACTAAACTGAACAGGGGCCAAATATAAGCACTTACCTCAAAACTTAGTCCATGGACCAGGTCCTTAACATTTTAGACTTCTTTAATGCAAGTGAAAATGAAACGTAGTTTATAAATTCTTATCTTCGTTTTCTTTATCTTTCCATTTTTATCTCAAATGGAAAAGCTCCCTCATGCAGAAATATTTGAATAAAGTCATTTGAGGTTTTTGGTGCCCTGTGCACGGCCTTTTAACCTTTTCACCAAATGTCACAATATCAGATTTAGACGATGGATTTCGATCTTCGACACCAGTTGTGGTGTAGCCCGTGTGATAAATGTCAAGTAAGGAGGCAGATAATGAAGTCTGTAAAAGTGTGATGTGAATGTTCTCCTCTTTCTAACGCCTCCTCTTCTCTCTCTGTCTCTTCCTCTCCTCCTTATTTCTCCTCAGGTCTCCCAGCATCCCGACAGTCAGCGGCTCAGACAGCTGCAGCCAGAGCACGGCGTCCTCTGAGCCCTGGATCATCCTGTACCGGCCCTCCACCATCTCCCTCTTCAAGAAGAAGCTAAAGAACCACCACGGCGACCTCAGCCCCCTGGTGGGCAACTAGCGCCACTGCCACGCTCTACCGTTGACCAAACGCTACCACCACCCACAGCTATTCTGTACATGGGCCATCAGACGCCAGGCCCTCAGACAATGAGACTCTATGAGGCGCTGCGCTAACAAGCCAACAACTTGAGTGGCTAATGACAACTGACTGAGTGACTGCTACTAAAATGGCCCACGGGCCGGAGTGGCCGGGGCCCTCCCGTCCCGCTCAGCACCAAAGAGGAAAGGGGGGACAGGCAGGGCTGTCAGCGACCGACCACAGTGTGGGAGAGAGGAGAGAGTAGAGGATTGGATGGAGGAAGATCTGCAGCTCTGACAAAGACACGAGGACGCTTTTATAACACGCAGGCAAGTTTCTCCTGTTCAGCGAGGCTCCATTTCAGTCCCCAACGATCAGCATACCTCCACAGACCCTCCCAGACTGCAGGCAGGCCCACAGCACCGCCGCAGGCTGCACGAGCTCACTGGTCTGTGTCCAGTTTAGGAAACAGGGAGGTTTTGACCTCTTCCTGGTGCTTCCGTCACGTTGGCAATCAAATCTTCATCAGTATCAAGGAGAGGATGAAGACACGGAGTCTTGGACACACACCTCACAGCTTCACAGTTTTATATTATAACTCTTCCAACTGCCTCATGTGGACGAGGAACACTTGCAGCCAAAAACCAGAATCCTCCCATACAAAGAGTTGTGTATTTATTTGTCTGTCTCTTTGTTGTTGTTTTTTTTTGTCCTATTTGCAAATCGCTAATGTGTCTTTTTGTTTTTCTGTTATTTTTCTTGATGTGCTCTACGTGAGAAACTAGCTTTCTGAGGGGGGGGGGAATGGGGCGTGGAAAACGTCACGCGGAAGGTAGATATCACAGCACTTTGGGGGATGAATCACTCGCTGTTAAACGAAAAGATCAGAGAAAGAGAGAGAGAGAGAGAGTATGCTCGCCCACTCGGTGCTCATGTGGATTTGGGTGGAGAGAATAAATGGTGGGGGGGGGGCAGTTGGGTGGTGCAGCAGTTTGCAGACAAACTGCCATTTAGGGAGGCTTGGGAAGATCTGAGGGCTTTTTCTTTTTTTTTTTTTTTTTCTCTGCTCGGGTTGTGGGTGGGAGTCTTTCCGGTTTGATGGTGTTCAAGTGCCTTGAGGATCTCCTCTTCCCCTTGTCTCAGATTCCTCAACATCTGTTTCTTTCACGAAGCCGACCGGGGTCCCTTCATACAAAACACGACACAAGTTGGGTTTGCACTTCCGGAAAAAAGAGTGCATGTGCAAGAGCTTCGTTCCAAAAACAGAAATTTCCACCACTTACAGTGTAAAGTAAAAAAAAAAAAAAAAAAAAAAGATTCCACATCTTGTACAGTGATTGAAAGCATTAGATGTTAAGTCTTTAACCATAGTGCACTCAACTTGAACACCTCTGCAGACTGGATCCTGTTTGTCTTTAACGCATTGTGAGAGATGAGGCTTTAAACGAAAATGTTTGTTTCTCATTTCTGTCTGCGCTCTTATGTGTGGTCTGGGACATTTACTGAACATATTGTTCACATTACGTTTTAAGCCTTTTGATTGCAGTGGATGGGGGGCAGGGGGGGTTGAATATCGTTGTACATTATGTAATTCAGTGTGGGAATGATGATATTTATGTTTGCTTCTTTCATTTTGTGTCTAGTCAAAGCGCTCGAGAGACGCGTCAAAGTACTTTTTCTACTCACTCATCATCACTTAGCTCAAAAGTGGAATGCATTTTTCATTTTTGCTCCTTAGACGGCAGTAAATCGCCTAAAATCACAAGACGCTGCTACAAGACCCTGAAGCTTTTACCTGTCTCCTTGATTTCAGGCCAAAAGGTCAAGCGCCAACAATATACCCAGACAGCGATAGAAGAAACCCCCCAAAAAAAGAAGCAGTTGGCTGGGACTGTGCTCATGAGCTGACAGCAGGTTTTCAGCTGTGACGGTTTTTCTTTGCTGTGACATTTAAACTACTTCTGAAAGGTCAGAGTCTACTAGTGCGCCATTGGCATAGTAATTGGCCTTTCCTGTCGTGGGACTGAATGTTAGGGTGGGCTCCTGCACATGCCCCCCCCCCCAACCCAAAAAACTTCTAATTACCATTGGGATAAATACAGAAGTGGTTCCATCATCAGTGCACTTAAACCTGCTTCTACAGTACTTATCACTCTCTCATTTGGTTTCATTGAAAAGAAACAAGAAATGTAAAATGCATTACTTTGTGCAGCAACCCAGAGCACTTGAGTCAAAAGGTCACGTTCAACAACACAATGCAGCTTCACAGTGACGCTCAAGTCACTTTTATAGTTTTCAAGAGTCCAAGAAAATGTAAAGGCCGTAAATAAAAAGACGAAGGGCCTTTCTTTCTTTCTTTCTTTCTTTCTTTCTTTCTTTCTCTCCCCATCAGAAAAGTTTGTAAAGAATAAAAACAAATAAAGTGGGACCATGCTTTACTCTGCCTGTCCGCTCGACTGTAACTCATGTTAATTATTGCAAGACAAGAGCACATGCCCCTGGGTCTGTGATGTTCAGAGCAGACCATGCGTAGAGAAGAGCTGAGAGATGTGAGAGCGATGGGAAATTAATGTGCGTTCAAATCAAACACAAGCTAACCAAATCTGACAGTTTAAATCTAACAAGGGCATATTTGTTTGGATAGCCTGGTGAATTATGCAAACTCCCATTTTCTGTCCCATCCTCCAGTCAATCGGAAAATTCCACGCTATCTCCACGCTGTCGAGCGGTGGAAACAGTCTTTTCCCAAACTGTTGTGGGGAGTTCATGTGAATGTCCCCTGTATAGATAGTGCTCGATGACGTGAAAAAAAACAGTCCATCAGGAGGCCCCCGGTGGGAAATGATGATGCGGCGGGGGCCCGACACACATTGTTTCCATGAAATTGTAAATAGCGAAATAGTGAAATTTTTAATTTATACAGTAAATTATTGTTATTTTGTATTATGTGAATGGGATATAATCTATCTTTTGTATAAGTGAAGTACCTTTGTAGTTTTATTTAATGTGTCCCTGGTTGCAAAATAAACACTGTATGCATGTTTCCTAAAGCCAGCGCCTGTTCTGTGCCTGTTCCTCTGTTTTGCTCCGTACTTTCTTATTTCATCATCAAACACAAGTATTTAAAACCTGAGTTGCAGAGACGCATATGGGCCTCAAATGCCGGATCATGCTAATCCTGTTCACTGTTTCCATTTCAGACCCTTTTCTCTCTTTTTTTTCAGTGCTTTGTGTGAGAAAATCAAAAGGTGCAATGCGATTTTCTCAAATCTGTTTGGCTTAAATAGATTCAGGCTTCAGTGTTTGCACAGTGGGACATCTGCACCCCCGTCTCCTTTTCTCTCTCTCTCTCTCTCTCTCTTGCTCTGTCTCTCTGAAGTTAAATACTTATCAGATATGTGAAATGACTCCCAGACTGTTCGGAGATGCACACACACATGGAGGGGAGGAATTGCAGTGCCATGTGTAACCCATTGGCTCCCCTCCGGGATGAGGTCAAGCATGCAACCTGCACATTTGAGGGGGAACAGCAGGAGAGCAGCTTTACAACTGGAACACCATGAAAAAACACACACACACACACAAACATGGGAGGACGTTTAATAAGCTGGAACACTTGGGATGTTTGCAATGGTGATTTCTTAATTTGCAAAAGGTGTTTCGTTCTTTCATCAGGCTCTGAAGCCGTTCAGGGAGGGGAGGGGCTGGTTCTGTTTCTCGGCTCCAGCCTGTTACTTCATATGGAGCAGTAACAATAAGTGCTTCCATACAGGCTTTCCTATGGAAACACATTCAGGGTGACAAGGACTCAGAATTAGTCAGGAACCCTGACCTGAAACTGTCAAAGGTTTTCCTGATGAATGTTTCAACTTGTGAAGTTTAACTCCCAGATCAGGTTACCTGTGAGCTGCAGGTAGATGCTAGTCTGACTGTATTAGTCCAATGAATCCAGAGTCCAGAAGAGAGCGAAGACACAGGTCGACTGGTCTTTCAGAGATCACTTCGACTGATCATCAGAAATACACACATCCCAACACAAGACTCGAAACAAGAGATTGCAAATGATCCTCTTACTCCCTCTACTGGTGAGACGATGTTAGAGTACGTTTCCCCTGAAGAAGTCCAGTGATGTTGTTTGAAACCAGCTTTATATCGTGATGAACAATCAGAAATGTGACTTAAATTGTTGATAAGATTAAAGTCAAAATACTTACATTCAAAATACAGATGAGTTCAAACTCCTAGATGCTTTATCTGAGGTTTGGTTGGACTTTTTCTCATCCATTCAATCACAGTAAGATATCAGATCTTTGAGGTCATCCACACACACACACACACACACACACACACCACCCATCAACCCCCAAATGCTTTTCCCCCTCTCAATAGCAATTGTGCAGTTGTAACATTAATCCTTAACCAGACTCAGAGACTTTTCACCACTCCTCTGGGTCCCAGTGAAAAAGCACCGGCCTGCAGAGACCCCCACACCCAACCGCACCCCACCCTGCCCTGCCCACCCTGCTCATGGTCAACCTTCCCATAGCTGGAGAACAGAGAGCGGTGCAAGCTGATCCACCTGAACCCAAGTCGACCAGTAATTAAGGCAACAATGGGACAATGCGTGGCCGTGTCTGGTTACTGTAAGAACGAGAAAGTGAGAAGAAAGGAAGACAATACCTGCCACTTTCTGCACTCAGGGAACTGAAGTCAGCCCCATTAGGAGGGAGAGTGGGGAGAGGAGCTGGTCTCCTGTGGTGGACGAGGAGAAAAATAACTGTGAGAAAGAGGTTCAGTCTCCATGCAGCAACTTGTCTGTTGGTATCTGCCCTCGCTCTGCAATATCGTCCATGACCCCAGTGCAATTAAAGCAGTCTCATGCCCTTCAGTGGTTTTTGACTACATGCATTAGCCTGTTTCATACTTTCCCTCTTTTACTGTAGCTGTTTGCTGCTGAAAGCTGTTTACATGCAAAACACTTTCAGCTCTGCCTTCAAGGCAGCCGATCAGTCATCAATCATGACTGTATTATTAGTAGTATTACACAATCAGCCATGCAAAAATGACCTGAGTTCAGAGATTTCATCTTTTTAAATGTGAGGATTTTATGCTTTTCTCACTTATCAGTTGTTCCAATGAGGAATAGCTGGTTATTTCCAAAATGTTATTTAGACAATATTTGATATTCATGGCCTGATTAAAAGATTAATCAATAGCCTAGGTCAAATATCAACCAAAATGTCTCACATTTAAAATAAACTTGAACCAAAGTCAGGCTAAAACATCTACGACTTTTTCAGACTATACATATATGTGACGATACATATATATATTTTATATCTATTTATTATATATGATACTTTATTTTTATGTATATATTATATTTCTATTCATATGTTTCCCACATCGCCGAAGGTTTTTTCGTTTAAAACTTTCTTAAGAAAAAAAAGAAAAAAAACAAAAAAAAAAACTCGTCGCCTGTTAGTGACGTCACACGGACGCACAATTGTATAATCGGAAAACATGGCGGCCTCCATGAGACTGCTGGTTCGGAGGGTGATTCGACTTTCCCACAGAAATGTTAACGTCCCCGCCGCCGCCGCCGGAGCTTCGGGTCGGTCGGGCAGCAGCTACTGCCGGGGGCCGGCGTCCTGTCGCTGCTTCAGCCATGACACCAACACACACTTCGGTTTCGAGACGGTGCCGGAGGCGGAGAAGGCGAAGAGAGGTGAGTGACGGTGGAGCTCCCGGTCGAAGGCGGCTCCGTTCAGCCAAGCTAACGACCCTCATCCACGAACCCGGCGATATAAGACTCCGCTGCTTCTCGGTACATGTCGGCCCGTCCAGAGGAGGGAGGTGGGAGGACGAGGGGACCGCGAGGGTTTTTATGGATAATCCATCAGATAATTGATCCGTGAAGTGACACTTGTGTTTCAGTAGCACCGTGACCGTCTACAGGTGATCCCTCCTCTGTGTGGAGGTGAATGAAAGTGGGAATTATACAAAAATAAGTCGTGTCTGGTGCACCACATACAGGCCGAATTAAAAAATAAAGGATACTAACTAGTATAATGTCAGAGTATATGTTATTGATAGAAGCTCAAGTTACATTAATAATAATAACAATATTGATCTTTTTTTTTTAGTGTATAAGGTTTTTGAGAACGTGGCCCAGAAGTATGACATCATGAATGACGCAATGAGTCTCGGGATTCATCGTCTGTGGAAGGACATGCTGCTGCACGTCATGCACCCACAGCCTGGTGCACGACTCCTGGACGTGGCTGGTGGGACAGGTAAAGTTGAGTGTGTGTATGTGTGTGTGCGTTTCTTCCGAACATCAAACTGACAGCCTCTCTGTTGTCACTCTTCTGTGGCTCCTCCTCCTCCTCTTCTTCCTCACAGGTGACATCGCCTTCCGTTTCCTGGAGTACGTCCGTTCTCAGCAGGAGCGGCAGAAGCGGCGAGCGATGCGGTCCATGCAGACGCCGTCCTGGCAGGACATTTCCAACAACTACTCCACGGAGGACGAGGAGGGGCCGCAGGAGTCCAGAGCCGTGGTCTGTGACATCAACAAGGAGATGTTGAAAGTGGGAAAGCAGAGAGCGGACAGCTTGGGCATCACAGCGGGTGAGTGTCACGTGGATAAGGTTAATGATACTTTATTGATGCTTAACAGAAAATTATGATGTTACAGCAGCAGTGTACCACATACACATGACCACAGATACAGAAATATTGCACATCTTTTTAAAAGAGCATGAAATATACAGAGTTAAGATAAAGAAGAGAAGCTGAGATAGAAGAATTAAAAGAGCAGCATCAAAGTAAAAACACAACACTGTGGTTACTGTGAATTAAAAAGCCTAATGGCAGCCAGCAGGAAAGACTTAAGATTCCTTTTGGAGGAATCAGGATCAGATTTCTTTTCTTTCTTTTACTGTTGTAGCATAAATGTGTGTAATTTATTGTGTTTTATTTTGTTGCTCTGTACAGCACTGCATAAAGTGCTCGGCCTGTTCATGTTGTATGACACCATCACATCCATATATGGTCATAGGAAACACTAGTCTTGCGTGTTGTTGTGTAGTGAGCTGAGCTCGGTGCAGCTGCACAGACTGACGCACAGTTCTGCATCGATGAGTTGAATTTGTTCACACATTGATCTCTGCATGTTGACTTTAAGTCTCACTCCTGTGTGCACGGACTGGAAATGTAGATACATGGGAACAGATAATTAGAAGTTTGTCAGATTTCTGTGCAGCCATGCATGACCTGAGAACAGTACACAGAGTTCGTAGTAACGACTGCAGGATGATGAAACTGTCACTAGTTCACAAACTGGTATTTCAGCTACACAGTCTTTTTATGTGTGTGTGTGTGTGTGTGTGTGTGGATGATCAGGCCTGTCGTGGGTGGTGGGCGACGCAGAGGAGCTGCCCTTTGATGATGACCAGTTCGACATTTACACCATTGCCTTCGGCATTCGTAACGTCACTCACATAGATCAGGTGAGTGAGCAGAGAGCAGAGGCAGGCTGACTGATCAGGCTCATCAGAGCCACTTTATTTCAGACACTGAGCAACTTCCTGTTTCCTACACTGAGAGCTAACGACTCGAAATGTGTGGGACTGAATACATCTGAGGACTCACAGCTGCACTTGTGCTTCATTACATTGATCACTGCAATTTCAGCTTATTTAGCTAATGATTAATTCAGGGCTTGGGGTTCTCCGGCATGGTGCTGGATTTTCGGTGTGGCGCTGTTTTGGCACGGGCCGTTTTATCGTCGCAGCTGTTTTATAAATAGTGTGATGATAATGATTACAATTTTTTTTTTTCAAATTAGCTCCTTATGTCATCAACTCATGGGAGCGTGTCGACACCTGTAGACCACACTTGCAGCAAAAAGTTACATGGGAGGACTTACATGTGCCAGTTATGCAGCTCAGTCCCCATGAAGGAAGGTCAGATGACAACGTACACGGACATGTGCATGTGCATCACCTGTAAGGACGGTGCTGTGCTCAGCTGACTCACCTGCAGCTCACCTGTCAGAGAAGCACTCTGTCTTCCCTCTCTTCAGCCTGGTGTTTGGCTGCACTTGTACAAAAAGTGTTCAAAATGTGCTGATTCAGCCTCCATCTGATCAGCTGAGCCAGAGCACAGTGGATGTGGCTGCACAGCTGTAGCAGCATGTGTGTTTTATAGGAAAAAAACAAACACATTTTAATGTTATCAGCTAATGATCGTCGGTTGACGGTCAGGAAAACAAAAATCAATGTGCATCCCTGCTGTGCATGTCTGCATGAAGTCTGTTACAAGGAGGCAGAGAGAAGTCAGGTGAGAGAGGGTCAAGTGAATTTCAAAGGCAGACCACGTGACTAACTGTAACTGTGCTGTGAGAGCTCCGACCTGTGTTTATGGTTTTTACATGTCAGCTGCTAAATTATGGATCAACAAATGAATTCACTATTTCATTCAATAGCTATAAACGTCAGCATTAGATTATGATATCATGGCCATCAGCCAATACGCCCCCCCCCCATATGCATATGAAGCTCAAGTTTTGTGTCTTAGCTGATGATTTACTTGATAAATAACTTAAGTGATGTTAAATTTTGCACGGAGGGTGTAAACATCATCATATTTCTTGTTTCCAGGCTCTTCAGGAGGCTCTGAGGGTCCTGAAGCCCGGCGGCAGGTTCATGTGTTTAGAGTTCAGCAAAGTGACGAATCCAGTGTTGGCAAGGTGAGGAGGAGGAGTTACCCCATGATGGATGTCTAAACATCTGTCAGTGCTGTTTGTTGATGACATCATCATCACATGATTCCAGAAATATAGGACATTTTAAGATGTACAGAAGATACTGGGGAAATCAGTTGTCAGTTCATTAGGTACACCCACTGTCTGCAGCTAAAACCAGTTCAGTCTAATGCATCGGTCCTGCAGGGACTGATGTATTAGATGTTGTCGACTTCCACAAGCTGCAGCACATCTATATGTTTGCCTCTTGTGTTTTGGACCAACACTGCCCCCCTCTGGTTTTGCACTGTATGGTAACTACCTGTTAAATGTGACTTTGAGTAGAAACACTGATTATTTCCCCATCAGTTAAAGTGAAGGAAGTCGTCAGTGAGCTCAGTTTGAATGAAAACCTGCAGACACATGGTCAACATCCCTTACTCTGTGAACCTGATGATCCTGTCTTTTCAGGTGATGATTAGCTAATCCCATAACTACATAAATCAGAGCTTTAAGTACATAAGTAAGTTATGAGTTCGATTAAAAATGAGGGTTAAATTGACCTCATTAAATTGTTGATATGATATTTCAGACTGGCTTCAAGTTAACTTGTGTCCGGTTCCATTTCTCAGGCTTTACGACACCTACAGTTTCCAGATGATCCCGGTTCTGGGAGAGGTGATCGCTGGAGACTGGAAGTCCTACCAGTACCTGGTGGAGAGCATCCGCAAGTTCCCCGACCAGGTGAGAAGAGGTCTCCTCACTTCTGTCTGTGCCACTTTCACTATGGATGTAGTTTCATCTGTGTATCACAGTTATTTCATGGTATTTTCTTTTATTCTCTAAAAACTTTATTTCATGTTGCTCAGGTCTGTTGATACATGAGATACCTGTTTGTACATTTCTTATACTTTATTATGCAAAAATGATTGTTCCCATTATCAATATCTATAATTTAGATTCATTTTTATTTCCTCACTTTCATAAAATGTGAAATACTTAAATACTTAAATGGTTGATCTCTCGTCGAAGCTTTGACTGATTAGTTTTCTGTAGATTAATATTATAATGAATTTATTGTATTTGTTGTGGTATATTTATGAGCTAAGTTAAAGTAGATTTTCATCAACCATGTGTAGCATCGGACTCACAGTGCTGGTGTGTCTCCTGCAGGAGGAGTTCAAACACATGATCGAAGACGCAGGTTTCTACAGTGTCAAGTATCATAACTTCACCGGCGGAGTCGTGGCTCTTCACTCCGGGTTCAAGCTGTGAGGCCGACCCCTGAATGCAAACAAACAAAAAGACTTGAGTGTGTGTTTCAGGCGTCTCCTGCCTGTGTGACAGACAGACTGAGTGACTGAGTGCAGAGCACAGAGCCCCACAGAGACCTGCTCTGCTGATGCCACTGCACCGAGGTCAGTGGATCTATTTATTATTGTGTCTCTGGACAACACTGTTAGCTGCAGTGTCAGTGTTCAGACAACTGGTGAGTCGGTTAAAACCTTTTCAGTCCAGTTAATCTTGAATATTTTTTGTAACATCTACATTTTGGAAATGGATAATAAAACCTACAAAAGCTGATCTCAGTATTTGAATGACTTATTCCCTAAACCAGGGAACCAAACAGCATTAGCTTCTTTCTTTTATTAATGCAATATTTTTTTTTATTATATATGTATATATTTGTACATATATATATATACGGATACGAATACGAATTACTTTATTGATCCCCAAAGGGAAATTATATATATATATATATATATATATATATATATATATATATATATGAAATCCACTGCCGTAAACTAATCACAACTACTAATGAGAGAGCGAGTGATAACCACTAGAAATCAGTGTGTGTGTACAGTGTAAAAATAATGGAAAGCAGAACACCACGACATGAGTTACTTGAATAAAACTGTATATTTTACAGATCTTTGTACACTTTTAATTACAAAACTGTATGGTACTAAAGTTTTTAAAATCAGTTTTTTGGTCAGAGAAGATTTAATCGTCTTGTGTGCAATTACCATGTATATACAAAGTCTCATGTTAGTGATTTTTTTTCTCAAAATAAAAAGCAACCAAATAACTCAAACGTTCATACACTCTGAACATAAGACATGGCTTAAAAGATAAATATATTAGTAAATAAATATTCAGAGAACATATTTCCATTTATGAAATGTGTTTGCTATACAGGTACAGAAATATACACAGATTGATTTCTAGCCTTTAAACATTTGTAATGGTAATGACAGAAAATAATTATATTCTTAAAAAATTAAAAAATATTAATTTTTGTACACATTTTAATCTTCTTAAGTGCTAGAAACAATAACAAAAAAAAAAAAAAAATTAAATAGTGACTCAAGTACCCCAAAATGTTATTATATTTGCAGTAGGTACATATCTCTATGCAAAAGGCAAGATTAGATTCTCATTTGATTACAGCACTGGGTTAACTTATAAATAGGGTTATTTCAGAAGGTTTTTCCTCTGTGTAGAGAATGTGTATATTTCATAGAAACAGTATAAAAAACAGTCTGCAGGACAAACAGAAAGGCATGAATGACAAGCATTGATATCGCGAGTTATGTATTATGCACGGCACGATATGATTCAAAACGGATACGCTGTGGTATGTATAACTGCATCGTTTCCAAAAAAAAAAAAAAAAGTCACAGTACAATAAGGAACCCTTATGAAATATGAGTCTTTTCCAGCTACTTTCCTTTGGCCTTTTTTTGTTACTTCTGTTCTTGTTTTTATAGATATTTATTCACCTTTTTGAGGAAATCGGGTGAAGAAGTGACGGCAAAAAAAAAAACGCACTGTTTAAGGGCTTCCAAACACGTAGAGCGCTGCACTCCACATCTGCAGAAATCTTTTATTTATTTTTACTCAACACCGCCGAGACACTGTCACTTTGGTCAGTGCAGTGTCTTCACCTTTCTTCTATTTCATCTCATTTTAAAGATATTGCTACAAAACAGCTTTACCAGCCAGCGTAAGGCGTTCATGTTGCTCTGGCACATCTCATACAGATGGGTAGGCCACTACTGGACAGAAATGCAACGCATAAAAACAAATTCTGTATTTATATTGAATAGAGACCAGTGTCAGCCTTTGCATTCACATTTCTATGCATTTTCTGTAATATTTATATATTTATATATATTTTATATATATATATATTTATATATTTATAGCTTCTCCTCAGAGAAATATGTGGGTCAGACGGTTAGACAGACCCATTTCCCTGCTCTTGAAAAAAATGTTAAAAAAAAAAAGAACAATAACAATCATGTCTTTCTGTTTTGGTATAGCTATGTCCATACAACCTATTTGAGTTGGTGGTTGAAGCTTTATAGGCAGTCAGTGTTCATGTGCGCACATGTACATGATGTAGACATGTAGATGCAGATGTTTGTGGATTAAGAGTGTAGTTTTTGTTTTGTTTTTTTCTCAGATATCCCAGCTCTCGCACCAAAGACGGAGTCTAGGTAGCTTGTTCTGAAGAGATCTCAGCAGAAATGAGCCCGGACTACTTCACGCTGGCAGGTGTGGGGGGCAAGGGGGTGGGGGCTAACCCTCCATGACAGCAGATGGTCTCCAATGTCAACCTATAGGTCTAGTTTCTATCCTTAGTTTGTAGTATCACCTTTGTCTCGGTCGCTACGGGAGCGTAGTTTGGTGCTGAGACGTTCTGTGGCCACAGGAATGAAGTGGATATTTGTAGAGACGACAGGCCATTTCAGTAGAAATCCACACAGTCTAAGATGATAACATTCAGTGCTCAGAGAGCAAAGGTTAGAACAAGGCAACTGAGGGTTTTAAATGATTGACTGACTGATACGGTACCAAACACATAGTTGTGACTGAGTCCCTTCTCTCTGGCTCATACACCCAGACCTCCCTCATTCGTTGAAGTACTGCTTCCCAACGCAGTGGGACCTGCAGAGTGCTGAGGGTGGAACAAAGCCCTGGTCTCCTCCTCCTGAGGGTATGGCTGACCTCTAAACTGTCCTGAGGTGAAGTACCCCTCCCTGGGCTCCTGCCGCTCCCCTGTCCACACCTCTGCCTCCACTGTGACACTGATGGGCAGCAAACTGCTCTGGGTGTCCGCCCCAGTGCCCAATTCACAGTCTGTGTCCTCAGGAATTATGGGTATCCTCTGGTTGAGTTCACAGCAGCCCTGTCCGGTGCAGGCCTCCGAGTCTGCGTGCGCGTACTGCACATTAACAGCGTAGTCCTCGGCGTAGCGCCCCACTGTGGCCCGGTGGACCTTCATCTCTTTGTAGAAGCAGCAAGGCAGCCCCTCGTAGCTCAGCTGCTCTGTAGAAGGGCACATGTGCTCGGGAGCAAAGTAGTTCTTGGAGGCGGAGCTCTGAAACTCCACCCCCCTGTGACAGCGTCCTGAGGCCAGAGGCCCAGCTTGGTCCGAGTCCTGCCCTTTGCACTCCACGTTGGGAGGAAGCACCTCAAAGCAGCAGCTACAGGCTGCAGCCCCAAGCTCCCCTGACTCCTCCTGCGCCCCTTTTCCCCTGTCTGCTCCGGGGGCCTCTGGAGCCCCGGCTGAGGTAGTGCTAGTGTTGCTGTTCTCCCTGGGTTCCAGTGATGAGCGACTGCTGTAGTTGGGCTCCAAACTGCAGTTGGAGAGGTGGTCCCCCGAGTTATATCCCGAAGCCCCCGGAGGGAGCTGGAGGCAGTCATGTCCCAAGGGAGCAGGGGACGAGTCCTCAGCGGGAACTGTGGTGCAAGCTGCAGCCCCCGCTTCCCCTGCAGAGCCCCGACACGGACTCTTACTCCGGTAGACATATGGATCGTAGTCACTGCTCAGTGAGCTGCGGAAGGTCGAGCAGCTGCCGTACACCCCCTGGTTGCTGACCTCAGTA
Organism: Caranx ignobilis; assembly: GCA_021432705.1. Lineage (NCBI taxonomy): Eukaryota > Metazoa > Chordata > Actinopteri > Carangiformes > Carangidae > Caranx > Caranx ignobilis. Next base: position 1,481,431 of record JAFHLA010000010.1, on the reverse strand, counting down.
CAGTCCAACATGGAGTCGCTGGAGGAACAGTGGCACTGGCCCGAACTGCTGCTGCTGCTGTCACTGCCGGGGCAGTCGGCAAGGTAACCGCTGCACACCGAGCGGTGGCCATGGTAACAGCTCAGGCCAGAAGTGCTGCCGGTGTCCCCTATCCTCGAAGACGAGGCAGGTGCCATGTGTACCACTGTGGGGTATAACAGCCCCTGCTGAAAGGCCCTGCTGTGGTGGCCCTTGTGGGCCCCTCCTCCACCAAGCTGCCCTGCCACCGCAGGCCCTTGGCCGCCCTCAGGCTGCTGAGGGAAAGTCAACCCCTGAAAATAGTAGTGCTGGTACATAGTCTCGTACTGCGAGAAGCAGGCTGCGCGGGAAAAGTTGCGCCCATGGAACTTGGGTCGTTTAAAAGCAGCGTGATGTGGCTGTGCTGGGTAGGCGGGGGGTCCGCGGTGCTCTAATCCGCAGTGGTGGGGGTTGAGTGAATGGTCCAGATGGAGGGTAGGGTGGTAGCTCCGGAGGAAGGCGGATGACTGGGGTGGGTAGAGACCTTGAGGATCCGGGTGCTGGTCCACGGTGAGCACGGTGATGGGGTTGCCGTGGGGGTCCATGCTGGTCCTGGTTGGGTAGGCAGTCACCCCCCCAGCTCGGTGCACCCTGCCGGGATAGTGGACGGGCAGCACCACCCGCTGCCGACCGTGGACCGGGTTGCCAGGGTCCATACAGGCTGCACCAGGATTTCCCTTCTTTTGCTCTGTGAAGAAACGTAATGACACATTTAGATTCTGGTTGAAGAAAAGTGATGCAACACGTCTTTAAAGTCACAGCAGGAGGGTATGAAGCAGCTCACCGATGATGTTGTGTCTGCAGTGAGGACAGGTGTGGTGCTGCAGCAGCCATGGGTCCACACACTTCTTATGAAATCTGTGAGCACAGGGGATGACACGCAGCTCCTGTGGGGACACAACCAAACCTTCAGGTCAGACCACAAACACCACAAGGCCTCAATTTCTTGCACATAGTTTTTCACACTAGAACTTTTAAGTTATAGATACTTTATTGATCCTTTAACAGGAAATGACAATGTTACAGCAGCAGAGTATCACATACACACGACCACAGATACAGAAATTTTGCACATCTCTTTGAAAGAGCATGAAATAAATAGAGTTAAGTAAAAGTAAGTATAAAATAGAGTTGTAATAAAAGAAACTGAAAGAGCATCAAAGTAAAACACAACATCGTTGCTCCTGTTTAGTTTATTAATCTTTGATTCTGCCCATCACCTACTTAAAGAACTGTTTTAATAAAGGTAATAAGTGGAGTCTCTTCAGAGCTTCAATACACAATAATCCTGCTGCAGCTCTTCAGTTATTTCTCAGGGTTTGCACCAGAAACTCAGACTCTAGCTCTTGTACATGACAATTCAAGGAAACTCCCACAGATACAGAGTCGTCGCTTTTGACAAACTGCAGCTGGAGTTTCATGTCTCAGAGGGTGAATAAATGTGCAGCTTCAATGCCCAGAAGGTGGCAGCAAAGCGACGCAGAGCTGTCAGTCGTGGTGACGGTTAAGAGTCTAATCAAGTTTTGTTGTCGTTTTTGTTTTTTCTAAAACAGTGAGGAGCCAACTTCACATCACGCCACAAACAAAACACTTGAGCAGATGCCACGCCACGGTACAAATCCGACTTTGATGCTCAATGTCACTGCTTTCTGGAACAAAACAAACAACAGGCTTTTTTTTTTTTACTCTGGAGGATTGATATGAAAAGAATGCAGCACTTTGCATTCAGACGGAGGAATTCGACAGACACAAAAGCAGCAGCGCTATGAATATGAATTCTAATATTCTTCTCCAGCGAGAGCTCTTTCACCGCCATAAATACTTTTACTCTGTGGCTTAATGTGACTCATCTTTGGGCTCTTTTCCACCCGAGCTTTTGTTGCTTGGTTCACTGCTCAAAAAAACCGCTTTGATGCCATTCAGCCTTTTATATCGCCACTTCCTCTGTGCAATCCTGGCGCCACGCTTTGTTGTGTTTTCTTCTCCTCCTTTACCGAAGAGACACATTACCACAAAAAAAAACACATACACTAGCCAAGTCTCCCTGCCTGGGCACTGGGGGTTTGTCCCTCCAGTGTCCATGAATGAGGATGAGCAACCACTGTTACAGTAAACCCTCAAAGACTTTAAGATTCAGGCACTTTTTTTTCCCAACAGTGACTACTCCTTTATTTTTTTAAATAAATTAAAGAAGGCCACACTGGGGAAAACAGGAAGCATAACCACAACCCGGGGCACTCTGGGTACCGTTATCTCTCCAGGTGCTCTGAAAGAAGTGAGCTAAACATCTACAAAAGGCGCCGGAAAGAACGTCAGCTAAAGATTGCAGACCTGCGGTCCCCGAGCACATCAGGGGACTTCCATTCTATTGTCCGACGTAACGGCTCCATGTTTCATGTGTGCAGAGTATGGAGTGAAAAACAAGCTCAGTGGGGAAGACGACCGCACTGACACGGTCCACCTCAGCATGCACGCTACTGTGGATACAGGTGGGTTTATCGCCTCTGTTAGAACAGATCTGCATCATTTCTTCAAGGATCTGAGTTTTACTCATTTAAAAAGGAGAAGAGATGAATGAGACCTTGTGTAACCCCATGCATTTTGGTAGCTGCTGATTATGCCAATAAATATTAAACAACAACATCAAAGTATTTATGATCCAAATGTTCTTGAAATACTTTAAAATCAGAAAACACATTGCTTTCCTCTGTGTAAAGTCACAAAGAGACAGGTGGATTATGGGTAATTACGGAGACTATTATGAGTTGCTTTTGTTCTTTATGCACTTTGAGGTGTCCCTGGGTTGTTTTCATGATGATTCATGTTATTATTTTTATTTTATTTTTATTTTTATTATTTTATTTGCTACTACTTCAGCTTTTTTCGTTGTTTTATGCACTTTTTGATGTGCCTGTGTAAAGGTAAATGATGAACAAACATGAGTTGTTTTTCAATACATTCATTAGTGTTAGTTTAAAATTTGCCATTCACCAGCTGAAAATGTGTGGCCCGGATACATTTCTTGGTTTTGGCCCAACTGAATTCATGACTAAACAGCACTGATCTATATGTTTAAGTCTGTTTCTCATCATCTCAAGGTTTCAAGAGTTAACCAACTTTTAAACTTTGATGTACTGTGTTAAAAAAGAAACAATGAACCACCTCTAACCTTGAATGTGCCCGAATAGCAGATTAATAAAGATGTACTGTCTGGATTTGAAGGTGCTCGTCATGTAAAGCAAAGCAGATGACGTGACTGACTCACGCAGATGGCGGCATCTTTTCTTACCTCCCCGTCGATGTACTTCTCCAGACAGATGGCGCAGTCAGACGTGGAGCTGCTGCTCAGTGAATCAGAGGCTCCACAGCTGCTCTCGCGCTGGCCTTTCCCTTTGGCCTTGAACTTGCGCGTCTCCATCTTTTCCAGAGCCTGGATGGCCATTCTGTTCATGGAGCTCTGCAGTGAGGAGGAAGGTGAAGGACAGAGACTCAGTCAGCAGGAGTATCAACATAAAAAGACCCATGTGAAGAAAAACAAACATCAGAGCCAAAATAGGACACAGATGACAGAACAGTGTCCGTGAGTCAGTGTTTATGTTTGAACTGTTGGTCTTTGCTGATGTTAACGTGACAGTGTTGCCGTTTCCCTTTGACACAGTTACATGATTTTGCAATGTTTGACTGCACTGGAAACTCTCTCTGGCTCCGAGTCTTCGGCCTCTTTTCATCTCTAATTTGCTTTTGTGCTGCCTTTAAAATGTTGTTTATTAAAAAAAAATGGTTGACACATACAGAACTACTTATTGGGATTAAACTTAATGACTCACATGTGTAAGCAAGTCTGTGTGATTTATTATAAGAGTCCCCCGCCTGAAATGTGAAATGTGCATCAAGACAGGAGTTATTTATGCCCAGGCTCAACTAAACCAGGGTCCCTGGAGGATGTTTCTTCCTTTATGTTGCCTCACAACTAGATAATTGTAGACTTTCTAAGGACATGTGGATATCCTGGTCAGCAAGAGAGCAATGAACTTTGGCATGAAAGTCGGGTCTCATCACAGGGTTGACAAACATGAAACAAACTTTAAAACCAGTATTTTCAGTGTGTAATTAGCTCTGTAGTCTTGTGTGGCCAGACGCTTGAGGAATGTTTCACTAAACCCCAAACGTAACATGATCGGCTCCTCCTGAGATGATATTTGGATCTTTTTTGTCCAGCGTTTACTGTTTTTAAAGGTCTCCTGTGGTAGGACGTGAGACTTCCGTGTATTGTTTTAACTACAGAGCAGGTCTAGGTTTTGTATAAATACTGTGAAAGTACCAAACAAAACAATCAGTCCATGGAGGAACATACACAGACAATGATCTGAACACTGGCGCATAAAACAAGCTGTCAGGAATTCTGTAACTTTGTGATGTCCCCCCCCCCCCCCCCCCCCCCCCCAGAATTTCTGAGTTTTTTCCTCATAAATTCTGCGTTTTTCTCGTGAAATCTGAGATTTTCCTCATAAATTCTGAGTTTTTTCTCAGAAAATCTAGGTTTTTTCTTATAAATTCTGAGAATTTTCTAAGAAAATCTGAGGTTTTTCTCATAAATTCTGACATTTTATCTCATAAATTCTGAGGTTTTTTTTCTGAAAATCTGAGGTTTTTCTCATAAATTCTGACATTTTATCTCAGAAATTCTGACTTTTTTTTCTGAAAATCTAAGTTTTTCCTCAGAAATTCTGATCTTTTTCTCATAAAATCTGAGGTTTTTCTCATAAATTCTGAGGTTTTTCCTCAGAAATTCTGAGGGTTTTTTTTTCAGAAATTCTGAGTTATTTCTCATAAATTCTGAGTTTTTTCTCAGAAAATCTGAGGTTTTCCTCATAAATTCTGAGGTTTTTCTCAGAAAATTTGAGGTTTTTCTCATAAATTCTGAGGTTTTTCTTATAAATTCTGAGGCTTTTCTCATAAATTTTGACATTTTATCTCAGAAATTCTGAGTTTTTTTTTTTCAGAAAATCTGAGGTTTTTCCTCATAAATTTTGAGTTTTTTTCTCAGAAAATCGGAGGTTTTTCTCATAAATTCTGACATTTTATCTCAGAAATTCTGACGTTTTTTTTTCAGAAAATCTGAGTTTTTTTTTTGTTTTCAGAAATTCTGAGGTTTTCCTCATAAATTATGAGGTTTGTCTCATAAATTATGAGGTTTGTCTCATAAATTCTGACATTTTATATCATAAATTCTGAGTTTTTTCTCAGAAAATCTAAGGTTTTCCTCAGAAATTCAGACTTTTTTCTCAGAAAACCTGAGGTTTTTCACATAAATTCTGAGGTTTTTTTCAAAATCTCAGGTTTTTCTCATAAATTCTGAGTTTTTTTTCTCAAAAATTCTGACATTTTATCTCAGAAATTAAATTCTGAGTTTTTCTCAGAAAATCTGAGATTTTTCTCATAAATTCAGATTTTTTTTCTAAGAAAATTCTGAGGTTTTCCTCAGAAATTCTGCGTTTTTTTCTAAGAAAATTCTGAGGATTTTCTCAAATTCTGAGTTTTTTCTCAGAAAATTTGAGGTTTTTCTCATAAATTCTGAGGTTTTTCTCAGAAAATCTGAGGTTTTCCTCATAAATTCTGAGGTTTTTCTCAGAAAATTTGAGGTTTTTCTCATAAATTCTGAGGTTTTTCTTATAAATTCTGAGGCTTTTCTCATAAATTTTGACATTTTATCTCAGAAATTCTGAGTTTTTTTTTTTCAGAAAATCTGAGGTTTTTCCTCATAAATTTTGAGTTTTTTTCTCAGAAAATCGGAGGTTTTTCTCATAAATTCTGACATTTTATCTCAGAAATTCTGACGTTTTTTTTTCAGAAAATCTGAGTTTTTTTTTTGTTTTCAGAAATTCTGAGGTTTTCCTCATAAATTATGAGGTTTGTCTCATAAATTATGAGGTTTGTCTCATAAATTCTGACATTTTATATCATAAATTCTGAGTTTTTTCTCAGAAAATCTAAGGTTTTCCTCAGAAATTCAGACTTTTTTCTCAGAAAACCTGAGGTTTTTCACATAAATTCTGAGGTTTTTTTCAAAATCTCAGGTTTTTCTCATAAATTCTGAGTTTTTTTTCTCAAAAATTCTGACATTTTATCTCAGAAATTAAATTCTGAGTTTTTCTCAGAAAATCTGAGATTTTTCTCGTAAATTCAGATTTTTTTTCTAAGAAAATTCTGAGGTTTTCCTCAGAAATTCTGCGTTTTTTTCTAAGAAAATTCTGAGGATTTTCTCAAATTCTGAGTTTTTCTCAGAAAATTTGAGGTTTTTCTCATAAATTCTGAGGTTTTTCTCAGAAAATTTGAGGTTTTTCTCATAAATTCTGAGGTTTTTCTTATAAATTCTGAGGCTTTTCTCATAAATTTTGACATTTTATCTCAGAAATTCTGAGTTTTTTTTTTTTCAGAAAATCTGAGGTTTTTCCTCATAAATTTTGAGTTTTTTTCTCACAAAATCGGAGGTTTTTCTCATAAATTCTGACATTTTATGTCAGAAATTCTGACGTTTTTTTTTTCAGAAAATCTGAGTTTTTTTTTTGTTTTCAGAAATTCTGAGGTTTTCCTCATAAATTATGAGGTTTTTCTCATAAATTATGAGGTTTGTCTCATAAATTCTGACATTTTATATCATAAATTCTGAGTTTTTTCTCAGAAAACCTAAGGTTTTCCTCAGAAATTCAGACTTTTTTCTCAGAAAACCTGAGGTTTTTCACATAAATTCTGAGGTTTTTTTCAAAATCTCAGGTTTTTCTCATAAATTCTGAGTTTTTTTTCTCAAAAATTCTGACATTTTATCTCAGAAATTAAATTCTGAGTTTTTCTCAGAAAATCTGAGATTTTTCTCATAAATTCTGAGTTTTTTTCTAAGAAAATTCTGAGGTTTTCCTCAGAAATTCAGACTTTTTTCTTAGAAAATCTGAGGTTTTTCTCATAAATTCTGAGTTTTTTTCTAAGAAAATTCTGAGGATTTTCTCAAATTCTGAGTTTTTTCTCAGAAAATTTGAGGTTTTTCTCATAAATTTTGAGTTTTTCCTCAGAGATTTTGAGTTTTTTCTCAGAAAACCTGAGGTTTTCCTCAGAAATTCAGACTTTTTTCTCAGAAAACCTGAGGTTTTTCACATAAATTCTGAGTTTTTTTCTCAGAAAATTTGAAAAATGCAGGAACAAACACTTACTCCACAAGGAATTCATTAATTTTTCACATTTCATGAAGGAAAGGGTTGTTTTTTTTTTTTTTTTCCATGTGACGAATCTGCCCCTGGTGTGAGCTGTACTCTTAATTAACCACAGAAAAGGAAGTCACGACCAAGTCATCTGCTGCTGACACACACCTATTATACACCCACACATACTCGCACACTGACACACACACACATTTACTGGCAGGATTACACCTGTCTTAAGAGACGCCGCCACAGGTTTTCTGTTCTGTCCTGACATCTCTGTGCACTTGGCTTTGGCAGCCAACCTCTCATCAGTGTTAATTAAATGCTAATCCTGATTCAGGCGCCCAACGTCAGTAAAGCCTCCACCGAGAGCTTTTTTTCTTGTCAACACGCGAGAGAAGTCAATCAGTGTCAGAGCTACTGTCACCTACAACTCACACTGAGGTCACGTCGACTGGAAAAACAAGGCTGCGTCTTTGTGTGTGCGTGTATGTGTGTGTGTTTGGGTGTGTTTGTGTTTGTGACGCATAAGTTTGGTGGGTGATTAAAAAAAAAAAAGCCGCAGGCTCTCCATGCTCGTGTTGATGTGAGGTGAGGACAGGTGTGTTCAGATACTCACCTGGCTTCTCCTTTGCTTGAGTTTGATCTTGATGAGCAGGATGAGACAAACCAGCGACACGACCACGAAGAACGCCAGGAAGATGCCCATGTCGAAATATTCTGTGGGCTGCTGCGGAAAAGGAGCATGAGAGAAACACAGACTTGTTAAATAATATTTCAATATAATAATAATAATAATAATAGTTAACAATAACAACAGATTTCCTTCACATTGTGCTAATAAACATTGAAACATTAATCTGTATTAGACACTGGACTGGGTTAAAATCATTTTCTTCTCACTTTCTTGCACTAATGAGACCATTTTCTGAGTAAACTTCAAATGATGTGTCAAATAAATCAGGAGCAAGCCAAACTTTATGTGATTTTAGTCCCAAAAATATAAAGACCTACTGTTTTCCGCAGTGTTAGGTCACTGTAAACTCATTATTTTAAGGTTTCGGGGCATTGTTTGAACTACAGAATGGATCGTACACACTGTCCAGCAATAAACTATTAGACATTTTGGTGCTGGACCTTCATCATTAGACAATGAATAACTACGTTAGGGTTAACTTTGTCATTTTAGGCTTAATATTGGACTTGGTTTTGCTTATGTTTCTCATCTCACATGTTTTTAAAATTGGTTAAGATTTTAAGTGTGCAGCCAGTAGAAAAGACAGATCAAGATCAATTCAGTATATAACAGTTTACTATATGATATATAAGTGACATAAGACCAGGAACTACCTGGAAAAACTTCTTACACATCAGTTTCAGCTCTGGGAAGATGTGATGAATGGTGTTTTTACACTGAATGATTCATCAGTAAAGGTCAGGCATCTTTAATTTGAACACCAGGAAGCAGGAGGAGAGTTCAGTTTCTAATAAATCCAGTGCTCATGTGTGAAGTCATGAGAAAGGCTGGGGCTGTTCAACTCTCCATCAGAAACTTTTTTTCTCTTATCAGTCGGCTTCTTTTCTCTTGGGGGGGGGGGCTTTCATAATGTCAAGTTATTTGACCTCAAAGTGTGGTCGGTCTCTTATCGAATATTCCCAGCAAACAAACAGCTCTTTGAATCAACCGATATTAATCTCTCACGGTGCCGCGAAACAGTCCTCGGCCTCGAGGCAGCGGCGAGCGCAGGAGAAAAAAAGGGACGGGGGTCAGATTTCACAGCAGGAATTTTGGTTTGTCTTCACATCTACAAAAAAACCTTCTCAGCTTCACAAACATGTTCCTCACATCTGCTTCAAAGCCTCCTACCCTCGGTGGTCTGTGCTGTATCCGAGCACGAGCCACTTTCTGCTTGTTGACGATGTTCATCAGCTTCACGGCATCGTTGCCCTTCACGTAAACCACCGGACGCTTCAGAGGATCCTCCGCGACCTGGTTGAGCTGCAGAGATGACACAGAGAACGACATCAAACACAGACCAACCAATACATAATTAATCAAACTCATTAGTCTGGTCGATGACGGCCTTTAACCTAATGTCTCCTGTGGCATTATGGGAATGTTTTTCAAGCCTGACCCACTCTGGAGATTAAAAGTCTGTTTATCTCTGCTTCTATTTTGAGTCTTATTAAAAAAAAAAAAAAAAAAAATCTTTTGACTCTTTCAAGTTTAAAGAGGTGGAGAAACAAACCACTTTTTATGCCTTTAACATTCAGACGCTCTCATGTGAACTGTGTTAAATATGTTGTTTAGTTCTTATTATACTTTAAAACCATTTAGTTTTGATTTGATTTCCCTGAACTTTCCTCAATTTTTCATTTAATTGCAGGGCTGAATTACAGGATTTGTACATGTGAAGTGTTGATGAAAGTGTGTGTGTGTGTGTGTGTTCTTCAGCTGTAGAACACTGCTGTTTAATTCTTTTAATGTTGTTTCACATGTTTTGTTGTTGTTGCTTTCAGCCCAGTTTTTGAGAAACTGGTGAAAATACTGAAGGTTTCTGCATTAAAACAGACTCGACATTAAAAACAGAGTTGGGATCAGCTTTCAAAAGTTCATATCCTAATATATTAACCCCCTAACCCCCAGTGACCCGTCCACAGCCTGGCATTTCATTACAAGCACCATGACCCACAGGCCAGTGGGCGTAAGGGGTTAATGTCAGAGTCTCAACCTGTTGCCCCTCTTTTTATTCCTGTTGATACACATCAGTGATCACCTTTGACCTGGTGCAATGATCACACACTCCCAGTTACCCAGGTGACATGAGTTCATGCTTGTGGACAGTACACCGCAACGTCTGCATTGATCCATATCATGGGGGGGGGGGGGTAAGGTGGTTTACTTTTCACAGTGATATGTTTTGAAGAGATTGATCAATAAACTTTTGAGAAAATATACACTTTACCAAGAGAAGAGGTAAAGGTCTCTGAACGTTTTCATTTGCACTGATCAAGGAAGAACAATTTTCAGGTCAAAGGTCAAACAAGAGACAAACTAGAGAGAACCCAAAACCCAAAGAACAGTCATCATCATCATCATCATCATCATCATCATCATCATCATCATCATCATCACACACAGGACTGATGCTGTGTTTTTCTTTGTCATTCACAACTAATGGACTTTTTTTGGACGAGCAGTGAGGGAGCAGACGCTGCACATACGGCAGAAAGTTTAGGATGCGAAATGTCTGAATGTAAAAAAAAAAAAAATCTCTTCTTTTACCAACTGGGGGAAAATGACCTATAGTCTCACAGACATGGAAAGTGTGGTCAGAGTTTACCAGAGGGAGCAGAGGGAGGAAACAGCCAATGAATAGCATGTTCTGGCTTTCGAGTCAGTCGACACAGACACACACGCACACACACACTCCTTTTAACTCCTCCTTCTCCCCTCTCTCTCGTCCGCTGGTCGGAATCTGTAATTTGAAAAGCCCAGGGGAAATACCGAGGATATTCGCATTTCTATTTCTTCTGCTGTCGTCATGTTCCCCAGTGAAATACTGTACGCTCTGGTCTGAAAGTATAGACACTGAGGCCTTTGATCTCCTGCTTGGATTCTGGTGCGAGCCGCTCTCCGCTCTGAGAAACGACTCCACCGAGACTTCAGCTCGGACAATACACCAGTGAAAAAGTTTACCTCTAAATACCTGAGCCTGATCTGGGGACTGAGAGAACAAACAAACACTTGTTTAATCACAAACTTGAGTGAGAGCGCCACTTGCTGCACTTGGCTTCACATTAAAAGGAGGTCAAGTACATTAAATCTCTCCTAATTTTGGCCCCCAGGACCTTAATTCTCCCTAAGCTCCTCCCCCACTCCCTGCCCCTCAGCCTTGTGGGTCCTGTCTGTGCTGATTGGGCCGCTCTGACTGGAAAAGCCTCTCGGGGGAATTTAACACAGCCGCCCAGTTGCTGCCTTTCATGTGGTCCCTTTTATCTCTACGCGCTTTACGACCCAGCGGCAGAGAAGAAGAGGCGAGGAGGGAAGACGAAGAAGACGAAGCAGACGAAGAAGAAGAAGTAGAAGAAGAAAAAACCTGCAAGTCCAGGCCTGGCGTGGCGAGGATGAATACCACAGGAGAATTCTTGCGACAAAAGGTGCTCAGGAGCAACTCGTGTGTTTTAGTCTGAAGCAGGAATGTGTGTGTGTGTGTGTGTGTGTGATGAGAAACACACTTTGTTCTCCCTGCGTGTGTGTGTGGACTCAAAAGGCAGACCCATAGTCTAAGGGAGGATGAGGTAATGTGTGCTACCTGTGCAATTATGAGCTCAACAGAGTTTTTGGTCACGGTCTAGTGAAAGCTGAACCTGCAGATCCATTTTCAGGCCTCTCTCAGGGAGCAGAGCGCTCCACAGCTCAAAGGCCCAAGGATGGTTGAATGAGCGAGGCTTGATCCACATGCTTTTGAACAGAACTAAAGATAGAAAGATCATTGTCTGTACAAACAGCACACACACACACACACACACACACACACACTGCCAGTCAGAAGGGCAGGGCATGCTGCTGAGCTTTATTCAGAAGTGAAAAGCGAAGCCGTCTTTCACAGACAGACCGAGACAGATTAAGACCATTTCAGTGTTTGTCGAGAGCATGAAATGCCCGGGTGGTGTGTGTGTGTGTGTGTGTGTGTGTGTGTGTTTGGTTTTTTTCTTAGGTGTGTGCACAAACCTGGTCGATGGCATCTGGGTTCTCTGACACATCGAAGATGACGGCTGTGGCTCCACGCTGCACCGCTCGCTTGGCCTGCACACACACACACACACACACACACACACACACAGAAAGCAACCATTAGAAAAAATATGTGCAAAAAGACAAAATGACATTTTCAACATTCAACAAGATCTGAACTCTTCACATTCAGACCGAGGCCACTAGAGGGAGTCGTCTGCTCACACACATCATGTGGGAAGTGCGAGTGAGTCAGAAAACCAACAGGCGAGAAGTAAACAAGCCACCGATGACATTTGTTAGGACGCACATGTGGCGTCTCCCTCTCCCTCCCTCTCTCCATGACTTTGATGATGTTGGTAAATCAGCAGCACATCAGTCTAACACACTCTGACAGACCCTAAATCAAGGACGAGACATGAAGCTCCACGTGACACCAGGAGGGAGAGAAGGGGGGGGAGTGTTGAACAGAAAAAAAAAAGTTGAATAAAGTTATCAAGGATTTCCAAATGCTAAAAAAAAGTGAGTGTCTTTCATGTGAGAGCAGAGAAAGTCACAGCACAGAGGTTCTTTTGAAGACTTCTGCTAAAGGCAAAAGATAAAGGAAATGCTTGGATCTGCAGAACCCCAAGTATCTCTTCGCAGAATCCAAATTGGCTTCCCCCTCGTCAGGAACCAAAAAAAAAAAAAGAAAGAAAGAAAGAAAAAGAAAAAGTTCCTTTATCTTAACTCCTGCCTCCCCTACAACCCCTTCTCACCCCACTTGATTCAGCGGTGCCCTATTTAGACAACGTTTTGATGTCTGCACTACATGATCTAAAAGAGCGCTGCTGGGATCATATCCTGGTATTATCAAGTGCCCTTGGGTTCTTGCCAGCTCTCTTCATTACTGGAGGGAAGAGAAGGAGCGGGGAGGGAGGGGGGAGAGGGGAGGGGGGAGGGTGGTGGTGGTGGAGATCAAAGTGACAGTGTACAGTGCTGTGACTCTGCTGCCGAGTGGCTGGAGAGTGTCAGCGCTGCGAGTCTGCAGGAACTCTGCACAGGACGGAGAGGGAGGAGACTGAGCCCAGAGCTATGAGTGCTGCATCATCATCATCATCATCATCATCATCATCTGCTTCTATCACAACAGCAGCGTGCTGGTTTCTGGAGACGGTTTTCTGCAGCTTCTGTCACTGTGACAGGATGAATCACAAGTTAAAAAAAGGTATTGGAGCGCTCAGACTCTTCAAACTTGTCCTTGTGTTTCTCTGCTTCTTATTCAAGCTTTGTTGCCTCTGTTTGATTTATTTCAACTCGAGGCATCAGAAGTGGCCTCCACTTGTCTCCTGAGCTCCACGCCAGGTCTTCAAATTCATCATTTTCACCAAGCAACAGCTCAAAAGCCCAAACATATCATCATTAAAAAAAAGCAGAAACTGCTCTTTGTTTCCCTGATGTCTGTGTGTGAAGCTTTATTTTGAAGGTGTCTGTCTGTCTCCTGTGCAGCCGATGAACACTGCAGCGTCAGGTTGTGGCACAACTGCACCGTTTCCCCACTTTGTGTGAGTCTTAGAGAGATGATCACATGACGAGTCTCTCCAAGACGCAGCAGCATGTGCAGCTAAAGTCAATGTTCCTCCTCACTCAACAGACGTCAATCACCGCACTAAATATAGAAGATGGTGATTTTTTGGTGGGTCTTCTCCACGGCAGGTTACTGGACCAGGACGACCGTCACCACGTGACCAGTTACAGCAGGAGGGGAAAACAGAAGTGAAGCAACAAAAGACCTTTGATATGTACATGTAGCTCACTCCTCCACCGTTGAGTGTAAAAAATCAGCTGCAGGAAAACGGAAACACACACACACACACACACACACACACACTGAAGTCTGTGAGCTACGTCTCAATTAGATTTCCCTTTGGTTTAATCCACAGACAAGATGTTTATGAATCTGGCTTTCATAGCTCATTAAAGACGAATTAACCCGGCGAACGCAGAGTGAATGGAGCGCCTTATCAAACACCCCAAACATTCAAAGTTTGCGGCGTAAAGTCGAACTCTCTCTCCCTCTCTGCCTCCTTTACATAAACCAACATCACGCTCTTTTCTCTCCCCTCTCTCCTCACTTTTGTACTTGGAAAGTTCAAAAGCAAAATCTCACTCAGCTTTTTCCCTCTCACCCAGTTTTCTCTCTCAGCTCCACACTGCCAGGCTCCAGCCCCCTGCCCCCCCCCCCACCCCCCCACCCCCTCTCCCCCTCACCACCCCACCCCACCCCTCCATTTAATTCAGCACAAGTCTGCTTCCTTTGATGTTAGCTCTCCCGGTTAATAATTAATAGCTCTTGGTAAGACGCTTTGAGAAGAAAGAGATCTTCCTCCTAAAGAATCTCCACTCGGGCAGGCCCGCGCTGCAGTGCAGGGACTTGCCTGACGACAACAAAAATGCAGCCACGGGCAAAAACTGGATGTCTTAAAAAAAAAAAAAAAAAAAAAAAAAAAAGCGTGACACATCTCCTTCCCAGGCCCATAAAAGACTACAACCTCGGACACCAAAGGAAGGATACACATTTCTCACTTTATAACTATTTCTCTCTCTCTCTCTCTCTCTCTCTCTCTCTCTCTCTCTCTCTCTCTCTCTCTCTCTCTCTCAGGACTTTGTCAGTGAGGAAATACTCGACTCAGTCAAACGGGCTGTACAGTTTCAAGTGGCAGAGTCAGATGTTGTGAAAGTCATCTGAGACAGAGTTCAGCTTTTTTCTGCTGAGAAACACACGTTCACTCACACAAGTGTCACAGAGGCTGGGGGGGGGGGGGGGCTCATCAGGGGCTGATCCTCCTGTTCATGATCACAGATCGTCACTGATGTGAGTTTCCATTCAGTTACTGATCAAATATTCACTCGATGGTGAAACCTAATGAACAACAGTTCCTTGTTCACTTTTTTTCCTTTATCGTTAAAAATTAAACCTGTGATTCTGAAACTTTTTAATCCCATGCAAAAAAAAAAAAGTGTCAGGGTCAAAGGTCTCCTTCATGTGTCAGATCAGAGACGCACGTCCCCTTCAAGACTGATCCCCCTTTGTTGGCCCCAAAACTTTAAGGTAAGCAGCCACAAGTACATTGATTACATCCCATAATGTCATTTACATTAACGACAGACCACTCACTGTTCTTGTTACACCACAGAAAGTATGTTCACTTTTACTTACTATAGGATTTTCGCTCACACTCTTCTACATGTATCTATATATGAGGGGGCTAATAAGACAAGAGTGACTCTGAGAACCGGTGAACACACTTCATTTCTCTGAGGAAGAGTTCAAAGCAGGTTTTAGCTCGGAGAAGTTTTGAAGACCTGAGCTTTATACGACATTCCTCTGAACTTATGAGACAAATAAGAAAAAGGTGACACAGACAGAGAGAGAGAGAGAGAGAGAAGTGCTAATATTCCTCTCAAAGCTGCAAACATGATCTGTGGCTGCAGACGTTTGTGCTTAATCAGTGTGAAGCTACAGACTGGAGGAGGAGGAGGAGGAGGGGGGTGGTGGGGTGGTGGGGGTGTTCACAGGTACTTCACAATACTGCTGGCTAAACAAACTTCCCGCTGGCTCGGTGGCATGAGAATTAGGCTACAATCCTCCCTGAGCGGACAGAAAGAAGAAGAAGAAGAAGAAGAAAAGCCGCAGCAGAGAGCAGTGAGCAGCCGTCTAGACACAGAGGAAAATGAAAGCTATGTTTAGCATCGCAAAGTGAAGCTGCCAGCTTGTAAGATCTGAGGCAGAGACGTCTGCACTCGTCTGGAACAGACTTTTCACTCACTCCATCATATACATACATACATATATACAACTCCTCATACGCACAGGCTGACAAACAATGCAGGTGTGAGTATCTGCAGACGTTTGCATTAAACACTCGACCACGTGCTCAGGTGCAAACAGACAGACACACACCTGGATTACACCTGCAACATCTGGCTCCCCTGCACATTCGCCACCTCTCACATCTATCCCTCTTTCTCTCCTTACTTTCTCCTCCTCCTCCTCCTCTTCATGCTTCTCTCCCTGTGCACTGCTATAATTAAGGCAATTAAGTCTTCAGAAGACTCTCCACTGCTATTATGCTGTAATTTCATGTTGCCTCCTGGCTTTACGGTTTATTAAAAGATAAAGGCATAGTTTTCTCCCATTGATTTCCTTATATGTGGTTGTCCCCCACCCCCCCCCCCCCACCCTCCCTCACTTACTTTCTTCTGCCCTCTCCCTCCTCGCTCTCAGGCATGTGCTCCAACACATTATTTACATTGTGCAAAAATAAAATCCTCCTTCCTGTGAATATCTCACCTTTGTCATCATGACGTTTTCATTACAACAGGATTTAAATGAGCCCCCCCACACACACACACCTCACCCGCTGTTCATCAGGCACATTACTCAACGCTCTCCCCCGACCTACCTGGCGTTTGATGTTAGCACCTCGCTGACAAACTTGTTAATCTGTCACAACATGTTACTCTGTTTACAGACACCTGGTGTGTTCACAATTGGCCCAGTGACATGTAATCAACTGGTTTGACGCTCTGGTTGTGCTGGATTTTGCCATCTGCTGTGTCACGAAGAAACTTTTCCTGTTCCCACAGGCACACATAAATACTGTCCTGACACCGTTTTAAACAAGGGAACGGCGTGAACTCGAATAACCTCTCCGTGTCTTAATCCTGCCAATAACCTGGATTCATGAATCCCCTTCCGCTCATATTTAACCTTCAGACTTGTGGCCATGAAATTTCACTCCTACGGTGCAGATTAAAAAGAGGAGACTGTTGTTGTTCCTCTGAGTTTTGAACAAGTCGCTGCTGCTCAGTTTCTCCCTCCATCGACACAAACTTTTGAACTCTCATGTTCCCGTTTGATATTAATTTGAATTCTGCTAAAAGCCTGCAGCGAGAGTTTTTATTTCTCTCTCTCTTTTTTTTTTTTTTTTTTACAGGAGTCCTGGGACGTCTGAGGCACCGTTTCCTGAGCTGCATGAAACAATGTTTTACAGAGCACATAAAAAAAAAATCCACTTGTGTGTCATGGTGGTGGCAGCGGAGGAGGAGGAGAGGGGCCCCGCGGAGCCTCCTCCTCCTCCAGCTCCTCTCCATCCCACCGCCTTCACATAAACGGACAGTTTACTCAACGTAAACACACAGGGGAAAGAATCACTTGAAGTACTCAGCGAGCTCAGTGACTGCCATTAATACGGAGCTCATAGATAAGAGTCTGAAGTCAGGAAGTGAACACGGACCTGTTAATGGCGTCTCTGCAGCAGATTTGTCACAAAAGAAGATGAAGAGTAAAGCTGCAGGGACACGCGTCTGTCCACAAGAGGGACACATGCAAAGAAATAGGACAGTGGAGACAGACAGGAAGGACAGAGGGTATGATGCACTGCAAGTTGGACTCAAACAAACAGCTGCTGCAGCCCAGAGAAGGCCGAAGTGGTGAGAGCTCCACCAGGTGAGTTTATTATCCCGCCCTCTATTTGGTCTCTAACCCCTGAGAGAAACAAGTGTCTCTTCAGAGTCAGGCCGATCGATCAGCTGGTCTCCAACAGCCATTGGATGAATTCCTGACGTCTGAAATTTCCGCTGACTTCAGGTACAATGTGTAAAATAAAACGTCATGGAAATGCAGCTGTTTCCTGCACATCATTGGTTATTGACAATCTTCAATAGCCAGGACGGTCGACAGGGACCAATGGGCCGTTTTCATATGTACAGTATGATGTACGTCACAGACTGTTTATGAACAAAACACGTTGTCTGAAATGGTCCTGGCGTATGTACAGCTCTAGTGTGTCAGCTGTTACATGACGGCAGGAACTGGAGGGATGGACCGATCGAGCTTTTTCAGTCCCGATGCCGATAATGATACCTGGGCTTAGCGTATCAGCCGATACGTGATACCAATCTGATACCACTGTTGAATTAATAAACTGTATACCTCACCATGTGGAAGAGAGTGAAGGCATCAGATTTAACCATGACTCTCCTGACTCTGTAAAACACTGTTGCTCTGTGTTTGTGAATAGATCAGCGTCAGGGATCAGCCCCATTATCTGATACCTGATCTAACCATGTAGTCAATATCTGGTCTGATATCCAATCTTAAGATGGGATTGGTGCATCCCCTGACTGTCCACTGGGTTTATATGAAAGACCAAATACAACAGGTGTCACAGAAAAGAGCAGCTGAAACTGAAACAGTTAACAAACCTTAGAGCTCATTGAGAGTAAAAACAGTGAGAAACCATCTCGAATCTCACCACAGGAAAACATCTCCTTTCTCCAGTCGACTTCACTGCTGCTGCTGAAAACTAATCTTTCTACATGAATATTCCAGTGACGATAACACGTTTCAATGCACTTCATTTTTTCCTTTTCCTCCCCAAAGAAATGGAGAGAAAAGGAGCAGCGCGAGTGAACAACAAGGTCCTCGTCCTTGTCCCTGGAGCGACGACGAGCGCGACACCTCTGACAAACGTCCTTGCAGCACGAAGCAAATGAACACGTAGGCGTGTAGTGTAAACGTTAAACCTCTGGAAACACGTGGCTCTTTCTACACACACACACACACACAAAAAGGCGAAATACATTTTTGTCTTTCTGTCTCTTGGTGCTCAGAATTCATGGTGCGTTCACAGACATGCTCCTGACACAGTGTTTGAATATGGAGGCTGCACAACAGACTGAGAGCGGATACAAAGACCAGGTACACTGATCCAGGACCAGGCCTCTGTGTGCTATACACATCATTTACACACACACACACACACACACACTGATATAGTATGTAACAACAATCTGTCCCTCTGTGTCGTCATCCCTGAAGGGATTTAAGAAAAAAAAAAAACTGTTCCCATGGGTGACGTCTCGTCTTTCCACTGGTTCAAATTCCCAAATGGGAGAAGACGGAGCAGTGGAACAAACCTGAGGCAAAACACAAGAACAGGAAGAAGGATAGAAGAAGAAGCCTCATCTATGTCCTTTAAGTGATGTGTTTTCTTCTTTGTTGGTGTTGGACACCTCTGATAAGGTGGTAATGACAATTCTCTGCTATCATCTTGGTTATTAAAGCTAAAATCTCCCCATCTCCCCTGAGTGCACTCTTCCTCTTCTTCTTCCTCACTTCATCTTTCCCATCCATCCAGTACCCCCCCCCCCCCCCCCCCCCCCCCCAACCCTCCATTTCTGTCTCTGCCTCAGTGCACATTGTGGGGTGGCTATTCACCCACCATTGCATAACCAGAATTATACAAGTGAATTGTGCTATCAATATGTGTGTGTGTGGGAGGAGGGGGGTCGGGGGTGTGTGTGTGTGTGTGTGGGAGGAGGGGTGTGGGGGTGTGTGTGTGTGGGGGGGGTTCTCTCAGGAGGCCTGCCAGTGGAACTTGGCAGAGAGCCGGCCCCATTAAAGAGTCGAGAGAAATAGAGTGAGGTGTACCGGGGAGCGTTCACTCTCCCACTCTGCCTCATTGTAAAACCCGTACAGTGTGTGTGTGTCTCTTTCTCTCTCACACACACACACACACACACACACTCTCACACTCTCACACACCTTTACCTACTTTCCATACTGCGCAAAATCCCATCCTAACCCACAGTTGACATCATATCTGTGCTGCTTAAACTGCAGACTCACACTGTATCATCCACCAGTGTTCACATGTTAAAGCCGGGGATCAAACATCATCGTCATCTTCTTCTTCTTCTCCTCTGCAGCTGTCGAGCGCCAAAGTTCACGATGCACTTTGATGACACGGCTCTTTACCTACGGACAACCTCCTTCAGCTGTCCTTCAGCCTCTTAATGTTGCACAAACGTTTCAGTGAACAATCTTCAGCGGCACAAAGGTGAACTGGCTGAACAAAGCTTAAAAAAAAAAAAAAAGCCCTTCATCTTGAACTGAGACATGTTGGTCTCTCGAAACTCGCTCACTTCCTGTTTCACTGCAGTCGTGGAGGTGAACGAAGCCTGAACAGTCCAAGTTTCTGCAGCTTCGTGATAAACAAACAATCTGCCTGGTGTCTCATGATAAAATAATAATAATAATGATAAATCTTTATTTATATAGCACCTTTCATCACAAGGTAACAACCTGCCTGTACAGATAAAATAAGAATATACTGTAAACGACAAACTAAAGACGCAGTAAAATCCTTGGAGGCTAATCAAGCTAACCTGAGGTCCACATGGAGGCTGTTCCAGAGATTAGACTGGACCTGGGTACAACCTGAGGAGCTTTGCCTGAAGCCATGCAGCCGTGCAGTGATTTTAAAGAGTTAATAATAAAAAGTTAAAATCTATTCTAAATCTAAAACAGGCAACAAGTGGAGCGAAGCTAAATCTGGAAGTGAAATCAATCTGGGAACCAACTGTGCTGCAGGAAGTAGTTTGGTGTGTTTCTATCAGAACGGTGAGAAACAAGCTGGTGACAAAAAGAAACACAGAAGTGGCTGAGGGCACAGTTGTGACATCACAAAGTCACAGGAAGTCCTGGCGACATGTTTCGAGACACAGGCTGTTTGCACTCCTCTCTTTGATATTAATACAGAACCTAAACCTGATCTATAATCAAACAAGAACACAGGGCCATACACTGTCTGGGTTTTGTTGATCCATCAGTCCGACTGTTACCTCACACTCCTGCCTCATTAAATAAAGTTTTAAATAAATGATGTGTTACTTGAGCCTATTTTCACGAAGCTTTTGTCGAGTGACAGACTCACTGACAGAGTGATTCATTGGGGCCAAACCTCACCCTCTCTCCCTCTCTCTCTCCCTCTCTCTCTCGGAGGATGAACACTACAAAAACTTTTAGTTAAAGAGAGAAAGAAGAAGAAAAACCCTCTCTTCTTGGCAGAAATCCTTCATCTGGGGGAACATGACAAAGAGATAATTGTTGTGAAACATTTAAATGCTCATCATCATGTGGACTTCTGAGGAAACACACTGACACACTAAGACCCAGCTAAGACCGCTTTCAAACTTTCATCAAGCACCGGGTTGAATTTGTTCTTTTTAATCTCCCTCTTTTTTCCTTCATTATTCCCCCTCCAGCGCTTTTATTTTGGTGGGAAAATGAAGCTGTGTGGCATTAGCTCCTCTGATGTGTGTTATGAGGATGTGATAACTAATACATGATGGATGAGGCCGGACTCTGAGTTCTTGTGAAATCCTGATCATTTTAAAAACGTCTCTCTCTCTCTCTCTCTCTTGAAATAAACATGTTTGTCTTGCTCGTTGTGCACCACAGGCAGCATTTCCTGCCTCTCCTCCACAGCTTCATGTCTGTCTTGTGGCGTCAGGCACACACACACGCACACACATGCACACAAACACAAGCACTGACTCAGGCTGCCGCTAATCAAGAAGCCTTTTAGTCGTCTCTCCTCCTGCTGCCCACTGCTCTGCCCTGCAGAGACCAAACAACGCCGGGGCCGGAGGAATGGACAACCGCTAATTAAATTTCCTCCACTTTTCCTCTCCGTCCCTCCCATGTTGTTTTCTTACCGGTTTTGGGCTCTGGCCCTTTGTGATTCCCAGGAAAATAAACAAGCTTTCCGGCCCAGTGACAAGAATACGACTGTTTAAGTGCCTCTTCTCCATCCAGTGTCTAAACAGGAGCCGTTTGGATGAAAGTGACGTGAAGGAAGTTAGAAACGTTTCACGATGACATACCTGATTTTTTTTTTTTTTATCCATGGGAAACTCTGAAGGAGGAAAAAAAACGCTAATATTAATTAATGAGATTATCTGTAGTGATTAGACCTGCTGTCAATCAAAGAGCCCTTGATGTTTTCTGTGTGAATATAAAGCTTTAACTGGTTTCAGACAGCGAGTGAGGAAATACTCATGTGTGCAGGTCTTGCTGCTTTTTGATCCACGAAGAAGCAAGAAATAACTTGCAATACCAAAAAAAAAAAAAAAAAGAAAGAAAAATGAAATTTTGATATGAAGAGTTTTTGCTTCTGGGCTCTCGGAGGAACACGTGAACGAGGAAGAAACTTTTTCCCGCTGTTGAAAATTCTGAATTTCCATATTTTCCAGCGTGTGAGCGTTGTCAGACAGGAAGGACGACGGAGCTGGGAGCAAGTTACGTCTGCAGCAAGTCTCAAGGTACATAACAGATCAAATGTTACCAGTTTTTCTTCTTCTTCTTCTAACTTACAGACGGCTCTTGTTAACAAGGCCGGGGATGTGAAAACTGTAGACGAGAACAGGCCGTCGTCCGACTTATTATTTAATATTTCATAGGGAGGTTTCATTGATGCATTTAAACAGCGTTTCAAAAGAGGAGACGTCTGGAAGAAATGTTCACTCCAATCTCCGAAAAAAAAGAAAAATTAAGAAATGCTACAAGCTTTCATCTCCAACTTGGTGACAGCCGACACCACCCCGCGTCTGTGAAGGCATTGCAGAGAAGCAGCAGCAGCTTCACTCTTCATCAGGATGCATTTAGGGCACAGTGTTGAGCGTAAGTCACAGGTGTCTTGGCGTGCACACACACACACACACACACACACTGCAGGTAAAATCACAGCTAAGAACCTGCCTCAGTTTGCATGAATGAAACACAAACTGCGCAGACACATGTATTGATTGTGTATGTGGGAAATGCAGCTCAGTTGTGTCCATAGCAACAGACAACAGACTCTGAATCTGGCATTAGCAGCTACTAATGGGGAAAAAAAACACATTACGTGTTTCAGGCCGGGATGTTACCGTGTGAACACGCACTATGATCCAAAATGTGGAGCTGCGTGCGGCGTCTCAGTAAACGGCCACTTCCCTCTTTCCCTTAATTCGTGTGCAGTCGTAGGGTTTTCCTCTAATCTCCCTCTGCCTTGAAGCAG
The DNA here is from genome assembly GCA_021432705.1 of Caranx ignobilis. NCBI lineage: Eukaryota > Metazoa > Chordata > Actinopteri > Carangiformes > Carangidae > Caranx > Caranx ignobilis. Next base: position 1,458,551 of record JAFHLA010000010.1, on the reverse strand, counting down.
CTTTAACAGACCGTGTCCCTGCTTGTATGAAAGAGAAGTTGCTGTTGTTGCCTCTCTCTCTCTTGTAATACTCTTTCCTCCTCCTGCTGCTGCTGGAAGAGGAGGTGGAGGAGGTGGGGGTGTGTGTTTCTGCTGCCGTCTGTCTTCTCTCCCTGGGCAAACAGTGCAGAGCAGGTCAGGACTCGGCCCTGTAACCCCCCCCCAACACACACACACACACACACACACCACTGCTTACCCATAATGCCTCTTTTCTTACCGTATACCTCTGGTCTCCTGCTGTGCAGCCTCCCTCACAGCGGAGACTGACTGTTTTTTTTTTTATTTAATCTAAGCAGATAAACATGAGAGAGAAAAGTGCTGGAGAAGAAGCTGCTGACTGGGTCACCGCTTTGATGATATCCAGTGAGGTCAAAGGTCAAAGCTTTTTTTTTCTTTGAGAGACTGAAGGAGGTGGAGCAGCCGCCTGAGAAAAAGTATGTGCTGCATTAAAAACAATAAACTCCAGTAATACAATTGGTTTCATGAGGATCAAACGCTGATGCTGCAGAAGGACGGCGCCTACATTACCCACGATGCAGCTCAACCACTGACAGTTTGGTTGACTGTGACATGCGGAGCTACCTCTCTGAGTCCTGGACAGGAAAGGAAATCAAACAAAAGTTAAGTACCCCCCCCTCCCCTCCCAACACACACACAGACACACACCTCTTTCCTTTTTGTTGTGTCCCGATGAAGATAACATCGAGAGCGGGAAGTGTCTGTGGCTGTAAACAGGAATTGAACAAAGCCTGGCAGCGAGATGGTGCAATGCGTTCGGGTACGTTCACTCATCCAGCTTCACCTCCAGTAGAAACAAAAAGCAAGGACAACCCCTGAGCAGCCGCCATCCAGATGTCTCATGTAAATTTTATTGTTTTATTGGTCTCTCATAAACAATGCCAACGTCTTGCCCTCCCTCCCTCTGCCAGGTGCATTCCCATTCTTCAGCCATTTGCTTTCAACCTCTGTGTTTCTCTTTCTCTTCTTCCATTACCTCACTCTGTCAGAGCACGTGGCAGCTCCACTGTCACGTATCACCTTCTTCATCTTCTCCATCTCCTTGTGCTGGGCCTAACCTAACCTAACCTAACCGTCCTAACCTAACCTAACCTAACCTAACCTAACCTAACCTAACCTAACCGTCCTAACCTAACCTAACCTAACCTAACCTAACCTAACCTAACCTAACCTAACCTAACCTAACCTGACCTGACCTGACCTAACCTAAACTTGTTTGCCTCTTTGGCCGAACATAAAAGAAAAGTTTAAACCATGGGAGCAGGATGCCGCCATGCCTCCCGCTGCCCCTCCAACAGAGGAATCATCTGCAGCAGGGAGTGGCATCAGATTAGCAGCACAGGGACTGAGGCTGGGGGGGGGCTTCAAGTTTCCAGCTTCCGTGCCAGGCCGTGGGCCCCGAGCCTTAAAGACAACACGGCCCTGACACACGCAGCGGGACGCAGGACACGCGGATTCTCACGCATACACACACACACGCACACCCCGCCTCCCTCGTGCAAAGCACCGGGCTTAGGCAGAGATGAAGAGAGAAAAGACCGGGGGCTTTGGCTGACGTGGGTGGATGTCTGCTCCCATCTTTTCTCAGATTTACTTTTTCCACGGCTCGTCTTTTGATCCGGCGCCGCCCTCGTCTTTTCTGGATGCTGCAGTTTGACAGGCAGGAGAGCTGGAGCCGCGGCTGGGGTCTGACTTTCTAATAATTGTGATTAAGAACAAGAACAAAAAAAAAAATCAATGTAAGGGAGGAGGAGAATTAAAAAAAACAATTCCTCTGTGGTGCTAACTGCACTTTCTTCTCTTTCCTCCTCATTTCCCCTCCTCTCTCTCTCTGTTTTCTCCCCTGGCCTTCTCCCTCTCCCTCCATCTCTCTCTCTCTCATCTTAAGTCCCCAGGGCTCCTTTCTTCTCTCTTTAAATAGGGGCCTGAGCTGTGAAGTCTAATAATGGTCATTTGGCCTCCCATTGAAAGCTGGGTAATTCGGCCCAGGGACGGCTCACTTTGAGCCACATGACACAAGGAGCTTCCCAGTGACCATGGAAACGAGCGCAGTGGGATCCCAGGCGCCTCCCAGCGCCGTGAAACGTGGTGAAGCGGTGATTTAGTCGAGGGACTTCTCTCTTTTTTTTATGTGGTGAGGAGAAATAGGAAGGTGGGTGAGGAGAGGAGGGGGTGAGAGAGAGGGAGACAGAGAGAGAGAGAGAGAGGGAGAGAGACAGAGAGAGAGGCCCCTGCCTGGTCACAGTGGAAACCTCTCCCGACACCCCGCCAGGAAGAGCGGCCAAGATAATATCAGCAAGTTGAGGCGTACACAAACATGAAAGGAGAGCCCAAAAGGCAGGCCCCTGAGTGGCCTGCACTTCACAAGCTTTTCTCTCCCTCTTTTTTCTCCTCCTCTTCTTCTCTCCTCACAGCTCCTCCTCCTCTCTTTTTCCAATTTCTCTTTCTATCCCTCCCTCCACGCCGAGGTGTTTGTGCAGAGCGAGAGGGGGCAGGTGGAGAGAGAGGAAGCAGAAGTTTGCCTCAGACTTTGGCTTCATATTTGGTGATTGATAAATCATGTGGGATTGATTAAGTGCACACAAGTCAAATCTTGTGAAACCTGAGAGTTTAAACTTTTATTTTTGTGGTGATAATGTGCAAGAAAAACTTCAGTTTTAGCCGGAAAATTGTGCAAAAACACACATTTCAGTGGCAGGTCTCCAGAGGGAGGGAACTGTCTGCATCTGACAAAGAGAGAGGAGTTTATGGAGCTGCCACAACATTAGCCTCCATTATCCCTCTGCTGCAGCTGCCTCGATTCAAACCACCATAACCTGACTCCTCAGTTTGCTGCAGGAGGATGGAGGCTGCATCATTTTTTGGCACAAGTACAGGCGGAGGGGGAAATTGCCTCATCGATACCCTGCATTTTTATGGCTTCTGCTGTGCAAAGATTTCTTTTACAAACTTTGAGGGAAACAAAAAAAAAAGAAACAGACAAGCCTCATCTGTATCGAGCTAAAGCCGCTGCTGAGAATCAATCTCTATTGTGGCTTCACTGCAATTTAACAAAACAGTCTGGAGACGGCCGAATGCAAAACTACAGCAATTTTCCTCCTGCCTTCTGTTGTCACGGCTCGTCTGCCTCGGCGAGGTGTTTGCATGAGGGCGGGAGAGAGACGACGAGTGAGTGAGTCATCCAGCCGTCTGCAGAGAAACACAGGTTCATCCGCCGGCCCCCGACTTCTCCTCCTCACCCAGACTGATAGACGGAGGATGAACTCATGACTACTCACATCAACAAATACACCCACTGATCCGGCAGCAGCCGCAGCAGCGCTCTTTTCTGCACGCAGGCCGATGTGCTGTGCTCAGAAGTGGTCTTGGAAATGCACCCGCCGCCACCGCCTCAGCCTCAGCCTCAGCCCGGGGGTTATTGAAGCTGCTCTACAACAAGCCCCCCGCCGCAATGACACCTCACTGGCACTGCCGTGGCCTCAGGACGACCTCTCGCACACACCTGAGTGTGTAGGACGGGCTAACCTGGCCACAGGCTCGGAGCCAGTCAGCCGCAATATCACACTCATCTGTCTGTTGCCATTTCTTTCTTGTTAAAGCTGCTCTCTCTTCGCACACACACCATCCTTGTAGGTCTTGTGTACTTTATATATCCCCATCATTCCTCTCTCTCTCTCTCAAACACACACACACACACACACACACACTACACCCTCTCTACAGCTCTGGCTGAGATGCCAGACATGGTTAGAGTCCAAAAGCCACTTAGCACTAAGACACAGCAGCTGTTTGCTCTGGCCTGCCGTCCCATAGTGCCAACGTGAGGGCCACGGTACAGAGAGACACACTCCCGCTCACATTGTTCCACGGCAACTGTGGCTTTAGGATTGTGTGTGTGTGTGTGTCTTTGTCTGTGTGTGTCAAAAGACAGAGCTTCCCACACAGGATACACTTTTTATGGTTGTGTGCCTCTGGCAAGAACTTAAAAGCAGCCCGCTTTATTTCTGGGAGGATATGTCAATAAAGATCTCCAAACTTTTCTTGTTGCTCGGGTTATTTTTAAGTGCCTTCGCAGCAGCCGGTCTCGGTGCAGTTATGCTCCGCTGCGATGAAATGTTGTCTTTGGCCGGCGTTTAAGGTGGAACTGATCGCGGTTCAGAGACGAGCTGGTCAAGGGCAGCGCCAGGCCACACACACAACAAGCACATACCAGGGAGTTTTACATGCTATGCCAGCCAAGAGGCTTGCTTTACACACAAGCTGCAGGGCTGTGTGGGAGGACGGGTCGCATTTTTCTGCTTATGTGTGTAGAAAAAAAAAAAAAAAAAAGAAGAGGAAGAAAAAAAAAAGTTGTACCAAGCGAGACACGAATCCCAGACGCCCACTTGCCAAACCAGATCCATTTGCCTTCGTCATCTCCTTGAAAAGCCAAGCCCCCTCCCCTCCGACTTCCACTCCTCCACCGTTCCTCCCCTCGGTTGCCCGGGTTAGGGGGCTGATGTCATGAGAGCCGCGAGGCAGGATGAAAGGGGAAAAGCCGGCGCGCTAAGGCCCCTTGTGGCCACTGGACTGACACGGCGATACTTGAAAGAAGAGATATCTGCCTGGCACGCCGACAAAGACCCCGACCAGCCCCCAAAAGCCAGTGGCATGATTTCATGTTCCAGAGAAGCTGCCAAAAATCGCAGTGTATGCATGTGAAAGACGGCGTGGAGAAGAAGAAGAAGGAGGAGGAGGAGGGAGGGAGGGGAGAGAGGCCAGTTCTGAGAAAGACGAGCGGCGGGGAGGAAATGACAACCGAGAATACGTTATTGACCGCAATAAATAGCTCAACTTGAGAACAGATAAATGTCTGCAGAGGTGTGAGCATGATTTACAACATTTACTAACACCTCAATAAGCTGTAACTAAGGAGGAGAAACTACTTGCAAGTGTGTCACACCGCCGCCATCACCACCGCTCCAGGACTCAAACACAGCTGGCTGCAGGAGGAACCCATTTAGTCTTGGTGTTTTTCCTGCTGCTTGAGGTGGGGGTGGTGGTGGTGGAGGTGAAGGTTGGCGGGGGGCAGCCTACTGCTATGGCACACTGAGGTCAGAGGTTTAACAGTCCTGCAGCTCTCACAGGAACCAGACAGGAAGTGCAGGAAAAAACTGTGTACATATATATGATACACCAGCGCTTTGGTGAGGTTTGCACGTGGACTTCAGAGGGCCGGCGTGACCGACCTCTCCTTCCTCCATTTCCTCCACGGGTAATATTTGCTGATGTCAGAGCGTCCCCTCGGCAAACGGAGTGAGCGGGTGCCGTCATCTTTAAGTCTTAAGTACTGAGCTGTGACGACGAAGGCGGCGTAAAAAGGAAAAAGATTCCTGCGGAGAATTTCTTCAACCTTGAAAAAAAACAAACTCTAAATCAAGAAAGGAAATATTCAGGTGACAATCAAAACCAAAAAAAGGAAAGAAAACACACACATAAGAGTGTCGGAGCAGCCGGGAGCTGAGCGAAGCTCTGGAGGGATCGATACGACCAGCAGCTCTGAGATGATGGCGAGAGTTGCAGAAACCTGAAGAGAGAATCTGCAGTCCATCATTTTTAACTTCAAAAACCATCAAACACGAGCCAATTAGTGTTGAGACACATAAATTGAAGGGCAAGCCTCTTCCCAGCGTTCAGCCAACTCTAAATAGACCGAGGAATGCCCATCGCTACGTGTTGACCAGCTCCTAAGCACAGCTGGGGGCCTTGTGTTCCCAGACACTTTATATTTAGACATGGATTAGAGTAAACAGCTTTTTTTCTCTCTCCTCTTCTCTTCTTCTTCTTCTCCAATTCCGTTTTGTGCGTTCACTGGGATTCTGTAATTGAATGGAATCTAAATTGACCAGACAAGACCTCAACACTGTTGGTGGCAAAGTGGCAGCAAAGTGGAGTGGGCTCTTGGGTTCAGTCAGGGGCCAGTCGGGTAAGGAGGGAGAGGGCTGGTGGTGGTGGTGGTGGTGGTGGTGGTGGGGGCGAGCATGAGGCCAGACCAGGCGGGGGTGAGTGTGTGTAAGAGTGGGCATAGTATCCGGACCAGGGCTGGGCACGGTGACCTGGCTGGCTGGGCAGAGTAAGCAGGACTGGCAGGGGGTAAACACTGCACTGTCTGGCCTGGCAAAAAAGCGGCAGTGCCAATACAAAGCACCCAGCTGTGATCAGGCCCCGGGCGAGGGTCTGTCAAGATGCAACAATGGGCTTTCCCTCCTCTAATTATAGTCCCGGCTGAATAAACACAGAGGAAACAAGAGTGGTCTAGAGGTTAGGGAGGCTGGCTGGAGGCCAAAAGGTCACAGGACAAGGTTCCTGTCGCCTGCACCACACTGTCCCTAAGCAAAACACCAAAACCAGAACGTGTCTCAAAAAAAAAAAAAAAAAAATGGCAGACTCATTAGTAGTCTGCTTTGACGGAGTGAAAGGTGTAGGTTCCTGGTGTTCATGGTGGCCAAGAAACACTGAGCTGCAACATTATGGATTCAAATGCTGCCACATATCAGCTGTCTATTAAAAGCCTGTGCAGACAGGTTCATGGGTCATCCTGGGTCCCTTCATGAAAATGTTACGGAGCCAGTGTTTTCTTTCAATTGTTGATTTACTAGAGGACATTTTTGTGACAAATGGAGGAGTGTGATGTTGCTCTATAAGCAACGGGTCGGTGCTGAGCCTCGCCTCTGATTGGATGACTGTTTCCGAGTAACGAATGAATGACAAAATGGCAGATTTCAAGTAAAAACATTAATAGAGACCAAATCCTACATGATGCAATGGACTTGGGGCATAGTTTTGAGTGGTAACTGCTATGTTGTGACATCACAAAGTTACAGGAAGTCCTGACAGCTCGTTTTAAGGCTTTCTGTTTGCATTTCTCTGTGAACTGAAGATTTGATTCACAGTTCACGGTTCACAGTACTAATGCAGACCCTGGACCTGATATATAATCAAAGAAAACATGAACATCTCACTTTATACAATAGATGGGACCTTTAAACATCACTACCTACCAGTACATCCACTCTGTCCTGCGATGTTTCAAGTCAGGTGAATTATACTTTTACTATCATCAACATCACTATCAGTAGATAGTGACTAATGAGTGAGGACAACCATGACCATGGTAGATTCTTGGCTGCAGCAGTAGAGAAGTTGCGAGCGCTGGACTTCAGGTCCGATGCATCAGCCAGGCAGCGGCAACCGCCATCGCCGCCACCGCCACAGATAGTGCAGCATTAGCATGTCTATACAGTACAAGGGCTCCTTAAATTATGAATGGCTGCTCTCTTTCTGTCACCACGCATGCACGGGATAAATGAGACTATAGCCACTGCCGCCGAAACCCGCCTCCCGCCTCCCGCCTCCCGCCCCCGCCCTCTTCCCCAACAACCCAACCCCTCACTCCCCCTTCCTTCATCCTCCGGGGAATGTTGGTACATTCCATTAAGAGGAACACTTAATTAAAGCATGATAAAATACCACTCGGAGACTCCAGAGGGGCCTGGGCACCAGAGGAGGGAGGGAGGGAGGACGGAGATGGGGGGGTTCAGTTCACCCTTATTCTCCCAGCAATGGGAAATGAGGAACAAAATAAAACAAAATCATCCTTCCGTGAATTGTCTCTGGGACTCGACAAAAGATCAAAGATAAATTCTTTAAAGGGTTTTTAATTAAGTAGAAAGGGAAAGAATTTTCCTTAACACACACACACACACACACACACACACACACACACACACACACCATCACCGTGCTTTCTGCACATTGCTGCTTGTCACACATGCGGCCAAAAATATCTGGCTCCCAACATCCAATACACCTGATAGTGTTGTTGTCTATTTCCATCTGTTCCCTCGAGATTCACAGGAAAACACAGATCCAGTTATGATTATTTCAGCATGTTCAGGCCCACAGATGTGACAATTAGCTGTAAATAGCAGCTGCAAATAAATTAAATCACTTTTTTTTTTAAGAATGAATATGACCAGACAATCTTCCACTATGCAATGACTGAACGATTTAATACCAGACACACATGGCTTCAGATCCTGAAGATGCACACCTCAGTGTCGTCTCAGAGTGTGGTGCATGTTTTTGTGCTGACCTCTTTAAGCCGTTTAATCACAGCTCCAGTGTTATTAGTTTTCTGAGGATTAACTGGTGTGCATGAGCAGAGTAAATAAATAAAATAAATAAATAAAAGACCAGTTCACGACGGTTCAAGTTCTTTACCTTTCCCAGCACAGTGAGACAACTCGGGTCCAGCTCTGGCTGCTCCAGCTTCACCACTCCGACCCAGCCATACTCGTACAGGTCCTCCTCATCGTTATTATTACATAGTCCCAGAGGATGCATCTGGGAAAAAAAAAGGACAGAGGTAGAAGAAGTATTAATATCAAAACAAAGTTTGAGTTTATATTCATCTCCAGGGGAAACGTGTCATGTGTAAAACTCAAAGTGCTTCATGTGTGACGGTCCTGGCATCATCAGATTTACTCTAAACCACTAGTTTACAACTAAACTAATCTCCTCTGGATGCCACCTCCAATCTTTAGGGGGTGGGGGGTGGGGGGGTACGACAATTTATAATCCACTTGTCACCTGTTTTCCTTAATGAAACATAAGAGCTTAAGAGCATTAGACTTGTGTGAAGTCTTTGCTGCGTGTGGCAAAAAATCTTGTAGCATCTAAACACAAATAGAGCTGATCAGCAGCACAGGATCTGCAGAGGAGGCAGATTCTCATGTGCTTCTGTTCTTACCGCTCAGATTTGATTAATGTTGTGTTTGCACACACAGTAGAAGAAGAATACATTTCATGTTCACCTCTTAAATCAAAAAATTAAAGAGGAAGCTGACATTTCGCACCAGTGCAAACACACACACACACACACACTCACACACAGATTAGAGTCTATCAGACCATCTCCAGTTGTCCTCTCATTACACTTCAGGCTACTAAATTGGCCCAGTTGTCCGTGCCAAAACGGCTCTGCACACCCACCGGCAAGACAACGTCTTTAAGAGAAGATTAAAGCGACAGGACGGCAGACATCACAAACAGTGACTCACTCGCTGGGCTCCAAAAAAAGAAAGACGTGGCAGCTTCCTTACTTTACAAACCAACAAAAACATTTATCTCAAAGCACTTCCGTCGCTTAACTCCAGTTATCTGGGGAGATGGTGAAGAAGTCTGGAGAATAGATGGGTATAAAAAAGAAAAAGAAAAAGAAGAAACAAATCTCTTTTCCACATTTTGACATCAAGAGCCTGTTATCTAATAATCTATGTTTGGTATCAGTTTGGAGTCAGGAAGGAAGTCAAAGGTCCCATCTTTTCACACTTCACCTCTTGAGTCTCTCTTCTCATTGGCTGACTGTTTTCTGAGTGATTGAAGAAGATAAAGCAGATTTCAGGTCAAACACCCCCAAGAGAGAAGCCAACTCCTGCGAGGCTGGATGATGATGGCGTCATGGCTTAGAGCAGTGGCTGCTTTGTTGTGACATCACAAAGTTACAGAAATCCTAACTGCTCATTTCAAGGCTCTGAATACAGACTGTGTATTTCTCTGTGATACTTTTACAGTGTTAATAAAGAACACGAATAAGACACGTACATCTCACTTCATACAATATGGGACCTTTAACAGATAACACCAGCTATCGCAGCAGTGAACAATAAAAAAGACATGAAGCAGACAAACAAACCATAAAAAAACTGCAAAGGCAAAAAGGTAAAGGAAGACTTGCAGCTGTCAGAAACTCCCCAGCATAAAATAATGACCAGCTCAAACAAGGCTGGATTAAAACTGTAACCCTCTAAAATCCTGGATCCAGCCGCCACCCTGGCAACAGTGCAAAGACAAGCTCCTGTATTAGCATTAGAACTGGGCCAAACTGACCTGCAGGCCACTTATCCTATTAACCCAATGACCACAACACCCCAATCAACCAGAACTGTGGCGCCGAGCCCTCGGCCGCTCCGGCCCCCCTTGGGCCCGCTGCTGATGACCCGAGATACCGTTTCATTCCTTGCGGTGACCCCTGACCTTTGAACCCCACGTCATCACGTTGGGAGCAGGTTAGTCGTGCAGCAGGCCAATTGAAGGGGGATTCAGAAGGCGCCTGAGACAGTTCAGTGCCACAAGGCCGAGAGGTCAAGCCCCTGACCTGAGGGTCCTTTTTTTGGACTTTGGAGTAAAAGAGGGTTAAAATGCAAATCAGATGGAGTATGAACGAACCACAGGAGAGGAATGCGGACAACGTGTGCCGCTCTGCGACTCCTCTCTCCTCGCCCTGGAGGTGAAATCTGATAATGAGACTGGCATCAGTGTTAACAGTGGAAAGGACGAAATCATATGCCTTTAAGGGAACAAAAAACACACACACACACACACACACACACTCACTTAACAGGCATTCATGTGCCACAAACATTTTCTTGTAGATCCTGAATCGCATCTTTAGTGAGTAAAGAGGGCCACCCACACACACAAACACACACACGTGACCATGACAAAACCTGGGAGATTAAACTCTGATTTTCAATCACAACTCTTGGCCTTGGAAACAAAATGGATCATTTTCCCAAGGAGACGATGCAGTGAGACCAAAGCTCCGACTCCAAACACCTTTTTCCACACAAATATAGGACACAGTGCATCCGCCCGCCCGCCTGCATTTCACAGATTTTCTTAAAGCTGCTTTTTTTCTCTTGTAAACATACGGGAGCAGAGCGACGCTGCGCTGCGGCTGACTGACTGACTGACTTTTTGGAAGACAGATATTAGCCCGAGGCCAACAGGAACAGGGAGGTAGCACAGGTATACATTACATACACATTTGGTATGATAATTTCAGAGCGCGCTCTCCCTCTCAGCCTTTGGAGAATGATGCTGAAAATTGAAGGGGAGAGACAAACATAAAAGAGCGTAACCCATTCAGGTTTCCATTCAACCTGCATATCCCGACCTGCCCCCTCCCTACGTATCATCCTTCTGTAAACTGCAACAACTGCATACCAGCACATCCCAGTCAACTGAGGTAACACTATGAGATGCTGCTGAAGACTGATGTCCGAGACCATCTACAAAAAAAAGGACCAGGAAGTGGAGCGCCGTTCGCTGTGCGATTGTGACCCCTCTCTGCTGCTCTGTCCAACAGCTTGGACGGCAGCGGGGAGCCCCGCCTGCGCCCCGGGTTCTGAACACTGGGCCATTGTGTGGGGGCTCTTGCACTCCAAATGGGGCAGTGTTGTTGTTGTGGACCATGTTGTTATTTTAGAGGCTGGCAATTGCACCATTATCTCCACCGCAGGGAATTTTTTTCCCTTTCTGTCAGATGTTGACGTAGGCGTTGATGGATGTTGGGGACGGGGGAGCAGAAAGGAAAAGGAGCTTGGGCATGGAAGAGAGAGAGGGAAAGAGAGAGAGGGTGATCTGGTGAAGTGGGTCACAGCCACTGGGTGCACACACACAAACACACACACACACACAAACACAACAGTAATGAGCACATAGGCAAACGTGCCTTCACACATAAACACACACTCATACACACAAATACACACAAGATGACAGAGACTTGTGTTCCAGCGCTGCCCGGTTTCCCCACTAGGCCCCAAATCACACAAGCTCAGCCCACTGGAAAACACCCGCTCGCTCCACTTTGCTCCACTCAGGGGTTTTGGGTGAAGGGCACCCGGGAGCCCCCCGAAGTGCCACAAGGGGGCGGCTCTTGTTCTGCCCCTGCTTGCCTGCCTGCCTTGCCCCTAGGGGAGGCAGCCTTTCACATGAATATCCCGTTACACAGGCCACACTCTCAATGAAATCCTGGCGGGGATTTGAACTCCACCTGTCACTCAAGCTGGACACCCCCCCACCCACCCACCCACTAGCCACCCCACCCCCCAAATCCCTCGCTCCCTGCCTGCAGAGCCACCTGTAGAGGAAGTGGTTGCTCACATGGGACGCCGTTTGATTTGCGGACGATATCCCGTTACAACGAGAAGACCGACTCACAGTGTGGAGTCGTTACTGTCGTTATTAACCATCAAATAGCTTTTTCTTCTACCAACAAACCTTCACACATTCCTCTGAAAACAAACTACACCACAGACAAACCATAGAAATTTGAAATAAGAAGTTTTCCAAACCATCCATCCACTCCTCTTCCATTCTCCTCCGCTAACAAGTGACCTGATAACAGTTGATAATGGGATCAAAACAGGGGCCTACTTCTAAAAACTCCCACCACCACTACCCCCTCCTCCCCTCCCCTCCCATTCCAACCCCCGGCCCTCAAAGGAAATCAAAATGCAAGTCACACCATCCAACGCCATTCTTCTCCGTCTGTCTGTGACACAATTCGCTGAGCCTTTGATCATACAACAACCACTTCTTCTGCCCCTCCTCCCCATCGCCGCACCCCCTCTTCCTCTGTCTCTCTCTCTCTCTCTCCCTCTAAATTATTGGTGGCCCTGGTTACAGCCAACCTCTCCTCCCTCCTCCTCCCCAAAACAGTCACCCTCCCTGCCCTCATCATGCGATATCACCCTTGCATGAAAGAGTCTTTCTCTCTGCACAGCGGTGTATGTATGTTTCACACTTTCTATCCTCACTTGCACTTCAGCATTATAAAAAAGTCATAATCAGCAAGTTCATTTTCACTCTTTACTAACTTTTTCCCCCTCTTAACGCCTTTTGAAATCTTTATAACATCTCACATGAATCATCCCCACGGGTTTAAGAGAGAAAAAAGCTTTCTTTGTAACAAAGCAGAAATTTCAAAATAAGAGTCTGCTGCTGCTGCTGCTCTCCTCTTCTGCTCTCAGCACCACCGGCCTATGGTGAATGATGCTCAGAGGGAAAAGCTGCTGAGCTGCTATGTCTGCATTTAAAAGTTCTGCACTTGCTGAAACACGAATGCTTCATGTTCTTTGCATTAAAACAAGACGCTCTGGCTGCAACACACACCAGGAGCTCCCAACATCAAAAAGGCAAAACAGACGAGAAAGGAAGAAAAGGATCCCTGAGCTGCGCTGATCCACCCAGGATGCAGATTTAGTCATGCATGTTCATACTTCAAACATGAAAAATCATGTTAGAAATCTCAAGCAAGCAGCTTGTTCACCCAGAACTGAGCTTGTACATGACTTGCGGTGGCATTTAGGTCACGGCGAGGACAAGTTCCTGTCGTAACAGTCAAAGCTGCCTTGTTGTCTGAGGCAAGTGCCAGCCAGAGACAATTTTTACAAGCTGCTCTTTGTGGCGCTGGCTCAATGATTAACCGGATGGATCTGTTGTTCGCTGCTTTCCCTTTTTATGATTTTTGGAAGAAGAAGAGCTGGCACCTATTTCACATGCACACAAAAATCCAGAGAAGAAGAAGAAAAAAGAAACCCTGGGCACGGCGCCAGTCCTCGCACCCATCTGCTTCCCCCAGCGCCGCGCATGTGTTTACGTATCTCGCTGTTTGAGCACAGTCGTGTGTGTGTGTGTGTGTGTGTGTGTGTGTGTGTGTTAGGGTCGTCTCCAGTCTGAAACACATCATGGGTGACCAAGGGGTAACTCAGTGGCATCTCTCACATCGCTCGCCCTGAACTCATTCACCCCAGTGAAGAAGAAGCATCCCGCCCACCTACCCCCGGGGCCTTTAATTCAGCCCGACCCCTCCGACCTCCTCCGGCACCCACCTCCTCCCCCTCCCCACCTCCTTAGTACTGTGCTTCAACCTCCTTCGCAATGGGGCAGCAGCAGCGGTGGTGGTGGTGGTGGTGGAGGAGGAGGTGGTGGGGGCATTGTCAACTTCCTGGAATAACACACTGGTCTCAGTCTGGCCAACAAGAGGTGGCGGGCGGCGGTTGTGTTGAGGGCGTGTGGGGATGGGGCGGCTCGGTGGCTACGTCTGATCACAGGGAGCTGTGGTGTCTGTCAGAAACACACATACACACACACACACACACACACACACACACACACACCAAACAGCTCCACAACCTTGACACTCTGTGCACCTGCAGACATTCACACGTCTGCCAGTGCATGCATTAAAAAAAACACACACGCACACACATACACACACGCACTGACTATTAGTGACACATGCAATTAACAGCCAACTTAATCTGTTCTCTTTCAATCAGCACGACTTCGCCCACAGAGATAATGTGTCTAATGACTCGACTGCTCAACTGTCATAAGACTGAAACTTTAAGTATTTTCATACAGGTGCAGGAACAGCTCACAGCAGCTCCGAATGAACCTGCAGTTCAAATCATCTCTCAGATAATTCCTGCGCTGACTTGCATCAGCTGCAACCAGTGATTATTTTTAATTGATGGCTAATCTTTCAATTGTTTTGTCTGTAAACTAATAAAAAAAAACTGTCTCCAGGAGTCGCTTGTGTCCAACCAACCTGCCAACAGTTTTATTTAAAAAAGGTTATAAAATATAATACAACAAGAAGCAGAACCTGTTGGATATTTCCTCATGAAATGAAGTGAAACCAACACAAAAGTCAAACTGTGGCTGCAGAGGAACATTTGTTAGTGGTAGATAGTGAAAGTGATGCCCAAAACCACTTCAGCACAGAAAAAAAAACATCATTAGCAGCAGAGATTTCACCAAAACAATGAAACCACAAGACTGAGCTGGAAAAAAAAAAAAAAAAAAAAAAAGGCCGCCTGTAAAAATTTCAGTTTATACAAACCAGAGCCTGACGTGGATGCTCTGTTATGCAACATCCAGCAAACAAGCATAAAACCGTCGGCCAAAACACACAAGCTAGCAAAATGTCAACAACATGTTAGCACTGGCTCCTCGGCTGCAGCCCTCCCCTGACAACAAACTGTGGCGCGGTCAGGACACAGTCAGCCCCCACCCTCCACCCTGTCCACCTACAGTACACCTACACCTACAGCTGCTCCTTAACCTTCCCCATCTGCACAGGTCAGACAGATGAGGTGATGGTGTAAAGGTGTGATGGCTAATTTGAAAAAAATCAAGGTCAACTCATTACACAGTGATATGTCATAATAACAAAGTTGCACAAACAACCTCCACATTCATGATGTTTGCAATTGTGATACAAGTGCACAGTTTGCTAAGAGCTTATGTGGCAGGTCCTGACGGATTGACAGTCAAAAGTCAAAGGTCACATTTTCCCAAAGTCTCGTCGCCATCTGTTCCTGTGGAACGCCTCATACAGCTTTCATCTCCATCCCCACATCTCCTCCATGTCATTATCACACCTTCCCCACAGCCCCCCACAGATAGACAGAGAGTGTCCGACTGAGGCCTGAGGAGACACCATCATACATCATGTAAAAAAAAAAAAAAAGGGACACAGGAAGGTAATCAAAGGTCTGACGCTCAGCTTTAATCCAAGAGATGACACCCTCCCCTCTTCCCTTCCCTCCTCCTCAGTTGAACCAGCCAAGGACAGGGGAGTCATTTCAGTCCAGGTTGTGTGAGGTTAAGCTCCGTGGTGTGGATTGGGAAACACACTGGGAGGATTTACAGTCGATGCCCTTGGCTTGGGTTACTACCTTACTGTCTTAAGACCTGACGAGTACGGTCAGCCTTTTATTTTGTCAAAAAAAAAGAGAGACCATGTGAGTTTTAAAGTATCTTCTCACAAAAGCCCAAATATTGAACTTGCACTTACATGAGAAATCTGGGAAAATAAAATATTCTCTTATTTCTATTAAAAAAAAACAGAGAGAAAGATTCAACATGAAAACGAAGCCATTCAAGGGATTTGCTGCACTGTGAATATCTGCCAATCGAGTGGGCGTGATAAATAATATATCTCCAGGACTCATTGTGAGGTCGATGCATTATATGTGGAATAATTTCCAAACACCAGTGTATGAATCGTCTGTGAGTTTTCTGATCCGTGCATGCAGGTTCAATGTCAGGCGGAAACGAGCGCAAGAAAGGAGCAAGTAGGAGTTTTGAATTGCACTCCTCTATGTATAGCACATACAAATATACTCACAAACCTAAACGCATGCACTACACACACACACCTCCTCTTTCACTCCCTCAGTCACTCTTTGCCCCTCTCGGTCGCTCTCTGCCCCTCTTTCCCAGCACTAGAAATAACTTCAAAGAGGGGCTGGTAGCCTTGAGGAGAGAGGGAGCTGGATCCAGTTACAGTGGAGCAGCTGGGAGGGCCCTACAGGTGGGGCCGACACTCCTCCTCCTGTAACATTATCACCGTAAAGGGATCCCTCTGCTTCTCCTCTCAAATAATGAAGACTTCCTCCCTTTTGTCTTCCCCCACTGGGACTGAAGGAACAATTAGCCAAGCTAGCCTTGGCGTCCATTTTTTTCTTTTATTTTGGCGGTCAGAGCCCAGGAAAAAGGAGGAGTGTACGAATAATGATGATGATAATAATAATAATGGTAAATACAATGATGGATGTTTCTGTGATTAAAACAATCTAATGAAAGGGCGCAGCATCCGTACAGTCATCTCTGTTCTGTTTGCCACCCCCCTACTACCCACTGCCCCCTCCTTAACCTCCCCCTGAAAATCGCTTCCACGCCATCTTCATAGCAACGGGCAAAGCAAACAAGTGTCATGGTTTCAGTGTGAGCGGGGGACACTGGCAGAAGACACCTAATATCATGTAAATGTCCTGATATGTAGCACAAGGCTCTGGGGTTGACAGCTTTAACACTGAGCAGGACGCCGAGCTTGTGACTCTATTAACTCTCTGCAAGTGCATCCCGAAACCGTCAATGGCGTGTGTGTGTGAGTGAGTACGTGTGTGTGTTTGTGTGTGTACGCACACTCAAAAGTCTCTCTGGTGTCACTTTCAGCTCTTCAGTCTTTAAAACCCAGAGTGACACGAACAAAGGACAGGCCGACAAAGTTCAGGGGTCAACATTGGGCTGGGTGCCACCATTTTGGAAAGAGACGGAGGGAGGGTGGGTGTAGGTGGTGGTGGTGGGGCAGTGGAAACAACTGCCCCCCGAAAAGATCACAGAATCTATGGGCAGAGATAAAGTGGCAGCAGCGAGTGAGCATATTGTGTCGGTGCGCAGGAGGCTGCCGTCCTTACGAGGACAATTAGCAAAGTAGGTGAACAACACGCATAAATTATTTGTCATCAAGGTGCCACTGTGAATTAATTAGCTCGGCTAACAATGTAACAAACAGAGGGAGGGGGGACGTGGCTCATTAATAAAACAACTCCACACAGAGCAGGAGCAGGGAGTACACGTGTTGTTTCTCCACAACAGGATTCAAACTTAACTCCACAAAACACAACACTGAGCTTCTCAACGGTTCATGAATGAGTCAGAAAACAGAGGAGATGAATAAAACCACCAAGAGTCTGGGTCTGTTGAGATGAAGCAGGGACGTCTGAAATGTTTCAGAAGCCTGAAACCTGTTTGAAAGAAATACTCAACATCATAATTGCCCCAGACAATTCATCAAACAGCAACATCAAACTTTTCCTGCGGTCGCTCAACACCACCAACCACACCGACTGTTTGTGCCAGCGCCGCCCAAAATATCGGTGGCATCCCCCCTCCCGGCTCTGCTGCACCTCACCTCAAAGTCAATGTCACTACTTAATGAGCTATGATTAATGCAGCTGAAGATCGGCTGTGTGGTGAGCCTGGGAAAGGGAGAGGGAGGGGGCAGGATGAGGAGGCTGGAGGGTGCACATACCTGGCGCAGTCAGCTCGCGCTGTATGTGTGTGTGTCGGAGTGCCGAGGGGTTGAGGTTGCTAAAAGTGGACCGAGGGGAGGATTGCAGTCATCAACACCTAGGCTCTGAGTGGCCTTTGATGTTGCGCGGCGTCTTTGATGGGCCCGGCCATGGAGGAATGCTGCTCGCCCTCCCCCCCTCCCTGCATCAAAAGCCCCCGCAGTTGTGGAATGCGGCACAAGCTGCTGTCGCCGCTGCCACTGCTGCTGCTGCTGCTGTTGCTGCTGTTGCTCGGCCCGCTGGAATGGGATTAGAGCATATCGCCCCCTCAGCCCCTCCCCTCATCTCTCCCACCCTGCCCTCTGGAGTGGACAGCATGGAGGCCACCATATCCACGCACACCCAAAATTCAGGGGGGTGATGGGGTGAGGAAGAGGAAGGAGACCAATGGTGCCAGGTTGTGTTTTCCTTTAGACTCCCCCACAATGTGTTTCGTATGAAACCTGAGTTTTCAGTCAGTGAGACACAACAGCTGTCCAGAAAACAGTGTGTACTTGTCGCGCGAGCTGATATGAAGAAATCTTCTTTACTAAAGATGACTCCATTAATCATCTCAGACTTCTTCAAATGTCTCAAAATATTCAGGTTATCATGACATGAGAGAAGAAAAAGCAGCTAAGTTTGCCACATTGACTTTTGCCTGAAAAATCAATACCAACTGGGTATCTGTACATAATGAATCACCTATTTTTATATACTGTCACTACTCACAACTGGACAGTACATATATTTCTCACAATAGAGCTTTTTTTATTGCTTTGTAGTTATTATTGTTGTTGTCACAGATGTCTGCTGCTGCGATACTGTAAATTTCACCATCGTAGGACGAATAAAGGAATTCCTTATCTTATCTATTCTTATTTTTATTGGTTCCAACACACCATTTACTGCTACACAACAACACAGGTGAAGTGTCACAATACAATAAAAAGACAGTCAATATGAGGTGAATCGTTTTGTGTCCTGAGGAAGATCAAACTCGTCCACAGTGAGCGAGCGACTGCGCTGCACTCACAGGCTGCAGCACTTCAAAAACCCAGATGCTTTGAGATATTAGATCAAAAGGGAACGGGGCAAACATTTCAGATGCCGCTTGTGCCAAACGTGCACACAGCAGCTCTGGTACATGAGATTGGCCGACCACTCCCCCCGCCCGCCGTGGTATAGCTCTGATATAAGTGTGGACGTAAATGTGTGTGACGGTTCCAGTTGGAGATGAGTGTTGTGATCCCGCCGCTCCTCAGAGGGGAGACAGATGGAGGGCTTTCTGCAAAGGTCACGTTCATTTTGTCCTCACACACACACACACACACACTTTAACATAGTGAATGACCTTCCACACAACAACTGCACAAACAAGCCGTTCTGGACGTGCATGCTGGTGTCTGTCGGGGCTTGGCTGCAGACTGGACTGGGCTAACCAGAGAGCACTGGCTCAGGCTGCACACTGTGTTTGCTGAGGATTGGAGCTCCCTGCCAGTGAGAGTTGAGAGGAATGTGAACAGGACTTACAGTACATGCACATGTTCACACACTTAAATGAATGTGTGCACAGACGGTGGGCTTCGTACTGTAAGAGATGCCCTCCCCCTCCATCTCCCTCCTTACCTCTGCTTTCCCCGATGGCCACAAGGTTTAGGAAGGGAGGGAGGGAGGTAAGGTGGAGAGGCAGCCAGCATTAGCACTGGTTTCAGATTTCGACCGCCTCTGACTTGTTTTCTTAAGGAAACACTTACTGAGGCTCCAGCTACACCGGGGGAAGTGCTCACCTACATCACTTCCGGGTCAGGAGGCTAAGGTCACGCCGCACTCTCTGGGGGTGGGGGGGTGGATGAAGAGCGGGTGCACCATTAAACCACATGTGGAATGTGTTTAGCGTCACCAGCAATTAACCTCACAATTTTGTCTCAAACACACCGACCTTTAAAAGCAAACACGGAGGAACAAAAGTGGTGATGTGGGAATTTGACAGATTGATTTTCCTTGTGAAAACTGGCGCACCAACTGAGAATCATCCTCTGACACTTTCCAAGTCTTGGCTCGCTTCTGCCTTGCCTCAACCCCCCCCCCCCCCCCCCCCGCTCACTCTCTTGTTTCTGTGAATGGCTGCACGATCACCTTTCATGACGACCTGCAGGGCGGTGTGGTGGGGGCTCAATTCTGCGAGCTCAGGGATCCTCTGAGGAGCTAATGATATTCCAGAGGAAATGACAATGTGAATTAACAAAGCCAAGGCCACTTCCAGGAATTATGCCACGGAGAAACGTGGATCAGTGGTGAAATCAGCAAGCGGTTAGACGAGGAAGACAGGGAAGTCACGAATCAGCTTCCTACTAATATTCCTTAAGGGACGACCTTGGACCTGCAAGAGCGGGAACGCCGGAAGCTATTTGGAGGCTTTCCAAACCCACCAATTGCTTTCTCTTGAAGGATAAGATAGATGCAAAGTTTCACACACTGACATAATGCACATACAGTGTAAGCTTACAGGAGGCTCATCAGAGTCCACCTGATACACAGACATGGGCTCAGTTATTGGCCAGTCTTTCTACGGCCAAGCAAGACAAAACTGCAGATCTGACTGCAAATATAAGTCACAAGATGTTGCGTCACACAGGAGAGAATTACTGCGTCTTTGATGTTTATGTGTTCGTCTCTGAAAACTTTGTAAACAGGATCCCTCATACTCTCTAATAGTCAAGCAAATACCTGACCTGCAAGATATGATCTGTCGATTAGCAGACTGATCATCGTTTAGGTCAATTAACGAGCAACAGCATTAAAATTTCATTGACAACATTTCGAGATTCTTGGATTATTCATTTATTTATGCATTTATTCTGTTTTCTATTTTGTTTGCTCTTTGACTGAGTTTTGTGTGTTGTTCTGTTTGTTAAAACTCAATAACAAGCATCTAAAAAACAACTAAATGTTTAATTAGATTGACTATAACTAGGTTAAACTGATTAAGATCATTAGTTGCTGCCTTCTGCAAAGACAATGGGGGAACAGTCGTCTTGTTTTAAGGTTTCAAGTTGAAAGCAAAGTCAACTATGAAACTTTGTGGTCTTTAAATAAAAACGTGAACATCATCAACATAGAGCAATATATATGACTTCCTGCCGGTCAGAAGCCTTAAAAGTGTAAAGCAGTGGGAGGTCCGAGACACGAGCTTCACCGAAAGCATCGAGCCGGACCAGTGGGCAGGTTTATCCCACCTTTGCACTTGAAAGCAGCAGTCACCTCTGCATGTGTTTGGAGGGAGCCTCTCCCTGTGCTTATTCTTGACCAGTGATCAGGTTAGACAAGTCCCTGCATTCAGAGCTACGCAGTAATACCGATATCCCCACAGAGAGGGAGGAGGTGGAAGTGGAGGAGAAGGAGAAGAAGTAGAAGGAGGAGGGGGAAAAATCCTATCTGAGAGATTAACTCGCAGCACCCAACCGAGCCAGTGCTGGGTTCACTGGCTCACTCAGTCCTATCTTACCCACTAGTCTCTTGTTCTAAAGCAAAGCATGTCTTTGATACTCGACTAGAAGGAATCTGGAGGCGTTACAGGTTCCTTTTGTGCTTTGCACTGCACAGAGAGTCTCTGTGTGTGTGTGTGCCAAGGCTGGGATTTCTTTTCTTTAACCCCCCTCCTCCTCCTCCACCACCACCACCACCACCTCCCCTCCCTCCTTCTTTCTTTCTTTTTCTCCCTCGTCCCTTTGCCTTCATCTCCTCCTCCTCCTCCTCTTCCCCTTCCCCCACCCCAAACACTAAATCAGTGAATCATAAACCTTTTCTCTCATCTTTTTGGTCACCGTCACAAACTCTTCCTGCTGTTTCAAAGTTTTCTAACCTGCTGTACCTCAGGAGGGAGGGGGGAGTTCAAAGTGACCATATTTGGGTGGTGACCACTTCAGAGGAAGAGTTGAAGGGTGAATAAGGGGTGGGATTTTCGGACACAGAGGGAGGGTGGGTGGGAGGTAGTTGAGTTGGGGGGTGTGGGTGAGGTTTGACTCCCCTTGGAGATTTTCTTAAACCCATTACATCAGCTTTTTTCTGCTTCATGGGCTCCAAGTCCGGGGCTTTTGTGAGGGTAGAAAATGACCTAAATTGACATTCAGAGTGGTTGTGGTTGGTTAATTGTGGCCAGGCATTTTTTTGGCATAAATAAAACAAGATTCCAGAGGCCTTCTTCTTCTTCTTCTTCTTCTTCTCCTTCTTCAAGCCTTTTGCAGATTCTGCTTCTTTGTATAAGCGTGACCTCCAATGAATGTAAAGTACCCATACCCCCCAAAAAACATGTGAGCTCTCTCAAATATGCTCACACCCTGCAGATCAAAGGGAGGGGGAGGGACATCCTATCAGTGAGATTCTCAGAAGTGATAAGAAAAAGTAATTGCTCAACACCGACAACGACGTGATTCAGCCTTTGAAGAAATCTCAAACAGCTCTTGCCAACTCTGATGTTGAACTTTGTTTCCGAGTGACCACTGAACGATATTATTTTTTGAGCTACCTCAGATGCGATCGTCCACAAAAGAGGCTGTCAAAGTGGGACATCCGCTTTGGTGCACCATAGGAAGCCCGGCCACCAGCAGCACAACCAAGCAGTGAGCACAAAACACCATGCTGTCCCCCTCAAGCTTTCTTCCAGTCCCACGGCGGGGGGGGGGGGGGGGGGGGGGGGAGTGGGCCGAAGAGGAAAGAGTGGCTGGGCAAACAGTGAGGGGTAAAGGCTCAAAGGGGCCTGGTTGCCCGGGTGAGGGGGACCCGCTGCTCCAACAATGTCCACATCAAGCGTCCGGCTATGGGCCAGGCCCCGCAGAGGTGCGCTCTCAGTGCGCTTGGAGGTCAGTGGTGTGGACAAAAGGGAATGGAAAGGCCCTACTCTTGTAGAGCAGCTGGACTCAGGGGGTATAGAGGCTTAGGGCTTGAGAAGAGGTGTGTATGTGTTCTGGGGAAGGGGGGGGGGGTGACGAAGGGGTAAATGAGAGACAGCAAGCACACTCTCAACATATCCCAAACCCTTTCGTCTCTGAATCATCACAGAGTTGGGGAAAAAAAAAATTGAAAAAAAAAAAAAAGGGATGTACCGCCAGCTCCATCTGTATTTTTCCTCCCCCACTGTGAATCCCCCAAAATTCCCAGTGTTCCACAACAAAGGAAGTTTTTTTTTTTGATTACCACAACCTGAGAATACTGAAAAATATTTCCCCATCACGCTTGGTACAGCAGACGGCTTGAAAATACCACTACTGAGCTTCAGCCACTGTTGCTATGGAGATAAAGGTAGTCTGAGGCATGAATCAGAGCTGCTGCACAGTTTCACAACACCTCATTTCTGCCGTTGGGCACGATACACAAGACGATAGATGCTGAGTTCATCCATAGTTGGTTGATAAGCTGCAGTGACCTGTTTTTAATTAAAAGTCTTTCACCTCCTAAATGACCACTTTAGACTCTCCGATGGATGAAGTTCACCTTGGGAAATGTAGTTGACTTAATGCTTTTGTTTTTTTATGTGCAAAGCTTGTGTTTAATCGAAAGTCCAGATGCTTTTCAATACAGATACTCATCTTTTGCACTGATGATCCAACCAGAGGAGTTTATTTCCCATCAAAGACTTGGGTGTGCTCCAACTGCATGTCATCTAACACCGTCTATGCAGACTTATACTTCCACAATCTTGGATGCTCCTACATTATTCCTCCCACTTTTGCAACTGTAGAGCAGATATCCAGCTCAGGAAACCTTTTTTTTTTTTTGCAACACCTCCTTCTGGCTCACATGCACAAACCTACACACTCACTGTCCCTTGAAAACACACCAATAAAAGGGGGGTGGGGCTGCAGCGGTGATCGGACAAACACTGCTCTTGGAGCTCTGCCGAGCGAGGCTATTGTGCAGGCGCGCGGTAAAGAGACAAGAGAGAAAAAAGGTTAGGGAGGGGTGGAATCGGGGGTGGGGGGTGGCGTTGAGGTTGCTTCAATGGCTGTGGGTGGAGATAAAAGGCAGAAAGGTGCTGGGCCAAGTTGAGGCCTGGTGGAAAAAGATGGACGCGCAGCGGCAGGTGCAGGTGTAAGCAGGTGAGGTGGGGTCGGAGAAAAGATGTGATGAGTCCAGACAAGAGTGGTGAAGTTGGTAAAACACCAAGATTTACTCAGCATCTGGGGGAACAGGGTCAAATTCAAACAATCAAGAAGGGTTCACGTGGAGTTTTGTAATTTATGTGAACTGGCCCTTTAACTCCAAAGTCCTCTATTGCCTTAAAAAAAAAAAACAGGACCATAATGTCCGGAGGTAATCTTGCGTGTGTATCCTTTTACTAGTCACCTCAGGGCCACATGGACCCAAGGTCTGGGCGTGGATCCATGTCACCCAGGCCATTCAATCCCCCTCATCTTCAGCCCCATCAGCCCACACCACCGCCTGAGGACAGGGGCTGTGGATTTCATACATTCCTCTGTGGGAGGGGATACACTTCACATTCGCCCAGTTAACTGGCTTTAATTTCCAGGAGTTTCACTAGTTGCCTTTACAAAATTGAAAAACAACATGTGAAATGGCAAAACCCCAACTACCATGCAAACAAGTTTCATAGGATGTAAGACACCTTGTAAATGTTACCACAACATCAACGGCAATTAAAAGGCACAGAAAGAGTCACGAACTGGACTGTCATGGCTACGTCACTCCACCCATGTTGAAAAGCCCACACCTCTATGAAAATGCATGTTTGTGCCTCCGGGGGCAACAGAACTTTCCTCTTTCTGCTAGCAGGACCAAAATAAATAGTCTCCGCGAGGGGCGAGGGGAGAGAAAAGTAAACTTTAATTGGTGTGGAAATAATTCCATTACCATATAGCTCCCTATAAAAGGGGTGATTTGTTCTTTTGATCACCCCAGAGAGTGTTTATGAAGTCACTGTGGGATCAGCCTGGGCCCAGGGGCAAGGCCAGCCACCAGAATTCCTCCGAACATTTGTTTATCAGCAGGCCCGAGTGCAGAGCGGCGCACAAACGCAGTATTGTTCCTCCCGTTCTCGCTCGGTCATGCTGCCAAAAGGTAGGAGCTGCCGGGACCATTGGGGGGGGGGGGGGCATGGAAAAGGGAGTTGTGGGGTTTGGGTATAAGCAGCAGCAGCAGACCCTGGGGATAACTGCCCCCTGCCCCTGAAGGAGTTAAACATCAAACCCCGCTTTACACACAAGCACTTCCTGCCATCAGCGTTACCGAGGGCCGCTTTGAAAAGGTAATGGCCAACTTCTGAAGATCAGGTCATTTCACAGTCGAGAGGGTTGTTCCATCGCTGAGTGGTCAGAGACTTTCCCCCCTCCCCCCCCCTCCTCTGCTCGACTCCACTCCACTCCACTCTCTTCGCCATGTTGTAGCTTATAAATTATACAATCAAAAGCCAACAAGTTCCTCCCACATCCATGCCTTTGTATGGGGATATTTGGAAAAGATTTATCTGCCCAAGAGTTCATGACTCTAGTGTTATAAACCCCTAGGGATCCATGTTATTTGATTTGTTTTTTATTAGAAACAAGGAACCACTTAGCTGGCTGTAACCTCTGGGGCATTTGGCTTCACATCTAAGAGGATTGCAGGTTGCAAGCCCTTCTGTGAAAAAAAGGATAGCCGTGGCAAATGCTGCCTCTGGAGACCCAAAAAAAAAAGGAGCTGGGAAAAAGATGCAAAGTTACAGTAATTGAGACGGGATGTCAACTACAGCTCTACTACTGCAAAGCCAAATACTGTGTGTGCAGGAATTTGCAGATTTGGCAAATTGTATGGTAATAAATATGAGTCATGCAATGTAGCAGATTTCACTATCTCTTTTTAGAGCTTCATATTGGGCTTTGAGCTGATTTATACTGCAGTGTGATTATGTGATTTATTTTTAAAACCCTGTCTGCAGGGGCTGTTACTTGGTGCCTCCACCACCGCGTTTGTATTGAACAGCGAGGCGTTTGTGTGGCCAGACTTTGTCTCTCATAGGCAAATACAGACCCTTTTGAGAAGCATAATCAGCGTGATGAAAATATTAAAAGAAAAAAAAAAAAAAAGGAGCAGAGGAAGGCGAAGGGTCAGGGAAGGTCTTCCTGTCACTGCATCAGCCAAAATTAACATATGACTCACCGTGACACCTCGAAGATGATGAATACCTAAATTCTGAGAATCCGAGGATGATGAATGCTATAGATCGGGACGGGCGCATATTCAAAAAGTCTGGAGAGGTCTGGCCTATTTTTGCATATGAAATTCCACAGCAACCGAGGGTCCGGACCTCTGGGTCCTTAAGGAAAGAATGTGCGACTTGAAATGTGAGACCAAAAAGGGGGCTGCTCGCATCCCCTGGCCTCCCAGCTGGGAGGACAGCATACAGATCAAAGAGGCTCTGTGAATCTTCAAGAGGGGCGATCGGGATAAACTTAGAGGGCATGTGAAGGGTCTGGGAGCGCTCCTGCTCTTCATGCATCGCGTGTGGAAGCCCCGGCTTCTTTTCTTTTTTCTTTTTTTTCCTTCTTCCCACCCTTGGACCGTTTACAGCTTCTCCTTGTTTCGTTAATAATTCAAAACAACATGAAAAGACCACAGCTTGCCCCTGCCATTAGAGTCCCCCGGGGGCCTGCTGTGAGCGTACTACAGAGTGAGTCACGCAGTCCAGTGAGCAGCGTGTTTACCTCACGTTTGTCTTGGCCCAGCAGTGTGGCGCTGTATTAGAGCCGAATGAGGGATGATGAAACCTCTCAGGACGGCCATGGTGACAGCAGAGGCAGCTCCTCCTCTGCTGAAACGCCCTCCTAGTGCCTTCAGCTGGGCAGGCGTGAGACATGAAAGAAGCGGCGTGCGCACCAAACAGTGGCCTTCAGTCAGCAATCAAAGCTTTTCTGTCACTGCTCATAATCTCTTTACTTTGTCAATTTCTAACATCTGTGCCGAATAAAACAGCTCCAAACTCTGTGATAAAGGCAAAATAAAGTTAAATGCACTCAGGCTAAATCAATGTCATGTGCCTATAAAAGCATTGATCAGTCAACACTTACAATCTTCAAGTGCTTCCCCTCAGGATGTGACTGGAATAGATTTGGGAGTGACTCTACAAAGGCTTGATATGTGCCACAGTTTTTATTAAATATGGTGGATAACAACAAACAGCAGCAAAACAGGCCAAATACTACTAGAGGCTATGTACATCCACATAACAGTTATCCATCTATAACCAGGCCCAAACATCCAAACAACAGGCGGGAGGAGGTACGTCATCTGTGCTGCAGACCCTCGCCTCCCACCTGAACCTGTGTGTATACCTGCACACTCACATATCACAATAACATGGGCTGAAAACAGTGCATCTTTTGTAGGGAGAACCAGGATGACCAGCATCCCCTGTCGGGCTTCTGCCCCTATGAGGGAGCTGAGAGAGACTCCCAACCTCCAGCACCTAATCTACCAGCCAGCCCAGCCAGCCAGGGCCCAGCCCGGAGAAGCCTGTCATCACTACCACAGAGGCCTCTATTCATCCCCGCAAAGACAAAGCCAAAAGTGTACAGCAGCCATCCAAGGCATCCCAAGCATCCAGATATCCACCAGCGATATCATTTTAGGCTTTTGTGAGCCTGTGCTTTGGTTTACCCACCGTTCTCCTCACCCGCTGTCACCGTCACCGCTCCACGTTTCCTCCTTCCCGTCAAGGATTTGTGGGTTTGTTTGTGTTTTTTTGCAGTTCAGGGACCTCACATGACACGACAGGTACCGGTGGATATAAAATCCTTAAAGCTAAACTTAATACCTGCAGCAGCAACATGTGTTTCTTTAGGGAGGGGTGCATTCAATGTCACAACATGCTCCACTTCTTCACATTTTTTCAACCCTCGGATTTACCCTGGAGAAATCTTTGCTGCCGTTCGCTGGGTGTGTCTGGAGGTTGAAGAGCAGCACATCTATACTGTGTGAGTGCTGACATAACTCATTTTGCACCATTAAAGACAAACATAATTACTCTTTGAAAAAAAAGGAGTAGCAGCACATTACCATAACGCTGAAACATTCCACATAACTTTTTTTTTTTCTTTTTTGCTGTTGAGTATGGCTCGAGGCGAATAGCATGAGCAGTGGCGCTTCATCAACAACAGGTTCAAAGGAAAAACACGTTACATTGCTGCCTGCGCTGTTTGACAAGTGAAGCTCTTTGAAGTACGGGTGTGGAGAAAAAAAAAGAACTTGTGTCACTTTTGCTGTTGTAACTGAAAAGGCAGGTGTTGGGACGACACCAGGGTTCACATTGTTCACAGTTCACATTTGCACGCTGCCATGTCAGACTCTTCCGGTCTGGCCCTCCTTCTTCTCCTTCTCCGGCCACACTGGGCCCCCTGAACTTGGTGCTGAAATCTCCACCTGCTGATAGGATCAGCTGCCCCCCCACCACCACCACAACCACCACCACCCTC
Source organism: Caranx ignobilis (assembly GCA_021432705.1). Taxonomy (NCBI): domain Eukaryota; kingdom Metazoa; phylum Chordata; class Actinopteri; order Carangiformes; family Carangidae; genus Caranx; species Caranx ignobilis. Next base: position 1,430,290 of record JAFHLA010000010.1, on the reverse strand, counting down.
CTCCTCCTCCACCACCACCAATGCCCTCTCCCCTCCTCCTCCTCCTCCTTCTCTGCTTCTTCTTCTTCTCTTGGGCATGTGTGGCAGCCACTGATAAAAGAACTGCAGATAAGAGGAAACACAAGCTGTGATGAGGAGCACATTGCCAAACAGGAGTGCAGGGCTTGACATCGGCCCAGAGAGAGAGAGAGATAGAGGGAGAGGAGGAGGAGGAGAAAGAGGCAAGGAGACAAAGAGGAGAATCTGAAAGTGATTAAAGAAAGAACGCTGGTTAGGAGGGAGAAGAAAAATGAAAGCTGCAGTATATCCCCAGGCTAAAAAAGAAGAGAAGAGGAGACTCTGTCGAACAAAACTGAACAATAATAAATTTAAATCACCAAAGAAGCTGGAGCACGAGTTATTCCTAGAGGGAAATACCCGCAAACTGCATTAAGTCGTCTATACCGTGTATTTCTTAACCAGACCAGCTCCTTGTGAGATTTGCATGTGGTTCAGAAAAAAACAAAAACAAACAGTAACTGCCATCAAGTTCACACACGAGCTGCTTTAAATGCAACATAAAGACATGGCGCTGCGTCCAAAGAAAACTGTTACGGTGCAGAGCATTGTTGTTGTCCTCAGCAGGAGCTACTGCAGCACAGACCACTGAGCACAATCATCAGTTCTTTGGAAAACAAGAGTGAATGTAAATAAATCTGAGCTGTTGACACCAGGGCTGAGAGTGGAAGGGACAGGTGCCACAATGACTCCGGCGACCTCCAGGGGGATGTATGCATCCCATAGCGGTGTCCCCTTTCAAGATGGACACCGGAGGTGGGGTGGGGGTGGAGGGTGAGGGGGGCAAGCCAGTTGGTCCAACCAGGGCTGGGTGTGAGCACAGCAGCGGGTCACTCTACTGCACGCAGCCGGGGGGGGGGGGGGGCAACACCCGCGGCTTAGGCAACACTTAGCATGCATTGTTTGGAGATCTTTAGCCATATAATCGCATTTCTGTCTCTCTACATGCTATAGACAGTGTTTCAGTCTTATGATGAAGCATAAAAATCCCTTCTAGTCCTCTCTGAGATTATTCATTTCTCCTTTTGCGTATTATTATTTCAGTGGGGTGCATGTGGGGCTCTACACTGCTGGACACAGGCTGCACTGGAAGACTTAAAATGTAATCTAATATATGAAGCTCAGAAGAATCTATTAGCCCGCATTTGACCGAGTGGGCGCCCCGCTCCCCGGCCAGGCTTCCTCCGAGTGGCTTGGAGTCAACGCAAAGTGTCCTGCTAATCCAACAGTTGTCTGTCTACGCTGAAAGTCACCTCTGAGTCCAGCTCTCGCACTCGTGTCAGGAATCCACAGGCTCTTTGCATACCGAGCGGCCGGATATCCTCTAGTTAAAGAGGGCCCTCAAAGCCAGGCCCATGTGTTGGTCGACTAGGGGAGGGTGACAAGGGGGTAGGGTTGTTTTTTTTGGATTTTTTAAAGGGCTTTTTTTAGAGTGACATCAGCTTTCACTTTGAGCCGAGACAAAACGAAGTGAAGTGAGCGGCTGTTCAGGTTCCATAGAAACCAACCCATTTTCCTGTGGATCCCCCTTTTTTCTTTCTTCTTCTTCTGCGCCCCGTGTGCACTGTGCCGGCTAAAAGTGCAGTTGCTCCTGCACCCGAGTCCACTGATCTGTGCATCTCTGAATGGCTTTTGTGTTGCTGCCGGGGCAGAACAAAGTGAGTTCAGGTTACTGCACTCCTCCCGTTATTGGCCCACATTGTCTCTAATTATTCCAGCAAACATTGACACAGCATGTGTGGTCTCACATTTATACTCCCCCCTCCTCCTCCTCCCATGCTTAACAGAGTGAGAGAAGGCAGGAGAGAGAGAGAGAGAAAAGGAGCAGAAAGCAGTGAGAAAGCGCTTATGAAAGGGAGGGAAGGAACGATGAGAGAGAAATGTGCATGCATTCACTGGTTTGTGCTTTATCGTCAATACAATTATCGGAGAAATTGCTTCGAGATGAGCTGAAGCGCTTTGTTGTTTGTCTTGTTTTCATGTCTGTGATGAGAACACCGTGTATACTCAGGGGGGAGGGGGGGGGGTTCCCTTCACCTGTCTCCCATGCCGCCTCGGCTCAGGAGAGCACCAACGCACCATGCCAACTCAAGCCTTTAATACACCAGCAACCGGGACCAGGTCAACGAGGGAGTGGTGGGGGGGTAAGATTGCAAAACGATGGTAGAGTTTGCTGGGATGCAATAACCAAAAACAGGAAAAAAAGGAAGAAAAACAGCCCTTCTCCACAACTTTAAAGCTCAATCCCACACTCTAATTTGAATTCTGAAGCTTTCCCGTTGCCTGGGCAATTCTAACTCAAGCTTTTGCAAAACAATAATTATGACGAATGTATGCATCAGTAGCTCACCAAATCCTCTGTCCATGAGTTTAGCCTCGGGGCTACATGTGGTCGCCAATAGGAAATGGTTTGAAGTTAAGCACGAACGATTCTGGTGTAAAATCAAATCATTATTATTATTTTTTTTTTTTTATATAAAGGAAATAGTCACAACAGACATGATTAGTGTAGCAGGTCTATCAAAATAAAAGCCTTTCTGATCCACTGCAGGTTTCTGCAGGAGGCCACTGCAGCAAATGGACTTGACTCGTGTGTTGGAAAGTACGTTTTCACTTTCCTCCGACTTCACACCACTCCTCTGATACTTGATAAGATCATCACGCTTTGTCCCATCAGATTTGAATTACTCGTACACCAACGCAGACTCTTGTAGCTTAACAGAGAGGGTGTGGTGCCTGCAGCAACATGAGCTCCGTGGACCATGAACTACACAAATGTAACAAATCACTGCAAAGCATTTTGCCAAAGCTTGCACAGGTTTTTATGGAAAGTTTGTAAGTCAATGAGCCTTCAGTGTGATTGCATTTAGCTGCTCAGCCATGGTCACTTTAGATGTTAACTGATGCAGTTTAGGCTGCAAATGCAAAAACACATCACATCCAATGTGTCAAAACCCAAAGTGCATTGAAAACAGTGAGTATTTAGCAAATATAGAAAAACTTACATGAGCTAATTAATCATTAATGAGGTAGTTGGTTATCTTATCATGCCCTGTGGTGTTCAGCATCAATGCAAAGTTATCCAGCGGCTATAATGGCTCATATTTAAAGGAACAGGTAAAGAGGCATTGATGGATGGACCAGAAGTTTAGCAAATCTATAACTTTACATGATGCTAAGAATAAAATGTGTATCTGAGCTTTATCTTTCTGGACAAATACAACTACAATACACTGAATTACAGACCGCCCTGCATCCGTTACAGGAGAGAGCGAGCGAGAGAGAGCAGTGCTTCCGACCGACTGGTGAGGCCACCATCCAAATCTCGGAGCCACATTCCCTTGGATGTGTTTACTTCGAAAATGCCTGCGGGATGCATGTCACCCCAGGGGTGACAATTTGACTTTGTCACATGCCTGTGGGATGCAGGCGGAATAGCAAAAGGCTGTATTGGCCCCTCTTTTTCTGTCATTCCCATCTTCTCCCACTCGATCTCTCGTTTCTCTCAAAACAGCATTCTGAGAAACTCCTTGACAAGTCCAAGGACAAGTTATCATTAGCGAGCCAAGTGTGTTTGGACGAACGGCCCCAAACATTGGCAAGCAAAGAATAGCCGAGCTTCTTTTTTTTTTTTTTTGAACTGCTAAAAATTAAAATGTGCTGCTTTCACAGTGACTTTTGACAGACCGAGGAATGTGCGTAAACAGACGAGAGGGAATGAGGTGAAGACAGAGAAGACACAGTGACCCAAATAATGATGTGCAAAAAAACCTTGTGTCCCAACCCATTCTCTCAAATGTTAGTGGCCTGCAATGTGCACCTGAAAAAATGTACTCTGAAAAAAATAATAAAATACCTTGACATTTTACATTTTGCCTGACAGCAGCTTCAGGGGCAACGAGAGGTGAACAGATGGACTGCAAGGAGACAGAAACGGACACAGCTGGCCAGAAGTAATTGTCCTGACCTTTTCATATACACTCAGGTTCACACTGAGCCGAGGGGTGGGGGGGTGAGGGGGTCCAGAGATTGCATATAGAATTTGCATGATGGGAAATGTCATATCCATTAGCCTAATTGACCACGGTTAGTATAGATACTGTCACTGTCTAGACATCTCTACTCCATTTGCACTTCCCTATCTCACTCATCTCATAGACTGTACTGTAATCGCTCCACTGTATAAATTACAATGGCCTGGTGTGTATGCATGTTTTTATCCCCAGTCCAGGTCTGAATAATTGAAATTGTGAGTATAAGCAGAGGCCCAATCCTATACCTATATTTTCTTATATATATCAGCAGCACAACACTTGTAGTCCCTCCAGCTACTGCGGTGTGTTTCCATGCTTTGTACAGTGTCCTGCAGTGTTTCATAGAGTATCTGTGGTTTGAAGATTCGCACAGTGCAGCATCCACAGCATGACGTCCAGCTGCAGCTTTCACCTGACAGCAGCACTTCACAGACGCAGTGCACCTGAAAACGGACTGAGATACAACAGCTGACTCACAACGATCAGTGTGGACACTATTAGATGAAACTAGTGGAGAAGAATTTCTGTCTCTGTGATGCCTCGCAGTTCACTCTGTGAGGAACAGCTTCCAGTCTTTTGATGCAGTGTCATTAAAGAGGCTGGTCTGCTCACAGCAAATATAGAGAGGAACAAAAAGAGAACTGAAATTGAAACTATTTAATCAATCAATAAATGTGAATTGGGGCAATTAAAAAGGTACTGAATGAGTTATAAGTTACTGATAGGTCCCATATTTCACACTTCTAGTGGGGTTTATATGAAGTTTTGAACCATAAAAAATGCATTTGTGGTATTAAGAATCAAAAACCACCTCTCTCTGGAGCTCTAGCAACAACAGGTCGGCGTGAACCAATCAGAAGAGAGGAGGCTCCAAGTCTGTTCTCTGATTGGCCGACTCATTTCTGATGATTTAATTAAAATATAGCAGATCGTGGGTAAAACACTTGGAGAAGTTTTGATGGTGGCTTCAAATGGGTGGCGCTTTGTGACTGATTTCTTGTGACATCACAAAGTCACAGGAAGTCCTGGCGGCTGGTTTCAAGGCTCAGTTTCTGAATACAGGCTGTGTGTATTTCTCTGTGGACTGAGGCCTTGATACGTTCACAGTAAAAATATAGAATGTAGAGCTGCTTTATAATCAATAGAGACTTGGAAATCTCACTTTACACAGTATGGGACCTTCAGCAACTACTCTGGTAACCATTCAATTCAATGAGTCATTCATCACACAAAATGACGCAAATCACTGTAATTTGAATATCATTGGTTTGGAGGCTGTTAGTCGGACTACAAGCTGTTAAAAAACATTTCTCTTGACTTCAGGGGAAATATTGGGGCATTTATTCATCATTTAGTGACATTCCTCTGCGGAGAGTCAAAAGGTGAACTGATAAAGACATGAATTGTTATATGCCACCCTAAATGGAAGCTTTGGTATGAATTGTGTTTTGTCTCCATCCATTCAAGTACAGCTATTAGCTGAACAGTCCTGTGATAGTCATGAATTGCTACAGTCTACGCTGCTGGAAAACAAGGAGGTCTCTTCTTTACAAGCAGCAACAAAGGCTTTGTGCTGCAGCGCTGACTTCAGAGTCCGACCCAGGATGCAGGAGTTAAAAGACCGACCTCCGCGTGAACTCCAAATAAATAAAAGTGCAGCTGTTTACTGCTAATTTAACATCAAAGGGACGCGCAATCACAAAACAAGGGCGAGGAGAAGAGAACTTGATTGTGGTTCTCGTGTTACACAGCCTGCTCAAGGCAGAAATAATGAAGCGCCTTTATTCCACCTCGCTGTTCTGTATAGACGGCACGAACCATGAGATGGAGGGGAAGCATCCCAGCAGACATGTAAAATGCATACAAACATACAGACTGAAATCTTTCTGAGTCAAATTTTTCAAAGTCGGACTAACACGCCCAGATGATGCGGTTGGGAGATAAATTACTGACGCATGTTTACGTCTGGTACCAACCATGACCGTCAGGGACGGCAGCAACCGTAACTCGACTTATGCAGGTAAGAAGCACAAATCAACATCTGTGTGATCTGTGTGTAAAAGCCGGCTGGGGCGAGACAGACAGACACCGACATTGTTGTGTTGCGCGTCACGCCTCTTGATTCTGGCACGCCAGAAAAAATAAAAACCACACACACACACACCATGGCGGCATCACGCCAGCTTTGTACAGATCAGCGCAAACAAACAAAGCAAAGTGAAGGGTTCCTCTCCACAGCAACATGGCAGGCCTGGCTCCATTAGAAAAAGCAGAGGTAGAGGTTTGATCAAACCCGATCAGCAGCAGTGACTTATTGCTTATTGTTCACTCTGAACCAGCGACAGTCGAGGGTTTGCTGCAGCCACTGTCATGGGAGCTGTCAATGAGTTATCAGCCTGATGATCATGGGGGCATTTTGAAAGGAACCGTGGTCACGCTTGGTTTAACACACATTACAAGGGGAGTACATGCACACACTCTTTGCCTCACAAACACACACGTGTACCAACACACAGGCCCTGTATAAAGTTTACAAAGAACAGAGTCAACTCTGTTCCACCTGTTGTGTACTTTAGAAACGCCCAGCGGATTAAAATATCTGTTCAAATCAGATAAAACATCGTTTCCTGTTCCAAGTCCTCACACAAAATTGTAAATACATTAAAAAAAAACTTTCTCCACCAGGATCCTTTCGTTAGCAGAGTGTCAGGAGGTGACCCAACACCCAACACCTCCGCCTTGCGAGTGATCTTAACACTCTGGCTTCAACCAAACACTCACAAGTATTTTTCTCACCGTGCTTGTGCAAGGGAACACCTCCACCTTTATTTGTATGGGAGCGGATTTAGCTCGAAGGTCTACAATTACATCATCATTGAGTTTTGCAGCGCCGCATATCAGGGGCCGGCATTTGTCAGAGAGGCCTTTGAAGAGTTTGGCCCAGCCCTCGCTCACTCTCTTCCCTCCTCCCCTCCCCTTCACTATCCCCTTCGGCACTGTCTTTGATGTTAGCGCGTGGAGCTGCGCCGAGCGTCGCGGCCTCCCAGGCCTCCCCGCCTCGCCTGATCCTATCTGCTCAGGCGGCACATTCATGTGGTTTACACCCGCAGCACGACTCCCGGCAGCTATTCACCCAGCCCTGCAGGCCCCTCCCTGTTCAGGGTCCAGGGCCTGGAGAGGCAGGCAGCGTGGCCTGAGCGGGCCGATGGGGGTCCGAGGGAAGCACAGGAGACATTGTGGAGGCTTTATCAAAGCCCAGGCTGCGTTACAGAGCCTTTTTATTGCTGTTCTATATTTGTAGATTCATAAATGTAAAAGCTACACCTGACCCTTTCGGGATTAACGTTTTATTAGAGAAGTGGTGACTCAGCTTTGGTTGTTACTATACAGCACAAAATGGACTATACTTCAAAAATAGACATTAAAACTTCAAGCAAACAAGGCTAGGAGCAGAAAATAGAAAAGACTGAGTCTCCAATATCTTCAGTACAGCCGTGAAGCCAGGGTGACACAAAAAAAACAAAGCCAATTTTTCACACACACACACACACAAAATCTAGGGCAGCTCTTCGGCAGCCGGGAGAGCAGGAGGTGGGAAGATGCAGTGATATATATTCGCCGTGAAGACGTGCAGCACTGCCAGACAGAGCACAGAAAAAGAATGCAGAGATAACCCAGCCTGTTTCTCATGTGGACGAGCAAGTCCAATCCATCATACCACTGCTCCCATTGTGTTACAGCCTGGGTTCTCCTCCTCATTACTGGGAACGACTGCAACCTATACACACTTCACACCTCTAGAAACCAGTCTGGGGATGAGGGAGGTGAACAACATCCACCTGAAACTTGATGTGGTCCCCATCTGGCTGGCACCCCTGTACATGACCTTTGCCACTGCTGTGAGGGGATCCATTAAGAGGCAAACAAAAGAGGAGGGGAGAAAGAGAAATGGCAGGGTGTCTGACAGGACGGCCTGTCAGGGAGACGCCTTGCAACATTAATATGATGCATTAGGTCGAGGGCGATCGTGTGCACACAACCAGTAATGGCTTCCTCGAAGAATAACCACAGAAAATGAAAGCAGGGCTAAAACATTATCGTATGAATCAAAATGACAAGAGGGCAGGATCCTCCTTAACATTATGTTGTTGTTGTGTTATTTTTAGACTCATGAGGTTGATAATTATGTAATGATGTACACAAGAGAGAAAACTTTGAACCCTGTGTTCTTGAACTTGGGTGAGTGGGACAGATCTGTGATAAGACCTCTCCTATCATGAAAACAAACGCAAAGTAGTGAGAGGACAGAGGAGACAAGGAGAGAAGTATATTAAGAGGTAGGAGGAGGAGGTGGAGAAATGGACTCTCTGCTCCACGGCTACCTTCCCAGTCTATTGGCATTAAAAAAAAAAAAAAAAAGTACAACAAAAGGGGGAGGCTGGCGTTGTGGCCTTCCACGGTTAGTCAGCACATTCCTGGCAAACAACAAAGCATGCCTTTGCCTGGATGAGCCACTGTGAGCATTGTCGTTCCATAACCCTCGACCCTTTAGCCTTTGTTTTGCAGACCCTCTGTGTCAGTGGATAAAAATGTGGGCTGATGGGGATGGACTGGGTTCTTTCAGCGCCGTTTCATCAAACGCAGACAGGCTCACCAGGAGCTGTTCAGTAAAGTGAAAGTGCCCCACTTCAGATCCCCCTCTTCATCTCAAACATGCCTTTAAAAATAACCTGTGTGAAGATGGGAGACATTTTTCACCTGTGAAGGCGTGACGTTCTGTTATGGTGCATTTCCCAGAGCTCATCACAGACAAATCGCCGCCTTGGGGCAAAGATGAATGAACATTTCCTCATCATTGGAGTATAAAGCAGAGGACAAACAGAAGAGGTTCATACAAATGAGCTTGGACACATAATCAATGGCAGATCAGGAGGAGAGCGACACAAGGGAATAGGGTTCCCCTGGGAGCGGCCTGGACACTGGAGGGAAAGCAGCAACAGCAGCAGCAGCAGCACTGACTGCTAATCTCTCTTGGAGTGGAACATCAAAGATCGGCTCAGCCACTCAGCCCAGTGGAAACTAACATAGCTACTGGGGCCACCAGTACCAACATGCACTTGTTCCAGGTGGAGCTGTGCAGCGAGCAGGAATGAGAGGCTCAGAGAGCGCGAGAGAGATAGAGAGAGAGAAGTAGAAGAAGACAGAGCGAAAAAGCCAGGGGCAGGAGAGGAAACAGGGGCCACTGGTTTGGGAGACAGCGTTAGCCAATTAAAAGCAAAGAAGTCTGGACAAGTACTAAGAGATCCAGGTGGATGTGAGGCGCTTTAAGGCCGATACACACCTGAGTGCTCACTGAATCCTGATCCACTGTTATACATTTATATTTACAGGTTTTATTCATTAGCAGGTTAAAAGAGAGAGACGGGGTTGATAAAGCATGTTAGACATCGCAGATATGACCGCAGTGACGATCCAGTTGTAATCATCACTTCAAGTCGTTCTCATGCAACGCAGAATAAGCGTGACAGATTCTGGAGCAGACTGCTGGTGAGGGGTGAGAGTGTGAGAGTGTGTGTGTGTGTGTGTGGGAGTGGGGTGTTAAGCAAGAGAAAGAGAAAAACAGTTTAGTCTGTTCTATTCCGAAAAGGGGAGAAACGCAGCCTCAAATTACTTTGGCCGGGACATGAAAGTGAAACAGGGTGGCGGTTAAGAGACGATAGCACTTAAAATACAGCTGCAACCGCCAAGCCAATAAATGGAAAAAAGTAGGGAGCAGCACTTTTAACCTTTTAAACCAGCGTTTGTGTACTGCTACTGTTGCTTTGGCGCTGGGAGTGGCCCCGATCCCTGGCACCTCCCGTCTGGGACCGGCCCATTATGGCCTCTTGGGTTTCCAGCCTGTGGTGAGAAAGCGCGCTGGATGCCTTAAACCACTAAAGCTCTCATTATAGTCTAAATGCAGAGCGACACAACTCCTGCCAGCTCCAAGGTAGGAGCTCCAGTATTTAAGCTCATCGTTGTCTTAGCTCAAAACCGCCACTTTCCCCCTGCACATCCAGTCAGAGAGCGAGAGAGAGAAAAACACACGGGCCACTTTCAAAGAACCACATCACGCAGACTCCCAGCTATAGTCGCTGGCACTTCATGTGCAATGGAGATGAAGTTCAAAGGTGAAACAGCTCATGGGTGTTGGGGGGAAACTATAGCCTCTTCTTCCTGACACTGGATTCAGAGGATGCTCTGTGTCCCTTCGGAGAGGAAGTCGGCGAAAGCATGACACATGATTCCCCTCTGGTTCTGGCCGACGACACTATGAGTTCCATCTGGTCCTCGCGGTGCCCCTGCCACGTCCCTGCCTCTCCGGCTCCTCACTCACATACTGACAGCACACGGGGCCCCTGCTGGAAATCAGAGGCAGATGTGCGCTCGTGCGGCTCATCTCAGCTACAGGAAAGACAATTTGGCGTCTGGGAGATAACGGAGAGTGATGAGCAGCAGATGGCGGCGTCTCCCGCTCGCGTCACGAGTGCCGGCGTCAACAACGATGTGAATGTGAAATGCGCGGGTGATGAGCAGTCAGGTCGCAGACGGTGCTGGCTGCTCCTCGATATTAGATCATCAGTTCATCTGGAGTAAGAACGCTGAGCATCTGCCAGCACTGGTGTCAACGCCGCACCAATGTCCACGCTCACACCTCCGTGGTTATTTAATCACGCCATCAGCCCTCTGCTTCACTCCAGTGCTGCTCATATGTAGACACGTATCAGAAGACTATCACTTTTAAGTGGTGTAAGATATGAACTCACTGCATTGAGAGACGTTCACTGCAGCAGCTCAGAGCTCTGGGCCCCCAATCTCTCCTGCCCTTCCACTTTCACAGGACATTTTCATTAACGTAGTGTAATCAGGAAGTATTTAAATCTGGGACAAGAGGTGAATACAATTAACCACCTGACAGGATGGGCAGCGTGCCGCCCTGTGGACGCCAAGAACCAGGGTTAACAGCCGCAGCCGTAAATAACACCCATAAGGTCGTCTGAGGGAAACGTGTGTGCGCCAATACACACTCATCATCATGGGATGATTTAAGGACACATTGATTACTTTGCTTTTACAGAGCAAATCAGGGAAAATGGCTTAGGAAGCCTGGGGCTTGCCAGATCTGCGCTGTCATGTGCACCCCCCCCCCACCTCCTCTCCCACCTCCCACCTTACAGCAGAGCGAGAAGCAAATTAACGTAATTTATTATTTTTGGCCCCAGCTACATGTGCCACTTTTCGCACTCTTCAGGCAGAGCTGAGCGGGTGTTAGCTTTAGGGAATTAGCAAAGGCGAGCTGGGATCATATGAGCGGAGGCTGTGGTCGGGTCTTTGCACAGGAACACTGCCAAGCCCCCCCCCCTTTCCCCTGCATTTGAACCCCGTACCTGCTGACGCCTGGTCACTACTGTACACACACACACATATACACACAAGGTAACGCAAACCCCTCAGGGCTCTGTCCAAACTTGCAGAGGAGAGAACTTGAAGGCCTCGTAAAAAACCTCAGGCCAAACCAAAATCAAGCCGCCTATTCAGTGCAGGCCTTTAAAGCAAAAAAGTAGACAAGTGCATCGGTTTTTGCAGAGGTCAACGCGGACGACTGGATGCACAAGAACCTAAATATTTATCTTCAAACCGATTCCAGAGTAAAACTATATCCGTTACAACACCGCAGAGGTTTCCCAACACGTTACTCCGGTGTTATTTCACAAGTATAGAATCTGCGAGTGGGGAATTTGATACCAGCTTTTAAAATTATACTCTTCAGGTTGTATGCTTGTCACCCATTGTCAGTTTCAGCTTTCATAAATCTTCGCTAGAATACATACTGTAAGGAATTCAAGACAGTGCACTGTGCCGGACAAAACTGTGCCCTCATTATAGCCTGACAAAATATAAGCTGCCTCTAAGTGGTCAGAAGCTATGTTAGCAAAGAAAGCAAAACCTAAATAGATGTGGTTTTCGATGTAAAGCTGAGGTCCGACATTTCTGTGTGGTTACCAAGTGGCGCCAAATGGCCATCACTGTGTATAAACAGGGGCCATTTTTGTGCTGAGTATCCCCTAATTTGATCCCCACATATCATCTTTCTTTCAAAGTAAAAGAGTTTTCAGGGAGAACAAAAAAAAAATGCAGCCGTGCACTGGGGACGATGCTGCGGCGCCGCCACCACTGCTGCTGCTGCTGTTGCTGTTGTTGTTGTTGTTGTTGCTGCTGCTATTGTTGCACTGTGGTGAAGGATGAACAGGGTGGGGGGGTGCGACCAACTGTGTCTGCTCAGCATCCATCCCTGCATCCATCCTGGCATGCAGAAACGACTCACATTCACACCTACAGTCACCAAACAACCTCACATGCAATGTGGGATAAAGCTGGAGAGAATATACAAACCTCAAAGCAGGGGGAATCAAACCCAGAACCTTCTTGCTTTCTGTAACACTAACCACTTTACCACCGTGTCACCCGGTTCAGCTTCAGCACGGTGCAAATTAAGCACTGCATATGACGGCTTATGCAAGAGTGCTGGTTTCTTGTGCACACATGGTGATTAAACTACAAAATCTGTATTTGGAGCACTGACCCCTGACCTCACTACCCCTTCTCAACTCTTTGCCCTCTCCTTCGTCCTCCCAACACAAACCACTGAGCTGAGTAGTTTCTTCAGTCGGACAGACTCAACCAATTATCTTGGCTGTTTATCTGTTCATGCAGCGATACATTCGCTTTCCTCACATCATTGTGCAGGCTGAAGCTCAGGAGGTTGAGCAGGGTACCATCGGCTAATCAGAAGGTCGGTGGTTCAATCCCCGGCTTTTTAAAGTGTGTACGGTGGTAAAAACAAGTATATAAGGGGGCAAAGCACTGTGTGAATGTGATAAGCTCAAACCCAGAATCTTGCCATCCACTGCACCACCACGCCGCCCTTTCCTTAGGACCCGGTGTAAAGCATGGACCACATCCCTACCTCAGTAGGTTCAAGCCCTTTCTCCTATCTCTTTGCTGCTTGCCATCCCCTCTCTGTTTCCTGTCCATCTTTATCTGTCCCTTTCAAAATAAAACGTAAAATGCCCCCAAAGGTCCCTCCCAGCTGATTTCACATTAAATTCTTTGGACACATGTTCCAAAACAAAACAGCACAGAACATGTCAGAGGTCAGGAAATAAAAACAGAAAGACATCAAATCTCTGGCACATGACATGACTACACCCCAAAACTATTCGCCGCCTTACAAACTGTTGCCAAGCAGATTAGGGGGACAATTATATTTTTAAAAAAACTTCAAATAAACACTTGGCACCGAGGAAAAGCTTCATATTTTTAGTGACTTCAACTCAAACCAAGTAGAAGTTGGCTGGTTGATCCGAGCTTAACCAGCTCCAGCCAAGTGCACTTGTCATGTTTTTGGGGGGGAGAGAGAAGGAGGGAGGGAGGGAGGGGAGCAGGAAATAAAAGATGGGAACATGAGAGGAGGAGGAGGAGGAGGAAGGAGGAAGGGGGGGAGGTTGCTTCCATGATGGCCACTCATTCAATTCTTCTTTATATTTATATTTCCAAAGCTTTAACGCTGTTGCAAGTTGAGTTCACGCAAACACACACATGCTATTTCAAAGGCTCCAGAGCTGATGGTGTGTAGTAACAACAGGCTGCAGGCGGCGGGTCGTGCGGGAGACTTTACACGCTGCTGCTGCGGCGGCTGCTACGGTCAATAAAAACAAACATATCCCGCAACTTTTTTTTTTTTTTCATACATTTCAAAGTCGCTGGTTGACCCCCACCCAAAACAACTCACCGCTAAACATACAGAAACCCGAGGGAAAGTAAACCCACAGAGCAGCAGCAGCAGCAGAAGAAGAAGCAGTAGAAGAAGAAGCTCACAGCCCCGTGTTGTTCTCCTTTACACCAAAAAAACGTGTAAAGGCAAAAATTTAAGAAAGTTTACAAAGTTGCTTTTTCTCTTGGGGGGCAGTTGTGGGGTTTGTTTTAAAGGCAGCCCGCTTCGTGAAGCGTGTGTTTCGGGGATGAGGGTAGTGAACAGAGAGGGAGTGAGCTCCAGACATCAACAAAATAACCTGCAAGAGCATGTTTTCCCTGTGAATGAATTCCACAAGATAGGAGCCATCTTGTGACCGCATATGCTTGCAAGCTTAGTACCATCCTCACACTGCCTGCACACACACACATACACATGCACATGCACACACACACACACGCGCGCACACACACACACACATGCACACACACACACTATATACAACTCTTGTCAACCCTCTGTGGAAAAAAGTTTTAAGAAGGGGGCACTTTGGTTAAAATTACACCCCGGGTCCCGGTGGTGTTTCTCGGGACTGCTGCCTGTCATCCCCCCCCCCCCTCTCTCTCTCCCTCTCTTCCCCTCCGCCGGTGTAGGAAGAGAAAAAGAAAAGACACTTATTAACACGTACTTGAACGATCTCCCCCTCCGCGCTGATAGTGGCTCCGGCTTTGGAGAACCGTCCTTGCAAGCCAGTCGTGTAAGTAGTATAATCTCCATTGGGACTGGACTCGAACAGAACCACTTCCACAAAGGCAGTGTCCTTGGCGAAAACGGTACCAAGAGAAGCGGCGACCACCAAGATCACCAGGACCACCGAGTCGGGTAGGACGCGATCTGAGCCTCTCCTCGGTAAAATCATCATCTTGCCGGCTGGATCTGCGCCGATCGGGACATAATTTCACACGGATTAATTAATCGGTGGGGTGAAGGTAATTGAAAACCAGGTCCTTGTGCCGCGCTACGGGGCGATGCGTCAAAAAAAGAGTCGGGAATTGTGCAATAAGAGCTGAGCCTGGGCTGAAGCGTGTTATTTCACCACTGCAAGCCTTGTCAATTACATTGCCTGCAAACGCTCCCTCTCTTTCTCCCTCCCTCCCTCTCTCTCCCTCTTTCTTTCTCACCCCCTCCTCCTCCTCCCTCTACAAAGCGGATCTCCTTTGATCTCCAAACACGTGATTTTTTTTTTTTAAGTTTTTTTTTCCTCTCTCTCTCAAAAGGGTTATATCCCCACCCACCAATCTTTCTGACCCTCTCCCTTGCACTCCCCATTCTGAAGTGCCAGCACTCAGTTAAGGAGGCACCGCGGACTTCACGTCCGGAGAGCAGAGTGGAAGAGGACCAAGAGTTTGAAGAAACCAACCAAAGTTGGACGTAATCCAGTTGAAGCACATTCAGCACAACTTTTACCTGAAGGCGAAGTTGAAATCCTCACTGGACTCGTGGTGGTGGTTGTTGTTGGGTTTTTTTTTAAGCTCGAGTTTGACACGTTTTTTTTTTTCGCCGCCGTGCCACCTTAAAACAAACACTACCCTCCTCAGGACGCTTCATGATTTAACCGGGCTAATTTTTCAATCAGATTCCGATTTGCTCCCCAACAGTTTACAGCGTAGTTAGCCTAAGTGTTTGCAACATTTCACTTTAGATGAGTTATATAAAGTTTATTTATTGATTTATTGTTTTTTCTTAATGCACTTTGTTCTGTGAGAAAACACTAAAGTTTTGCACCATGAAAATCAACTTTTACACTCCTATCTGTCTCAAAATGTTTGCATGCAATTAGGCTGCACCCAGGAGTTAAGATATAGTGAGCGAGCTCATGAATTACAATGCACTTAGTGAGCTCTTTGCAGCAGGCTATGCAGAGATATCCTGTATTCTTCCCTTAAACAAACTGTCTCTATAATGCGCTGCAGTGGAAAGCAGATCTCTGTTCAGAATAATAAGAACAATCAAAAAGAAAAAAAAAAGAAGAAACTCTATTGTGAAATGTGCATGCTGAAGTGTTTGCTGGAGAACACGTCTTCTTGTGCCTTTCCTTTTCAGCGTGAGAGCGTTCATTATGTGTCTGCAAATAAAGCACAGTGTGTCCTGAAAGAGCAGATAGACACACACACACACACACACACTATCTTTCTTTTATTCTCCCAACAAAAGGAAGATGATTTGAATCTTTGTGCAACTGAACAATTCACAGAAGGAGCTCCTAGTACTGTATAGGCGACATCCAGGAAAGAGGGCACAACATAATGTGGAGGCTGTGGCTCAAACGCAGAAACTGGACATTTGTGAGATAATGATGAAGAACTGAATTAAGTGAAATGGAGAAGAAGAAGAAGAAGAAGAAAACGCCTGTTTCCAATTGTTCCACCAAATTGCTGTCTTGCAAAAGAGAGGAGCACTCAGGTGTTTTTAAACCCCCCCTCCCTTCTTAAAGTGATGGATGAGCTCAGAGCACAGTGATCGATGTCCAACAAAGCCCAGAAAACAAGGTCTCATCTTGCTGTCAGCTGTGTGTTGGTGTGATGATTATGAAAACCAACTGTGAGGACTTTTTAGGTCAAGAATGCAGCCGCCTCTGGAAGAAAAGCGTGATGGTCAACATGTGTTCAAAAGCTGAGTGGAAAACAATTCAGAGCCAGAAAAACTTCTGAAGTTTCTTCAGCACCTCCAGCACGACAATAATTTACAGATCGCACTGGACGTCACTGCGCTTTATGAATCCTGATCCACACCACATGTGCCCTATCTGTCTTTCTGTTTTCTCTCTCGCACACACACACACACACACACACACAACGTCTGAAAAGCAGATATGTTACGACTGTGGGACGAATAAATCTGCAAATGATGGGACTTTAAAAAGCGCAATGTCTGCAAGCTTAATGATGAAATGCAATTAGATTTGCTAATGGGCCACAAAATGCATTAGGGCAACAAGTTATAGTGATCCAATTACTCACAGAAGGCCTCACTCCTCTTTCACTGCAAGTCTGCCCTCTGCTGGTCACTGCAGCTTCTCAATGCATGAGAGAGTTTCAAGAGGTGGAACTTCCTATGTTTAACTGATACTTCCTTAGATTATTTGGAGTATATGGTGGTGTTTTGGTGACCATGTGGCCCTTTAAGTTTCAATACTGTGATAAGAAAACGACCGGATTTTCTCACTTCTCTCTAGACAAACTTTTTACGGCCTTCACGACTCTGAATGTGGTTGTGATCCGACAGCAGCTGTGGATCTTCTCCCAACGCTCTGGTCTGTCTCTGCAGCAGTGTTTAAACTCGAGGCCACCCTGAGAAGAATCAGCTGTCCGCTTGTTTAGGCTGAGAGAGTGCTGAGGATGAGGTTGACAGCTCTGGGCTTCACTTGTGCCATCTTTTCTAGATTCGGCTGGCTGGCTGGCTGGCTGCTCGGCGGCGAGGGGGATATCTGAGGGGGTTTTCCTTTCTCTGGTTGAACACTGAGTGAGACTTATTGGCTAATTTAAGACATTACATGTGACACTGCACTTTCCGCTCTTCTTTTAATAATCCAGGCAAACACTCTTGTCTTTCTTTTCTATTTTGATTCTGGCATTAGCTGAAATAACCAGGCATTTGACTAAGTATGTAATCAAGAGAAAAATAACTTCTCTGGTCATTAATCAAATGTTTTGGGGTCAAGATACAAAACAGTCCCTTGCTCAAGCTTTTTAACTGTCAGGATTTGGTGGTTTCCAGTGTTTTATGTGATTATAAACTGTTTAGTTGGATGAAAGACGCAATTCAAAGACATCTGTTAGATTATTTTCAACACCTTTTGGCCAAAGCGATCTCTAAAATATGAATCACAAAACTACTCCATGCTTTAATGGCGTCTTTGTTCCTGCAAATCTATCTGTCGTCCCGTTTTCTGTGGCCATGTCCTCACGTGTCTGAGCGGCTTCTCTCCGAGTTTACGTCACTCTTCTATAGACGTACACACATCATTATTATTTAACTGTAATTGCACTTATTGTTTCCCCCCAAAACCCCACGGTACAGGCCGTCTTTGTGAAGAGGGATTTGTCCTTAATTGACTGGCCTGGATAAACAAATAAATATGAAATAAACACCAGATCATGGGTTACTAATAATATCCAAAGGGAACATTTGAATGTGTTTGATCAGTCCTTCAGTGCAGCACTATGTGTACCAACCAACTGGGCTCCCAGCCTCTGTGAATTGTCCCTTTGTTGGCATGGTGCTGACGTTATGTTTTAATGAAGGAAGGAGATGATGAGGAGGGGGAGCATTTACATTCATGGCTCCCAGAAGAGCGCATCACTGCAGCATATTATTACATAAAGCAATTAGGGGGCCCCACAGACCCCAGATTATGGGAGATGCTTTCCCCATGACTATTGACTCCAGCCGGCCCAGAGCATGTTGCATGTTTGCAATGATGTCACTGCACAAACCCCAGTGGGAAACTCTCATGAAATGTTTTGAGTTGGATCATAAGTTGAGAAGAGAGAGGGAGAAAAATAACAGCACAGAGGGGGAGGGATAGTGGTGTGTCCTCTAATGATAATCATACAAATATCAGATATATGATGGATAATGGCTGCAACTGACAACAATACATGAAATGACGACTTGAAACCCCTGTGATAATGAGCTGATATGAGAGTGATTACCAGTCGTCATCAATCTCCACCTCTCCTCAGCTTTACGTAGCTTTATAACAAGTCTCAGCTCATCGTAGTTGTTCCGCCTGTGACTTTAGTGTCTTACACAACTCGAACTGAACATTAATGTTGCTCCAGGACTGCCAGATGTATAAATAAGCAACCTCCTGCTCCTCAGTGAACAATAAACAGGAACATTTTACGACAAGATGGTAAAGATAGTGGAGCATTTAGTGATTAAACAAGTTGGCAGAGACCAAAAACAGAGATAAAAGAGAGTGAATATTGGATTTACATGAGACGAGTCGCCACATACACAACTCCTAATGAATGCTAATGCTGCATTCATTTGGATAAGCAACATTCTGCTAACAACTTAGCAGGTGATGATACACACTACAAGTTTTGTTCACAACTGGTTTCCACTGACCTCGAGTGGATAAAACACTCAGCTAAGTGAGACTATATAGCTTTTTCATGAAGAACTGACACAATCTGCATGTGACATATTTCAGTATTAGTTTGATCATGTTATTGTTTTTTTTGCTTGTACCTCTGCTACACATCAAGTGATGGTAAGCGCACTTAATGATGATGATGTCATGAAGGCAACTGACTGAAGACGTCATCAAAACAACAGGAAATGTGACAACGGCCTCTGTTCAGTAAAACTTCAGTAGCTTCTTTAAAGCAAAACTAAGTCACTTTTGAAATACAAAAGACAGAATTTTTAAATACAAAACAGAGCCCTGCTACTTTTAACTGAGCTTCTGCAGCCTTACTTGGGTTAGCATTACGAGTAGTGGCTAATGTATGAGAAGGCTACACTAACATTAGCATACTTTAGCTAGATGCTGCTGTATAGCAAACAATACAGAGCGATACAACACTCTTCTCTACTCCTCCTGGTGTACATAGCAGTAAACATCTCACAGACTTCAATTTAAAGGAGACACACATATCAACATCAACGATACTATATACTATAGTAAAGAAGTTGTTGATGATGATGATGATGAGCAGTTTTCTTCCTTTCCCTTTGAGGACCATAGGATGCAGATGAAAGTCAGTAAGTGGACCTTGAGTAATTTAAATTTCACCATGTATTATGGAAAATATTTGTCTTACACAGGGACTACATAAACAATCCTTCTCATGTTGAAGTTTGCAGAGCTCCTCGGTGACTATAACGACATAAACATGCTCCTCCAGTTTCAGCTCATGTATGACAATCAGCCTGAAGCATCTGGACACGAAACACAGAAAACACAAACATGTGGATTTCTCTGCTCGAGATCATAAAAGTTAATTAAGCAGCTTTTTATACGAGTAATTTTATCTCATTGAAGTTCTGGTCAGACAATTGTAATTACAGTATCAACTTTACAGTATCGGACAAACGATAGCATCAAGCATCAACGATAGCATCAATCACTAACTTTTTTTTTTTTAAATGTGTTCTCCAATTTTCAAACAGCTCATAACTAAATGTTACAGGCTTTGAAGACCTAACTATTCAGGGGCCGGGCCCTTTCCTTTCCCCTCGGATCTGGCTGGAGGGTGAAAGTCGACTTTGAAGTGCAGACTAAACCGGGGGGGAGGTATTTCAATAGGCCCCTAGTTCAGTCAAGGGGTAAAGTTGCAGCCATGGGGGGGGGGGGGGGGGGGGGGGGGCAGCGAGGGAGAGAAAGAGAGGAGGGCTGGAGTCTTTTGAAATGAGGCACCTGTATATTTGAGGCTTGCAAGAACAGGTATGTTCCCAGAGGTTAGGGGCTTTGGAGAATTCAAAGTCATTTCAGTCAGCTCCAACACTCATAATCTGTTCTGAGAAGTGAGGAGGATAGGGGGGATATGATGTTGATACACTCACACAGGCGTGAACATGTTCTCAAAAGACTGGGTGGATGGATGGATGGAATCTGTACTCACACACACACACATTCACACACTCATACATGCACACACACACACACACAAAGCAACAAGACACAAAAAGAGAGCAGGGTGGTGAGTTAAACCAATGTGGTGGTTCACTTTCTTCTACTGCAGGAGCTGAAATCCTCTGTTGTAGTGACAGAGGAGAAACAATATTTAGGTCAGCTTTGTTCCAGGGGAAAAAAAAAGTGGAAACACAATATATCAAAAAAAAAAGAAAAAAGAAAGAAAGTTCGACAGATCGAGAGAAAGTTAGTGGCAGATGTTTACATCACTGATCAAAGAGTAAAGAGAGCAAGTTAGAAGAAGTGCCTGGTGGCGACATGACGGGAAAGTGGATGAGGAAACAAAACTGGAAACAGGAGATAGATGACGACCCCTCAGGACACTGTGTGTGTGTGTGTGTGTGTGTGTGTGTGTTCACGTGGTTTACATGTTACTTCATGTTTGGTAACTTCCTCCAATTCACAAATCAACCAACTGTTCAAGCTGCGTTGGTCGGTCGGTTGGCTTCTTTAAATATAAATATCCAGTTGTATCATGAACACAAATTACAGGCAGGGAGGTGTTTCTATGGTAACTGGCAGCAGACAGTGATGCACCAGAAACTTAACTTAGCAAGGACGAATGGATCAGGCAGGTTTTAAGAGGAAAACTGAAGTTTGTCCAGAAGGAAGACATACCTATGTGACACATTATCCTTCATTTGATAAAGACACGTTGGATTTCAGAGTTTCATATATGATTGTCTTTTGAGCCTCTGTTGAATAAATATATTTTATTTTCTACTTTTGCTTCGTATGTTGGTATCACTGTTTTTTAAAGGTCATTTATTTTAAACATAGGATGAAACGAGACGAGCTGTTTTTATAATCTTATAATTTGACTCTTGCAGGCATTTAAGCTCAGTAAGTCTTTATCTGTTACTGTCACCTCTTCGCTCCTCTCCTTCACTACCTCCCCATCACTCTCTCTCTCTGATGGTTCAACAGAAGCCTCCCGTCTCACTGCTTCTTGTCTGCAGGCGTAGATCATCACTCCGAGGAGGGAAAACAATGCGTCATGGCACCAAATCCCCAAACATCTAAATCCTCAAATGAAAAGCCGGCCTGCTCATCACTCATGCTCGTCTCAAGAGAGAGAGAGAGGGGGTTGGTTTGCGTGAGAGGACATGCTGACATGGTGCAACACTTTGCCACATGTGCCACCCCAGTGGTTGGGCGGCAGTACAGTACGAGTGAATGGAGAACTGGTCGAGGGGAGAGAAATGTGGCTCACTGTGACTGAAAACAGATCATCTTCCCTTTCTCTTTGATGTCTGTGAGACTTATTTTGTTTTCTGCTGATTTTGTGGTGGTCGGTGCACATGCACACTTGCTCATGAACTGGCACAGGAGACGGAGACATCAAAGGGAGCCTCGGTCCAGACTGGTTAGCCAGTAGACATAAATTCAGTTTCCCTGGAGAATCGGATCTTTGTATGAAGTGGCGGCTCATCAAATTATTACTTGACTGTGTTGAATTCATGAGAACTTAACTAGATTTTCAACCCAGACGTGGGCCAAGCCTCTGAAGTGCAGCGAGACAAGCATCTTGCTTGTTCTTTATGTGTCCTTTAACAGCAATAGTTATGATTTAAAGTTCATTTTTGACCTGCGAGACAGCAGTTAACACAATTACCTCATCGCCAGATCCATCCAGGAGCCGTTTTTGAACCTCAAGATCGCGTTACGCCGTCTTCCTCAGCAGGTGGAGTTTGCCAAAATGGGGTCAACAAACAAGAAAAATAAGTTAGTTTTACAACCACATTAGCAAACACCTGCACCAGTTAATATCATCTTCTCCCAGCTCTTAGGGATAAATTAAAGGTTTAAGGGTTCACATGAGCCAAAATCAAAACTGTGTGAGTCAAATTCTCTGTATTTGCTGATTCTGAGATTCTGCTAATGAAGAATATTTCTAAAGTGGCTTTAATATAATTTATTTTACACTAAAAATGTCAGTGGAGTGACAGTCTGAGCTCAATGTGACAATGTGGTCACTCATAATAATATATATAATATATCACTCCAATTCATAGCTCTACTCATTTTCTTACTGAGCTTTATGATGAGTTATAGCTCCTGGTTTAGCTGCCCAGTTTCTACATTTGCCGTTTTGGTTCACTCTCACTGCTCCCATTAAATCACAAAGAAAAAGCTACTGGCACGTGGTAGACAGATCCAGTTAGAAACAGCCAGTGAACACAGTGAAGCATTTAGCAGCTAAAAAGCCAGGTAGAGTTGTTGGAGAGACCACAGTGAGGAGCTGAAACACAGGACACAGATTTTCCCTGTGACCAGATACAACCACTGATGAAAGCCAGTGGCTCCACAACGGCTGGTTGTGTAATTAACCGTTCTTTAACTTAAAAGGTGATGATGCATCAGTGGTTGGTCTTCACAACTTGTTTCTGCTGCCCTCAAGTGGTGAAGGTTATATCTAGTGTGTAACTCTGATCATTACTTACTTAGCTCTGATTATTTAAACACTTCTGAATTCAAACTGCATTTTCAGAGGTTTTTAAACATTTCTTTGTGGTGTGCTGATGTTGAGGTCACCTAGTTGGAAAAATAACAACTGAACTGAAGTAAACTAAAAGTTTGCAGAAGTTTGGAGGAAGAAGACAAAGTTGGTACCAACTGGCTGTTAGCTCACTGAACCAGTCGGTACTTCCTATTTTCCAACCCAGTTTTTTTGTGAACATCCTTTTAAATCCTTTAAAAGAGCACAAAAAAGGATGAACACTTCCCCCTCATTTTTTCAGTAACAGAAACTAACGATCATCATCTGAAGCATTTTTATACTCTCTGTTGATATGTGTCGGTCTCTGAACTGCAGCTGTGTGCTGCTTGGAGACAAAAGTTTAATCTGACACACAGTAAGTTTCTGTGGGGGTAGTTTCAGGGCATCAACATCAGTTGCATCATAAGGCTCTGAGCCTGCCCAGCTGTACTTCAGCTTCAAGCCATCAAGAGTTTTGGTGAATTTACCCTTTGAGAAGTGATGGCTGAATGAACTACTACTAAGTTGTGAAGAGCAGTGTTATCTCTCTTAGATATTCGTCCCGCTTTAAGGTAAAAGCAAAGTCACATTCTATAAACAATAATCTATAAAATTCAATGTGACCATGCAGATGTGGGGTAAAAGCAGCCTGACTTGTTAGATACAGAAAAGTTTGTCTACAGCTGCTCTGCTCCATAGACAGATATGAGCTTTTGATGAAAAACCTTGATGACCAAGAGGACATTAAGCTGTTCAGCTCAACATGGGTTTTGTCTTGCTCTGTGTAATGTGTCATTACAGACACCAGAGGGCAGTATGACACACGTCTTCTGCATGGACAGTTCATTCCACACTTTAAACCAAGCAAAATCCAAAGTGGGACGAGCCAGGTAAAAGTTCAATATCAAGCCTCATGGCGGTCATGTATCTGAGTCTGACACTGACTACAGCAACAGGAAGTGACAGTCATATAAAAAGATGTAGGTTTTTATGAACAGATTATTATCTCTGCCTCCTTGACTCTGCGTTGCGTCAGATCAATATTGCATCATCGTGGAGGGATGATGCAAACTGAATCTTTTCCTGTATTTCTACTGATATCAACTGTATTTGCTTTGGTGCATCATATATTATACTTAAATCCTATCAGTCTTACATCGCCTCCTTATAGCAGCTGGCAAATCAAGTGAGACTGATTTCAGATTTATCGTCTTTACCTCCTTAAACTGCTGTGGATGTCAGTCAGTCCTGTGTATGTGAGTGTAGAGTAGGCCTACGCATCACTTACTCCATCTCATGTAGGCAAATGTCAAATATACATACTCTCTGCAGATAAAGTGTCAGACAAACTACGTGGAAACTCCACAGTGACCATTAAATGAATGAACACAACAGGTCGTCATGACGCTAATGCATCATCTCACCCTCCTGTATCTGAACATTACAGTGTTGTTGCTGGCAAATAATGTTGTTGTTGTTGTTGTTATTGGTGTACCAGTACAGCGAGAGCAGAGTAAATGTGGCCCGGCAAACAAAAAGAGTGCTATGTCAGCTCTCTGTACTAACAAAGCCTGGCTTATCCCGGGCGGACAAAGTGCCTGCAGAGACCCTAAGACAATTATGGGGGAGGACAGACAACAAGCACTGTTCCACTGGGTGGATTTAGGTCAATTTAAACTAGAAGATGTATTTGGCTTGATTGTTTTGTGTCCTATGATGTGTCTTAATTAACGATAGATGTGCCATTTGCTGCAGAGGCTGCATAATGGATGGATTAATTAAAATTTAGTGAAGCATCAAAGACAAGAATGATTTCTTTAATCCACGAGCAGTGACGTCTCTGTGCTGCTGAGGACCGTTGGTGTCTTTCTAATCTGCTTTATTGCTGCTTACATTAAAAAATGTATATGCAAAGTGGTTCCTTATCTCTAGATTGGCTGACATACAGGTACATGCCCTGACATAGACTCACATAAAGAGCCAAGTGGTTGCAGGCACACTGCTGTCGAGAATTTAGAATGAAGTTACTGAGCAAGTTGCTGCGACATCATGCTTCAGGGTTAAGAAGAAATGACACTGCAGCAACTCGACAGTGCTGCTTCTGCAGAGCTGCAGAGGCTCTTCACTTCTGCACAGCACTGAGGTGCAAAGTGGGAATGATAGAGCATAAATGGCAAGAGAAGAAAAAGAGAACAAGAATGCATTTTCTGACATGTGATACCACTGAAGACAAGAGCAGTGGTATTAGATAGAGTGAAATCAGCAATGCTAATGAGAGAACAATAAGAGGCAGAGCAAGAGATAGAGGTGGAGGGTGTGGGAATGCTCCAGGCCGAGCAAACATCCCGGTGGATCGTGGGTAGGCAGTGAGATGTGCAATAGAGAGGAGGCATAGGCAAACACATCGACCCACCGCCCCCCTGCAGCTGGCTGCCGTCCCAGGGTGTGACCCCACTCACCTCTATTATCCGGCCAGGCTTTGCCCTATAACACCACCGTTTACACCAGTGCCCGCCCCGGTGAGCACACATGGGCGTTTTCTGTTTACCCAGCATGCCATGCCTTCACTGTAGAAACCAAGAATCTCAGAAGAAGATTTAAAAAACAAAAAAAGAAAAGCCATGGTGGGTTGACAGCGGCCTCTAATTAAACATGCATAGTATATAGCTCTTAATTCAATCAGAAGGACCGGAGCTGAGACACAATGTAATGTAGTAACATGGTCTCTACATCAAGGTGATAATTTGCACACGAGTAGGACGTGACTATATTGACACAAGTAAAACTGCAAATACGTTAGTATTCATGCAAATATATTTACGTAATTGGACTTTAATTTACCTAATTACCAGGACTCCATTCACACATTGTGTACTCATACTTGCAGGTGTTTGAAAGCTGATTTTATGAAGCTGTTATCAGTGAAATGTTGGGAAAATGTTGGGCTTTCATCATGTTGTGCATTTTACTTAAAAACACACTGAATTATTGTTATTTTTGCAGCCGGTGTAGCTTAATCATTGTCATACATATTTGTCTGGCCATACATGTGTGCATCATGTGTGTGACAGCATAGAAATTACAGACATAGACTGAAATGTACTTGTTCAATTATGTTAGTTCAAACCAAATGTGACCTAGTATTTAGTTCATAGACCTACATTCCTGTTTCGGGAAGAAGAGAGTAATGAGACCAAACATAAAAGCTGCCGACAAATGACATAGCGACAAATGACAAACCACTTTTAGACAGTAAAGTAAGAACGCCCTCATTTGACACTGCGATCTGAATACCAGAGGGTGCAGTTTTAATCTGGAAGGCCTAGTTAAATCTTGCACTGTAGCTATGTCACCATCTGGAAGAAATAAGGGCAACGTACGCACCCTGAGATGTTTTCTGGTGCTTTTGGGATTGGTTCATTTTGGGAGGATCCACCCACCTTTTAACCACAGTCTCTAGGGAGGCTTCCCACCTCTGCATTTGAGAATGTATCTGTATTTGCCTGTGTGTGTGTGTGTGTGTGTGTGTGTGTCCTAAGTGCTGGTTGAGCCTAGACTAGCAGGCAGGGCAGACTATGCATAGATTTAGCTGTGCACACAGTCCTACTCATGGCCTCCAAGGAAGATTAACAGAATCCAGGATGTGTAAACAATGATTTAAGGCTGACACTGTAAATACAATTTATTAGTCAGTCTTAAGTAAACACCGAAAATATAACGTCTATTGAAAATAAATCAACACCTCTTGCAATGCTTTCTACATCTTGTTTGTTTCTGCTTCTTTCCAAGCTAGCAACTGGTTAGCTTAGCTAGCTTGTTTGGTGGTCTTAAATCCATCCACTTTCTGAATAGTAAAACAACAATTTGTTATTTTATGGGTAATGCATCACTCCGTTCACTTGCTCTGAAGAGAATTATACAAAAAAATATATATAAAAATGTATATTAATTAACGAATCAGAGGCTCAGGTCAGCAGTTTTGCTACCAAGCTACGCTAACCAGCTGCTAGCTGTAGTTTCTAACTAATGGGACAAAGTGAATCTACTGCATTTCTGTGTGTCTCGTCACTTGTTTTTGATGAATAAGAAGTTTCGAAATGCTCCAGGACGCTCTTTAAGCGTAGTTGAAAGTCTAGCTCAAGTATTCTCCAAATGCACCACAGCGTCTCTTAAACCAGTCAGGCAGCAAATACCTTCAAAGTTTAAGAGAGCCTCACAGTCCTTTGTCTCACACTCATATTCACTGAGTGTTAATTGTTTGTTCTTGTTAGTGTTACACCCATGTAAGCACATCATGTATTAAGAGGATTTTCATTAAGCACTCACATAGCATTACTTTGTGGTCACTCGAACACTCTGCTCCGTGGGTTAATACAGTGTTGTGAGTCCAGTGGGACATTTCACCTCAGGATGCTGGGGGGGGGGGACAAAAAAATGAACGCATGATTTGCATTTTAAATGTACGGCACTTTCCGAATTAAAGCAACCATTTGACTACTAACTGCCACTGTGCACAGTCCCACACTGATGCAAGACGCCCACCGGCTATGTACCCAGGGCAGAATTTAGAAACACTTAAGTATGACACATTAAAGAAAAGTCCCTCTGGCTACTCTGCACAAAGTTTTGAATTCTCACCTTCTTCCCACTCTGGGTTTACCATGACTCTGAGGAACTCACAAATATAGGAGGTCACTTCACTGATGGCAAATGTGATACTTGTGTCCCCATGACGGGGCAGCCCCCTCCAGACTTTCCAGGTCAGAAATAACAAATGTGTTGTGTTGAAAGGGTTGTAATGTAGTATGAATTATAAGTGACATAATGAAACTTGTAAATAGGAAATGGACAAGAGGAAGTTCAAAGCCACATCTATTTCCCCATTTACTTTGGGCTTTGTAGCAGGCTAGTGTCAGCTTTCATTCTGCTGGTAACAGGAGTTTGACCTGTTCGGCATACAGCTGCAAATACAGGGCATCCTGTATTGAAATCCTGTTTTCATTCCTCAATACTACACTATGCTATGACGCACACACACACCGCATCATAAACCCCTGCTCTCACTTTCTCAGATGTTGATTCTGCAGTGCTGGTAAAGCTCTGCAAACAGGCCGGTGTTTGTTCTAGCTGCAGTGGTTACTCCTCCTGAGGTGACAGACGAAAGGGGGCAAAGGGCTACAAGCTGTAAACAATAATGGTGGCCAGATACCGTAAAAATGTGAATTCCTGTTTGAGGACAAATACGAGTTTCAGGCAGAGGCCGTACTTGTGAACTTGTGATCTGACTGAGGCCCCCCGTTTACTTTGCGGGGGCCGACACTTTTAGTGGGAACACCTTTATCTGAAACAAGGGGTGATTGTTTGTTGACAAAACGCTCAGAGCCCCCTGTGGAGCTTTTTTTTGTGTGTGATGACATGAAGAGGTTATTATCATATTGATTCTTATCCATCACTACGAGGCTGTCTCATCAATACATGTGATGAGCTGAACAATTACGCTGATTTTGCTCTACATTTGTAGCAGTGTGGTTGCTGAGCCATCTCTTCCACATCCGGTTGTTTGTGTTGTATTCGAAGAGTAGCTTTTGTTATGTAAGTGTTTTTATCAAGCAAACTACTACGCAAGGTTTTAGGTAAACTTTACATTAGGTTAAAATATCAACTGTAGTGCAATAAATTATAATTCAATCAAAATGGGACTAATCGAAAAGTGAACTTCTAATCATATGTGCATAAATGACTCATCCACAGTCTTGTTTGATCACAATGTGACTAATCAAAATGTAAATTGTGACTATGAATCATCCACAGCCTGTGACGCTGGGACTTTAAGTATCATTGATTTTAAACCAATGTGTGCTGGTTGTAACATAATGCCACTAAAATTGATTTCTCAGAAATAGGAAAATGTCCTTTAGAGAGGAGTCACCTGCCAAGACAAGAAACTGTCAAACATTTCTTTGCAGGAAAAAGGAAGTGAGCTTCATGGAAAGCTGCCGAGGTGGTAAAGCTTGTTTTATGTATGTTATTGTACTACTACAAAGGTAAGAATGAGGAAACTACACAGTAGACGTCAAAGAGACAGGTACATGGCATGACGCCAGCTGTACAGCAGCTTTGATCCATGACTTAGACTCTGTGTATTATTGACAAGGTGCATCTTTTCTATTTTAAACATGAAAGGTTGTATTATTCTTATTCTTATTTTTTATCATATTTCTGTATTGTAGCATGTAGCATGGTACTATAACAACTCGCTGCAGGGTATTTCTGATTCTGGGGGGAAAAGTATGAATATGTCCTATTATGCCAAATCTAAGGGTTAGTAGCATTTATGTCCTTTAGTCCTGTTGATCTAAGATCTGAATCCTGCCTGTGACCACTGGCTTGTAAAACACACATCAAGTAATAAGTGCTGTTTGTCCTTCCTGGGTAGAGAGGTTGTAAATACCACACACAGACCCTCAACTACACTGGAACAGGAACACTGCAAGATTCAGGAAACTCCAGACCACTATCAACACAGAGAAAGTACAACAGGCTCATAGTGTATTGATGTAAACTGTGGACAGAGTCACCATGTGTGTGTGGGGGGAGATCTGATGCAAGAACGGGTGTTTAAGTGTACACTGAAATCTCTGTTTATTCTAGCAAAGGGTCATACTGAAGAGAAGAAAAAAGAGGGAAGAAGAGAAGGAGGAAGAGAAGAAGAGAAGGAGGAAGAGAGGAGAGGAAGATAAAAGAACATTTTATTGACCAGAAACATGAAATCTTAATGGGAAAATTACAATTACTAAGAACCTCAGGTAATTTTACTCTACACAAAATGTGAAACTTCAAATGCAAATTACATCAGCAGGCCGACCAATCACGGGCTGCGAGACCATTGCGTCAGAGCCGCCGGTAGCCAATCACGTATCACCACGATAGTAGAAAAAGATCGCAGACGCAGCCTATCTTGTTCAACAGTTGAGACTTGCCGGGGACCGGACGACCAACCGGGGGGGAAACCTGAGGGGTTTCTACTGACTTTTGACCGAGGATACCCGGTTATTTCTGATTTCACACAGCGCCACAAAGGATATCCCAACATGGTGGTGGTCGCAGCAGCAGCCGGGACCGGGGGAGCCCACAAAGTGCTCCTGATATCCGGGAAGCAGAGCGGCTCCTCTAGCGGCTCTCAGGCAGGCTTCAGCCGGCCCATCTCTGTCGTCCTACCGTCAACGGCCAACCAGGTGTCGTCGGACTCAGACTCCAACACGTCTGCGGGGCCGCCGGTACGGAAACGACAGAGGCTCACACACTTGAGTCCGGAAGAGAAAGCGCTTCGCAGGTTAGTTTTACAAAATAAAACCCATTTACTAGCCGGTTTTATCACTGGCCATTGTTCTCGGAACTATCCCAGGGACACGCCCAAAGATATCGATCTGTTAGCCGGACAACAGCAATCAAATCCTAACGTTTAAAAATCGATGCACGGCAGCCCCGGTCAAACGTTGCCTGTACATATGTTACATAAGCGATGTTGGGAAAAAAAACAACATAAGGGATGTTTAAATGACTATAATGTGGTTATTCCGGCATGTTTGGACTTTGGACTAGCTTGTCAAACCGCTATCTGAGTGTGTGACAGGGGGGCTGGACCCGCCCAGCCCCGCTGCTGTTACAGAGCAGGACACTGATATCCTGGTATGCCTGCGTGGCATGAACATGGCCGGTGATTGCGCAGTACTGTGAACCCAAGTCATGTCGGGGGGGCGGTGGTGGTGGGGGGGGAGGGATCTTAGTCAGCATCGTGGAAAGAATGTGTGTTTAAATTCCTGTTTTTTTTTTTTGTTTTTTTTTTTACACCCCTCACCTTTTTAATCTTTTTTCCAGGAAACTCAAGAACAGAGTCGCAGCTCAGACAGCCAGAGACAGGAAAAAGGCCAAAATGGGAGAGCTGGAACAGCAAGTCCTTGAGTTGGAGCTGGAGGTAAATTTGTTATTGTTTTATATATATGATAACACACACGCAGGAAATGCAAGCCCCCCCTTTGTAAGACCCATGATTCATCCCCATGTTATCTCCACTCATCACCCTCCTGACTCCAGATCACCAGTCTGATCTATAAATCAGAAATGACTAGATTATTTATATATATATAAAGTTCAGTCTTGTCAGGATTAGACTTGTAGTTTCTTTTCTAGTTCTGATTTGTTTAACTCAAGCTTCTTCAAGCATCACTTCCTGATGAACGGTTTCAAGTCTAAACATCTGTCTGTTTTTTCTCTCCCTTGCAGAATCAGAAACTTCACATTGAAAACAGGCTGCTTCGGGAAAAGACGAGCGGCCTGCTGACAGAAAATGAGGAACTGAGACAGAGGCTTGGGTTGGACACCCTTGACTCAAAAGAGAAGGTACAAACAGGAGGAGGGGAAGTGCGTTGGAGTGGTTTGCAGTGATCTGTTGCATCTTTGTCCTTGTTGTTGGAATAACTTTAATTCACTGATTGTTATCTTTTTTTTTTTTCCTCCCAGGTGCAGGTTCTGTTGTCCACCGGGAACGAAGCAGGTTTGGGGATCGGGTCTTCTGAGTCCGCAGCACTCAGGCTACGTGTGCCTCCGCAGCAGGTGCAGGCCCAGCAGTCCCTAAATCTGAAGACTTCTCAATGGATACAGATGGTCCTGACACTACAGACAATGAGGTGAGTCTGACCAAGATTTGTGCTCGGAGATTTAAATCCTGTTTCCAGGAAAAGCTCCATAATAACACCAGAGTCAGGTCATGGGTTACCAGGCTAATCTCTTGCTCTCTTTCTCCCCCCCTTCTTTTCTAGTCTGATTTGCTACTGGGCATTCTGGACATCCTTGACCCAGAGCTGTTCCTCAAGTCTTGTGAACAGGAGTGCCAGGGGCCGCAGGTGCTGCTGGTCGGAGGGGGGGACGCAGTACCTGCCGCCACACCTGCGCCTCTGGGGGCCCCATCAGTTAAGCTGGAGGCCCTTAATGAACTGATTCACTTTGACCACATCTACACCAAGCCCGTGGAGGAGGTGAGCGACGGGCAGTGCAACGACTCGGAGAGCGACGCAGAGGAGAAGATTGACGAGGCTTCCTTCCCCGTTACTGAGGTGGTGGTCGAGGAGGAGACCGTCTGCATCAAAGACGAGCCAGAGGAAGTGGTCATCCCCAGCTGTAACGCTCACAGTCAGGTGGATGACTTTTTCTCGGCAGACTCCTCCCCTGCCCTCAGCGGCCTGGATAAGGAAGCCTGCCTGGCGGACACCTACAGTGACTCCGGATACGAAGGCTCCCCTTCCCCTTTCAGCGACATGTCCTCTCCCTTGTGCTCTGAGACGACGGCCTGGGACGACATGTTCGCTAACGAACTCTTCCCCCAGCTTATCAGTGTCTGAATCCAACCCCCTCAGCCCAATAAGTTATAATATATCTCGCTAATAAGTAGTGTTCAATAACTACAGTTAAGCACACAATGCTTTATAGTACCATATACCACCACTGAACCCACTTATGTATGGGCTAAAGCTAAGCACATAATCTCCTTTTTATTACAGCAGGTCTGTACCACTGGCAATGTTGCATTGACTTGTGGGAGATGGAGTTTGTGATGGCTTAGTTTTAGCTTCACCTAATTAAAAGCAGAGGATCTAAGATTAAGCAAAATGAAAAAAAAATCTTTCACCCGCTGTCCCACAGATGAAATGTGGGCGGAGTCCAGTATTTCTGTAAATTTAAAAAGGGGAACGGGGGCCGATCATTTAAATATAACAATTTATTTATTTGTGTAGCTTCTGAGTCACTGTATGTTCGCATGTAAAAACGCTATCTTCTAATCTGTTTGCGCTCTCCTTGTAGTCTAATTACTGCATTAAAAAAAAATTTTTGCATTGCATTTTGTCTCCTTGTTTCAGTCACTGGTGTTTTTATACAGATTAACAAAATGTTGTTGGTGGTATGTGCTGTCAAATGGATCATCCCCACTCAGTAAGCATATGAACAAAGGATGATAAGTGGATGTTTCAGGTTATGGGAACATTTGACATTAAGACAACACACAGGAAACTGTCGCTGAATTATCTTAAACCCAGTCCTGATCAGAGCGCCAGGACTTTCCACAAGCTCCGAGGATAAATCTGAGGCACCAGACGGGAAAAAACATTTATCGTGCCAGGCATTCCTTTACATAGCGGCAACGTTCAAACTTCACTTAATCACTAGATGTCGAACTGTCAACAACTAATCACTAATGCCTCCCATTAACACGCAAGAAAAGCACCATTGGAAGACGTCCTAGGGCAAAGATATTTCCAAAGGTAATGGGTAGATTGGCTGCAGCCATACTGGAAACATGTTGACACCAGTGACGCTCTGTTTTGCTTACTCAGCCGTTCCACTAAAAGGGAAAAGCGAGGAGCTGATTAACAGTGTTTTGGTGCACGCCCTCTCTCTTTTAAATCAGCGTTTCTTATCTTCCAAGTTGAATCACATCAACAATGGCATTTGTTTTTCAGCCGTGACATGATAGTGACATCGGGAGTTTTAATTATACAAACATGGTTACTACACTACTACTATACATGGTTAATTAGCCTTGTGAACGTTCAGTGTGCTTTTGGTTCGGTACGATGGGGCAAAGGTTTTGGGGGTACTTTCTAAAAAAAGAAAACAACAACAACAGGTTTTATCTTGTTATTTTAAGAAAGGTTCTTACATATGATCTTATTATAGCCTTGAATCTCATGGTCACATTGTTTCACGGTGAAGTCATGATAAAGCCTGTTGTTTTCCACATATTATCTGGCCAGTGCTCCGACCCTCACAATCTCACACATGTGCACACTCAGTGTTTATATTCCCTATCTGTCCTGTGCCAACACAGCTTTTCTGTTCTGAGAAGGGGAGGGTGGGGTGGGGGTGGGGGGTGGGGGTCCTTGTATTACATAACACTTGCAATGTAACCAGGAGTTTCCTGGGAATCTAACCCGAGACTGTTATATTCTTTACTTCCCCAAAAGAAATAGGTCAGTTGAAGTATCGGTGGTGTTTTGGCCTGGTGTGAAGAGAAAAGGCAGAGGAGGTGTGGATACACCTTTCCCCCCCGAGGCCTTTACTCTCATCACAATGAGGTGTCATTGTGCCTGTTAGGGGAGACTATTGCTCCTTTTAAGTTCCCAGGGCAGTGATTGCTACGACCCACCCATTGAACAAAAGCCCCTGGAGTCCTTGTCGTTGCATGAGCTGATTAGATCAGGTTTTCAGATGCAACACTGATGTAATTGGTCTTAACTCTGCAGGGCCTGTCTGTCTGTCTCTGTTAGCTTTAGCTCTAGGACACTGATTGCAAAGCGTTATATTAGTAATGTGTTCCACTACGCTACACCACAGCTGCTTCAGTTGTGGAGTTGGTGTACAAGACAGCAATTTACTCAGAAGTGAGGAGGAACAATGAAAAAATGTCAACTCAGCTGTTCAATTGTAATCTGAGCGCCAGTTTGTGTTCCTGTGGTGGGTTTGAAGGAAACCGCACCAGCCCTTGACGTAGCTTCATCCCTTCTACCGTGAAAAGCTGTGGTGAGAAATTCACCGTTTCCTGTCTTGTTGCTGCAAACCACAGCAAAAAAAAGATGAAAACAGCCTTACAGCTGCTCAGCTGAAACCGAAAAGGATCCGCTGGGGCAGATCTTTCGATTTCATGCTGCAGATTCTGGTGCATTCCCTCCTGTTTCTACGTGGTGACGATCATAGCTTTTGTTTTTGTCTCCCTTTGTTTAAGTTCCACTCAAAGTGATTTCTGTCAATCCACAAATCATGACAAAAAGGTGCCAACATGGGGAAGTTTTTCAACGCAGGAGATTTTGAAGCTGTACCTCTCTTAAAGCACACAAAACATTTCCTCTCAGCTGTCTCGAAACTGAACTGATATTCAAATCATCAACAGTAAACTGAAGAACACGCTGGAGCTGTAACAAAATCAGGCGGCCAACAACATATTTCTGAGATTTTCAAGTTAACCCTGAGTGGGAAAAGGCTGGGAACCAATGGCAAAGAAGGATGCAGCTTCTAGTGCTCAGCTTTGGTAGGCAAGTGGTAACTAATAATCAAACTTCACCAATCATCTGATTGATTGGTGACTAACAAGGGCTGCAGCCTGCACTAGAGCCTTCTACAATGGCCAGACTCCAAACCTTCGGTCCTTCTGCCCCCTATGTTGGACTTACAGAGCTGCCCTGTGGACGATATGTAAGGTTCAACCAGGTCTCTGTACAATGTTTGATGGATAATTATAAAAAATCCCAAATCTCTGATCATTTCATCTGGTCTTTCATCATAATCCAGCTGTAAAAACTGATTTGGAAGGAGCCCGATTAGTCAGTTAAATCAATAAAGTGTGACTGGAACCTGACCCTGGACCTGCCATAAATTATTTTACCACATATCTATTGACATCTTGTGACAGGGCTCCTGTTACCATTTACAACTGCTATAAACCCTTGGTGACTGTGTTTTGCAACTTCTGTGGAAAGTATAAAAATATCCCTAACCTGTTTGTTGACGTGCACGGGGAAGGGATGCACGCTGTGCTCTGTTGATAAACAGCAGCTTGGATCTATTGTGAGCTGCAGGAAATTAACTGTGTCCCAATTTAGGCACAACATCCTTCAGAGGCAACATTTGAAGACCAAGCGTCGCTGTGGCAACAAGAGCAAAACAAACCGATGGCGAACCTGAATATCACACTTCTAAATGTACAGACTGCGGTTCAGGTCAGTTGATCAGCGAACGGTACAACTATTATGAAAATCATGGACATTAAAATCTCAAGATGATACTTCATGGTTGTCAAGGTTGCTCTGTAACAGGCGCAGTGCTTTGTGATGCAATGATGAGGCAACAGGTGGGGATGCAAAGGGAAAATCCTCATGGGCTGGACTCTTTCTATGACCTTTATGGACCATGTCCTCCAAAAGATCAACCTCTTCAATGTCTATATGGCTAACTCAGTTATGGAGGCAACACCTTGTTTACATCTGTGTCCACAGGGCCCAAGTCATCCAAAGTCCATGGGACATTTTCCTGCTGTGAGATGTTCTGTGACCTGAAAATTGAATTTTCCATCGATTATTGTTGCCTTGACTTGATTGAGATTTGATAAAAGACAGGCTCTGGATCAGTGTGTTACTCTGAACCAGTATGAATCCAGCCTGGTTTTGGATGTCAGAGTTCGTGCCTAAATTAGAGCCAGATTTGTCTTGCTAATATGACACTCTCGTCACCTATGCATGGATTTGGATAAACCTTACCGCAGGTCTCGGGTTACCACACTCAGCAGTATTATAAAGAGGATTGCTGGACCTGCTCTGGCAGCTGCCCCTTCAATGTAAATCCAGGTTTTACAGTCGGACCTTTTCGAGCTCCTCGGTCTAAGCAGTGAGCTCAAAAAGTAGGGCACCGCTTATACCAAGAGCAAGAGGCTAAATCTGCTTGGACGCATT
Source organism: Caranx ignobilis (assembly GCA_021432705.1). Taxonomy (NCBI): domain Eukaryota; kingdom Metazoa; phylum Chordata; class Actinopteri; order Carangiformes; family Carangidae; genus Caranx; species Caranx ignobilis. The sequence continues at coordinate 1,393,725 of JAFHLA010000010.1, read as the reverse complement.
TACAGCCCCATATAAGTGTTTCACTGGTATAATTCAGCTTTACGACTGAGAACTTGAGGAGAAAAGTGAGCAGGAAAAAAATGAAATGTACCAGCTGATCAAACAGGATTTAAAGGCAGTCAGTCAAGTGAAAAGCAAACAAGAGGTCAAGGCAGCGAGAGGCAGACAACATGGCTCATGTGACGGTTTTCTCATGTGAGGGGTCATGGTAATGGTGCTGCTGGGTGGGTGGGGGGGGGTGAGTCGGGGTCACACTGTGAAGCTGCAGAGCCTCGAGGACTGAGCGAGTTCAGTCACCTGACACAAGTGAGGAATGAAAATCGCTGAAACCCCTACCTCCCTTGCCCCCCCCCCCCCCCCACTCTGAACCCTCTGGCCTTCTTCATTAAAAGTCAAATTAGTGAGTGAAAACACAAGCTGGGGAGGGAGAGGGGGGTATGGCCTTGGTATTTAGGCCATTTAATGGATGATTCAGTCGGGGGGGGGTGAGTCATCATCTCCTGCAATCTCCAGCAAACAACATCTGTCCATCTCTGTTTGGGTACATGGAGGAACACGATCTGCCGCGTCGATCACCGGTTCACATTTGGAGTAAAAGTCTTGTTAATCCTGTCTTCCCACTTCGACAGGTGTGTTTCTGCCGCCGTCGTTAGCTCTTAATGAACGTCTTGTTCGTCAGGTCCTACATTCCACACGTCCACGGAACAACACACAATAATAAATCACTTAATAGACAGAAAGGAGAGATCAATCAACAGTCCTTCCACTGAGTCATGCAGGTTCAGCCATTATTATCACTTCCTGAGACAAAACAACCGGCACAAAGTCAATACCAGTATGACAACCCAAAGCCTCCTATTATACCAGCGCCAACACATGCATTTTGAAGACGCATCACATACACGTGCACACACAACGAGGGGCCTCAGATGCAAGTGCTCTGTGACGCACACGTGCCAGCCGGTGCTCCGACACGGACGCACATTTTGCAGTCAAGGTGGCCTGCTCTCCAGCTCTGAGAGAGATCATTATCCTCCGTTACCAGTGGCAACAAAGGACGGTCAGTGGAGTGTGTAAATGCGTGTCTGTCCGCTTCGTGGCACCGTGCCAGAGACCACAGAGGGGACAGTTGGGCTACGTTACAAGAGTCTCAAAGTCAAAAGGTATTCATTCATTAACTACAAACTTGGCTCCGAACTAGTTCGAATCGTGGTTAAATTCACTTTCTCCCTTCAGCAGATGAAGGTAAAAACTGCCTCCAGGTGTCAACAAAACTTGGGTGGACAGGACTTTAAATGTTTGGAAAGGTGACATTTCTACAAGATCAGATCTGTTAAAAATGTCCAGGAAACAATGACAAATCTCCACAGAATGTGAATGAATGAATTGGAGATGACTAAGAAGTGATTAAACACATTTAGTCAAGTCAATTAGAAAATCAAAACTTTCCCATATCGATCTTCTGTTTTAATGAACATCAACAACAACAACAACAACAACAACATGTTCCTCTGGAGCTGAGGTCAGTGATGGGGAAGAACTGTGACGGTGAGACAGTGTGTACAGTGAGTGGCAGCCAGCCGGACGAGGCTTCTTCCCAGAGTGATATTTAATAGGCACAGGCTAATGTGAGCTGCGGGGAGAACTGGCGTCACACATTACACAAGGCTCCTATCGCCATGGTTTCACTTCCTGTACATGTGGCAGGTCTGCAAGAGGCAGCCTGTCTGTTGCAAGAAAACATTAATCACTTGGATTCCTCCTACACACAAGCGTGGCAGATTCGCCCTTTGAAGCTCAGTCAAAAAGCTGCAAAACCCACATAACAAAGATTCAGAGCGGCTCGAGGAGGATTTTAAAGGCACATCATGAATATCGTTTTGTTATCATCCACATGACTTCAGCTTTGCATTTTACTCGCTCTGCAATCTGAGTCAAATTCTGAAGCCTGAACTTTCCACGACAGTTCCTCTCTTTCCTTGCTGGCCCCAGGCCCGGCCCGGCCCGGCCCAACCCGACCCCTGAGGTTAAAACCTCGTACGTCAGCCCGTGTTGGCCAGGAGTTACACAGTCTGCTCCGACATGATCACAGAGCACAGACAGACAGGCACACACACACACACACACACACACAGAGCAAACTAAGTACAGTGATTCCTCTGTGGAATTTCATCTTTCATGTGTGTGTGTGTGTGTGTTTTTTTTCATCAGGACCACCTAGCGCCTTCTGAGACAATAAACATCCCAGAGCTGTCGCAGCTTGTACTGTGTCTGTTGTAACATCAAATACTCCTGCGGTGACCAGGTGGGAGAGTCACGGATCAATAGTGTCGCAACAAAATCTGGGGCAATGAATGACGAAACACTTTCAGTAAAAGCTGAAGCCAGGATGAAAAGAAATCTTTTTTTTTTTTTTTTTTCTTTTTTTTAACAGATGTCAGACGCAGGGTGTGTGTTTCAGAATAAGGACAGTGAGGTCAATAAGAATTAGATTGCACTCTGACCTGATCGGTTTTGGTATATAGTTGTCCACAAGGGAAAAATAATGGTTGTGTGACATTTGCTCAGTTTGTGATTCTCTTATTTGTATCACAGGTTTGTACCACACAGCACTGTGGGACAGATGGGGGCTATTTATTATTCATTTTCAGCTTTTTGCCCTTTTGTCTCATTATTTCTATTCATTGTATTTACTGCAGTGCTGCACTGAGGCCATTTTGAATAATGAAAGTTACTTATCGTTATGCAATTATGTAATATTTATATATGTTTAAACCATATGTCAGGGATCAAATATGTGTGTATATCAGCTGACTAGTTTATGGTCTGAATTTTTCACTCCTTCATATCAGTATTAGCGTTAGCCCTTTAAATCCTATATTGGTCCGGCCCTAGTTCTCACACAACTGTATGAAGTATCGTCTTTAGAAAAGACATTTGCTTGAGTTATAGTAGAAAAATTCACTCTGCATCTCTGCCTCTGACAGGAAGTTAATGCAAAAAACAGGAAACCTACAAATTCCCATTCCAAGACAGGTAACGTGATCAAAAGGTAAGACCACGGTCAAAGTCATGGTCAGAAAATAATTCGAGTGAGAGCAGCACACTTTCACCACTGGGCCCACAACAGGTGGTTTCCCTCGGCTGTAAAAGTGTCACGTGTGTGCTTTAGGCTAACGCTATGCGGCTATTTTGGTCAGGCGGTCAGTCACAGAGCAGCCTTTCGTCCACAAGTCACTCTGAACTTGGGCTGAAATGACATTTGTCACTGTGACATAAATGTTCACAGATCTGCCGAAAAGAAAAAAAAAATCATTATAGTGGAAAAAGAAAGTTCTCGTGTGTGCGTGACTCTGAGGACAGAGTAGGTGCCCTTAGCTGTTTGAGCACTGATAAGAGAGTGAGTACATGTGCAGAGAGCCAGCTGTGGGGAATTTATCAGCAGGACAAAGGGCTGGTCGAGGGAACACGCCGGAGCAGCAAGACACAAAGGAGCTGATAAAAGCATGTCATGTTGCCATTATTGCATTTACATTGGGTACTTCTGTCAGACTGCTGTCACCTCGCAACTAAAATCCACCTTTAATGTGCGACTTTCCACCGTGTCCTTTCATTTCACAACCTGCAGTGTCCCAGTTTGAGGTTTGATTTCATTACAACTCAGCTTGTTTATAAATTCAAGACTCATCTTGTGGTTGCGCAACTTATGCAGAATTAAGCAAACACTTCCTCTCTGTTCTTTTTCATGGGCCCGAATGCACTTTCATAACTAACTAATGCAAGCACGTTGAAGCTGCTGCCGGTGAACTAAAGAGCAAATATTGAATTTTCCTGTGGGCGGCCTCGGCTCCAGTGCTTCTGATATGAGGTGGCAAAGAGAGCACAAGGTTGTAACTGAGCTTTTTTTTCTTTTTTTACCCAATTGATAAAACAGATTTTAATGGGAATCATTTCAACACATGCTCTTAGCTCTGACTGCTTGTAATGGTGGAGATCAGACAGTCACAGCAAGTCCCCCTGTTAAACTTTCACCAGTATGATATGTAGATGTCATAAAGGGTGATTTTTACTTTTTAATCTCTTTTCATTTCTTCTCTTCTCATCTAACATTCAGTCCCTCTTTAATGTTCTACCTTTTCCTCTGATGCTTGAAATCACCTCTTCATTATTTGGCTGCAGTAAAAGTAGATTTTTGTTTCTCCTTTTAAATCAGGTTTATTTTTCATCCAAATCCACATTCACCTACTAGTTTGCAGATTTCTGCCTCAACAGCTCGGCACACCTCAGTGTTTCTGGGATGTTGACTACCAGGCTCTGCTGTGCCACCAGCAGACCGGCCTGGAAATAGCACTTGTTTTTTTAAGAAGTGGACCCACAGTTGCCCCAGTAGTTGCTCACGTCTTACATCACTCGCAGCGGTTTCACCACATGAAATCAGCAGATGACAAAGACGAAGAAGCAGAAACAAAGGGATCGTTACTTTATGTTTCTCAACAACCCAGCAGTTGTACTTTCATAAAGTTTGAAGCTCTAAGAGACAAAGAGACCAAATCAAAGCTCAGTTGCATAATTTTGTATAGTCTAGTGTGAGTTCTGTGCCATCATTTCCCACAATGCAACCTGACATTATCTTTCACTAAACCTCCTCTGTCTTTACTGACTCAACAGCAACAATGGGAAACAGACTTTGTGTCATAAATATGATAACCTCATGACATCATGGTGACATCATTGGGTTATTTTTCCTGACACCTCAGACCCACAGAGGAAAACACGTTGCGCACTGTTTTTTTTTTTTACAGACTGTGCAGGACTGTGTATTATGGTCTGTCAGAACCAGTTTGTCAGACGTGATGTGCGACCACATTGGACGATGAAAATGTTCAATTTTGTGTGATTATCCACAAAGTGGTGGAACTGATCCTCATATGGAAAACTGGTGAAGTGCTGCTGTTCCAACAGTCAGCTGCATTAGATTAGCTTTAAGATTTCCAGGCAAAAAAGATCACAGCAAGTGACAACTGTGACGTGTGACTTCAGCAAGTAGCCTTGTAGTTCAGTCTGCACTCTATAGTTTCCAGTTTAATGCATCTTTTCACATCAGCTACAAACCCAATCCTAAGTTGTATCTCTCTGCCCACTTGTACAAGCTGAGATGATCCACTGACTTTAGGTTTTTTTATTAGCACTTTGCTATTTGCTATCTTCCACTTCACTCAGTCTAGACTTTGTGCCCTGAGGCGTGAGCTCTCAAAGTTCAAATGAAAGAATGATTGTTCCCCCTCATGTTTGCCCTGCACCCCACCATCCTCCTGCCTGGAGCTAAAGTGTGTATATGTGTGTGTGTGGGTGGGTGGGGGGTGGGGGGTAGGTTGAGTTCAGCTCCCAGACTGTGTGGCATTCCTGAAATGTGTGCTAGCTCAATGCCGCCCCCACCGTTCCCGATCCTAGCCCTCCTCTTCCCGGCAAGAAACCTTTCCCCTTTCACTCTGTGCTTCTACACAACCACTGAGCACGCACACACACACACACACACACACAAGTTTTTGCCCTTCCACATCTCACATGGAAAAACAGACAGTACATCTTATCATAGACGGATAAGGAGGACTAGAAGTTAAAACAACACAAAACAACTGTCTCTTAAGAAGCTTGTTGTGTATTATATATCTATAAAACAACCACCATCTCATCACAACCACGTTGGGTTCGTACATTCACAGTCACAAGGCACATTTGCTTTCAGTTCTTCTACAATGCTGGCAATAAAAAGTGAACTGGAGTTCATTATTCTTATCCAGCGGGCGGAGAGTCAGAGGTCAGGCGCTTTATTCACAACCCCGTCGCAGGGCGGAGCAGGGTTAAAGGTTAATACAAGTGTTTAGTGAGGTTCAACAACACAGCTGAGTGTTGGTACACTGGCTACTTTATCCGTTGCTTCACTGTTTATATCATCTGTGTGCATGTTTAAGACTGATGCTTCTGCAAGAAATTACTTTATACAGTGATTTGCAGTATTTTAAAACAATGAAATGCATATTTTGCAGCTCTGTATGTCAGTGATTCCACCTCCCCAGCTCTAAAAACCTTTACTCTACATTTATGGGTCTGAACAGTAAGGTCAAGTAGGTCTTTCCTTGCAAAGAGGAAGAGGCGGTTCAGCATCTACAGCGTTTCTTTTTTGTTGCATGAATAAAAGCAGAACTGAGTAGTCAGCATGATCAGCAAAAAATGCAACAGAACAGAAAAATAAAAGATAAGCAACATTTGATAATTTACCACATGGGACTGAGGAACTATATCAAACCCTGACACATTATCTGTGAGCTGACTTCGAGACTTGGAGGGAAATGTGAAAAACCAAAACCATGAGGCGGAGAACCAGGAAGACACGTTTGTAGTTCTTTGTAACAAATGACAGTTTGTAGATTCTCTTGATAAGGGGAAGAAGTCAGCAGCAGTTTTACTTCCTATTTCCCCCTAATTGTCCAACTATATTTCTGTGTTTCCCTCCACCTGTATGAATGAAAACCTGTTGTCTTCCAACATGCAGTTGGAGTTTGCGTTTCCTCTGCTACTGGCTTCAATTTTTTTTTTTTTTGACTTTCAGCTCGAAACAAATATAAAACTTTTGTTTTTGTGTGTTTGTTCTCATTATCTATTCGCCCTGGCCTGTGACCTTCCCTTCAGCTCTTCCTGAGTGTGGTTCACCTGGTGTATGGGGGGGGGGGGGGGGCAGAGTGGCACCGTGGGGTGAGAGTGACCCTTGCAGCCAAACGTCGTACTCCTCCCTGGGCATCTGGACCACATGCTGCAGGGCAATCTGACCAAAGAAACAATGAAAAGTTTAAAGTATAAAACCTGAGGCACTGGAGCTTCTCTCTGTTGACTTTGTGACACAACTTTCCTGTAAACACATTCAAACACCAGCAATCCCAGACTAGCCCCCCCCCCCCCCCCCCCCCCCCCCCCCACCCACTCCAGCCCACCCTGTCCTCAAGCAGATCCAGAAATGGAAACTAAACCAGTCATCTGTGGTCGGCTTGATTCAGCCCTGAGCTCCACTCACCAAGGACCACAGAGAGAAAAATTGCCAGGGGGCCCACACAGCCCCCCCCCCCTTTAAATCAGTCAGCCATCTTTACTGTCCTCCAGTGTTATATATCAGTTGGTTCCCTGTCATTACACCTTCACTTACTTATCTTCTTCCCAGGAATGTATGGCCCCTCATTTCTGACCGGTAGAGGCGTGCTCAGAGGGTCTGGGGTCCGTTCGGCTTTAAGTGAGGGTCCTCTCTAATTGAGGGTTTGGTGCAAGTGACCAGGAGTTTATTGTCAGGCTTAAGTTTGGGGGAAGAACAGGGGAGTTACATACCTCAACCTGGTCCCTGTGGGACTGCATCATTATAAAATATTCATGTTGGGAACAAAGGTGAGTTTTTTTTTAGCTGCTCCACAACCGCAACCAGAATTTGGCTTCACATCAGCTTATCTCACACAGTCCTGAGCCTGTGCACTCCTGGAAATCCACCTTCATACTCAATTTGCTAAACTCAGATTGTATTTCTATCAGGCCGTGTGGTCTTGTCTGGTCCTAGCATTTGTTGGCAATGGAGTAAACTGACAAACAGGCAAAATGTGTAATGTTATCTCTGATGTTTTACCAAATTACATGATTAACTTTGTGATTTTAGACTGACTTTCTATCTTTTCTTTGGTTTGACCTCCATGCAACGTCACCACTTCTATAGAAACAGCTTATCTTTAACACTATCTTAAATACTATCTGTTATTTTACTAGGCTACACTGTGGGAGAGGTGTTGTACTGTGATGTGAGGATGAGCTCTGTGTATACCTGCATGGCCACACACAGCTCAGGCAGACAGAGCTCCCACGGCTCAAGACCCCCCCAGCACCCTCAGGAAGACGAACTCTGATCATCGTCTGCCGCTCTGCAAAACCCCTCAGCTTCTGCAGCACCCGGCTCACCGCTCGCTCCCTGCACACCTCTGCAGGCAGGCGGCTCAGCAGACTGTAAAGCCTGACGGAAAACAACGGAGCAGAGCAGCACAGGTGTGTCACATATGTGCACCACATGTACATCCAGATGCACAGATGTATGAAAACACAAACCAGACCCCCCCCCCCCCCCCCCTCTCCACCCCAATAAACCCTGTCACCCCCCCCACACACACACACTCCACATTCCACACCAGATAATGTCTTCACCAGGCTGCATACCACATATTGTTGCTGTGCTTGTTTTCATTGTAGCTGTTTGTTGGAGCCTCTGTCTCTTGGGACTCGCAGGTCACATGACGAGGAGCGTGGTGGGATTCAGTCATGTGACACAGAGCTCGATACCTCTGGAGGCCGCTGGTTAACCTCTCCCTGGACGGGGGAAGAAAACTGAATGAGAGAAGGAACTGAGATGCAGCACATGGTTTTACTATAGTGGCACAGTGCCTGTATTTGACTTGTATTTAAATGTGCATTAAGCACACGGACTGATAACAGAGCAAACATGGGTGTTACATAACCGGCAGGAGCAGTTAGGAGTTTGTCGAGGACGTTCAGAGTCAAAGTGAAACAGTTACTGAGTGAGTTTAGCTCCACAGTAGTCAGACGATCAATACAACACATTTTAGTTCATGTAGATGAAAGTATAAAAACAATAAATGTCTTATAAATGATGACTCTGAGAAACACAGCCCTGTGATCATGATGCTGTTTTGTGACTGCTCCTCTTGGAGCTGGATGGTTGCCAGACCTGGCTTTGAGCTCCAGGACTTCGATGTATCTCTGAGCCGTCTCCTCAGCCCTTTGGTCGAAGGCGGCTCTGAGCTCCTGCAGCATGGAGGCCTTACTGCTGATCACATGACTGATGGCTGATGGGGGCTGAGCAGGACAGCTGCATGTGACACAAAGACAAGCCATCGATTTGTTAGACGAGAAATATTTTTCACAGCTTGAAAATGGAAAAGACAATTGAATGGCAGAATTAAGATTGCAGAATACATTTAACATCTGCTGTCAAACCATACATGTCAGAGGACACTTGGTATATCCTCTGGTGACACTGTGCTGCAGCCATGTTCAACTTTTGATCATTTTTGAGAGTTTTCACCTTCACTCATCAACAGGAGACCTGCAAATATGCCTCTATATTTATAATAACATGCAGCAAGACTAGGTTTTGATAATAAAAAGACCAATGAAAAAACATTAGTGAAACCAGGTAGAGTAAAATACCATATAACACTACACTGATGCTTTTGAACCGATCTTGAACCTATCAATATAGCTAATTTAAGTCTGAATTCCCAATTTTGAATCCTACATACATCTAAGAATTAACATATAACACATATTTATACCTTTCAGGTCTGAAACTCTTTGCCTTGGACTTGGAGCCACTTTTGTCATCTTGTATCTTGTCAGGTGAAGGATGTGGTGTGGACACCGGTGCTGTCAAACTGGAACAGGAGACGGTTATAACAAGTAAGACTTGTTTAGAGAACAGACTGTTAAAAAAGGGATGGGATGGGATTACAAGTGTCACGTGAATCACAACTGAGACTGGATGTTGTTTTATGTCACCACATATAGAGCAAACCCTTTGTCCTGTTCCCCTGTAACACTTTCAGATCCTGCTGGTCCCAGTCCAGGTCTATGAGCTACAACCACATCAGCCTTCAGATGCTTCTTTGAAACAGGGTCATATATGTTGGTATTTGGTGAAACTGGTTCTAATGGTGCTGTGTGTTACTGTTTTTCTTGTTTGACAGATGCAACAAACAGGGAAAACACCTTCACTTGTTCTAATGATTCGGTTTCTTTTGACTTGTTTCATGTGAATTTGACCCTCTGAGTATCTGTAGATGAATCTGTGAAACATGTATTGTGTTCTTTATTTACAAGTAATATGAGCTAATATATGTTTGCTGTTATTTGATTATGTGTTTTACTGCATGAATCTGCACATCAACTACTTAAAGTTAATTTTTAAGTCAAGTGTTGATGCACACCTTTTCTACACACACTCATAATTACTGAGAGAGCCACCGGCTAGGAGCAAATAGTCACCTGACCCCGTGTAATTAGTCACTGAATGGTGGTAATCATGTGATCACACCTTTAACGGCCGAGGTGAATATCAGGTAGTAGAAAACATCAGTGGCAGCATTTTTTACGACGTGCCCTTTTGTCCCACAGCCACTCAACAATTCCACTAATGCCCGACAAAGAAAACAAAACTCCTTTGAAATCACAGATGAAGGAGGAACGATAATGGTAGAGGGCTAAAAATAGAAACTCAAATTGAAAGGTTGTTGCCACAGAGCTAGTGAGAATACAGGCCGAGCTGCTGCTGCTGCTGCTTTCTCTGCCTTTGCTCTTTAAGCACAATCGTTCCAGGGTCACAGATTATCGTCCCGGCCGTGACAGTTTAGACCTTTGTCCTCTTTACGATTAGCTGCGGTTTGATCCGGGAAATCAAGCCTCTGCTACTGTTTCAATAATGCAAAAGCCTGAATGGCCGATGGGAGGAGCAACGGCTTTCAGGGGTAGAATTGAGGGGATTTATGGCAGCAGACGTGTGATGATACCGGGCTGTAATTTTTATGTTTATCTGCTTTTACTGTGTCACCACTGAGGTTCAGGCTGCCGACTTTTAAGTGGCTGGTAAAATGTTGATCCTGGCAGGCAGAAGCAGAAAGTACCTGGCTGCCACGCTGCTGGTTTGGGGCTTTTGGCGCTCTTTCTTGCGTCTCTGGCGTGCATGTGTCTGCAGCTTTTATTCATCTAGAACTTTCTCTGACTCTAAGTTTGCACAAGATAAAAACATGTTATCTTCATACTGGCACATGACATCAACTTGACCTCAGCCTTGCTCTTTCTGCAGGACAGGTCCACAATCCTACCTGCAGCTGCACCCTACTCCATCTGCCCCTGCCTCCATATATAAATAAACACAATGTGGTCGTCTGTGTCTGAGTTAGTTCCCTGACAATTTTATTTCTTCAACACCTCACTGATGAGTGTGGCATCTTTTGCCACTGAATAATTCATGTGCCTTCCTGTTTTCATGCCACTGTTATTTTCTTATCGTCATCTTCTTCTTTTACATTTTCCTCTTAAGCACAACAAACGTCTGCCTTCCATTTTGAAGGCCACAGGGGAAAGAAGACAAAGTAAGTCATCAAGGAAGTAATGAAAAATCTGTCGCACAAAATCATGTTCATTTTGTTCTGATTTTTAATTTTGAATCCATTAAAAAAAAAAAAAAAAAAAAAATCCTCTAAATGGAAAAATCTCCTGAGACATTATGTTTTAAAAGCCTAAAAGGCAAAACAAAAACGCAAAAACAATCATGACTGAGCATAAAACATTTTGAAATGAAAAGTTAATTGACTTTTTTTTCTATTTTTGTTAGCTATGTAAAATACAGAGCAACAAATTAAAGCAAACAAAGTGAAATAAAGTTTCAACATGAGGTCAAATTGTGTTTCTCTGTATTGTGTCATGGTTCCCCCTGGTGTTCACTTTGCGTTACTACACCATTACAGCGACTTGAGAAAAGTTATGTACTTTCCCACTGAGCAGGAGCCACTGGTTCCTACATAGATGTTACACATGGCGGTGACACAGTAACTCCTCATGAAGCTTCCCCGACAGTACAAAGCATTCATTAAAATGTTAAATACCAGCCTAAATGATTCAACTTCTCTATGGACTGTGACAAAATTAATCACAGTGTGGCAAATCACGGCGAGATGAGGCGCTTATTAAAATGTACAGCACGATTCCTCACGAGGAGCAGCTATAAAAACCTGCAGCCAAAACTGTAATAGCCAATAACTTCTGCAAATTGGCTGGCTTTAGATTGAATAAATAGACTTCTTATTTGAATTATCCCAAATGAATGATTCGGATTAACTATCTGCGTTAAAAAGAAAAAAAATTCTGGCGGGAGACATTGAAATGCAAAGATAAATCTGCTAATTATTCAAAGTTTTACAATTCCTCTTTTCATCAAAGAGTTGGAAAAACTACTTATGTTTCTTTCTTTTTTCTTCTTCTTCTTCTTCTTCTCAAAGTAAAGAACTCCTCTTTCAACTTCATTTACCAGGAAAAACAATGTAGTGTGGGCAGAGCTGCACATCTCCAGTGGCCAATTTCTGGATTTGAGACATAACTCTGAGGATTAGCTGCAAGAGCAGTTAATTGCTTTAAACCAATGACGCTGAATTAATCCTTTGATTTCTGGACTCCTTTTATGATTAGAGCAAGAGCGCGGAGAGACGGGAAGGAGGGAGGAAGGGAGGGAGGGAGGGAGGAGGAGAGAAATGAAAATGTGTGAGAGAGAGTGAGTAATGGAGAGGAAAAAGAAGGAACAACAACCTGACAAAGACCGAGGCAGTGATGGCTAGCTTGACGGTCTTTCATCGGGAGGTAATGATATGAAACCTGTAATCTAGAGGAGGCGGGGGTCGGCGGGGAGATCAGATGACTAATTATTACTGTGTTCTGAAGCCTGAAGCAGTGCACTCTGGGAAGCGGCGTGGGGCACAGGAGGGCTGAGTCCTGGCAGAAAGACTCTGATCACCCAGCTGAGTGTATCAAACAGACCCAACTCTTATTTTGGTTTCCATTTCTGGCTCAGCAGGTGGTGGGTAAGTGTGTGTGTGTGTGTGTGTGTGTGTGTGTGTGTGTCTGTGTGTGTGTACAAAGTTGAACCAGGAATTCATTTTTTTTTCTATAAAGCTGTCTCGAGCTCGAGCCACAAGAATAAAGTGACTTTTTAAGGCTTTGTGATCATTAGTTCATGTCAAGGAGCCGTTTCTATGACAACAGAGATGAGTTTTTCTGTGAGACGATTTTGAGAGATTGTACCTTCACAGTGAGCGTTTTTGAGAGATTGTCTCAACTCAGTCTGTTTTTTTTCTTTTTTGCTTCTTCTACTTCCAGGTTTGGTTTGAAGTCTGGATCAACACTGTTGCTGAGAGACTGATAATAAAGTTGTTTTTCAGTATTTGAGTGTCAAGGGTAAACAACGTTAAGTTATATATGAAATGAAGAGGTTGACTGCTGAGGCCGTGTGCTTAAAAAGTTAACCTCTTCAGAGACGCTCCCATTTTTCTGTGCAACATCATGTAGTGGTAATAAGGAGATTCCTTCTCGTCAACCCTTTTGATTACAGTCATAACTGCGGTCTCCTTTCAAAGGCGTCTCTTTATGTTTTACAGTAAAAACGTCAGACTGAATTTAAACAATATTGAACCAAAGTTACAAATGGTAAAATACACATTTATTTTAGCCTTGCCTTTGGTTTTGGTATTAAAAAAGTGAATGTCAGGCCTGAGGTCGTGACTTTTACACACGATCAGGTGTGTTGTGTGTGTGTGTGTGTGTGTGTGTGTGTCTGATTAATCCTGCGTTTGCTTTGAATCATTCATGGTTTCATTTGAAATTCAGTTTGTAGAGTAAACTATTTCTCACAGCTTTATGACTTCACTCAGTCACATTACCATTAAATCCAGTCGCCTGTCGAAACGTTACGGCCGATGTGGTGCATCAATGTGGTGCAACACAACTGGTGGGTTCATAACTAAAACTTCAACAATAGCTGAAAATCCCACATCCTAATATGAGCTGCCTTGAAGACCCCCTATGGAAGTGTTAGGATCAGGATCAGGATCAGGATCAGGATTAGGATTAGGATTAGTTTAGCACAGAAGATGAAAGCAACAGAGGCCTCACATCGACATGAGCTACGAACACAGACACTCATACTGTGATGTTAAAGGTGTAGTGACAGCACACAGTGCTGCTGGGAGAGGTGTTGGGTGTAGATTTGGGTTTTAGTTTGGAGAATCAATGTAGTCAATGGAAAAACTCCATAATGCACGCATGTGTGTGTGTGTATGTGTGTGTGTAGTCACGTCTCAGCAAAGTGACAGTATTGACACACTAACAGACTCCTATTTGCACTTATTCAGGTAAAGGCATGTGTCTCATTGCAAACTTAAGTGTCCACTGTGAGGACTCACACTCTGAAGGAGGCCGGTCTGTCCCCTCTGCTGCTCCTGGATCCTCCACGGGATCCTCCTCAGGGTGTTGGACCAGAGAGGACAAAGTGCTGCTGCCCATGGTGGTGAAGGTGAGGGGTGAGTTGGAGGACGGGTGGTGGGCGTGGAGGCAAGCTGAGGAGCTGCGAGGCCGTCTTGTGTGGACTCTACCAGGCTTTAGGATGGGATTTAAAAAAAAAAAAAAAAAAACATTTCAGTTGGAGCTGTGGTGAATCCTGCTGATGTGTGACTAAGAAGTGAGGCATGTGGTTAATAACCAGGACACAGATGTGTGCAAACACATACACACTAGCACACAGGAGTGACAAATCAGTGCAACAGACTTTCAGCCCATAGAGGTCAGTGCAACAAAGCTTTTCTGCCATTGAAGATTTACTGTGGAGCTGCAGTTCAGGAGTTACTGCTCTGATCCTCATGATTTACACATGTATTTGTGTATTTACATGGCCATTACTGGAAAGCTGCCTTCATGTGTTACATCCATGCTAGTTTGGAGCAGCATTAGACCAGGACTAATGACTGGCTTACGCCCCGTGTCCCTGGAGCTGCTAGATAAATCCTTAATCCTCAACCTTTTAACTTTGTTTATATCTGCTTTAATTGATTTTGTTGTCATGTTGTTTATGCGTTTGCGTCGACTGTGTTCGCTTGATGTCATTGTAAATAACGGCTTCATACTTTCAACTGGACTTTAAAGGGAAATCCATCCTTAAATCACTCTCATTATGTTACACAGCTCTATGCCACCACCGGGTCGTGGTGACAAAAATGATCTTTGACTTGTTTATTTTTCTTCAAAATGCATCATCTACTTCAGGTAGTCATTTCCTACATTTCCCAGGTTGCACCTTTTTACTAGTTACAATAACAAGTGGCAACATCCAAGGATGAAAAATGGAAATGCTAAAAACTGCAGTTCCTCTACTGACCACAAGAGGCTGCAAAAACAAAGTCAATCCCCACAGACTCCCATAAGACTCAGCTGTATAAATTTGATTAAGGCTTAAAGTTATACACAGTTGAGCCCACTCACTTATATACAGTCTATTATCAATAATAGCATCTCCATATGTTACTGTTGTCTGTGTCAGTTCTGCAGGACTGACTGAAATCACTGGCATCCAACAGAGCTGCTGGTTTAGACATTTCAAAGGTTTGTTTTTTTTTTTTTTTGCATCAAGATCCATTTTCACCATGCGACAAATGTCTCAGTGTGACGTCGAGCCATCTGTGTTTGGCTGGTTATTCATTAGGAAAAAAAAAAAGAAAAAGAAAAGAAACAAACAACCTCGAGCCCAGAAATGGTGAAATATTATCCATAATAACAGTTTTTAAATAAGAATCTATTTTCGCAGAGTCTTAAAATTCACACCAGCTCCTCGTGGGGACATCTGATCCTCCTAAGTGCAGAAATATGCAAACGTACACGTCTGCACATCCAGACGAGCTGACACCCACACACCCATAGGTAAGACCCATCTCTCAGCTGAGGATGACATATGAGCAACAGAGAGAGGAGCCAGACACGTCTCTCCCTCCCCTCCTCCCCTCTATCTCTCCCCGATGCCCTTCCCTCTCTCCCGCCTGTCTGTCAGAAAAGACCCGAGCCTTAAGTGTGTGTGATGCTCCCATCAGCCTAATTATCAGGGTGGAGGGAAGCACAACACTTCAGCAACAGCTCTCCAAATGTCCTCTACTGCCACACACTGCCATCCCCACAGGAATAAATGTGTGTGTGTTGATGTGTGTGTTTAAGGAGATGCTTTTTGCTTATTGACTTAGTCTGTGGGTGTACACCTGCATGTTTGACTGTTTGAGTGTAAATGTGCATCAAAATTTTAGAGTTTAGAGTTTTTTAAGTGCAGAGCACCACACTTTTCTCTTTCCTGTGTGTGTGTGTGTGTGTGTGTGTGTGTGTGTGTGTGTTTGTGCCAGGGCTCAGGATTTCTCTCTTTCTGCAGAGCGAGGCATGTCGAGGACTTTGAAAGATAACTTCTGGGCAAACTCTGACCTCCTGCTGAGATCAGAGTTTGTCCAGGACTCAGGGGAACAGACGACAGATGATTAGGAAGTGTGTGGACACCTGAGCGTTACACCTGCACGTGACTGTTCAATATGTTATTATCCCATAACCACAGGTTATTACTTACAGGAGGCCTTCAGGATACAATATTATATCGATTTAATGGAGAATGATTTGATATTTACCGACATCAGAAAATCTGCCACGATATGATTTGGATTTGATTTTGAGACGACATCACATGCTGATTTAACACAGTCACTTCCATTCATATAAAATTACAAAAAGCAATAAAAATATCACTGACATTTCTGTTTCTGAGCTCAGGGTGACGTTTAAATGAGAAATAAGTGGACACACATTTCTCATAGTCTGAATAAGAACCATCAGGCGTTAGACAGTCTGACAGATTCACTGCTGGTTTTGAATTTCTTATGCAATTAGGAAAAAAGAGAGAGAGCGGCCACAGACATTAAATCTGGACTGGGAACAGCTCAAACTGAAAAACCACAGTACATATGAGTGAAAATAAACAAGTAGTTGAATAATGATAAAACTAAATAGTAAATAACAGTAATGAATACCTTGGGTGCTCCCACTTGTTCTCAACGGCTCTCTCTTTCCTCAGCGTCTTCATCGTGGCGCTGCCTCGGCCCGGGTCCCTGTGAATGGGAAAATAACGGTGTGATTCGCCAATGACCCCTGTGACCTACTGCAACTCGACCGCTCATTGAGAATCGGCCTCCCAGGCAGAGGCAGCTCGGGAGTCGCTCCGGCCATTATCAAAATCATAATTCACCTTATCGTAACACAAAAAAGAAACCTACAGTGTCTTAGATTGATGCCCGACATCAGAGCGGCTCGCCCGGTGGAGGGCCCAGCGGTGGCGTAACCTTGCGATAATGTTTCATTTCATCCTCCCCTTGTCTTCCCGTACAGTAATACCTCAGCTGGATCATTTGGCCCATAAAGCTTAAGACTTTCTGGGAAATTGGATTTGAAGCTGACTGAAGGCCCTGGAGGCTGTAACATGATGACGTCTGGGTACAAGAAAAAGAAAAAAAATCTTTTTGTATCTCTTTTCCTTCCCGTCTTTCTGTTCTTTCCTTTTCCTTTTCATGTTTCTATCAATTATTCAAGGCAATAATATTTCCGTAGTGTGCTCTACGACGAACCACTGTGACTGAATGTGGCTCAGTCACCTTTAAACTTTATGAATCCATCTATTCTCCCGGTCCAGGTCTCCTCTGACATGTGAAGGAGCTGCAGCATTAAAATCATTACGCTCCCTGTCGCTCTAAGTACCATGAAAAGCAACAGAAAAAGGGACATGACAGAAGGAGTGTAGGAGTGAAATCATAAAGATCAGCATAGATCTATATCACGGCCAGATAATGTGTAAGCAATGTAAAGGGAAGATGACGAAACCTTGGAAATAACTGCCTTTGAGGAACTTAAGTAGTCTTCAGCTGCAGCGCACCAGCAGCTCTGTGGGTTAATCATATGAGTATAAGCACCACGCAGCGGCTACTTCTGCACTTTCTCTCCATTTTCTCGACTCTCGACTCCCCGCGGTGGGTCAATATCCCAGGAGCTAGAAACCTGAGGGTGGTGTAGGAGGGAGGGAGGGAGGAGGGAAGATGGAAGAATGCAATCTCCCTGCTAAGCCTGGACTCCCTCCAGAGCTTTGGACTTTGTATTTCATCCAGCACTGTCAGCTGGTGCCTGCAGCTCCTGATCACTGCGGCCCCCCTTCATCACCGCCCCCCTCTACAGAGCAGATACGACGTCTCTTCAGGTGGCCCCACCCCCATCGTGCTTCAAAACAGTGAGGATTTGACAGAAGTTAGTCATCGGTCAGCGTGCGGAGGTCAGCAGCGTAACGAGCTGCCGGCTGATGGAGATGTCACTCACGCTGCAGTGTTTTCACCCTCTGGGCTGGAGCCTCCAGGCAGCGGAGTCGCTCTTAAATGGTAAATGACACTTCATGTATTATGTATGGAGAGTTTGAAAAGGGTGGCCATCATCATCCTAATGCTTCGTGTGCGTCCTCCTCTCACTGCTCACCGTGAATGCGTTATTATCCTGTCAGACACACGCGGCGTCTACAATCGCTGGAGGATTACTAATTCATAAACATCTACTGTTACAGAGGTCAAGTTTTAACTAGAGTTAAAAAAAAAAAACTGCTCCTGTGAACCTGCTCTAGTGCAGGAAATATGGCGCAGGTAAAGACCGGGAGTGCTTTATGACATCACAGTGAAGTTCACCTTTTTTATCCTCTTATGCATTTGTGTTAAACTGTGTCGTTCATCTTTAAGCCCAAGTGAATTTTTCCAAATCTGTAGAAACTGCCTCCAGGCCCTCTTGACATACGGTATCACATTCAAAGAGGTTAAAGATGTGCTTCGTAGGGTCAGTGACTCGATCTCTGACCAACAAAATCGACTTTTGTGCCAGATTTGAAGGGATTGCCTTGAGGAGAGCCTAAGATATCAAAGCAAAAACAGTGTTTTGAGAGGCTAAGATGATCTTGACCTTTGACCACCAAATTCTCATCTATGACCCTGAGTGAAAATCTGCACCAAAATCTGAAGAAATTCCCTCATGTATTACTGTTACACTCATAAACACTGTGTGGACTCACCAGCCCAGAGGCATAAAAACTGCACTGAGACCATTTTCTACCACCTCAAGAACAGCTCCGGTTTTTGTGGCCAAACTGTCTACCAGTTTTAAAGATGTGGAGTGATGAGGTGTATTATCATACAGCAACCCCCCCCTCCCAGAACAACTCACTTGGGGTCCCAGCAGGCAGTGAGGGGGCCGACTTTGCCGGAGCCGTCCAGGGTCAAGGCCTCGAGCAGCCAGTTCAGACAGCAGAGCTGGCGATAGATGACCTCCCTGCAACAGCACACAAACACACGAGCTTCAGCATCTGTCTGGCGTTTTGTTGGCCTGCACAGATCCATCGCTGTGGCTTTATAATGATAATTCTAAATTCAGAGGATGAAGCAAAATATACATCTACAACAAAAAATGACCCAGTTAGATCCAGGCCTCTGGAATCAAAAACCCTTAACATTAATTATAAACAGTACACGACGTTTTCCTTTTCAGAGTAAACAGCAGTTGTATAACATCATTGTTTATCAGCTTAACCTCAAACCCTGACCGTGGGGGTGGGTGGGGGGGTCCACGAGAGTGGGACAAACTTATAAGATCACAAAAGCAGGAAAGTTTTAGAGAAAATTCCAGTTCTGATTCCAATCTCCCGTTTTTATTCCGGTTCCTAACGAGTCGCAATTCTGAGGCGGGGTCAAATACATTTGCATGGTTTAAATGAAGGAGCTAACCACCAATGACATCACACGTTTTTTTTTTACTCTGTGTTTTAACCCTGCATAAGTTATTATTTATTATTTATACACTTTGTTTGCATTTGTATGTGTGTGGTTGTGTTCTTTTTATATTTGAGGCACCTGGTGGAGACCACCTGAAGTTTTGTTGTTTTTATACAATGACAATAAAGATCTATCTATCTATCTATCTATCTATCTATCTATCTATCATGATTGCACACCATTGCCATGGTGTGTGGGTGGTCTGTGCAGGCGGAAAATACTTCTTCAAGTTCTTTGTTGCTTTGTCGGCAGCTTTTTCCTACTTGTTTTACCTGTGGTTGTCAGACTGTCAGATGAGGTTGTTTAGGGACTGTTAAAGCAGGCATGTCCAAACTCATTCCACAAAGGGCTGGTGTGGCTGCAGGAGCACACAGTTTGACCAATCAACTGTCTGAAGACCGAGATCAGTTGATTAAATGAGTCAAGTCTGATGTGCTGCTGCTTGGTTGGAAAGAAAACCTGCAGCCACTCGGCCCTTTGTGGAACAGTTGCCTGGTTTAAAAGAATCAATATTAAAACTTCTGAATGATCCTGATGGACCCGAAACATCAGAACCGGTTCCATTCGATTCTTGATTCTCAATGCTCATACCTCTATATAACGATATGATACCATACACATGATGAAAAGACAGGACGTGTGGGAAAAGATGCAGCAACTGTTCATTGATGACAAAGACAAGTCGCTGTCAGAACCAGCGCTGCTGAAGCATCAGCTCAGAGGAGGCGACACACTCATCTCTATTGTACAACACTATTCTCTGAGTGACTCTTTCAGACTGATAGAGGTGACGGACAGAGCGCTGGCTTATAACTTACGTTAGATTTTGAAAGGAGTTTTTTTTTTTAATTCATTCGGATGAGTGAAAGTGTACTGAGGTGAATAATGTCAGACTTTGTAGTGCTTTGGTTGTTCTGTGCACCATTACAGCTCACTCAGGTTACAATGGAGGCTGGATCTTTAAAGGCAGGGACAGAAAGGGGAAAAAGATTCATTGTATTGTATGAAGTTAAAATGTCAGAAATGTTTTTCTATATGGAGTGAATATTTTCCCTTGAGCACCAACGCAGTGTTCAAATAACAGTGACACTTGATTCCTCTTTGTTACATGTGGTTTTTCTCAGTTATGTTTGTTTTTCTATTGTTGGGCGTCTGACTGACTGCTATATTGACTGTGGTCATTTTATTCTATGGAGAGCGTGCGGTTGTGGTTGTGGTTGTGTGTTAGGCTTGAATGACAAAGATTTTACTTTGTCCTTAGGTTTTTCTTGAATAAAACTACATGATTAATCACACAGTAGGTCACTTCTGTTGCTGAGGGTCTCGCAATCCACACAATACTAAAAGATGGTGTGTGATGAAATGTAAAAGACAGACTGAAGCTGTATCACAGTTACAGTCAGGGTTTGGTGAAGCTGTGCAGCAGGCATGAGACATCAGAACTGAGGCTGCTGCGAACCTTTGTTTCTCTGATAATTTATGAACAAGACATTTAGGAGCCTTTTACCACCGTCTGAACTATCCACAGAGGTGTCCTCCTCTCCATAAGAGCAGACCAGGAGGATAAAAACCTGAAAAAGGTAGTTTAACTTCTCAGTGGACACAGGACACCTCCAAGCTCAGCTGTCAAACGTCTGTTTAGCTTGTTGCTCTGATAACTGGTCTGGACCATTACCCTTCACCTGGTTCACACACATGGTTGATACAGTCTGAAAAATGTGGCTCACATGGGACCAGTTCAGGCTAGTGTAGGAGATCAAACTAACTGTTACCATTATTTAGAGTTGTGGTCAAGACCGAGTCAAGACCAAAACCAAGAACAAACCAATGCGAGGCCATTTTCCACTGAACTGTATTCAGTACCAGTTCTTATGATAATCATGTGGATTGATATTTACTTTATTTCTCAGCTCAAAAGAAAATATGATTTTATATAAAATCTAAACCATATTTAGTTGAAACAAAGTTTGGATTGAACAGAAGAACACAGCACAGAACCTGCTGAAGTCTCCCACTTTAGTCGCCAGTGCAACCAGACTTTTCAGATGGTGACCGAGTGACAGAGAGACATATGCGGTCAAAAACAAACAAACAAAAAAAACAACTGCAGCTCTGGTCTTGACTGGAGAAAAAATCCCAAGCCCAGTTCGACCGAGACGAGACCGAGTAAAAACGTAGTTGACTCAGAGACAAGACCGAGACCCGTCTTGTGTACCACAACACTACCATGAATAAAACCACAGATTTCTCTAGGTCTGGGAATTACTGAAAAACATTTGCATAAATGTAAACACACCACTCAACAAACCCTACAACACAGGCGTATCTGTATTTAAACATTGCCCAGTGGAAAAGTCAGATATTCTAACTTTAAACAAACACAGATGGACTTTCTGAAGCCAACATGATAAATCCCCACTGGAGTTTTTGTGCTTTATGAAAAGTCTCTGACTGCTCAGTTAAACACCTTTACAGTCAGTGGTGATGTGCCCCCCCTCCTATGGCTCAAACAGTTATACCCTATATCGTTCATTTCCAGTCAAAGCGTCCACTGGGGGTGAAATAAGTGGATGAAAACCATGACACCAGCTCTTCAAAACAAGAGACGCTGTGGAAGCGACGGATGCAAAACATCTCTCGAAAAGCTTGGTCACACTGTCACCTGCAGTGAAGCGGTGCCGTCTGTCACCCCGACACTCTCGCGCTTCCAGGCTTTATGACCACATCCATTCCCGTGATCTCTCCTAACCCATCAAACCTGATATGAATTCTGCCCGCCCCACCTTCTGTGCACAAAAACGTTGTGGCCCCGGGTCGCTGCGAGCTCTTTTCATTATCGACGAAGGCCGTTTTGTCTGCCAGGTGGATAGCCTGCTAGATAAGGATCCGTCAGATGTCAGGTAACAGCCTTTGAACGGGGGTTGTTATTTTCCACAGGCCTTGCCAGAAAACAAGGCTGCGTTCTGGTAGCGGCAATAACGCAGTGTCAGAGGAAATGCATGTTGAGTTGGAGATGATGTATAATAAACAACAGACTGTAGAGTGAGAATCTGTCCCTGCAGAGCCGAGCACAGACGAATGTAAAAGACGGAGGACTCCTACGTCTGTGAGGACGAGGGACCGCCTCAGTCCCCACACTACTGTTTAGCATTTCTCATTAGTATATGCATGATTAATACATGCTTTACAACACACTGCGGTACAATATAATCTGTAATGTCCAACGGCAAACTGCTGGAGAGTAGCTCACAGAGACCTGAGCCCTGGACTTAACTCGTTTATTAAAGAAATAAACACTCGAATGTGGACGGATGATTGCAAGACTTCATGACATATGTTGGTAGAAATTCTCTTCTCTTTGTGCTTTCTTATATCTCTTTGTTGTTGTTGTTTTTTGAATGAATGGGCCTCTATCTGGTTTGCATATCATGTTGGGGACACGCACTCAGTGCTCACATCATTATAATACACCTGAAAAACTTTTACAAAGATAACAATGTTCGATTTCTGATAAGTGAAATGAAATAAACAAGATTAAAAGATGCCATTGTATTGTCTCTGTGTTCAGGAAGCTGAACACACACATTACAAATTACATGCAGATGGTAATTTTATTAAGATTTAAGATTTTAAAAAGCAGCTGTGACTCATTATGAGTTGGAGATAATTCAAAATGCGAATGCATCATTTACCCATTCTCATTTGGTGTGATGAAAGATGTTTATACAGTCTATAGCTGCTGCAAACGTCAGTATTTACTTAGTATTGATGCACAAGGACAAATCACCACAGGCCAGTTTAAAGCTGTAAATGAATGTGATAGAAACTACTGACATATATATTATGAGTGTATTAATCAATTGAGTGTATCAGCAGTGTATTAACAAAAACTGATCGATCAGATTGTCACTAGAACGTGTTTATAAAACATTACATTTTATATCTTACCTACAAATGCTGTCCTTGCTCCAGACCTCCACTTTAAGGCTTATATTTCTTTCAGCGATTCAAAGGGAACACAGTGCAATGAATATTTATAATACAGTGTCAGCTCCATTATTGCACTGCTGTATGTGAATGCTAACAGTTTGGGCAACTTCAGTGCAAACATACCTCTGCTCTTTAGCAGGTGCTGCTGTGCTAGTTAATCACTTTCAGCCACATTACACTTGTGACGACATAATGTGCGATATGGACTTTGTGTACTGTATTTGTTCAAAAGCTGTTGTCCTTGTGGATTGTAGGCAGTGCTGCCATCAAATCCTCTGCACGAGATCAAAGCGATCCATAACAATCGCTGAGCAAGAAAAAAAAATGGATTTTTTTTTTTTTGCTTTTGTGCAGCTCAGTTTTGGAGCGTGCACTTATTGTCAGACAACGCCTGAGTTTCTAACAAGGCAGATTTGTCAGGGAAAACTTTTTCTGACACGTTTTTTCAGAGAGGTTAGCTCCGGTTCACACGGCATCAAAGGAGCCTGGTGTATGAAAGAAATACAAAATGAAAGCATCAGGCGTATCTGTCATTGTCAGATGTTTTTGCTTTAAATATTCAGCAATCTGCCTGTTTGTTTTTCTTTGTTTGATGTTTGCTGAGGTGTAGTAACACATCTCTTTGACATGAACCGAACAGATGAACACTGACTGACAGCCAGGGGTGGAATAAGAGCAGCGATTCCTTAAAATCAGACGCTTCCCAAACGCCTTGCTTTTTTCTTTACAATCACAATCTGTGTCCTCATGTCCTACACATGAGCCCAAATTGATTGTGAGCATATACATAAAGACAGCGTGATACCTATATCGGTCCTTATTTTATACTCCTGATTCATTTGAAGGTCACAGCCTGGACATGTCCTACGTAGGCAGCAACCTGAAGTCCTTCCTGCATGAGGGAAAACACAGCCTGCAGCTGAGCTTTACCTCCACACTACAACAGCTCTACCAGCAAGCTGCATGTGGTGAAGTACAGCCCAACATTGTATGAGCACTGGATGTTTGAAGGTTATATACACCGAGTCTGTCAGGCAGAAGGACAAAGCAAAGCAGCTGCATTTCTTATGTGTCTCTCACCGAAATGAACAAACGCACCGGTGCTTTCCAGCTGCTCAGGAGTGCGGTTCTGCATGACTCAATCTCTACCTGCTCTGTGCATAAGAGAAATGGGAAGCAAAAACTTAAGCCACTTAGAAAAAAAAACAGAGGTATGTGGTGGTATGTGAATGCATCATGCATCAACCAGTCTGTACTGCAGAGGTGGACAGTAACAAATCACATTTACCTGAGAAAGGTACTTTACTGTAGTTTTACTTGGAGGCAGAGCTGTGTTAGATAAAGATACGGCAGAAGATTTCTCACCTGAGACCATAGTGTTATCGTAAAGTCCATGTTTGAAAGATTCCCTTTTCCGATACGTTTGCTGTTTTTATCACAACCACACTTCATTACATCCAGAAAAAGGAGATATGTAAACAACAATGGCTCCTTTTGTTGATTCACTTGTTTTTTTATGTTCATGTCTACAGTCTTTGTTTCATTTACTTGAGTGAACCACTCTCACTTGTACTGGAGTGAGGTCTGACCAGGAGGATCTATACTATGACTCAGGTAATGGAGCTGTGGACACCTCGCCTGTGTTTAATATGTAATTGAGACTTAAAGCATTCTGCTAACAATGCAGTTAATCAAAGGCAGGCGGCAGCCCTTCGACAGCCTCTCACCTTAACACTTGAACATCAAGGTTCAAAGGCTGCCCAGTTTTCAATAAAGTTAGAGGAGAGGTCTATATAATGTATTGTAACCTTACCTCGGTGCCTTGCTCAGCAGTGGGGAGGCCAGGGAGTGATGGATGGGGGTGAAAGGTCGTGCTGACTGTCTCTTCTTCCTGTGTGGTCTCACTTCGTTCTCACCTGAGCAGCTGGCTCCTGCTGGCACCGTCCACCTGAGAGATAAGGAAGCAGTGACTGTTGGGATCACTAGTGATTTGCAGGCATGAAGAGAACAATAACTGAGCGTGACTAGATTTAAACTGCTTGTTTGAGTGGGGCTTTAAAAGTTGATGCTTTTTCCATTTGTACAAAGGGCCTGCACATTACTGAGCCTATTTTAATAGCTAAACCTCAGCACGCTTTCTAATGTACTGTAAATGCTTAGAAATTAAAATCTAGATAATGGTGTAAATGAATCAGGATGAAAACAAATGACACAATTGCAAGTTTACCACAGGACTATATTGTATATCATCTGTACAGTATATAACACCAGAAGAAGAATCCATGTTTTGCCACAGACGGGTAAAAAGTTTGCATCCCCACACATTGTCCACTTTGAGTTTACTGACATCCTATCCTTGATCTAGGTGCAGGTCTATGGCTAAAAATAATGCTCCGATGTTTTGGGGGAATTCAATGCTGTTATTAAACAGACAGGAAATGAGGAAATGCAGGCCAGGTAGTATGTAAAATATTCTGAAGTGCTGACATCCAGAAGAAGACGTATTGGATAGCTTGGATGTTTAGGTCCATGTGGGAGGGGTTTAGGGCATGCCAAAGAGCAGTGCCTGCTTTGTTGTGACATCACAAAATTACTGAAGTCCTGACAGGCTGATTTTCTGAATACAGACTGTGTTGATTTCTCTGTGGACTGAGGATTTGATACTTTCACAGTGTTAGTATAGAACTTCAAAAAGAAAAAACAGAGAAATCTCACTTTAAACCTTTAACTGCAGGGCAGCTGGGGTGCTTTTTGCTGTCAGAGGAGGCAGGAAGTCGAAAAGTTGTGCAATACAGTTTGAGGTGCAGACAATACTTACTGTAGAAATATGACTTGTGGTTTAGTAACACAGTGTGTGTATTACAAACTGTACACTCTTCTGTACTATGAGGGAACCAGAGGGAGTAACACCAAGATGAAATAAAAGTGAGCTGCTGCCTCACCCCCCTGAATCGCTGCCTGAGTCAGAGGAGAAAAGTGGAGGTCGCGGCTCCATTCGTTGCTGCTCCTCCCTCCTCGTCCGCAGCTTCTCCTCCCTCTCCCGCTCCTCTCGTTCCTCTTTCTGCAGGAGGTGGAAGTAACTCTGGCCACGTTTAACCGCCGATGCCAAACACCTGCAAAGCAGCGACATACAAAAGTGAGTGTCATAAATACCCAGAGTCACCAAAGTGCTTTAATGATGATATATGTTCACACTCTGACAACTCAAATGACAGAAATGAAAAAAAAACACAATGCACATAAACCACAAATGTCAACTGGACACATTAATCTCCTGTCTTTGTCAGGGCCATAAAAATACCATCAAAGCTGGTGAGTAATGGTCAAAAGTACTCACATGTCATTTCAATAATCCCTCACAGCTACACACACACACACACACACACACACTGAGCACACTGTAAATCACCCAAATCAGAGCAGCAAAGCAGCAGGCGGGCACAAATTACACCTAACTAGAGCATTATGGGAGAGACGTGTTACGTCCGCCCAGATTAATGACTTAATTATGGCGGTTTAGTTTCCAACCATAACCTTTCCTCAGATACTGTTTGCTTGTTTTTCTCACTGTGTACGCGTAATTACCTTTGCATCAGTGCTGCACTGGAAAAATTAAAGGGCGCACACACACACACACAGAGAGGCAGGTGACCTTGCTAGCACACTGGCGGAGGTAACGCACCTCTGTGTTTCTTAATCATTTCATACGAGTGGCTTTTCTTTCTTGGAAGTGGAGGAGGCAGAGAGGAGCTGGTCAAAGTGCAGGCTGCTGTGAAGCTCGTTACCGCGAGCTGGAGTGGGAGAGTCAAGGTGGCGGAGAACAGAACAGGCCGCCTGTATTATCCTTTGCTGCTGAAATCAAGTGGGGGATTAAAAAAAAAAGGAATATTAAAAAGGAGCGGTATGTGCTTTAAAATGAAATGAAGGCTGCGGCTCTGTTCGTGTGGATGTTGATGGGGGAGGAATTTCAATAAGGCTGCGGCTCTAAAATAATCACAGGCAATATCAAGGGAATAACACAGAGATGGGCAATAATTCAATATCACTGTTTATATACTGTCATTGAATCTGTATGGAAACAATATTAAAAGTGTTATTTTTATCACTATAACTAAATAAAAAATAACAGTTTGAGTCAGAGCACGACTAGCACAGTTCACCTGTAAAATCAGATGCAGTCTATTGTGACACATACCACAGACTGAGGTGGTAATTTAACTATATGTTCATTATTATTGTCTGTAGTTTGCAGTGCAGGTGTTTGTTGCATTTGCTTCTAATGAACTGTCCTCCCCATTTAAAGGCATGCGTGAGTGGAGAGGAGCACCACAGGAACATTTCAGCACAGTGCAGTCCAACGCAAACACCACCACTGACTGCGGCCTCAGTAATAAACACAGCTGAAGTAACCTCTCTCTGAGAAATCCACTATAAGCTTTGTAAACAGAGAGTGTGTGGCAGGACTGCTGTCCTTGATTGCATGGATAAACCTAATTAAGAGACCAAATGAGTGTGTTGTACACATTTCTGTTGCCACACCACTGGTCAAGACTAGGTGGCAGTAGTGAGGACAGCATCACAGTCAGAGCAGCAAAAGACAGAGAAAACTACAACAAGCACTTCCTCTGTCTGTCCAGACTTTGTATAAATCTAATAAAAGTCCTGGGGCGTCTTGGGCGTAACAAAACTCCCTCCAGATAGCAGGATATGAGGACACCTTGACCTTTGACCTCCAACCACCAGATAACCAAACTCCAATTAATTCATCCTCGATGAGTCCAAGTGAATGTTTATGCTAAGTCTGACGTAATTCCCCTCCAGGGGGGTTACTGAGATTTCACACTAATGAGCATGTGACAGACAGACGGAGAGATGAACAGACGGAGACATGAACAGACGGATGGACAAACCTGGAAACATAATGCTTGTTGTGACCGCGGCTGTCTTAGATGCAGCGGCATTAAAAGACAGCGAGCTAGCGAAAATAGCAGCGAAGCCAGGGGACAGAGAAGAGGGCCTGTGTTTTAATATCACAACTCACAATTCTGATTCAAGGTGCACAACATGCAGCATCCTTTATCCTTAGATCTGTGATTTTCTTAAGGGAAAACTAAAAAAAAAATGCTGATTCAAACACAAAAACTACAAAACTGAAGCTTAATGACAAGTTCATTCTTTGAGTATGATGAACACAACACATTACCCATGAAGCTATAAGTATTTCAACCATTCAGGCCAATAAAGTTAGCTCAGAGTCTTGATGAAAAGTGGTGCTAGTATGTTGTCAGGCCTTTAATGTGTGCAGGGAGCTAAACAGTGAGTCAACAGGACGTTTACCAGAGTGAAATGTGCTCATTAGGAGGCATTAAACCTCATCTTGGTTACCTCAGTTGCCTGGTGCGACCTGTGAATGTGACCACAACAAGGAGGAGGCTTCATTCTCCTGATTATAAACATTACAAGACACAAACAAGAGGCGTGGGTGGGGAGGGGTGGGGGGGTCAGAGTGGCATTGACCTTACAATATTCCCATGACCTTTCCTTTCCAGGGCGAACCAGACTTTCTGCCAGGGCGAGACCAGACAAGCGAAGGCACAAACGCCTGCATATGTTCCAGCCCTCTGCTGCTCCAGTTCTTATTTGTTATCTAGCGAGCAGCTGGCTGGTAATATTTCGCCCACAAGTGGAGCCAAGCACTTCAGTCTAGGAGAGAGGGAGGAGGGAGGCTTGGGTTGGGTTGGGGGGTGGGAGGGGGGGCACTTGTGTTCCAGCATGCTAATTTGGCTCTGTTTTTGGTGAAACACCGAGTGCACACAGTTTTAGCTTGGAGGCATGGCTGTTCTATTTGCATATCACCACACCCTTGATATTACTTATTAATCTTCAGATGTGACATCTAAGTCCAAAATACAACGGTCTTAATTAAAGTGTGTTTCTATCAGCATTGCTAATGACTTGTAGCTTCAAATGTGCAAAAACTTTTTTTCTTTGTTTTTCCCTGGAGTAGCTGCCAGCTGCCAAGAGTGTGGGAGGTGGCTCAGTGACCTTGGCTCAGACGTGACTAATTTTGATAGCTCTAAAGTGACTCTTTCACTTTAGTTCAGCTAATGTTGTTCCTTTTTTTTTTTTTTCTTTCTAAGTGGTTAATATCTTCAAACTGGCAGGCGAGCGGGGTGCCTCGCTGCTCACATTTGATGCACCACACGCACAAATGTTTAAATGCTCGTGACAAAAGCAGCGGCTGTGTCTGAGTGTAACATGAAAGCTGAACAATAATACGGCGAAGGGAAAGTTTGGAAAGCAGGGATTGGGGGGGGGGGCAGAAAGTAGAAAGCTGCCGAGTCAGACAGGCTGCAGCATTTGGTGTGACAAGAAAATAAAAGGCACTGAGAAGCAGCAATGTATCATCAATACATAAACACACAATGAAACTTTTGTGTTCGAAAGCCAAGAAGCTCTGAAGTGAAACCCCATTATGCCTCGTCTCATCACCACTGCCTGTCCCGCCAGTCAATAACAAGTTATTCCTCTTTGTGGGAGTGAATCATGACCACAAATTAGAGGCTTGGCTTGAAAAGCTCATTAAAGATGACAATGCTTGGAAGGGGGATTTGATGGGTGGTTAAAAATTGATTGCAATGTAAAAAATTTACACATTTATGCATAGAGGAAGGTGCTGCGGATGGAGAGGGACAGCTTTTTTTTTTTTTTTTTAACAGATCAGATCCTGGGAGCCCTTTGGGTGGCAGCCTGTTGCCAGGCAACAAAAGAGACAGGGTTCGCTGTAGGTGAGAAATCTTTACAGTGATTAGACCAACTAAGATATTGTGGCTCCACTCATTGCTTCCTCTCTCACATGATCAGAAACTGAGTGGATTTTTGAAAAAAGCCCGACTTCTGATGAAAGGCGTCACCATGGTGAATTTTTCCAGAAGACACTCAAAAAGATTTCATGATCAAGTCCTAATTATAAATCAAAATGAAAGAACTCGACTTGGGAAGTATTATCTGTCAGCTGCAATGTGACTAGAAACAGGACTCGCAGCGGTTTTTGACAAGACAGCGTGGGATGCTTCGTGTCAACATCGCCAGAGACAAATGGCAGACCCCGACAACACAAGCTGGTGCAGTCATAAAATGACAGAGTACCACAGGCGAAGGTACGAGCCAAAACACCCTCATTAGGCTTTGCAGTATCTACTGAGACAAAAACGGAAAGGAATCAGCAGGAAGTATGAAACCAAACCAGACTCTCGTGACGACCACACACCGGATCATTTTATGGAGAATCACAGTTTGCCTCCATATTGTGCCAGTGTGAGAAGACGGTGACCACAGGCTAAAAAAAAAAACACAAAGCAAAGGCTCCAATATGTAGAGAAAGTTAAACAAAGACAAAGATTTCACATACACAATGTGAATTATAATGACAATGACTGTGGTGCAAGAGCTAATAAGTGAATATCTTTGAAACTGTGTCCTAATTTCCATCTCATCTTTAAATAGAAGGAAAAAGAGCCAATTACTACAGCTGTGTCTTGGTTTTGGGATTTTCTTAAATTATGCGACAAATCCCTGTCCTACTGAGGAGGATTAGGGATGTCTGAAATACATTATTTGACATTATGTAATATTATTATCCCATTCTTCTGATGTTTTTTGCATTTTTATCTTTTTTTTATGAATCCTGAGTTCAAATTATATTTTCCCGTGGTGCTACTCATGGGAGGAAACATCCCTCTATATGCTGAGAAAACATACATGTTGATGTATTTATGTATATCTTGGCCACATTACATGGTCTCCATCCATGGAGAGCACTTCTTTTGTTTTGCTGACTTCTTTTCCTCAGATAAAATCAGCATGCTAACCAGTTGGCCCCCGGCCCAGCTGGACTGTCGTCACTTTCCGATACCGAGTCACTGGAGTCCAGTCTGCCCTGAAGAGGAACGCTGCTCAGTGAGCGACAGTTTAAACACTGACTTATATCCCAGCCCGTTTGACAGACCCGTCCTCTCCACGTGCACTCTCAGTCAAAACATGATCCTGTGACTGAGAGACAACTGTTGATGGGTTTTCCCCAAAGAGACGACGGCTGGTGAACCTGCTAAATGGTATTCACGACTGGTGAAACAATGTTCATGTTAATTCTTCCTGAAAAATAACTCAGAGACAAGAGGTTCTTCCTGAGGAGATACAAAGAGAGACTGGACCAGGGCAAAGCAGCAAATGAGCAACAGTGTGATTAGATATCTGGAGTCCAGACTTAAAACAGAACTGCTGTAGAAGCTGAAGCAGCAGGAGACGTTCAGGAAGAGATAGCAGCTAACAGAGGGAGAGATGAGATGAGATGAGATGAGGAGGAGGAGGAGAGCAGTCAACATGCAGATGTGGGAGAGGCAGCAGGGACAGACGCAACAGGTGAGACTGAGAGCACAAGTCTCCAAACACAGCTGAGTATTCTCTGAGCTGGAAGTCTGACGTGCTTAGCCTAGCTTAGCATTAAGACTGGAGGGAAACCTGCAGCTCTTACTCTCTCCAAAGTTCAAAAATACAGCATGTTCACTTCCAGATCCCTCAGTCCAAAGCCTATGGGTTTTTTAAAATGAGTTTTCAGTTGGATGGATGAAATGTCTGTGGTTAACACACCTCAAGACATTTTCATGTCTATATTCACTTTTGGAAATTATTACTAACTTTGTAAGGCTTTTGTAGACGAGGTAAGTGTTAGAGGTTTAACTGTGGTGACACAGTGAAGCCATCATGGTTTAATCCTGGTGATTGAATTTGGGCTTCAAAAGTCATAAAAGCGGTGTTCACTTGTGAAGATTATCATGCTCAACATCACCAACCTTTGTTTGTCATTGAGCTTATTTTCTGTAGTAATCAAAAGGCTCATGTCAAAATCCTCCCGGCTTCTTGTTGATGATGGATGACGCTAACGTCCAAGTTGTCATTCCTGTTGTGCTCCATATGTACACAGAGAGAAATGTAGAACTGACAAGCTGTGGTTTTATAGGGAGTTTTACATTTCAGCTATTTTTCTGACTTCTAACTTCCTACACAATAAAAGACAAAATTTCTTTTTTGTGATTTTGGAGAACCGCCTCTTCAGCGTGATTGCTGTGCTGAGAGGAGATAATGGTGATAACCTGCTGGTGCATATTCCCATTTAGACCTCCTTTATGAAAAATCAGGACTGCTGAAAAACAGACCACTACATGTCTCACAACGTTTCTCCTTAACTGCCCAAGCAGAATGAAAACACAAAATAAAACAAAAGCAGGCTGATTGAGTTCAAGAGGTTTGCTCCGGCCAAAGAAGCAGTTAGATGTATGAGCCTTCAACATGTGAACTGACAGAGGACAGGCTGCCATTTGGCCTAAAAGCCATCACAGCCCCAAATCATTACTCCTGTATTCACTTGCAGGGATAAACAGCCACAATTCATCTGGGGGTTAGTTTCTCCTGTGAAAATGGCAACCTTTCTCCATAACACCTGTATGAATAATTCAGCACTCTGGGCTCTATCAGAGGCTGTCAGAAATGTCAGCCGGCTGGAAGTACCCTTGGCTGCCCCCAGAGGATGTTGTCTCTACACCCTGAGGTGGGGTTAGGGGGTTGCACACACACACACTCGATGCATGCACACCACACGCACACTGGACCAAATGCCACAGCTTTTTCACTGCCAGGACTCCTCTGCCTGCAGGACTCAAAAGCACTGAAAGCAGAGCATACCTGCAGTGAGCGAAATGATGCAGCTTTTCTTTTTTTTTACTGAGCTGTTATTGTTAAATGTGACTTTTTCCATGAAAAGGTGCTACGATAGTTGTTATCTGTTTCATGGCAAATGGCAGATGCACACCACATATTTATATCATCACTTTCTGCTGCAAAAAGTAAACAGAAGGGATTCATTTTTTTTCCATATTTGTTAAACACCCACAGATGTAACTCTCACCTGGCATGGCCCAGATGCTTCCTCAAGGAAATGATATCTTCTCTTTTTCCATTCTGGCTACGAAAAACTGATGAACTCTGAAAAAACAAAGTGCATGAAAATAAAGAAATGAAAAACAAAAGCGCAGCAGCAGCTATTATCCTTTTGTCTGCTGAGTTGCACTGGGGCACCTCTTCACCCATGAAAGACTCTGCCACATCCCCATGTGACCTCTGCAGAGGCAAATTGGGCAGCAGGCCAAGGGTAAAAACGGTCTCTAATATGACACTGCTTATGGAAATGACAGATAATCAGACAATTTATCTATACATAATTAACTGCAATGAGTTAAAAAAAAAAAAACTCCTTATGCAAGATAAACTGATGTTTCCTACAGTGTAAATTGGATGACAGGGTGTGAGAGGAGTGTAAATATGGCCTTAATGATCAACAGTCACACCTTGCTAACTCCTGTGGAATCTGGGAGATCGCTGTCAACAGACCGGTCGCCTGGTGTCTGCGGAGGGTCACCAGCCAGCACCTATGAACAGATCATCAGGGAGAGAGCAGAGGTGTAGAGCTGCTTTCTATCATCAGGTTTTTCATTGTGTTTATTTCAGCATTTACAATCCAATAATATTAAAAAGAGATCAATTACTTTGAATCTCAAGCTGTTAAAAAAGGGGACGAAATTGAAGAGTTAAAACTTTAAATGCATCTGATTGAAAAAACAAATCTATCAAAATGTACCATCAAATGATGTTTCTGCATTTAGAAGAGTTTGTACTTCTTGGCCACGGCTCTGTCTCCTTGTAATGTAAAGTAGACTCTTCAGAAACTAAAGCTAAATGTCACTAGGCTACATAATGTCAGGCAGTAATTAGCATATTTGTTACATCACTGCGTGATATTTTCACTCTGCTGAACTCCATATACAGCAGTATTTATTTATTTACAGATATATTTCTGTTGTCAGACAACAAGAGGATATGTGACATACTGACTGACACACAACTAAATCCAGCAGTTTGTTTGCTAAATTAGCGAGTGAGGCTTCAACCATGCAGCTTTAGCTTGATTTTTCTCCAACCACAATATTATACATGTAGCTATTCATGTAACTTCTAACTTTCTAACTTATGATGCTTGTGTGCTTGTAGATGGAACAAAGTGATGCATACCTTATATTATATGTTACGAGGTTTTGACCTTATAACAATAGAAGCATTTCCAGAGTAAATGCTGAGTCGTGGCAGTTAATATAGTTACAAATGCTAGTCCTTAAATGCCATAGCTTTCTAGATGGATGGCAAAGACGGACTGGACAAGGACTGAGCAGAGTTTAAGTGTTCATACGGCAACATCCAAAGGACGAGAGAAGGTGTCGAAGAGCGTGGAAATGCCACGGCCGTCAGATTTCACTGTGAGCAGTCTACTGTGAGCAGTGCTGCCACCGCTCGGCTCGGCCCCTGCTCCACCCCGCCGTCTCTCTTCATCTTCCTCCACTCCCTCCTTCTCCTCATCATCCCCTTGTCCCTGCACGCTACTGCTGATGGATGAGCTCATTTGCTGCAAATCTCTTTCGAGTCAAACCGGGACACTGTTGTTGCCTTTCTGCTACTTCACTGGACACAGAGAACAGAGACCTCTGCATATGAATACTGTATGTGCCCATATGAATGCACATAGAAAATGCATGTTGCTTTTTATGTAATGGAGAAATGTATTATCTTAGAAATGGTCTCTGTATTTCCATGCAACACCCAGGAGTAACACATAAGCCCCAAACAACTGTTAGCATTGCATTTGTCTTAAACACACCACAGAGAGCTGAATCAAAAGCATTGTAAATGTAATAACGCGGAGCAGGAAACTGCAGGAGACGAGATTGCCTTGTTTTCCCTCCTTGGTGATTTACAGTGTATATGGGGATATTCTTGTCCACTGTAGTCATAGAGACAATGGATTGGCAACAGGCATGGCTAAACCAATTCAGCGGACGACTTTCTGCAAGCAATCGCATCATTTTGTGTTAGATCGAAGTTCAAGCGTCGCTCCGTATTACATCTGACTCACTGCTGGCTGCAATAACTTGTAAAATGACTTTCCAAAAATATATTTCCATAGATAAGCCAGTCCATTTTGATATGTCAGTTTTGATACGGACCATGTCTCTCTATTCGCCGGCCAGCCGGCCTGCCTCAGCTACTGAGCCAGCCTCACAATAACTATGATGAATGCAGTGTCCACAGGAACAAACCAGCCATTTGACACTTCATCCCCTCTGATGCATTAGCTGCTAATATCCCGTGGATTCATGGCGGGCTGTTTGAAGCCTTGTGATTTTCTGCAACTGGCTTCTGCAGAGTCCTCCCCTGAGTACAGGTGACTGTAATCATCTTACAAATGCCAATGTCTTACTTCAAATACATTTATTGAGAGCGGGGGTTCAAGGGATCAGACACAACATCTGAGATACTGATTAGGAAAACGGACTGTGCAGAGCCCACTGGGCCTTCAACAACCCTCTGAGATCCTCTCTCCGACTTGAATCACGCTGAGGCCTATTAAAGAAACTGGGTCACGGGCGTGTTTCCCATCCACTGAATGCGAGTCCGAAATGTGTTTTCATCTGGGCTAGAAAATTTGATTTGCGGCACACTTGATGTGCTTGAGAGCAGAGAAGGATCAGTGTCCATTAAAAGTAGATGAAGTGACTGGTCTTGGAAGGGACTACTCTCGTCTGAGGGGGTGGGGTGGTTGGGATGACCGATGAATGAGAGATCGAAATCCTGCCATGAAATGAAAGGGATCACACACTGGTACACAAAAAGAGATGGAAATTACACTTGAGAAGGGCATTAGCAGTTCAAGGGAGGAAAAGCAGGAGGGACCATGAAAACTTTCTGATCTTTAGCAGCTGCCAGATGGGATGGGGTGAATCAGAAAAAAATAGCAAAGAGAGAGAAAGACAGTTCGTCTTTCGTTCTTTCAGATGAGGCATTTTTTATTTTGGGTGCAATGAATAAACTGCCAGTGATCTTTGAAGTTAATCCCAATTGAAGACATCAAAATGATTTGGTGATGTGTTTGTGGGGGGGTGTCTCACTGAAGAGAGTATCTTCCAAAGTCTCTCATTCTCCATTACACACACACACACACACACACACACACACACTTTGTTGACAAAAATCAGCAACTGAAATACCTCTAAGACATGCTGCTGTCCCAAATTCAGGATCACTGCTTTGTTCTCCAGATGCGAGGGCTGTCTAGGCGCTTCACTTGTTCCACCGGGTGTTTCGTGGCCGCTCAGCCGGAACAGGTGCAGCTCTCGTCGGTCATGACTCTCCCAGGAGTCCGCCGCCGACTCCCCCCTCCCCCCCTCGCCGCGGGCATCCACGAGGCTTCTGGCCACAAAGTACCGAGGCAGGATTCAGCGAATTGTTTCGATTAATCATGATAAATCTCTACCTCACAGAGCGCCCTGGTGTTGTAGGACGACGGTTGACACACCTGTTCAGTGAATACACGGTGATAATGCGTTAAAATGAGACACACGTTAGAACAAATTAGCCAAACTGTCAGACATTTTTCTTTGCCCTGCTGTGACCTGCGTTCCCGTGGCAACGGTAAATGAAGCTCAGCCCTCGAGGAAGTAAAACAAATAGGTTATAATGTCGCCAAAATAATGTGGACGCTTCTGTTAATGCTTTAAAGTACTAATAGATTATTAATGTGACAAAATATGAGGCAACATGACCACAGACTGTAAATACAGATTGACGCAGCCACATAAGTTTGTTGAGGGCGTTTATGACCTGAGTGACGTTCAAAGTGGGCCGTTACGACGCCGCCATCTTGGTATAATCGGATGCAGTTGAACTACCTGTTAATGAACAAACAAAAAGTCAAAAGTCAAGGATACATATTAAGCCAAAAGAGAACTTTAGGCCTCAATAAAATTCATATATAAAAATGTATATTATATCAAATGCTGTTATCATTTTTATTCCTGCTGTAAGTTGGTCATTTTAACATGGGGTCTTTGGGTCTTACTTGCTTTTTCAGCCTCAAGAGGCCATTCACAGACGTGTAGTATTTGGTCCTTCTGTGTATCAAAAGTAATGTACACTAATCTTATAAATGCAGTCTTCAGATACCGAGGAGGAAACAAAGTCCAAATCACACGATGCTTTCGCTAACATTACCGTAGGATGGTATACATTTACCAGGAGTACAGCCAGTAAGCTAGACTTTTACTCAGCATCATGATTTAGTTTAGGTCCAATGTCATTTAATTATGCAGAACTTAATACCCAAGATATCAATTCATCAAGTGGTTATTGGAAAAGCTCAAGAGCAATTAATAACATTTAAGATGGCTTTGTTTCATTAATCCTAACCAATAAGACCACAGGCAAGACCCTAAATGTGCCAGAGCTACTATATGGGGTATTAATCATAATCAACACTACTAATGACATCTGTTTTCCCATTAAGACTAGGTCAAAATGATTATTGTAGTAGGAAAAGCTTTGACAACATAACCATTACAGGATAGCTTCTGAGTGTCCGCCATGATGACTGTGATGGTGTAATGGTATGCACAATACCAGGACCAGGGCTGAATGGAGTTCACTTTATGTCAGAATATCCCTCATGAAAAAGGCCCGTCGTCCATGTTGTCTCAGTGAGTTTTACAACCTGGAAATATTTCAGCCGCTTTGTATCAAAAGAGTTTCCCTCTGACGATCAATATGACATGAATAGTGAATGTTTCTGTCCATATTAAACTGATAATCATGAGCAAAATATTGAAAATATACTACTTTACTACAACTGGCTGGAGTAAACCAAAGCTTATGTGATATTCGGTTTTGTCAGAATCACCACATGCATTCAATCCAAATTAAAAAAAAAATCAAGATAATGTTGCAGAATCAATAGCAATTTTCCCCCAGTCCATTAATCTGCCTTTTCATGCTTCATCTCCTCAGTCGGTGCAACTGAGAGATCAACCCAGAAAGCTCTCAACCTGCTAATTGTGGAAATTACACCATAATCACCTTGTGGCCAATTACCTTTTTTTTTATGATGTAGACAAAGAAAAGTCTGGAGAAGTGAGGAAAGACAAATACCAGTACTCTGTTCAGCTCTGCCACTAATTAACAACCAGACAACAGGAACTAATCAGTCAAATCAGCTGCTGGTGTTTGCTTGGGCACACTGAACTAGTTTGAAACATGCACACACAAAGAAAATGAGTTAAAATCAGATTCAAAATGAGTGTCATTTGCTAATTTACTGTGATATTTGTGATAATGCACAAGTTTTCCCAATAACTAATTCAAGTTGTGGAGACACTCACTCATCAGAATAACAGACATAATACAAAATCATTTGTTTGTTTACTGATCATTTCTAAAATTACATACATTTTATTTCATCATTATGTATTTGATCATGTTTTCTCCCAACTAAAGTAAAATTTCAGCCTCTTAAACTAGTTTTAAACAGCAACACAAACACCTTATTGCATCGTGGGTGTTGGTGTGATGGAAGTCTAATGATGGCTGAAAGAGGGGAAGCCATTTTTTCAGCCGACCTCAGCAGCAGCAGCAGCAGCAGCAACAGCAACAAAAGAAGCTTCAGAGGATCCCACTTCAGCCCCTCACTGCTGTATCCTACACAGACAGGATCTGTGGCTGAGGCATCACACAAAGTGTCAGAAACATCTGTTCAATCTGTTTTGTGCTCCAATGGACAGTATGCCAAAATCTCAGGGCACCCGGCTCTAAAAGTGAAACACTGACAAGTCTGTCACACTTGATAAACGAGGGAACAATAATAATCCTGTTGAAACTGCCGAGCGAAAGAAAAATGGAGTGGAACGGAGCTTTGTGCACCCAATACACACACATGTCGCCGACACGTTTCAGATAACACACACAACATACCCACAAAGGGAAAAAAAGGAGCATTTGGTGTCCTCCTCAGCCTCTAGCAGAGGTGTTTCATGCTCCACACAAACCGTTGCCACTTTGTGTCCTTTGAGGGGTGAAACACAGGTGGAGGAGACACTATCACTGGCTCATGACAAGACTGAGGAGCCTAGTCACCGCTGACAGAATAGAGTTCACTGGGATGTGAGAAGAACAGTCTGGAGGCAACAGATGCAACAGTTCAAACACAAACTCACCTCAGCCAACTGCCTGCTATTTGCCATCGTGCCCTTAAAAGTTATAAATACAACTAATTAGTCTGCCGCCTTCTGCAGGCCGGCGAGAGGTAGCGGCCTTCCCTCCACACACCCATCACCCCATGCCCACACACCCTTCTCATGGGATTGGCATGAGTGCTTAATAAGCGCGAAAACAGACAGGAGTGTTATATAAAGCCCCTCGGAGATCTCTTCTGTCTCACCACACTTAGCTTTGGCGAATCTTTCTTGTATCATTCCCTCACTCAGAGTCAACCCTGACAGTCCAAAAGTTACTAGCCGACTGTCATCAAAAAACGGCTGCTATTTTTCATCTTTAGCCCCCACACCACCACCACCACCACCACCACGACACACCCCCTCTTTGTGTTCTGTGTGATTTTATTTCTTGAAACATGAGCGAACAGGCCAAAACAGAGATGTCATGCGGCGGACCCTCGTACCCCCTGAGAAAATGGTGGCAGTCCAGCCGGCTTTTCAATCAGGATGTTGGCCTGCCGCCTTTCCTGGAGCCAGGGGACCCTTGGTGGATGAATGTGGACAGGCTCCAGAGGAGTTTGGCAGCCTCTGCTTGGCCGGGGTACATACCCGCTCCGCTGTTTGTGCCCTACATCTCTGGATCGATGCATCAGCCCGGCCAGGAGATTAGTAAGGAGCAGTACAAGTGGAGGGTCAGCCTGGACGTGGCTCACTTCTCCCCCTCAGAGATTTGTCTCAGCATCACAGATGGATTCCTGGAGGTCGTAGGTACACAGCACTGACTCACAGCTATGTTAATTAAACAGTTTTAAAAGTTCACTTTATTAACATTGCTAATTACATTAACACACAGGACAGTTTCTTCTTTTTAATGCAGCATTTAATAATCTTATCTAATAGTGTTATCTCAAAGAGTAACAGAGTTCATTGGGAGAGATAGAGTTCTCTCCCAGTTCACAGAATAAACCCCTGAAAACTTACCAGTGATGGAAAAGGAAGCTGAATGTAACAAAATTAGAAAGCTGCTTAAATAATGTGCCCGGGGAAATTAAAATCACAGCTCTGTGGCAGAAATTAATTTCTGTGTTGAGTGGTTTCTCTGTGTCGCTTTATTCCTCTGTGTCTCCTCACATTCTTCCTCATAAATGGTAATCCATCCCCAGGGAAACACGAGGAGAGGCCAGACGAACACGGATTTATTGCCAGATGTTTTACAAGGAAATACAGGTAGGCAAAGTAAACACTGACATTAACCTGCGTCACGGTGAGGTATCCTCAGTTTAAACTATTTTTAATGACAGTCGAAGGTGGCAAAGAGCGCAGCACCGAGGCTCTGTTTTCAACTGTATATCTGATCTCTAAAACGCTCACTGAGCTGAAAAATTACATATTACAGAAGCCGGCTTCAGTATTTGCAGCACATTGGCACATTGTTTGTAGTGGTATTGTAAACATGACCCTGTCACTTTCAGGCTCCCGGCTGAAATTGATGCAACCAAAATTACATCCTCTCTGTCTGTTGATGGCATCCTGACTGTGGAGGCTCCCGTCCCTGAGACCTCTGTTCCTGCAGCAGTTATCATTCCAATAAAGGTGAAGCTGGAAAAGCTGGCATAGCACTACACTACTGTGTAGCATAGCATAGAATAGGAATGGTATAGCATAGCATTGTATAGTGGGCCTATAGTATAGCATAGCATGGGCTTGTACAATCCAGCATAGCATTGCTTGGCTTAGTATAATACAGCATAAAGCATGGCATAATGTAGAATGGTACAGTACAGTATAGCATAGCATAACATAGTAGACCTACAGTACAGCATAGGGGAGGGGAGCATGGGCTTGCAAAGTATAGCATAGCATTGTGTAGCTTAGTATAACAGCATATCAAAGCGAAGCATAGCATAGAACGGTATAGTATAGCATAGCATAGCATGGCATTGCATAGCAGAGCACATCATAGCATAGCATGGCATGGCATAGCATAGCATATGATTCACAGCATAGCATTGCATAACGTAGCATAGCATTGCATTGCATAGCGTAGCATAGCAGAGCATAGCATGGCATAGCTAGTGTAGAATAACATTAAGATGAACAAAGGGGGGCAGTTAGCCTGGCTGTGTCTTAATGTAACAAAATTTATCTATGAAGCTCACAAATTGACACATTTGCTGTTTGTTTTTAGAACTTTGATGTCATTTTCTACACATTTGTGCACAAATGCAGGTGGAGATAGAGGCGCCAGAAAGACAGGAAGAAAAGGAGGAGAAAGAGGAAACTGTTGAAACTGAGGCAGAGGGTATCAGTGCACCAGAAGCCCCAGAGTTTCTGCCTGCTGAGGATAATGTGGAGGAGTCTCCACTGGAGGTCCACGGTGATGAAGCCCACCCTGACAGTGCCACAGCTGGGCTTGAGCAGCATGAAGAGAGGAGGGAACAGGCAGAGGAGGAGACCCATGAACAGCCAGCTGGAGAGTCCCTCCCTTCAGCATCTGCAGACGATGCCACAGAGAGTCTTCAAGAATCTTCTGAGCAGCATGAATCCCCGGAAAGCCAAGAAAGCCAAGAAAGCCCAGAAACAGACATGTCCAAACCGCTGGAACAAGACCAACCAGCTGTGGATGTAGAGGTCCAGGTAATGGCAGGCTCAGGGGAGGCTGCTGAGGAGATCGCCCAGCCGGAGGAGCCGGAGCAGGGCCAAAGTCCACTGAGCGAGGTCCCGAGCCAGGAGCTGCAGGCTCCTGACATAAAACAAGTACAGATTCAGTAAACAGCAGCACAGAGACGCCAAGATCTTGCACACGCCACATATTGACAAAACAGCCCGCTTAGCTTTC
Source organism: Caranx ignobilis (assembly GCA_021432705.1). NCBI lineage: Eukaryota > Metazoa > Chordata > Actinopteri > Carangiformes > Carangidae > Caranx > Caranx ignobilis. Next base: position 1,351,234 of record JAFHLA010000010.1, on the reverse strand, counting down.
CATGCATCAGGTCTACAATGCTTCTTAAGTCAATAGACACAACAGCCATATAACTCTGCTGTCTTTGGAGCTCCAATAAAGCAACAGCATGTGAAAATGATGTACGTTGTGCTGGCGTCATGATGTCTACATGCTTTCACCTCCTCTCAAGTTCCACCTGAGCTGAATAGAAATAAACCATCACATTCATGTGCACCACATCCACAGCAACCTCTGTAAATACGAGTGGAGAGATTAAAAAGTAATTAACTATCATACTGTTTCAGCTGACGGGTTCTGACATTAATGAGATACTATACGTTTGCACAGCTGTGCATTAGTCACTTCTACATGAGTAACTTGCCAATGGAGGAAAATGGCCCGATTCCAGTCATGCTGTTGCCATGGCAGCACAAGTCCACACATATCATCTAATAGCATTAAACACAACAGTTTATGTGGATTGGCCCATCACACTGTGCACAGCCAAAAACAAAAACCGTGGTGGAGGCCCCTCGTCGTTTTGTTTCCAGCTTGGAAAGTTTTTAGATTCAAACCGACCGTCCCTCTTGATTCCAACACACAAGAGGTGATTTCATTATTTTGCTTCACACAACATGCAATGGAAACACACCAATTTTTCTTTTTTTTTTTTTTTTTGCACTCACATTCAAAAGCTCTGGCACCAGCACCGCCTAAACTGTGGTCGGCCCAGAACAGAGCACAGTGCCACTCTCACCCAGCACTAAGCCCTCCACTAATCTGCTGCCCAATTCCTTCTGTTATCCAACAATAACGCCACAGGCTCCTCTGGATCCCTGGAACCAGGGCCCCGCGAGTGGCACAGCTCTCAATAATAATAATAACACAGATGTTATGACACACTGAGAGATTGGCTGGACATTTTTTTTATTATTGCATCAGCCAAGACAAAGACATCAACAGAAAAAAGAAGAAGAAGAAGGCAGGAAACAAACGTCTTTGGCACAACAAGTCGGCCTCCAAGTCCGCTCCAACAATCATGCAGCAATCTTTCTGAATGACTCAAATAGAAAAGAAAAATTCAAACCATATAGCAAAAGAAAAGACAAAAACCCAACCTGGAACACCTCAGTTGAACATATTAAGGTATATTTACAATACTCTTGGGCAGAACACAGTATGAATGCACACAATTCACCCTCTGCTGGGACACACAACGTTGCGTTTCTTGTCAGTTTAAGTGACATTCATTAACTAGAAGAGATCAACAGTGATAAAACTGGAGGAGGACGTCAAGGCACCAAAGTAAATAAAGGCACATTCATCTTCTTTTTTTTTTTAAAAAAAACTACTACAAAAAAACTGCTACAAATATAAATGTGATTCTGGAGTAGCTGATACTGTGTTATACTGTGTGACTGAGAAGAATACAGTTACCCAAAATGCATCAGTGGCCCGAGAGCTCTTACTGCGTGTAACCTCAGGATACACCTGCATACAATGTTAAAGCTGCACAAGACGAATGTTTCGACTTCAATACCCAGAAAACATGACGCGACATCAGTTAGACACCGATGACGTAATCACGTTTACCAAACCAGCTGGTGTTTGAACTTCTTGTAATAAAGTGGTCAGAGGGAAAAGAAAAAGAAGAAGAAGAAGAAGAAGAAGAAGAAGAAGAAGTCTTTGGATGTTGGGTTTAAACTGGAAATGAAAGACAACAAATTTATTGACTATTTAAAGTTGATCAGTCATTTAAAGATGAAAAAACTTCTAATTTTGCACTTAGATGAACAAAAGATGTTTGTTTTTTTGTTTTACAAACACCTGATATTTTATGGACAAAACTCATTGATAAAATGAGGAAAGTGTGAATTACATTCGGGTAAACTTGTGGAAAACCTTTGGCATCTCCATTTAAGACGAGTCTCTTCATTATAAAAACGTATACTGTTGCCTGGTGCAGCTTTAACGTGCACAGTGGGACTTGAACATCTCCATTTTAATTCCAGGTTTGTAACAACATGAAGCTGAATCTTTGTAATCAATTGTGCAGAGTGATTTTGTCACGTTAGCCAGAGGGAGGGGTTGTGGGGGGGGGGGGGGTTTAGGCCATGGGCATCTCCTGGGGTTTGGGCACCTCCACCTCCTGCGTCTCGCCGCTCATGGAGCCCTCATTGCTGAAGAGATAATATGGAGGCGTCTGCCGGGCTTCGATGATGAGGACGCCCTCTGGAGACAAGGAGGCGAAGACTGTTAGAGGGTCCACGTCTATTGGGATCCTGATGGAAAAAAAAGAAGAAAAGAAGAGGAAGGAGTGAGAATGGGTGGACGGTGTCGGTGTCGGTGTTTATACGAGGAGAAAGAAGTTTAGTGTCAGGAGTTTACTCTGGAAGCTGCACGAGTGGGAGGAACAAACTCAGGAGAGCGGCGAGGAGAAACAGCCTGGAGACACAGTTAAGTTCCTCCTCAGAGGTCAGGAAAAAAAAAAACCCTGTGACATTTCACTCACGGTTAAAAGCTGGGGTGTTTTTTTATTTATTATTTTTTATTGACACTTTGTCAATTCTCATAAACAGCCTCCAGCTGGATGGTTTTAACATGAGAGGGAGAGAAGAGATGAGTTGGCACAGGATGTTAGACGGTTATTAAAATCGCTCACACTGTCCTCCTTGGCTCGCACTCGCTTTGACACTCACAAAAAAAACAAAAAAAACCCACACACCTCACACCTGGGAGATGAACTGAGAGGCATCAGGGTGTTTCATTTAAAATCTGACGGCTCTGCGACAAAGCAGAGCGGAGACAGAAAACACACACACACACACACACACTCACACACAGTCGATCCAGGTGTGAGGAAGTCAGACTCACATGAATGCAGATGTCTGTCTACATATACTTTTCTAATCTGCCGCTTTCAGCTGTCGAACGGGCAACAGCTAATTTTGTGTTTTTCCTCTTCTTCTTCTTCTTCCCTTCGTGTCATTCTTTGACATTTCTCAAGCTGAAAATGTCGTATTTTCCAGAGCAGAGCGGAATAATTGGCTCCGAAAACTTACAGGAAAATATAAAATCAGGCAGAGCTGCAGTTTGTAAGGGCTTCATTTCATAACATTGTACACACACACACACACACACACACACACACTGCAGAACAATGACATTTTATGATTTTAAATGATCCAGCAGGTTGGCCTTTAATTATAAAGTTAATTTCAAGCTTAATTTCAATCATTTTCTTGATGAACGTCCTGCTGTGGACGCTCAAACCCAGACACACACACAGACCCAGGCAGGCAAACTCTGCTCTTTGTCAGACAGCGTGGCCAAATATGGCTATTGTGGGTTTTCGGTGCGAGCAGCCAAGTGTCTTTGGGAGTTAATATAAACACCAGGCTGCAGCAGTGGTGGTGGTGGTGGTGGGAGTCGACCCTCCATTTAATTAGAAAGGACTCTTCACTGGTTTCCCACTCCACTGAGAAATACAAGTCAGAGGGGACTGAAGACCTCACACACAGAGGTCGAGTCAGGTCTGTTTGTGTGGTCAGATACAGTCACAGGGCGGTCTCTCACTGAGCTGTAAATGTCCCACAACAACAACAACAACAACAGCAACAACAACCTCCAGGCCGAGGCCATGTTCATAAAAACCTGGTGCAGGAAACTCAAGTGGAGCATCCCTCCTCCTCCTCAATGTGTTGGGATGCAACATAAAGAGAAAGGTGTAGCAATAATTGAAATACAGACTGCGATTGTAAGATCATAGTGAATCTAATGTAGACAGAACAAGACCAACACAATACGTCCAGACTCCGTCCAGAGATAAGTTGCAGGATGCAGGTTACGTCCCTGGAAGTGTGTCTGCATCATTTTGAGTCCAGGGGCAGTCGGGTGGGGGTGGGGTAGACAGGGCAGCTCAGAGGTGGAGCTGGGAGGTTGAATACTCACGAGACTTCAACCAAATTTTCTTCCATAAACAGACCGGTTTTATATAAACAGAATAACTTCTATCTATAGTCGACAGCAGTGTCATCAGAGCGCAAACACGCTGACATCATACCTCTGTATTCTTTATAATGCTACTGTATCAGTTCAGCGTGTTTTAGTCTGCCACTTAAAACTAATCACATGGTCCTGTACAGCTGAAGTTGATGAGGAGGTCACTGCTTTGTGCTTTTATATAGTTTAGTGGTTCTCTGTCTATTTACACATTTACATTTCTGTTTCCATTGTAAACAAATAGAAACAGAAGAAGGTCAGAAAAGTTGGATGTAAACAGGAAAAATACTAAATTTTACACCTCAGCAAACAATCTCATCTGACTTGACCTTCTGCTTTTCCACTTACTGATGAAAAACTGATGAAAATACTAATTTCAGTTTGAAAAAAATAAATAAAAATAAAGGAGGCGTCAATGATCTCAGAGTAGTTTACATTATCGTAGTGTAGTTCAGTAGTGTGGTGTGATCACAGGTCACAGGTCACACTTTTGTTGTTTACACTTTCATTAGTCAGGTCTCAATCTATTTCATGGTGCTAAGTATAATGATTCTTGTTATTAGAAAATAAACAAAAACATGGTTTAGCATCAGCAGCATCGAATTTCATGATAATCCATCCACCAACTGCTGAGAGACTTTACCCAAAACCAGAACTGTTAAACTGATGGTGATGTCTGGACACGTCTCAGTGTCTCTGCCTCACGATTTGCCACTAAGCAAAGTCGCTGCTCCTGACAAAAGTCACTCAGTCGGCCCATTACGTGGGACTCCGACAGAAAACCTTATCTGTGCAGCTCGGGGAGTTTATTTACCTCTAGCAAGTGCACATTTTATCTCAGACATTGATTTTGTACAGCTGCCAAAACCCTGTCCTATACGCTTTTCCCCCGCAGAGATGGTGAGACGGGACAGTGAGGCCTGACAGGGCGAGTGTGTGTGTGTGTGTGTGTGTTCATGGAGAGTGTGCAGTGTGTTAAAACATGCACGACCCATATGCTCCATCTCGCGCGCGCACGCACGCACGCACGCACACACACACACACACACACACACACACACAGAAACAGTGCGCATGAGATTCTTGAATAACAAGCCACTAACACACACACAGTACATCATGTTACAGCTTCCTGGCCTGAGGTTAAAGAGCCACCTTTACCCTCAGGACTGATTCAACAGCAACATATTTGGTTAATAAATGACACATTTCTCTCTTGTTTTCGGCTCAGAGAGTTCAACAGAACCAAGTTTTTTTCTCTTATAACTGTTTACATCACTTACGCCCTCTACAATCATTTACTGGGCTGATGCTGAAACATTAAACTGTAAACATGCTGTACTTTAAGAGCTTTGGCTACTTTACAGAAACAGGATTTAAGATACACACTGTACGTTAATGTCATAAAACAGATTATAAATAAAGTTGCACCAGCTGCAACATTAAAACATATCAGTGATAATCAATAATATAATGACATGTTACAATGTTACACAATCTGCACTTGACATTTACACACGACTGACTGACAGGACAAGACTGATTGATCTGACAGGTAATTCATCGGTTAACTGATTAATTATAAGTGATGATGGTCAAAAATGTCCATTAAAGCTTCAAATGTCTTGTTATCATACGAGAGAACGATGTGTTACTGCTGCTGCTACTTTTACATGCAATTTGCCTTAAGTTCACATGCTGCAGCTCGTCGATAAATGTGATCGATGATTGTTATGTTGTTAAAACATTAATTAGTGACAGACATAAAAATAAAGTTTACTGCTGCCAAAAATAAAAGCTCTGTCCCACTAACCCTGCAGAGGAGAGTCTGCCACCTCCCTGTGCTGCTCTAACATTCATATGGTCAGTGTGGATTTGTGTATTGAGGCCAGTTATTTATAAATGACCCCCCCCCCCCCCGTCACTCCCCCTTCCCCTTCCTCCTCTTATACACTCAGGCTGTCACTGGTTTCAGGTTTTGCTCTGCTGTGGAGCACCAGCCTGATCTGAAAGCTTCCCAATTAAAGGGACTGTGATATGGGCAGTGAGGGGGTGGCAGGGTGAGGTGGGGGGGGGGGGGGGGCAGCACAACTGCTCACCAATTAGCCAACAGGAAATTAGCAGCACTGCTGGGGTGACGCGCCTGCAGGACGACGACCACGACGATCCACACCAGTGATTAGTGCTGCTGTTTGAAGTCTTCCTGATGCCCAATTAAAGAAAAGTGGAAAGTCTGTGGTGGTCGGGTCCACACACACACACACACACACACACCGGAGCTCAGGGTCCATGTGCCCACGGCTGCATCACCACAGTGTGTGTAAGGTGTTGTTTTCTGTCAGAGGCGACTGGTTGTAGCTGACAGGTCGTGATTGTAAGGGTTGTTTGTCCACTCAGAGCTGATACAAGTCTGAAGCAGCTGTTCACAACTATATTTAAGTACAACACCTGGACCCGGACCTGGACCTGGACCTGGACTTTTTTAAATAGATTTATATATACATTTGCCCTGATGGAGCCGTCAGTGGCTGCTGAGTAATAAATACTTGTTGCTTTACCTCGGTTCAGTGAGCGCAGGATGGATTCATATGTGTTTATAAATGTATGCAGAGGTTTTGCAGTGTTGGTAGAAGAATTAGTCAAACTCAGTGTGTTTGTTTGTTTCTTCCAGCTGGTGTCAGATTGAGGAGGAGGAGGAGGAGGAGGAGGAGGAGGAGGAGGTGATGTTTAAATATTAACCAGTCAGATCAGAGCTTTAAAATGACACATAGATGATCAGATCAATTCAACTCTGCTGCAACAAACATAACTTAACTCTGGTAATATTTCTACTGGTCAACAGTAATTAGAGCTGCACCAGGGCTATGTCAAACATACGATGTGTCCAAATATCCACAGAAGAAGAAGAAGAGGAAGAGGAAGAAGAAGAAGAAGAAGAAGAAGAAGCTGTGATGAACAGAAACAACACTCACTGTATCTTCTTTGTGAAGTTCTTTGTCACGATTCCTCCCTCTTCCTGTTTCTCTTCATGTTTCCCTGTTTGAAAAAACAAAAAATGAAATAAAAGTCAAAGTGACATCATCACATCAGTGAGTCAGGTGAGTGACCTCACACGACTTCATGAGGAGGTTCAACATTGTGCAACAGTTCGACGAGGTCATGGATTATAAATGGACACGCCAGTCATTATATATATTTATATACATATTACTACTCAGCTGTAGTGTGGGTATAAATGGAAAAGTGTTGATGTAACCGTGACGACTAAAACAGTTCTCAGCTCCACTGATGTTTTTACTAACAGACATGTTGAAATGATGAAACACCCATTCATTCCTGTTGGCTGCTTCCAAACATGGATCTCAACACTGACAGTAACACTCACACATGTTGGTCTGACGTTGTGTGTGTGTGTGTGTGTGTGTGTGGAGGGGGGGTTAAAGCTTGACCCTGGAAGCCCCCCGCCCCTCTCTACCTACTCCCCTGAGCTCTGTTTATGGCCGTTCTATCTCTCGGCTTCGCCAGCAGCTGCTAAATGTCAACGCCCCTGCCCGTAGCAGCATGGCCTGCCTCAACCCCCACCCCCACCCCTCCCTGTCAAAAAAGCCCCGAATATGTGCTACCTTATACCCCCACGGTGCCGCCCCCCTCCCATCGAAAGAGCTGGACTCCACCAGAGAAGCAAAGATCACCGGTGAAGTCATGAGGCTGTTATGAAAACCTTGTCATGGCCTCAGACGTCAGACCAGCTCCCTCCTGAGTTACTTCATGAACAACAGAGGTTCGGTCCAACAAGACGACGCCTCTCCCTCGGTTTCTTCGCGTCTCTCTTATGACAGAGATGCCAAATTCCAGATGCTCTGTGTAATGCTGGATGATCTGGGAGGAGACGTAGCAGATGGTGGCTCATCCTAATGGAGGGTGGGAGTTAGGAGCTGCCCGAGGTTACTAAAGAGGAACTTCAAGTCTGTTCACCTCATACAACTTCTGTGTCTGTGTGTGTGTGTGTGTGTGTGTGAAGCGTCGTGTCAGTGGCGATGAGGAGATTAGATGATGGACTCAGATTGTTTGCCATTTCAATACATGTGGGGGAAAATGTGGACAAAGATGGATGACGACACGCCCTGTTGATAGTGAGACTCTGCCAGACACCTGGACCTGATGACTAGTACTGAGCAGAAGTCGTAACACAGTCTCCAGACAGAAGTGGGTCAAGTGGGCAGAGTTTACAAGATGAATAGGTGGGGGGGGGTCTGACAACACCTCACACACACGTGGATAAAAACCTGAACTGTAGCAGGTCATGACCTTTATCTACATCTGATGCTGCTCGTCTTTTGAAAATAAAAACATCATTATTATTAACATCACAGCAGATATCATTCTTATTATGTGAAGAACGATGTGCAAAAAAACCAAAAGTGATTATTTTGCAATTTAGTTTGAATGTTTTTTTCATGTCCTTCATGTCTGGTGGCGTCTCTGCAGCATCGTCACGCTTCATTTCTGGTCTGCTCTGACACATTTCCTTAAAAGTTGCGGCTCCTGTGATTTGGTTGTTTGCTCGTGTCCACATTACAACTTTAATCAGTCGCTGAGCCCTTTAAATAGTCTTTGATACAAACAGAGGACGAGTGTCAAAGTTCAAAGCTGTGACGTCACACTGAACTGGATTTTAGGCCTGATTTTCCCACCAGGTCTGAAAATAATCAAACAATCCTCATGATGTCGTGTCAATATGTTGATGTTTCTGCTGCCAATCACGTCGCAGCCTCCTGATCCTGAATGACTGAAGGAATCTTTTTTCTCTCTTGTTGTTTTTTTGCTGCATGCACTAATTGTCCTCCATATTTGTTTTTCTGCTCAAGTCACGTTTGATCACGTGAGATTCTGTGAGACTTCGTGTCGTATGAATCGGTTCTACAAATGGCAGGTTTGTGGTCAGGGTGGTAATGTGTTCAGGGGATTATGATGTGACTTTTTTTTTCTTTTTTACATATTTAAAAATGTGTGATCAACCTTCGAGAAATACTTTTGGTGTCATTAACAGAAAACTCAACGCGTCATTGACCAAACCAATGAGAACAGTCTCTTATTAAACACCTATTTGCTGTAGGGGCATTGAACGCGTCGTAGTCACTGTGTGTGTCAGCTTGTTTAACCTTGTTGTGTACCTGTCTTTAACTGTAGTCACCTCTCCGGTACTTCTCAGCCTCTAACAGTGTTAATCCATCTGAGTGAGTGTGTGACAGACACATAATCATTGTTGAGCTGCACCGTCGTCGAACATCACACGGGAGGCCGTGTGTCAGATGCTTCCTTGTTAAAGATTTGTTAATTCATCCTCGTATCACACTCCCTGTCACACTTTTAGAACAAGGGGTCGGCTCGGTGAGGCAGGCAGGCCCAACATGGCGCTGACTGAATCATCCAACTGGCATACCAACGACGTGCTTATAAAAAACTCAGAGTGCAGCGGGGGTGGTTGGTGGGTGGGGGGGCTGCTGTCCTCTGTGCCCCCTTCCTCCCCCACTGGCCCGGGTATCCCTGGAATTCAACTTTATCCTGACTTGAGGAAGGAACAACGATAACTTAGGTCCCACGATAAGTGACCAAGCTCGAACGTGAGACAAAGAAACCTGAAGCGGTGGAGGTCAGAGCGAGCTCCTGTTTCCAGAACATTCCCTCCTGGGTGTAAATGGCAGCCGGGCTGCTTGTCTTATTGTAAACAGAGACTGTTGTCACGGGCCTTTGCCTTAAATCTAAATCGAGCTCGTGGGCGACTGAGGGAATGATTCTCCAGGAATCTGAAACAGGTGTCTAAGCTTGAGTATCTGCCTGCCAACGTGCGAGTTGAGTCCCCCCCCCCCCTCCAAAATCTGTCCATGCTCGTCCAAATCTAGACTCTTCACCAGTGCCGCTGAGACCGAGTCCTGGGCCTGTGTGTCGACCACTGAGTTTTTTTTTTTTTTTTTACCGTACACGCCTCACAACCTGCTGCCAAACACACACAGACGATGTTTCCTGGCCTGATCAGTGTGAGGATCCTCACATCGTTTCCTACTGACCTGTTGATTTGTTGTCCTGTTGAGGACATTTAGTCTAAATGTGACTATTTGATTAAACGCTGAATAAGAATAATAAGATGTGTTGTGGGATATATTCAGATACTGAGGGCACCCTTCAGCTCTGAGACAAAAGTTTGACCACAGCTGCCAATAAAAACTTATAAAACTGGATTTAAAATGTTCTATAACCTTAAATATACACCTTTATTTTCTGTGACCTTTGACCTGAATACATTCAAATTGTATATCAACAACTATTTCACCTATAAACTCATATTTCATGATGCTGCGTCTCTAAAAAACCCTTGTGAAACAAAGTCAAGACTCTCAAAGGTCATGACCTCAGTGTTTTAAACACACTGGTAACAGCAGGTGTTGTTGTTTAATTTGCTCTATAAATAAAGCTGAAATGACTGTTTCTCATGTGAATGTGAGGTGTTGGTTCACTTTGACCTCCAGGGGTCACAGGACAGGTAGTACATGGAGCTGAACCTGGTTCAGCTAAAAGTCGAGGATCCACCTCAACCTCCGTGACACTCACCTGACACCTCCACGAACCCGTCTCTCGTTTTCACGTTTAGCTCCTCTGGTTTGAAGCTGTGGACGTTCACGCACACTTTCCAGGGCTCGCCCCCGGTGCTGCTGGTGCTGCTGCTGGGGCTGGTGGGGGAGCTCCGGGAGGAGGGCTCCCCGTACCTGCTGGTGTAGATCGCGGGGCCTCCTGCGGACTGACGCGCGGGGAAGCCAGAGCGTAAACCGCCGCCGAAGGGCGAGGTGCTGAGGCGCGTACTGAGCCGGCCCGGCCGAGCCCAGCCCGGCCAGTCCATCGCCAGGTCGTCGGGGAAAGGAGGCATCCCAAACTCGTCCTCCATGAACCGAGACGCGATCTGGTCCCTGAACGGAGACTGATCCCGGAACGGCGACTCTCCAAACGGATCCCTGGGAAACCTCTGCCGGCTTCCCATCGTGTAGAAGTCTCCCTCTGCCATGTCCAGCCGAGTTCACAAAGTCCAGCTGCTTGTAGCAAAACAACCTTCAAACTAAACTTTTATCTTTTTGTTTTTTTTTTTTCTAAAATCAAAAACTTCCTGTGAGATCAAACTTTATCTCTTCTGGATCACGCGCATCACCGTTACGCAATCAGTCACCTGTGGATCCGACGACAAGCTCCTCGGTTGTTGACATCAACTTTCTTTAAACCCTTTTAAAGTGAACTGGTCTCATTCCTCCTGGCGGTGGGTTTTATACTGGACCCAGTTTCCCAGACGGTGAGTCTGCACACAGGCGGAGTGACGGGAAAGTGCTGGGAGGATCTGGAGGATCCACACTGTAAAAAGACTCCCACATGAAGCACCCACTTCACTTTTAATGAGCCACTAAAGCTCCACATCTGGACTGTAGAAACACTTCTGCTCTATTTGAACCATCCAGATGTGAATCTAGATTTAAACACGTGAAAAGGTTTGAATCTGGATTAAATCACCTGCTGAGTTGAGTTTGGTTTTTAACTTTTTTTTTTTTTTTTTACAGTGTAGACGCAGCAGCTGCCTCCCCCTTATACCAAATTTACGGTCCACATGTCAGTCACACACGCCCCCCCCCCCTCCGTGACTCACCGGCTTTTTAATAGAAGATAACTCAGCGCAGATTCGTGTCCAACACGCTGATGTCACAGTCCAGATAAAACACGAAGAAGAAGAAGAAGGAGAAGAAGAAGAGCTGTGATCTAATGTGCTGTGTTTTCATCCACGACTCAAAACAAAAGACTCCAGTGGTGTTTTCGTTTTCTTCTTTTATTCAGAACATTATTTTCTTTCTTTTATACAGAGTTTATTCTGAACACGAAGTGAAAGAGGAGGAGGTGGAGGAGGAGGAGGTGGGGACAATTCAATTCAATTTCCGGGTGAAACCTTATTACAACGTGGAGTCCATCCACACTGACACCAGATCAAATGTGACAGTATGAAAAATAACATGTTCCTGTAAAAATAACAAAGACGGGGAGTTCAACACTGGAGCACTATATTGCTGTATGAGCTTGTTATTGGAGCTTTTTAAAAAATAACAAAAGACATGATCAGAGAGATTTTTATACACAAAGTCACCAAGAGTCCACTGATTGATACCAAACTGGTCACTGGCCATCATCATCATATATGATCCATATATTATTATCATCCTCCACACCGACACTTGAACATCCAACAAACAAGGCCCAGGTCTCACCTTGTTGTAGAGTCTGTCCAGATGCATATCATCACCACAGGTAATTACATATTTAAAATAGTTTTGCACAAGAACTGATGTAAACTTTACATTGTGAGGTGGTGGTGGTGGTGGTGGTGTAGGTGGTGGTGGGGGCACTTTCCGGAAAGATTATCAACACGACTGCACAAATCATCCACCGGCCCCTCGTCAACACCGGCTGAGACGAGTCATCATCAGTCCATAGTTTATGAAGGACTCATGAGCCAAGAGTTCGCTCCTTCTCCCGGCGTTGGACTTCCCCCATTCATCCAATTTAGTTAGTTGACATTCAGGGAAATAAGCTGCGGAGTATTGAGTGCATAGAGAGCAAGTCAGTCAGGCCCCTCCTCCACACCCCCCCCTTCCCTCCCTCCGAGCAGTCACACACACATACACAGGATGATGGATTTGAAATGATTGAGAAATATAAGTCTTAATTATGTGGAAAGGCAAGTTACAAACTTTTGCAGATTCAAAAACTCAGTGGAGTCGAAGCAGCCGGTGAAAATTACCTCCATAAAAGAACTGTTTGACATTTTGAGGGGGAAAATGTGTTTGTTTTTGTGGAGTCAGACAAACGAGAAGATTGATGAGTTATGAGCAGCTGCTGGATAATTTAGCTCAGCAAAACAGGCTCTGACCAGCAGGTTGAACAAAGGTCAGGGGTCACGTCTCCAAAAACAACAGCTTGGTGCTTTAAAGTAGATATAATGACAGATTTCTATCTCTTGGATGTTAAACTTTAACACAACCATGTGCTGGTGATTAATAATTTCATATCTCTGTTGCCATCCTACAAGACGAGATGTGCAACCTTAATGCACCTGTAATGTGTGATGTTTTCATTTGTGTCTGCAGAGCCTGCTCCACTTTATTTCTGTCAGTTCTTACTGTTCTGGCTTCTGAACATGATCCCGACAGACACTTAAGTTTTAATAATAAGTGTCTGTGCACTGGTGAGACATTTTAGGAGCATGGGATGCAGGAACTCTCAACAGGTTGTAAAATGCAGCAGCCAGTTTTTGAGTTGCCACCTTTTATGAAGACATACGATGGCGATATCACTCCCTCATGAGCTTAAGACCTTAAATTACACAAATATCATAAGGTCACAGAAGAGTTAGCCCAATGCTGATTAACTGCTAGTATTTGAGGACATTAAATGTGTGACGGAGCTTTTTATTTTTAAGTCTGGGCTGATCAAGCTTGGCTAACGTTAGCAGATAGCTTGTTAGCAAAACCAGCTGCAATGCGTCTCCTGTACACTACATTTTGATGTGCTATGACAGTTTCATTGCACACTATATAGTGGATAATATTTATATTTGAATTATATATAGTGTGTGAGTGGGAGCCCTTGTTTCCAAACTTTATGCTAAGCTAAACTAAGCTAAGCTAACAGTAGCTTCGTATTGAGCAAACACAAACAAGAGTCATGTTGGTTTTCTCCTCTGACAACATTTTTTTTTCCCCACAAAATGTCAAACTTAAAAAAACACAGCAGTAAAGACAGGAGGTCGGACAGGAAACATCTTTCCTGCTGCTCTTCCATCTTCTTTGAACATCTGCTTCTACTCTGCGAGGTTTGTATGTGTGTGAGCGTGGAGCCAGAACCAAAGAAATAATTCACAACAACCCCCCGCCCCCCAAAAAAATAGAAAATAAATTACAGCAGTGTCATAATAACCATAAACTGACAGTGTTGCATAGAAAGATTGACCACTACTGAGAGGGACAACAAAGCAATAAATATTAAATAAGTAATAAATATGTATGCTGCTATTCGTGGATTCAAAACTTGGCCTTAGACGTCGTGATGTAACACAGCTGATGTATGTGTTTGGTTCCAGTGTTGTAGCAGGAATACATTATTCAAGTAAAAACGGAGAGTCATGAGTTCAGGCTTATTATCAACAGGGAGAGAAAACTCAGGCCGAGATGTTAATATAAGCCTCAGAGTCGTCTTTACCTTTAACGGCAGATCATTCATTCGTTCCATGTTTTGTTTATTTATTGAGAAAAAATTAAAAAAAAACCTCTGACTCTATGAATATTTTGTCAAAAGAAACCCCCTCCTCCCCCTCTGTCCCAGTGCAGTGTGGTGATTGCTCTCTGTGATATTACATGGACTGACATTTCAATTGTTTTCCACTTGATCAGAGGATAAATTAATATGACATTTGAGCTGACAGGCAGTTTGCTCGCCGTCGTGCCGCCCCCTCTCCGTTTCATTTTCAGAGGAAAAGGCTTTTTTTTTGTTCTTCACCTCTGTGAAGTGCGGAGATCAGAGCGCTGAGACCTTCTTCCTCCTTATTTTTCCTGATAACGACGCCCTCGGAAGCCATTTGTAAACATCTGGATCACGCTCGGGCTCAGATGTTACCTCACTAATCTGGGACACAGATCACTGACAGGATGGTAAATGTTTGATGTCCTGTTGAACTCGGCCTCTCGTTTGTTGACTATTTAACTGGTGCAAGAAAAAAAAAACGTCCATGTGAGATTCAAGCTATTTAAACCTTTAACTTACACCTCAATGTGTAGCATTTTAAAAGAAGCATCAATTTTAGAAAATAAATATCGAGTTTTATAATTTCAAAGAATAATTTAAGGGGACGAGCAGAGAGCTGATGGGGAGAGAGCGTGTGTGTCTGTGTAAATATCCAAAGAGATGAACAGTCGCAGGCCGTGGTGAGTGCTGATGTGAGAGGATGCCGTACAACAACAAAACCAAACAAACAAAAAAGACATTCAGTCTCCAGTCGGTCTCTGTGGGACACCGCCTCATGAAAACCGTTGTCGTGTCCCCCTGCTGGGACATTTCCACTGAAGCGTCAAAGCGGGGCACGGAGACACACACGCACAGTCGATTGCTCCAACATCCGATGTCCTCGCTCTCAAACGCTTCGCTCCCTTTAATGTGCTCTGGGAAACTTCAATGCCTGGGTTTTTTACGTTTGTGCAACGAACCGCGGCTCCGGCTGCGACTGCGGGTCCCAAAGATTGAGTTCCAGGATGAACTGCGGCTGTAGCTCCTGTAGGAGGACGAGTAGCTGTGGCTCCGGCTGCGGCTCCGACTCCGGCTCCTGCTCCGGCTCCGGCTCCTGCTGATGCTGTGGATTGGGCTGCGGCTGCGGCTGCGGGTGAAGAGGCTGCTCCAGGAGGAAACGCTGGTGGAGCGGCTGCTGGAGGAAGGACTGGGTCTGAAGTAAGGGATGGGTCGCTTCCTGGCACTGTGGAGATGAGACGACACAGAGATGTAACCTAAAGCCACAATGAGCAAGATTTCTATATGAGCCATGTGAGAGAGGTCACCCATCATAAACATGTGACTAATTACTGCAGCATTCAGCCAAACCTGAAGGAGACTTCAGCTAAACTGCACCAGCCGCCGCCTGCATCACCGCCTCCTTTCCCCTGCTGCTAAACTGGCCTGCACTCCCTACTCATTAACCAGCCTGCCATCCAGTCCTCCCATTGAGCTGGCTTGCTCTCCCTGCCTTTCCTCCATTTGGCTCAGCCTGCACACCTTGTTAACTGACTGATGCCATCTCCATTATTTTTCCATATTCCACATTGTAAACTGTTTTCCTGTCTGTATACAGCATATACTACACATCTGCCCGTCCTGGGTGAGGGGCCCCTCCTCTCTCACCCTGAGGTTTCTCCTGTTTTTTCTCTGTTAAGGGTTTTCTTGGGGGTTTTTCCTCAGTCGATCTGACGGTGTCAGGTCAGAGGATGTTGTGATGATGTACAGCCCTTTGAGAGAAACTGAAACTGGGCTCTACAAATAATAGTCCCTTGCCTAAAGTCAGACTATAGGTGTTTTGCAGATGACGTCACGTGGAACGAGGAACAAAAAAAAGAGACGAAAAAAAAGAAAAAAGACGGAGGTGAGGGAGAATAACAATTGCAGCCATAAAACCAAAACAATCGGCTGAAAGACACTAATTAATGTATCAGTATTGATCACTGCAGCTTGGAAATAATGTAGACCGGTGGAGCTATAACAAAAAAAAAACACACGTTAAGTAAAGGAAAAGCGGTCTTTGTATCAGACTGTTGTTGTTGTTGTTGTTTTTACATTTCCAAATGCCTGCGTTCACCATCTGTTTGTTTAGCACCTGTGGTGACTTTAAAGCTGACGATTATCTCATCCTTGGGCTAAACGCCAGTTCTAGGTAAACAGCTCATCAATGCGAGGGGAAAATTTCAGGCTGGGGACTTGTCCAAGTGAGGGGGTGCGAGGTGGGACTGGCGATGCATTTTTACTGCCTTGAGGCATAAAGACGTATATTGTAGTTAAAAATAACCAGGCTGGGGAAAGCAGTACCTTGTGATTCGGCGTGCTTCCAGATGGCTGGGAGAGTCTCTCCTCCTCTTCTTCATAGGAGAGTAGGATTTACGTCTCCGTCTCTTCCCGCTGACCTTATGAGCGTGTTTCACGTCCGTCTCTCTGGAGCTGGATGTTCTCTTCCTGTCCCGTAGTCTGTGCACACATCAGGCATTCAGTAGGTGTGATAATGTGATCACTGATGATGTAAATTTGCAGCAGCACTGAAGAGGAAACACAAAGCTCACCTGTCATCACTGTATCTGGAGTAGCTTCCTCTGGAGCTCAGGCTGGCCACGCTGCCTCGTCGCCTCGGGTCAGCCGAGTAACTCGGAGAGCGCGAGTACGAACTGGAAACAAGAGACAAGAACATCAGCTCCATGAACATCTCACGAAAATGTTGCACAGTTGGTTTTATTCAATAGGAACTTACACGAACAGTTGAAACATTAATTATAGTGAAAATAAATAACTTCCTTTTTGCTTGTGAAGCCCCACAGTCCTCCACATCTGACTCACATCTGTTACCCATCTCTATCTATCTATCTGTGCTAATGAGCTGATGTTTAGCAGGTTTAAGGTAAAGTTCACTATGTTAAGCATTTAAGGTGTTAACAGACTAACATTTGCTAATTAGCACTGGGGCTGATGGGAACGTGATTAGTTTTGCAGTGAGACCACGGAACTGAACCAAAGTGACTGAAGCTCAGGAGATCGATCTGTGAGTCCAGGTGTTCAGGAGTCCTTGGGCAAGATAGTGAATCCCAAATTGCCCCTGGCTGTGGCATCAGTGTGTGAGTGTGAGGATTTGGCCTGTTCATACCAGATAATTTAAATTTATCCTGAGGGGAACATGAAAAAATAACAGATTCTCAGTCAGACATCCATCCTTTGTCTACACTGCTTCTCTGTGAGGGGTCGGTGTGGGGGGGCTGGAGCCGACCCCAGGTGACATGAGGTGAGGGCAGGGTTCACAATGGTGACTAGTCTATCACAGGGCTGACATATATAGACACAAACGACCTCACACACTCACATTCACACTTATGGGGCAATTAAAGTCACCAATCCTCCTAGTGTGCATGAGGATGGAGAACCTGGAGAGAACCCGACAGACACAGGGAGAACATGCAGACTCCACCCAGATCCTCGTGGGGGAAGTGATGCCAGCATCATACAAGCCGTTAACAGACCTGTATGAAGACAGCGATGGACTTCTGGAGTATCGTGTGGAGTATCTGGAGCTCCCTGAGGACCGACTCCTGCTCCTGCTGCTGGATGTCCGGTCTTTCAGTCGCCTCCGAGACGACTCGCTCGTCCTCTGTGAACAACCGGAGGTCTTTGAAGGCCTCACGACCTCTACCCGACACCCCAAGGTTATCTGCTCCCTGCAAAAGGAGGAAAACACATTTTTTAAGAGAGTTTGCTGCTTAGAGTGATGAAGCCTGAACTGCATCCTGGGTCGTACAATGAATATTTATTCAATATTTATTTCAAAAAAGGAAACAGAGCGTGGAGACACGAGATAAACAGCCTGCAGTTTCCCATGGAAGAGTTTCATTCAGATGGATTATTTATCATGAACACAACGTTACCTCTTGCTGTTTGCACTGAACAGAGTCGCAGGCAGACTCTCCTCCCCGTAGGCTTTGCATAAGGACGCGTAGCTGGTGACAGAGTTTCCTGAATCAGAGGCGTTGTCTCTGTCTGTGAACTTGAGCTTCTCCGGAGAGGCCAGGCGTCGACAGCGGCTCCTCTTGTCGTCATCAGCAGTGACGCTTGCCCGAGAAACCCCGGTTTTGCTTGACGGTGGCGATGATGTGTCATTCCCAGAGTCGTAATCGTGCGGACCGTCGGTCTGCCTCGATAAATGCTGCGAACCTTTTCCGTGCGAGAGCTCGCTTCCAGGTTTGGACGACAAAATCTGCAAACAGACAAAGAGGCTGCAGCTTAAAACCAAACGTGTGTTGACAAATCCAACCTGCTACCTGTTTCTTTTTTTTTGATGCACTGTGAATACTCTAGCACAAAGGCACATATTCCCTTGAAAACATAGAGAAGAAATGTCTTTTTTTTTTTTTCTCGGGACAGAAAACTTTGAAAGATAAAGACATCATGCAGAATTTTTGAAGCATGCGGTTAACCTCGAAAGAAAAGCTGGAACTCAACTAAAGTCAAAAGAAATCAACAGGAAACAAATTGAGATAAAATAAGTCTAAACTAAAATAATAATCATATGAAAGGAAGAACATAAAAGAGCAGAGAAGAAAGAAAAGAAAAACTATGCGTGGGAAAAAAAGAAATTATCTACCGGCTCTAACTGGAGTGAAGAGAAAAGGAGTAAACAATAGCCCCCATTGTTAAAAAAGCCTCAGTTTAAAGAACATTGAACAAACATCACAAAAATGGGTATTATGTAGAAATGAAAAGGATTGCAGACAAAGAGAGATCCCATCAGTCTAACTAAGAAAGCCCTCAGATAGGACAGATGACTGTGACTCTTTCTCCTGTGAAAAAGTAAATAATCAGCCTGCACCGACCTACAAGTAAAGCCCTAAATCTGCGGATAGCATCGACTTACCAATCAAGATTTCCTCCTTAAGTAGGTAAGGTGTAAGAAAAAGGGAAGAGCGGGCAACATAAGTGCATCATTAGAGTCGTAAATTGCAAGAAAAAGACAATAACCCTCTCTTCAAACCCAGAGCCAGTTAGACTGATATTGGCATGTTCCTTTTTCTTTCCTTAATGGTGCATTGTTTTGGAGTTTTTTTTCTTTTCAGGAGCGAAAATACTTGTAAAAGTTTGTTTTGGAAAACAGGACACTAACTCTCCGAGTTGACCAAGCTCATGAAATCATGATCTCTCTCTTTACTTTATTGATTTTCTTTTCGAGACACTCAGAGGTTTAACTGGTCTGTCCTCCCGAAGAGTTTCCCCTCCCCCACCCCCATTATCTAGTCTACGGTCGGCACAACAGACCAGCCCTGAGGGAAATTAAACAAATCTTTGTACCTCTGCCGTCGTCTTTAACCAGTCGCAGTGTACACTCAGCGCTGAGAAGATTTCACTTACACACAGAAGCAAATGTTAAATAAAGACATTCCTCAGTGTCACCTCGAGACGTTTTGACAAGGCTGCCGTCAAATAAATATTTCATCTCTGTCTCAGTCGTTTCTCAAATGCCTCCCTGGTCTTTTGCTGTTGCCACAACAACAACAGCAACAAAAAGAAATCCACCACTTACAGTTACAGAAACGTCAACATATTTCATAATCAACCACATGTACAGGACGTTGATTGTTCATGATCTGTTGGTTTTGTTTGTTCTGTCCTGTCATACCCACCTGTCCCTCTATGGTTTGCTTTCTGTTTTTCTGGGGGGGGGGTGGAAGAAATATTAAGTAAAGATCATTCTGCATTACTTTTTCTTTTTATCCACCAAAGTAAAGCCCATAATTAAATGAATAAATAAATGCAAACACCACTGAATATCGGGACCGGGTGTGAAGTCCTCCTGAAAGACTTTAAGTTACCGAACACCAGGCGTGATGCAAAAATATGGATTAATTTATTGAATTTCAATTAAAACCCTGTGGTGTGTAATTAAAAACATCTGTCTGCGCAATTAGCATAATTTAATGATTGCTGGAGAGAAATTAAACGCTTTTTATGCTCCAATAAGCACGAGACAATGAGTTTAAGGCCATCGCTGCTTTGGGAGAACATCAGTAAAAAAAGAAAAAAAAGAAAAAAAGGTAAACTTAAAGACGTTTGCCCGCTTCAAGTCAAATCTTCAAACTGTTTGCTGGAGGTAAAACATTTGAACATTTGAGTTGAAAGGGAATTCTTTTATTGATTGATTGATTATTTTCCCTGCTGGAGAAATGTTGGTATGTGAGCAGAGGTCACTGATGGAACATCCTCTCTGTGCAGCTGAGGCTCATTCACCCTTTTAACCACCGAGGTTTCATCAGGTCAGGCTGTAAATATAAACAACCCGACTCAACCCGGCTTCTTTTCTCTATTGTTTTGGTCCAATTTTATTTTACTCATCTCCCGGTGTGACCCGGTCTCCCTCTGTTGATGTCAAGACAAATATAGGACTTGTATCAGCTGCCAATGGAGGAAACACTTTTCTGTCTCCCTGGCCTGAACCTGCAGCCTGATCCACTATCCATGACACACAATAAACATCATCCTGGCTTGACAAACCAAATAAGGACAATGGCAACATTTTTTTTTATAAAACACAACATATGCATCACTTCCTGTGCAGTGGTTCAGCTGTACACACACACCCGTGTCTGAACTACAGGCTTCAACATTAAAACAGTTTTACAGCGAACACATGAAGTTTCTTAATTTGACAAATGGTTGTGATGCACAGATGTTTTTTTTTTAATAATTAAAAACACTGGCACACAACAAAATATTGATCACTTTTTAATCATACCCTTTGATAAGAGAAAACAACAAACAGTGTAGTGAGAAAATAATCTTAATTTGAATTTGACGCTTCGTTTCTCAGCGAGAGGGAAAATAAGAGACATTATTGTATTGTTCCCACTGTTGTGTAATTTATTCCAGTGGTGTTTCTTATTAATACTGGGGGTCTTTTCAAACTGTGGGTTTTAAAAACAGAAAAAATAAGAATAGACAACAGTGGCCAAAAATAAAGGATTCATTAAATGAGCTCAGAGTTGGGCCATGTGTACAGGCAGGTTTCCTTTTGTAAATGTTCATCCCCTAGAGGAAAGAGGTGGAATGAGTTTACACTGTGTTTGTGTTTGAATATTAATGGTGAGATTTTTCCATCAAAACACCAGGATGTGAAATGTGAAATTCATTTTTTTTTTCTTTACTGGGGTTCAGTCGCCTTTTAATAAAGGCGTTTTATTTGGACTGACACTGAGCTGTTGTTACATGGCCATAACTGAGAAATCAAACCGAGCGGCCACCGCAGCATCGTTAGAGTCCTGAAGAGTACTTACGGTGCCGGTTGAGAGGATGGAGCGATATTTTGGAGCCGTTTTACACACTGATTTGGTGGCGGGTCTCCACTTCATGTCGGTGTGGTGGAGCACGCCGTCGGTCTCCTCCCCCACAGCTGCCAGCTCTCCTAATGTCTGATGTACCACAGATTTTTGCAGATGGTTTCTGCAGGCGAGAATAAAAAAAAAGCCTGTGTTTAGTTTTCATGACACCACATTGAGTGTGTTTACATGGACTTGAGTGTCCTGGTTATGGTCGGATTTTTGAGTATCCCGTTTTGTATGTGTTTGTGCATGTAAATATCATATCCTGGTTTCAGAAACCCGGATACATCAGTATCCCAGTTTTGAGAAATCTGGTTTAATGTGACATGTTAATGTCTTATCCCGGTCTCTGAGAGCTGCAACAACCTGCGCAGGTGTGGG
This sequence comes from Caranx ignobilis, assembly GCA_021432705.1. NCBI lineage: Eukaryota > Metazoa > Chordata > Actinopteri > Carangiformes > Carangidae > Caranx > Caranx ignobilis. Next base: position 1,329,206 of record JAFHLA010000010.1, on the reverse strand, counting down.
CCAATGAAAAAAAACACACGTCATATGTCACACATGTCACACAGTCGACTAAAGAAACCTGCGAGAACAGGTTTCAAAATAGCCGTGGTTTGGGTCTGTGCTAATAAGATGCAGTGATCAGAAATCAGGATCCTGGTATTTATCATGTAAACAGGGACCTGAATAACCAGGCTCCTCTGTTTGCATGTAAACTCAATATCCTCAAGTCCATGCAAACACACTGACTGTGACATTAAAGCTTCTTTCCCTATTGAAGCGCAGAGCACTTACACACAGTGTTAATATCAACCCATGAAAAATGGATCGTCATCAGGATTGTGAACGATCAGCTGACTGGATTTCAGATGTACAAAGTTTGTTTTTAAAAGCTCATTACTTATTGATCTTAAACCTGATTTCCTCTGATTGAAGCGATAGTTTGAGTTATTTGACGCGGAGCAGTGTGAGACACTGATCTATACTCAGTGGATTTCCTCCTGCAGATTCAGGTGGAGAAGCAGCTGAGAGAAGGTTTTCACTTCGCCACACGAACTAAGGTTTGTTAAAGCACTGAATGAGCTACAGGTGCAGCTACGTTGTGCTCTGATACTCAGCTGTTTCAGAGCTGCACTTGTGCACAGAAAAGGGCAGAAATGTTGTTTGATAGAAAGACAGAGCGATGACAATGAACGAAATAAAGAAAACATTTCCAACTTTTTTCTCTTAGCTTCAAAATAAACTTTTTCGTTGGAGCCTCTTTTGTGCTGATGCTCTTGCTGCTCCACCAAACTGGGATCACAGTGACCTGAATCTGCAGGTAATACACCATATATAGGTATACAACCCCACATCACTCACCCAAAACCATCAATTTAACATCCCAAAGATATTTACAGCAAAAACTGTTCAGTAAAATTTAGAATTTTTTAGTCCCTCAGTCTCTCATGTGTCAGATTTGACTGATTGAGTTCCTCTTCCTGTTCCTGACGGCACCGCACTGACTGCTCCAACACTCAGCCGTCAATGATAATCCCTGGATTAATCACCACCAGTGCAGAGTATCCAGTTATTTTATTAACACACTATCAACGGCCGTCTGTATAATCCATAAAAACCTGCCTTTCATATCATCACACATCACAATTTTTTTTTTGCTGGATGTCATTATAATTGAGTGCATCGATCTGTGCAGTGAATTTGGGGCCATTTCCTGTGAAGTGCTGATAAGGGCCGGTCATGGCTGAGATCAGGAAGTCACCTCTGCCTTATCAGTCATCGCTGTGGTGTGACCAAGAACTCGGCAGACACCTCGGGCTGATAAGATTAAGTAAAGGATGGGGGTGGGTGTGGGTGGGAGTGTGGGTGGAGGGGGGAGAGACGGGTCTCTTACCTGTCCTCTGTGGAAGATTGGCAGGAGGAACTGTCCGACTCTGACCTCCGATAGCGTCGTCTCCGCCGTGAGTGAGTCCGGGAACTGGAAGGAGGCGATGAGGAGAGAAGACACGAGTGGATAAAGAGGACCAGTCAACTGACAGAGAGTATATCCCAGAGTTTTCCATAATTATATAATCGTTCATGTCCTTTACAAAGAACATCTCCAGCCTCTCAAAGGTGACAAAGAGCTCCTTCTCATCAACAAACGCATAGATACAGACGCGGGTCAAAGTTCATTCGTATAACACATTTAAAACGACTCCACTTTTAAGGAAATATGTGTGTGTAACATCCTGATAGTCCTCACAACTGCTACTAAAGCTGTGTAAACTGAATCTTGCAGCTGGTTGGTTCACGCAAAAGAAAAAACAAACACCACCAAACACGTCTTAAAGATTCACCTGTTACCTGCAGATCTATCAAAGTGTATATTGTCAGTGATGATCGTTTAGCTGTGTGGAGTGTGTGTGTGTTGTTAAAATCTGAGCTGCGTCGTCCAAAAATGACAAAAGCACAATCAGATCCAGTCTGTTCCAAGCTGAGGGATGAATAATTCATCCTCTCCTCCATGTGTGAAAGGCTCCAAGACCTATTTTCTCAATCCCCTCCTCACTGTGAAGGAGCCCTGGAATATATGAACTGTGTTTGAACATAAAAAAAAAGAAAGGGGAGGGGAGGGGGCACATGAGAGCGGTATTGAAGGCATGAAAGGAACAAAAGGAGAAAGAGGGGAGAAGTCGTCGTGAGCTGGAAAGCCGTGGTTTCTGTTGAAGTAAACAGCGGCTGAACTTGGCCCCGCGCTTACAAACAACAGCCTGCTCATCCAGAGTCAAATTATAAAACGCTGCAAGATCAGAGCATGAAATTGGTTTCTCTTACCCTCTCTCACCCCTTTTCTTTCTCCTCTTTCTGTGGCTCAAGTTTTCAATCTGTTTTCCTCTTTTAGGAGGGTTTATTTAAGCTGCACGTTTCAGAATTCGCCCCTCGTGCCCCTTACACGAAACACTTTTGGAGGATCCTCGCTCTTTTCTTCCTCGGCCATTGTTGAGGAGTGAGAGGGAGGGTGGATGGGCTTACCGTGGAGGTAGGAGGAGGGGACGAGGAGGACGAGGAGGAGGAGGAGGAGGAGGAGGAGGAGGAGGAGGTCAAAAAAAGTGGTGTAGGATTTGGAGATGTGCACAACTCTGATGCAACAATCACAGACTGACCTTTTCTTGTGCTTGCGCTCATCCCTCCTCTTGTGTTTTAAACTGGAGGAGCTGGAGAGATGAAAGAGAACAGTCAGGTATTAAGCCGGATCCAGAAATCTTTACTGAAAACAGGGGGGCAGGGGGGCAAATGTTACAACCACATTTAAGACGGGGATGCATCCAGGTGAGAGCTGTTCTCTTAACAGAGCCACATGACATGCACAAAATCCTGCCGTGATCAGATCCATACCTGTGTTTTGACTTCTTGGAGGTATACCTGGAAGAGTGAGAAAATACACCATGAGTCACCTAAAAATAAGCGTCACAGCATTTTTCAACATATTGTCATAGTAAGTAAGACACTACCTGTGGCGCTTGCTCTTCTTGGAGCTCTTCTTCTTCTTCTTTTTCTTCTTCCTCAGTGGCGACAGGCTGTGGGAAGGAGACCTGTAAGGAGGAGAAGGTACAAACTTGAAGTCTAGAGAGTGAGAGAGAGAGAGAGAGTGCTGAAACACCGCTGAGTTTATTTATTTCAGGAAACACGACAGAAAAGGAGCCAAATAATACACCGACTGCACCGCAGAGTCTTCTCATTCTGGGAACTGACCTTTTCCTTTTCCTCTTCCGTTCAGACTTTCTCTTCTTCTTCTTCCCTTTGGGCCGAGGAGAGAGCTCCTCATCAAAGGAGGGGCTGCGAACAGAGACAGAGCACAGGGGACATTTCTGTATGATTTCTGCTGAGGAGATGTGAGCTGCACAGATTCAGCAGGGCGACTCACACCTCCTGAATCCCAATATCTGGGCTTTTTGGCTTTTGATTCACTCACTGCCCACCTGATCAATGTGAGTCAGACATTCACAGACTTTTAACCTTTTATTGCTTTGGTAGAAAATGAAATGAATGAGCTGAAAACCTTGTCACAAAGCTCCAAAACTGAGGGTTTTGTTAGGGATGTTTTTGATCATCACAGGCTGAGGCATCAGAAGAGAAAGCACACTGTAGAGCACAGACACTGAGGAGGCTTTTTGAAACTCCAATGAGGAGAATGGAGGGCATCATCAACACATGAATGTGTGCATGACAGTTTCTGACATTAAAACCAACTCCATACTTATTCAGAAGGATGTTTTCAGGATTTTATCGGCCCATGAAATTGCATACGCTCAGTCTCTGGAGCCCTGTGCTGCTCAACACCCAAGGTCTCCTGTTATCACTGGGGACCTGTGCTATCAACACTGTGAGGAAGCTGTGACTCAGAGGAGCAGCCTGGGTGTCTCCTCTTGCAGGGTTTCACACTGCAGAACACTGACACACACACTCTGAGCCAAGGCCTCTGACAGGGCTCAACCTACCGGAGCTGTGTGGACACCTCCAAACTCTCCCATTAGGTAAACACAGAAAGGTCAAACAGACTCTGAGTGTGAATCATTCAAGGTTCAGTTTTACTCAGGCTGATGATTGTCTGAAAAACTTATGGTTTTCACACTGGCATTAGATACACAAATATCAACTGTAGCCACATTAACTGCAACATAGAGGTCACATATTGTAGTTAGATTTCCATGTGTAGTTTGATTATAGATCTGGTTTATATATAGATACTGTAAGAGTATCAAAGCCTCAGTCCACAGAGAAACCCACACAGAAACTGAAGCCATAAAACAGTCAGGACTTCTGTAACTTTGTGATGTCACAACAATGCAGTCACCAAGCCACACCCCACATGGACCCATCATCCAACCTTGCAGGATTTAGCATCTCTCAGTGTTTTACCTGAAATCTAGTCATACTTCATCACTCAGAAAACAGTCAGCCAATCAGAAGATAGTCTCAGAACCTCCTTATTTCTGATTGGCTGACACCAACCTGTTGTTACAGCTAGAGAGAAGAAGACGAAGATTTATATGTTTTTTTGTCCTTAAAACACAAACACTATATCTCCTCATGGACCAACAAACATATATCAGAGGTTATTTGTCGTAACTGTGACTTTTCCTCCACCTCCTCAGTCCTCTGGCTGCCCGCACAGATATGGAAAAACAGAAGAAAAATATAACTTTAAAGCTCAAAGCTCACTGGAAGAAGAAGAAGATCTTTCTAGTGAAAACAGATGAGCGTGTTGTGTCACTTTCAAATGTTTTCAATTAACAATATGAGCAAAACTAACATGACTGTGAACCGACAATTTGACACAACACATGTAAATTTAAAGTTTTTTCTGAAGCGCTCGCTGTTGCTCGGGCACACCCATCACTCCCACAGGTCGTATTAATAGCTACGATGTGAGAGATTACACAGGAATACTTTCTTCACCTCCTTAGAAGTGTTACCTCTGTGCATTTCATGCCAAGTGTGAAAATCCCTCTGTAAGTGACAACAAGGTTTGAAAATACTGTTCAACTTGGATCCAAAGGTTTTAGTCGATAACGGGACTCACTTGTTCAGAAAGCCACCAAAGTACTAAAAATATATTCTTTGATGATTCTTTGAAAAAGAAAAAACCCTCACAGAATGGATGGGTTAAAATAATCCACATGACTCATCACTGGCACCACATCACTGCACATAAACGCATCCTGATTCCCTCTCACAACAATCGTAAGCAAGATTATCCGTGAGCCAAATGTCCCATATGAGATGATCCCATCACAACAGAATGATGAAATCCCATCCAGACTGGGATAAAGCACAAAACAGATCGCACGCCAGCGAGCTTCACCGAACCAAGGCTCGTGACGGCATGGCTTCGCTCGGAGAGGAGACAAGGAGGAAGAGGAGGAGGAGGAGGAGGAGGAAGAGGAGGGATGTGTGTTTTGTGTCCCATTCGTTGCCCTCGGCGAACTTCACGAGCCTCAGTTCAGCAGCAGCTTCATAACTGTGGGATTTGGTCAATTCAGTTTGATTAACGAGGTGTGTTACTGAGTTTATAATCCTACAAAGTCTGGCAATTTTAATTACTTTATATTTACTTTTAATTTTCTAGATGGTTGTAAAAGAACTAAAACATCCTCTAGACTGTTGCTTCGATTCCACTTTCATATAAATCAACCACGGAGCCACAATGTGCAGGACACACACACAAAAAGGCACAAAATACCCCCAAACCTGAAGATGTAGTTACTGAGGTTTTTCAAACTGTGACCCTGTATATGTAAAGTCTGGACTGGACCTGCTCCACTCACAGCAGATATGATCCAGATCCTTGCATAACCCTAAAAAGACATCTCAGGATTCCTGGGGTTTTGACCCAATCATCCTTTTTAGAGTCTGTCTACCTGGGCCTACGTCTTTCAAACTCCTCCTCGCTTTGAGTTTCTAATGCAGCAAAAAAAAAAAAAAAAAAGTTTTCTCCGAGCCTCGAGCCAAGATCAATCAAGTAATGTCACTGATGCAGTTTTATTAGACTTGACAAAGCTCCTTCTGAGCCAAAGAGCACATTAAACAGCAAACTGACGGCTGAGCGCTCCTCCTCATGTCTGATAAATTGACTTTGATGTGGAAAAGATTGATGGAGTATCTCCTTAATGTTAAATAGGTTTGAGAAATGCACTCAGTGGTCAGATTATTAGGAACACTTTCTCAATCTAACGTCCTTTTGTGAACACGCTGATGAAATTTGAAACATATACGATAACATGAAAACATGAAACATGTTTACTTGGCTCGAAAGGAACTAAATCACAGTCGCCAGGCGCCTGCACACAACACACTTACACACTTATGCTAGCCTGACATATTCTTGTCTTCGGATTATTCATCTCTGAAAGTGTGAATTTATCATAACAGAAAAGAGAAACGTGTCAGACTCGGTGTGTTGACTGGCTTGATTGCCGTCCAGAGGTCCACTTCATTGCTCTTTGAAAATGACTGATGCGGAAAAGGAAATGAAGGCCTTTCAAGTGCTACAGGCTCACTGAATGGGGCCTTTCAAGTACAGGCTGAGTGAAATTCATAAGACTCAAAGACAGGAAGGAGCGAGCATGTGAGGGAGCGCGCAGGGCGATACAGGGTGAAGCTGAGATTTGGAGCAAGATGCTTTTGACCGTGAGTCACTCGAGCGGCGGCACCTTGGCTTTAATAATGAGGTGGGAAATGAGACTTTATTGGGAAAACTGGCCGCCTGGTGTAGGTTAAATCAGAGCTGATGTGAATATCATGTGGGAGTGATGGAGCATTCGCATCATTAATGGCACGGTGGAGCGAGCTGGCTTGAAGACAGATCTCAGGGTACATGCAGACACTGAATCAACAAGTGACAATATGGTGATGTGAGCGATGTGTCCGCTGCCACCGCCATACAGGCAGCTATCTCAGAGTCAATCACAGCGGCGAGAGCAACAGCAACAACAACAACAACAACGGCGTCTGTGAAACGTCAAACAAACAATTTACTATGTCAGCGTCGCCGCACGCTCTAATCTACTGTTAAATTGAAACCTCTCAGATTCTTTTACTTGATCCTCCATCAGGCCGATCAAGAGAGAGACAACAGAGCCCGGAGTCGGTACTTCATCCTGAACCCAGAGGGAAAAAATGGCAGAAAAGAAACATCTTTTGAGGAACTGACTTCACTGCTGTTGTTGTCCTGGTTTAGGAGAAATTCAGCACAGAACTAAAAAATAATGAATTGAAAATTAATCAGCGACTTCTTTGATAATTAATTTATCGTTCCTCATCACGCACCACCACCACCAGAACAACTCACTGGCTCTGTCTTCTCCAATGCACTAGTTTGCTGCTTCGGTCTTTTTTCCTATGACTGTAATTTTAATGCTTTTATGTTTTGATGACATGGCGGTTTTACATAATCAAACATAGGCAGACAAAACAAACTCCAGCAAAGTGGAGCGACACAGAAAGGACGGCAAGTATGATAACAGTAAAAATCAGAAAAAAAGTAAATAAATCTCAGTAAAATGTCAACATATGTCATGGATGGATGGATGGATGATAGATGATAGATAGATAGATAGATAGATAGATAGATAGATAGATAGATAGATAGATAGATAGACAGACAGACAGACAGATACTGTGATGTCACAATGTCACAGCGGATGCATTCAACCTCCAAGGTGATGATTCTAGTGAGACAATCTCAGTCATTTCTCCAACTATGTACAGGAGCCTATATAAGACAGAATTTGAGATAAAGAGGTTTAATATGTTCAAACTGATGAACCTGAACGCTGCAGATGAGAAAAGATGCTTTCCACTGAAAATTAAATCTCATAAAAAGCACCTGCTGCTGCCCGCTGTGACACGCAGATGTGAGGAAGTTTATGCAAATTTCCCCACCAGTTGTGTTCGTGTTGATTCCCTCCTGACACGAAGATTTTCTGCTCCGCCGCCAAAAAGAATCTCAGAAACAACATGAAGAGGAAAACAAATTGTTGTAATCAATGAGGATCCAATTCTCTACTATACAACTTTCGCGAGGCAGTACTCAACAGCAGGCCCACCCCCCACCCCCCCCCGGGAGAGAGAGAGAGAGAGACGGCCACCATGAATCCATCTGCACCAACGAGACGTGACGTGAGGCCGCTTTGAAATCAACAACTTTAAAATTTAATTTCCTCCACATTAAAGACCAAAATGAGTAAATCAGCAGCTTCCGTAGAGATTTCATTTTCAAATAATACAACAAACTAAAGCAGAGTTTGTGCTGCGTGGCAGTAAAGATTAACTCATTTTCTGAATCACACTATCAATATCCAAATATTTTCACAGCTCAGAGTTTGGGGGCTTCGCCGAGCCGAGCTCTGGGCATTAACACATCAAACACGTCAACAAACAACAGATGCACAACAACACTTGTTTTGTTTTTTTTTTGCCAGATCCTAGTAAATGCACCTCATGTTGCACAAACAACAGGTCGTGCACAGAGGTGAGTGTGACCAGAAGTGATCCAGACAGTGACAAACCACACTCCTCCTGCGTATAACGCCACCACAGCCCTGGATGTGCCCGTTTCTTTGGATGCAGAAGAAGGTCTGGCTGTAATAAATGGCCCTGCTCGGTGCAGTCGGCAGTTTGGGAGCATTAGGAACTGAAATGCATTAGGGCTGATTAGACAGACCAAGCCCAAGTACCCTCTCCTGGTAATGAGAACGCTTTGTCACTCATTAACACCTCTACCATTCTGGCCTTGTAGAGAAAGAGCACAAGGCAGAGCATTTGCATTTTTTTTCTTGCCAGCAGAAACTGTTTCTTTTGATGAGGTGCAGAGAATGAAAGGGAGAATGAGAGAGCAGTCAATTGCCAGCTACACTGGGAATGGTGATTGTGCAGAACAATGGCGTATGAAAAAAGGGATTTGGGGACATCTGATGAGAATATGCTCGATGCTGAACGCAGCCTATTTTCCTGAACAGCGTGTTGTTGTGGGGTTTTTTTTCTCCACCCTGCTCTGCTGCAATCATGCATGAATACCATACAGCGTATATACATGTAACTACATCCAAGATATGCCATTGCATAAAAGATTCATCAGCTGCTTTGTGTCGGGTGTTGGCTTGTGTTTGTGTTTGTGTTTTTCCGTTGGCTTCAGGCTTTTTCGGGTTAATTAAACAGGTTTGGTAACACCTCCCTTCTAAAAGTCGCTCACTAGAGCTAACATACTCCTTCTAGAGGGAAGCCACCGTCGCTGTGCTGTGGTTTTCATGTTATAATTAACATTGGTTGCTCTGCTAAATTGGGCAGCTGCTGGCCAATTAGCAAGATAACAATCCGAAAAACAAATTTCTCCACAGAGGAGGTTTCTCTCTCAGGCGAGCGACTCGAAGCGTTTCGCGACTGAGGCGAAGAAATTCTGAAATGGATCCGCCTCATTAGAAACTTTTGACTAAATGGAAATGAATTAAAATGTTTATTTTTCGTGCATCTCTCTGGGAGGCGTGTGATGCTCCTTTGCAGCTTCGACAGCTTTGTTGAAGTCGCCTGTTGGCTGTGATCTCTCTCCCAAGGCTCATGTCCTCCTCTGCTGACCTTGAGGTCTGAGGTGATGATAAACAGGCACCTGGCGGTGTCTGTTGCAGGCAACGATCTCCCACACACAGATGAGACTGACTTCACTGCGATTGTGTCAATGGAAGGTGTGAAATCGTGTCCTTGTTTCATACGTCCATGTGCAGAGTTTTTGGCGTCTGATGAACCACAACCTCCGTATGTGTCCGTAATGAATGCATCTTGGCTGCGTTCACACCTGTATTTGGAGTGGACTGTTTGAGATGGGATCACTCGAAATGGATGTTAATACCAGATCTGAACGGGGGGACTTAGTATTAAAGCTGCTCTTCACAGAGGCTGGGATCACACTGGCTGTGTGCTGAATGCTCGGCAGCTGTGAAAACGTCTTCATTCTCATTTTGATGCTCATCTTAACAGGTGAGAGCAAACGCACACACGCCTCCTCACGGCTGCATGTCATGATCTACAGCTTCAGCCCGTCACCTATTTCTCACATGTGCAGCACGACCCCAGGCAGAAACAGACCTGATGATAGAGACAGTGACACCACAACAACAACATGACATTAAACTGACACCTTTCACTGTTATTTCAGTGTCTAGGCTGAATCTAAATGTCACTGACATGAAAAAATATAAATATATTCTAACAATTTCAGCAGCTGTAAACAGACACAGCAACGATTCTTCTATGAAATAAAGCCGATTTTTTGCTCATTAAAATAGGGGAGGTCTTTATAAACCTTTATGGGCTTCCAGCCTCTCCTGCAACACACACACATATATATATAAAATGTCAAATAAACTTGACGAAACTAAGAAATTAACACAAAAAATGTGAGAAATAGTATATACTGTACATGATCAGCCAGGCATAACATTATGAGCACCGGCAGGTGAAGTGAGTAACACTTGATCATGGCACCTGTTAGTGGGTGGGATCTATTAGGCAGCAGGTGAACATTTTGTCCTAAGAGTTGATTATAAGCAGGAAAAATGGTTCCAGCGTCAGGATTTGAGTTTGACAAGGAGATGACGGGGTCAGAGCATCTGAAAACCTGCTGTTGTGGGGTGATCCTGGTCTGCAGTGGTCAGGATCTATCAAACGTGGTCCAAGGAAGGAACAGTGGTGACGGTTCCAGGCCAAGGCGCATTGATATACATGGGGGGGGGGTGAGTTGAAGGCTGCGTGACCCATGTGGTCTGATCCAACAGACCAGCTACTGTTGCTCAGACTGCTGAAGAAGTTCATGCTGGTTCTGCAGCATAAACAGCATATTTAATGAGTAAAGTGATGATTGAACCAGTAACTAACATGATAAACAGACTCGTCGGCCTGTTTGTGCATCCTTCCTTTAAACATGAACGTGCTGAATCCGCTCCACTGACAACATCCCCTGTGATTCCTCAGCACTTCAGTGTAAGAAGCTCAGCTCAGTTACAACGATAACAAACACTGTAAATCTTTCTTGCTGTGCTTTCCTGTTTTTTTCTTATCTGGCGTCTCTTCTTGGATGCATAAACTAGGAGAATGATTCTCAGACGCCTGCGTGCTCGCGCGCTCTCTGTGCTTGCTGGTAAATTCAAAAACAAAAAGAAGAAGCCACCGCCACCTCCACCGCCGCAGGGTAAAGTTCAGCCCAAAAAGACATGATTCATGTTTATGATCCTCTCTCAACACTTCAAATATGGATTCGGTTGTGTTTTACATATCATTGGCTGCTTCCATGCCGCATAACTGCAAAGGCTTTGAAGGTGTCAGATTAATTAACAAGTTTCTTAAAAAAAAAAAAAAAAAAAAGAAAGAAATCTCGCTCTTTCCCTCCTCAGAATCAAAGGAAGACTGAAAACTATTCTCAGCGAGCGAAGCGAAGGAGGCTTCTGGTTAAAGGTGTTGGTGCAAGAGAGGATCTGAATGACAAAGTGTAGAATTCCTCACAACATCTTTGTATTTCTCTGCCGAGCCCGACCTGATAAGAGTGTTTACATTCCTCCCTGCGCCAGAATATAGAGATTAGCTCTGTTTTCTCACAAACCCCAGAGGAGTCTGAGTGTACTGTTAAAAGACTTTATCATCGGCGCTGTAATCTACAAAAGCGCCTCTAAAAACAAATAGAAGTGAAACCATTCATCATCGCTCTGATCTACAATCCTGTAGAGAAAGAAAATGTTTTAAATGGTGCTGATTTCTTGACTTTGTTTTACAAAGCTCTGGAAAAAACAAAAATAAACTCTTTGAAGGCTTCAGGCATTTGTGAGAGCACAAAGACAAACTCACCTCCTGACCCTGCGGTGACTGTGGTGTTTGCGTCCTTTTCCTTTGATGCAGCCGTTTCTGTCGGCGGCGGCAGTGGTGGCGGCGTCCACCCTGCTGTCCTCTGCTTTCCTTTCATCAGACTTAAGTGGCTGGCAGGCTGTTGTTTCAGAGCTGCGAGGGGGAAAAACGACAAATAAAAACAGCACTTAGTTTGAGTTTTCTTCCTCTCGAGTCCTTCTCACGAGAACTTTTTCCAAGTCATCCACACAGTCAGTGCCTCCATCATACGATACTGAGGAGGAGGGAGACAGGGATTTAACATGCTTGGTTAGCCTTATTCCCTCTGGTCTACTGGATATGTGTTTTATTCCCCTCCATTTCTCCCTGCCAGCCATTCTCTGAGAAAATTGGAGGTCAGCCATTTACCATTCAAATCGAGGTGTCAATTGAAATGTAGTTATTTACATGCTTCAGTTGCCCTGACATTTTTGGGAGATGGCATTTCAGGGGCACACGCAGCCAGCCGCAGCCGCAGCCGCAGCCACAGCGACATGCATGATCATGAGAAAAGTTCTGCTTGTACTTTGTTCTTTTTCCTGCTCCTGATAAACCAGAGCGCATAGATTGTGATTTTTATTATCAACATGCTGTAAATACACCGGAGCTTTAAACCTATTTCCTGCGGTTTTAATCTTGGTGTCAGAATCCAAATAAGTCAGGTGTTTACTAATTCAGCTGGTTCCACCTGAACCTCCCAAAAAAATCTGCATCCATAGTTGAATGCGGCTGCAGAACGAATGACTAAATAGACTGAATGATTAGATGTGAGCACACAGTTCTAGCCCTGCTTATTATCCTCTGTTTTAGTCATGGGAGATTTGAGCGTAATTACACATTCTCCTCTTCTTCGAGTGGCTCCTGTCTGATTGTAATGAGAAGATAATCAGAGCCAGAGATTAGGCCGTCAACGCCGCCGCCACCGCCTCCTCATCCTCATCCTCCTCCTCTTCCCCCAGCGATGAGCAGGCAGGAGCCGTCGCTTTCTATCTTCCTCACCTTCATTTTCCTCTGCTTCTCTGCATAAGAGGGCAAGCCCGCCTCCTCCCTCGCCGCCCCCACTGGCAAGGAACTAATAATGTAAAACGGCGGACTGGGTCCTCTAACATGACCAAGTGTTTGAAAGGTGATGGGGGAGATAAAGGCGGCCACCGGAAGGATAATTAGTCTGATCAAGGAGGCTGATGGGAGAGGAACCTGGTGATTTGTCTAAAGTTCTCCCAGCGTTGTTGGACATGAAAGGGAAAGTCTGCTTTGTGAAAGTAAAATAGCCTCAAGTCTCTGCTCTCACAGCTCAAATTATCTGATCACTTTAACCCTTGATCCTTGAACATTAAAGCTGAATATTGATGGGGCATATCTTTTTTTTAACTGTCTGATTGCATCTTCTATCAAGACTGATAAATAATGGACAGTGAACCTGATATTTGATAATTGATTTATCAAACCAACTATGAAAACTCATTTGTTTGAAGCTTCTTCATCGAGATACTTTTCTGTTTTACTTTGCTGTTTGATTGAATGTTTGGACATGAAAGCAGCTACATGATGAACCTTGTGGTGAGTTGGTTTCATCAACTTCTCAAATAAATACCATGTTAAAGGAGCTGTATGTGAGTTGACGCTGCCTCGCCTTTAGGACTGATTGTAGGCCACAGTGAGTTGCTATTGGAAAGTGACAAACCAGGCTAGAGCAAGCTAGTTAAGAAGAAAGAAGAAGAGAAGTCATGACAGAGACAAGAGTTAACACCAGCAAATCTTTCCACCTCTGGAAACAGCTTTTGGTGAATAAAGGAATGAAGTCTGTTGCTGAACCCAGAATATTTGCTCTAGATTGATGAGCAGAGGCGTTGCAACAGGGCAGGCAAGATGGCTGACGTTGGACCATATCAATGACAACATGATGTTGCCAATGGCTGCGTAACGTATGCATGTTAGCGCTACCAACACCAATGTCAATATCTCCCATTAGCAGTAGAATAATGCATTTGTTTTCAAATGCTAACATTGATACCAACATCAGTTCTACTGTCAGTCGATCAGCTTGTTCTGTCAAAACTGTTAGGAAGATGTTATATATTGGGGGGGGGGGCTCTTGCCTGGGGCCTCATTATGTCTAGAAATGCCACTGCTGGAGAGAAAAAAGTTGCTAATGCTAAAGCTGGCTATGTTGCAGGAGCAAAACTTACAAATAGCTCCATTAGACTTCTTCCAGCATGAGTCAGATGTCCTTGAAGTGCTAAAGGAAGAATTAATGTGTTTGAATTTATGAACATATTGGATTTTATACTCTAGTGCAGCTAAAACAAAAGATTTCGGGTCTCATCTCCTGAGCCCTGTATATTGCTGCTGAGACACGAACACGAAACCCTCCATCTGAATTAGCTTTTACATTTAATGTGAGTGAAGTTAAAATTTGTTTTGCATATGCATTATGGTTATCTCAAGCTTGTATAACAGAAACAATAAAGTGAACTTTTCAAACATCGGCACGCAGCCACCTACACCTACAAACAACAAACTCCTATATTTCCTTCTTTTTTTTTCATAAAAATCCAATTAACACAAAGACAGAGCAGAATCCCAGATGATTTGCAGTTACAACACTGATTCTCAGCTCATCATGGGAAAGACACAGTATAAGACAGTAGGAAAACAGGAGGAGAAGTAAAAGCCTCCCTCCACTTCACCACTGACCCCCCCCCCCCCCCCCCCAAACCACCCCCTCTGCTGTGCTAATGGTAATTTATCTAACCTTAATTGCACATGTTGGTCTTTGGCTGCTGAGCACATTTGCTGTGACAAAAGATATTGATGCTGCAGCCAGTGGGAACACAAGCGCCTCACTTCCTGCGAAGACCTCCACAATTTATATAATTTATCCAACACAGTAGAACAAAGGGCTGGAATGCTTTTATGCTGTTGGACGCACCACTCTGTGTCTCTGAAAAAAAAAACATCATCACAACAACAACAACAACAACCAAAAAAAAAAGAGTGAAAAGCACTGCTCTGTTTACCGTCCTCCTCTCTCTCTTTCTTTGTTATTTGCTGTCACTCTCAGAGCCGCGGTTGATGAGTTCTAAATGAAATCGATTTCGCTATCACAGATGCACATTCCCTTGATCTGGTCCTGCAATTTCTGGCCGAAGCTTTCCACAGCTGTAAGCACCTGGATTTATCGTGGGCTGTTTGTATCTGTCAAATGGCAATACTCTCTCTCTTTCCCCTCTCACACACATACATAGACTCTCAAGCATGGACAATCCTTCTGTAGTCGCAATTCATAAGCAGCGGTTGTAGGAATTTAAAGGGACAATTTCAGCTGGCAAAAAGAGGGGAGCAAAAAAAAGGTTGAAATTAATGCAAATACCGAGCGGATTAAGTGAGAACACTCGATGAGGAGAAATTATGTGGACAGTAATCCTCTGAAATCCTGACTGGATTTGTTTACCATAAAACAGGTAGAATGAAGTCACAGGCCGGGATCAGCTGCGTTACAACCCCTATGCCACTGATTGAATCCATTGTCTGTGTAAAGCACATGAAGACAGCATCCCTCCTCACCCCTCTTTCTCTCTCCTTCTCTCTCTCTTTTTTTAAAATCATAAGTACTGTACAGTAACAGAAACAAAACCACACAGGGCTTCACATGTACAAGTATTAATCAGAGCAGCAACAAAAAAACAAGGACAGAGGCTGAAATACGGGAACAGTGCACGTCTGCGTTAGTGTGGCTGGTGAGTAATGCTGTCACTGGAGGCGTAGGGAAGTGACCATGCTGTGACAAGTTCTTGTTTCTGTCTTTGTCACGAGGGGGGGGGCGTCTTCAACGTGGGGCTCCTCCGCTCCGTCATACGCCACCGCCGTTCAGCGTCACGTGGACGGGTAACATTTACTGACAGATGGTGCACACAAAAAAAGAAAAAGAAAACACATTGCAAACAGCAAGACAGTGCTTTCTTAAAGAGGGAGAGGATGTGATTTCCACTTCTGTGCATCTCCCAAATGTGACAGAGGGATGAATGCCACCCAGGGGTGTTACATCCACGAGGAACTCATGTTGCTGCCTGGATTCATTATATTAACTATGTGTTTTTTACTATCTACGCTTTTTGACATTCTCCCACAAGGCTACCAACAAGTAACAAGTCTGTACCTTCTGTGACAGAGTACATTCCTACGCATGGTGCTCCATTGTTATCCACAAAAACAACATCAGTGAGCAACACCGTGCCTCATTTACTCTTGAAAAGGCCACGCGAGTTTATTCAGTCAGTCAAGTTTTTATACGTTTTTATAGAAAAGTTTTTAACTGCTTCCACGAGGAGCCACAAACAGGAAGGAGGAGAGGGGTACGTAGATATGGAGAGATGGTAATATTAAAGGTTAAAGGGGAACCATGCAAGTCCGGTCACTTTTTCGCTGTTGTGGTCAATTTTTTTTTCTCTACGGAGCTCCCCCTACAGTTTTGGAGTACATATTTTCACTGTGATAAAAACTCACAGCTAACCTTCCTCCCTCCCCCCGGCCATGTGCATTTGTCTTCAGCGAAGCCAGCGATGTCTACTGAGGTGGGAAACGCTGACAAGAGATTATGGATTACCGGGCCTGACACAAGACAAGATCCAGGTCACCGGGTCGTGGAGGTGCTGATCTTGTAAGGTTGGTTTTCGGCGAGGAGATGCGAGGTGGAAGTCAGAGAGCCTCCATTCTCCACGTAACAAGTCATTTAACCATCACAATTACTCCTGCTGTTTAATAAAGGTAAACATCTTGCACAGTTCCTCTTTAACTCAGGATATCAGCAGACAGGTTTAATGTTCAGATAGACTGGTTTAAGGTTTATGTGTGAATTTCATGTTGTGTTTTCAGTTCAGTGCCTCAGTCATTTACTTTAATTGTTGTTATCAATGCTTTAGATTCCACATGAATGATAAACAGTGACAAACTGGCAACCTGGCCAGAATGCACCACCCTCGCCTTATGTCAGCTGGGAATAGTCGACAGATGAATGAATGAATGAATGAATGAATGAATGGACCTCGGGCAGTTTTCAGTCCACTGAGTTCGTACAGTTTTGCTGACAGGCACAGAGACATAATTAGACTGACTGAAAAAATGTTAGTGAGGAAAAAAAACTGCAGTTTGGAGCTTAATTGGTTTGTTGACAGTCAGAAAATTAAACACCAACTTCTTGAACAGGATCGATTAATTATTCAAAACATTTTTTCAGTTTGATTGAACGCTTTTCTTTCTCCTGTGCCATGAACTGAATATCTTTGGATTTTGGTCCAGTTGCACAAAATCAGCAATTTGAAGACTTTACCTCAGACTTAAGGAAAAAGTGATGCAAACTTTTCTGCCGCTTTGGTTTTTGTTGGCACCATGATGGATCAATGAACAGAGAGAGTAATTGTCAGGTGAATCAATAATGAAAATAATTGTTATTTGTAGCTCTAAATTGGTTTGAAATGCAGTGTTTTTAGGAGTTTGGTGTTTACGTGTGCTCACAACTGCAGGAGTGTCACATTATAAACGAGTCTGGCCTGCAACAAGAAGATAAAAACACACTGAGCCTTGTCATCTAACCAGCTGCTTGTCCACTGAACCTCCAGCTCTGTGCTGAGATATTCATAAAACATGAGTGACTGCCCGAGCCACAGGAGGATAATCATAGTTTGTGTACAGTTTCATTGTCCACGCCCCATTTACGATGTAAAATTGAGATAAACTGCTACAATATCTGCCAGGAGCTGCTCGGTAATCTGCCAGCTGCTTTACAGAACACCGGCTCGCTGTTGGGAGGCTCAGACTCACAACATCAGCTGACACTGTACAGGTGTGCAAGAAGCATGCAGGCAGCCATGAAACTAACCGGCGAAACAGCGCTGCACAGCTCCAGTGCTGGCATTAAAAAGGTGTGAAAACCACACCGCTGATTAACACAGATTGCAATCTCAGCTGCCTCTTTTTACATTCTGCTTTTTATGTTTTCATTTGGATCATCTGCAACATCACGATCTGCAGGGACACAACAACAACACACATGGCACTCGAATGCAACGTTTTCCTTCTGAACCTCGTGTCTGTAGATGCCCCCACTGTGACAGAATGAGATCGTACAAGATTTTAGAGTTAAGAGACACTCAAGGGGCATTTGTGCATTTTCTATTCTGTGATCTCGACTGCTCCTGAAAGCACAAACAGACAAATGCACTCCCTCTCGGCTCTGAGCTCAACTAACCTTTGCTTCTAGTGTCCATTTACTTTAATTCATATGGTTGTGCATATGTGCATGTGTGCGCTGTGTAAACTGATTTTCCACACACTCATGATTCAAATTTGTGAAATTACATCATTAATTTAAAGGTGATGTTGTTATTGTTTGACTGTTGACTGGACCAGGAGCTCCTATCCTTCGTGGCCTGGAGTCCCTTCGAAGAATAATTCAAGATTTTCCAGAAATGTGCTTATTTGTCAGATGAAAACATATATCCCTCCATAACTAGACCTTCTTTTGTTTTTGTACAAACTACACAAATAAGATATTGAGTATTGATTACTGAGCTCCAGAGGAGTGGATGTCAGCTCTTTCCCTTTCAAGTCACATTAAGCTAAGCTAACCAGTTAGCAGTTACTGGTTACAGTATTTGCTGTACAGTTGGTGGTATTGATTATCGTATTGACCTTAAAGCAAAAGAAAGTTAATATTGCAAAAATATCAAACAGGCCTTTCAAATCATGTAGTGACCTGCCATCACAGTCTACAGCCTGAGGTCAGACTCAACTTACTGAGGAATCTTTAGAGGTTTGAGGAGTGAGTCCAACAGTATTTCATACCAAAGTCAAAAATGTACAGAGATTTGTGACCCATTTGGTCGATGTCAGGATCCTATGTGGCATCTCAGCCCCCAGATGTGATGTAACTCTAAACTGTCATTAGTCTTCTGACTTCAGTGGATAGATATTGGTTCTATTGATAATATACAGAATCAATGATGTTCCAGATGTTTCTCCACTGTGCTGAGAACTGATGTCTGGTATAAAACCTTTTCAACTTTTTCTTTGTTTTCAGTGCCTTCATCATAAAATCACAGAGAAAAGATTCAAGCTTCTGAAAATCCACATCCGCTGACCCTTCCTCATTTTGGTTGCCATGCCATCCTGACAGGTGCTCTGTCCTGCAGAGTGCCAAGAGGACTTGCGCCTAATAGAGCAAGCGAATAACAAACTGTGGCAAACGAGCTAGAGGATATGCATGGGAAGATCAATACAGCTAACCCTGCAGCAACAACAACAACAGGAAAACAACATCTGGGGAAATCGATAGATGGTATGTCACTTTGAGAGGTCCTAACAAGGGGATGAAGAATTTAAAAGCAAAGAAAATGCACCGTTCAATATTTTCTTTCTGGATTTGTAAAGCACATATGATTTGTAGAAAACCAAAGTTTGACTGCTTTCATGTTAGTTATCATTCAATAACTGCTGACGTAAACAGCAGGACTCTTAAGAAGAAACTTTAATTCCTCAGTCGTATATTGGAAAAAAGATTTCCTCAGTGCCATTACTCTCTACAGTGGAGTGGCCCTGACTCTAACAATCCAAACATCCTGATTATTCAAAGTGGAGGGATGCCAAATTGGCCAAATTAGTACTTAAGGAGCTCTGTTCTAAGATACAAGCTTGTAAACACGTCAAGCCTATCAGAGCTGATAATGGTGACTAAGGAAGGACTTGCATGACCTTCATCCACTTAGGACTCGGGAGATATTTGTGTAAGTGACAGTTAAGTGTGCAGAGCCGGGATGCTACCCCCACCCACCCCATTTCTGCAGATGATTTAAGAGTTTCCAAGCCACTCGTGAGGTTCAGGGAGGCTAATAAACATTTCATTATCCCTGTCAGGGCGACCGGGGACAATTGATTGTCGTTATTATAGGAGTGATGATAGTTGAGATAATTACCAAGGAAAGAGATGATCTACTACCACAATTAAAACCCAAACAAGGTGGTCCCAAGGCACTTTGCTTTAATTTACATGGAGAGTGTTTATCCAAGTTTCAGGCTTGAGTCAAGAACAACTTCATCACCACCCCAAAGGACACAAGCAAGCAATTAAACCCACACAAAATTGAATCAAACACATCCCTCAAACAGCCGACTCTTCAGGCAGTCTAAACCTGTTCAAACTTTCCAATGCCAAAGGGGGTACTTTCAGGTGAAGTGTTGATTGATTAAATATTAAGAGATTTTGAGGCAACCCCCCCAGACCCACCCACCCAAACACACAAGCTTGCGAACAAGCAGACACAGTCAATTAGGCACATGACCAAAAAGACCGAACCACTTGATCATCGATGCTGCTGCCTTCAGACGTTAAAGAAAATGTCTTCAGGTCTCTGCACTAAAAGCCTCAGATTCATGAAGTGACATTTGGAAATTTGGTAAGTACTTAAATTCAAATGAGCGTCTGAATGAGCTGGCATTTTTAGCAAAGCATTATCAAAGATATTAGACTCTTGAACACGACGTTGGCATGAAATTAATCCAGTTTGCTTTGCTCGCTCGTGTGGAGAGCGATCCGGGGGTTGTCATGTCCCCTGGTACAGGTCTTGTTAAAGTGCTGTTTCTTTTCTTATGGGTAAGGAAATCGCTTCATGTATTCCCTTTGCAGCAGAGGTGATTTCTCTCCCACGTGCACAGATGGGTAATAGATTTTTTGGTGACAATCCTCCTGCCAGAATAAATTGCGAGGATGGATGCAAATCCTTTTGGGTGGCTGAGATCAGCCCTAAATTGGGCACCTCGTCTCCCCTCACAATGTATGATGGGAGGGCAGAATGATAGAAGTGAACATCAAAGATTTAATGGCTGTTCAGCCTTGGTTAGGAGGTATCAGTGGCTTCGGGCGATTTTCTGTCTTTGCTGGTTTGCTTCAAATCTGACGTCCAACTTCAGCGTGAAGCTTTGATGGTACATTAGGCTGTGATTATGTAATGATGGGACAGACTCTTCTGTTTTCTATATTAATTCCAAGGCTCATGATTTATCTATAATGAATCCATGGAGCCATTTCAACAGCTGTCGTGCAGAGTTTGATCGATTGCACCAACAGGGTGATGGAAGGACTAGTGTCAGTACAGTCAAGTACAAAGTAGTGAATCTAAGTTCTTCATAGGTTTGTAATGGTGGTGGTTACCTGGTCTACCCACTATGGGAAACACTGCACCTTTCACTTTTGCACCATTCTCTATAAGAAGCATATGATGTGCTTGCAGAATATGTTATTCATCATTTAACTAGGGCCTCTCTACATTTTTGGGCTACAACCCCTTCTAAAAAGCAATTCGGGGCAAATCCTGAATGTTGTCTGCAGTTTCACAAAAAAGACATTTTTTCCTCTAAACTTTTCAGATAGTCTCTTTACATAACTGAGGTGAGCTAAAGGGAGACCAGATGAGGTGAAATTATTCAATATTTCACCAAAATAAGAAAAAAGAGAGCAAGATTCAAAAAGTACAAACGTCTGAACGATGGACTGAACGACCATACTGTATATAAAGTTGTTCCAAGTAGCTCCAACTGAACCAGCTGCAATGTCGCATACTGTTGCATCATATCAGACTTTATTTTTGCTATTTTTTTGCAGATGACATTTTAATTTCAGTTGGATTTGAAATACAAGCCTTTTACTTGTAGAAGTTTTTTTTTTTTTTTTTTTTAACCTTGTGGTGCTTTTAGTCTTCCTCCACTGTTGATGAGGTGTATTTGTTGACAGCAAAGTGGATGATTTGGTTGCACACTATGTATGGTTGAAAATGTGGCTTTGTGATTGAATTTGGAGAACAACTGGCCCTGATTATTCCAATCAGAGTGACAACGCCGTCTTTGAATGTGAAATAAACTGAGCGTCCTCACCTCGCTATCAAACCAATCAGCAACAGCGGGCCCACCACCCTTCAGTCGGAGTGAGCAGGAGTGACTTTGAAGACAAGTGAGGTTGGTTTATTCAATTATTGTGTCCTGATGATAAAATGTGAGAAAACATAATGGCTTGATTAATTTCCTTATCACGGTGAGCACAAAGAGTAATTACAACCAAATCCACTGCTTGGCGAACCACACATCAATCAAATTAAAGCTGTCTCCACTCGGCAGCAATCACTTTCAAACAGAACAAATGAGTCGATTGGCTCAGACCTCCGCCTCCGGCCGGGGAAGTGTTTACCTAAGAACTGTAACTCCAAGCAAAGGTTACCCAGGGTGATTGGAAAGCCGTGAACATGTCAGAAATCAAAACTCTGTATGAACAATTATGACAGCCTGTGCAGGACCTGGGTGGATTTATTAGCCTGGAGTGGTCATTAAAGCTTAAGGCTGCCTCAAACCAGCAGAACTGTGTGGAAGTGAGACTGCATTTAAATGTCAATGCATAATAACAAAGCAGGAACTCCATGACCTCCAACTACATCTACAACCGCTTTTCACACAAACATGTACTCACACTGTACACTGTGGGCCTCTATTACATGAAACTGAGCTGATGGTGTTGAAAATGTTGCCAGAGAGATTTGAGTGCTTTTCTGCCAATCTTCTGCACATTTTCACTTTTCCAAAGCTTTAAGACTAGAGAGACCAAAAGTACATATAAAATAATATAATAACCCCCCAAAACAAGTTTTCTTTGACAAGGAAAATCTCACTGCATCAGCAGATCTCCCACACTGTCTGCTCTGTGAAAACAAACAGCCAGCTAATCAGATTTTCGTCCCAGAATGCTGCACCGTTCGAGAAAGTGATTCTTCATAACATTAGAAAAACTAAGCATCACCGCAAAGAATATCAACGCATCAGTAAAACCAGACTGCTCGATCCCCAGCGCTGGTTTCTGATTTAAAGCACTGAAGTCAGAACATCTCATTAAAATTAAAATATCTCTAGATGTTCCTCTCCAGAGTTATGTAAATGAGAACTGTGATATCAACTGGAGGATGAGCCCTTTTAGGAAATAAATTCTTCTTCTTCTTTTTCTTTGGCCAGTGGATCACAGTCTAAAAGGCTTCATGTGACTTGGGTAAACCTGCTGGATTTCATTGGCAGCTCTTTCTATTTGCCGTCTCTCTGTAGAGACGAAATCAAATCAAACCGCAGCGCTAACACCAAGACTCACAAGAGCTGTTAGCGTTGGGTTCATTATAAGAGCCACTACCGGCTGAGGGGAGGGGAGGACTTGTAAGGAGGAGTGCTGGGGAATGTTAACATTTGAATAAAGTCTCCACGCTGCACAACACACTGTTGCTGCTACTGCTGCACTGTGAGAGTGTGACTTGTGCAGGAGATGTCTTATTTGAATGGAGACGTGTCAAATATGGTCACATTTACGAGTCTTTGCTGTCTGCGCTGTAATATTTTTACCACAGCGAGTTCATGTCAGAGTTCAGATGGTAAAACTGGAGGCTGCAGCCGAATGTGGCACCGCTTCCTATGGCTGCTGTTTATTTCAGCGTGGAGCATGGAGCCAAGGCTGATGGAGGAACCAGCAGCAGCTCAGATCCAACAGCAGAACAAAGGGATTTTCACACTGCACCACTGGTAAACAGCTTTATGCACAACAAGGTTCACCTGACTCTTGATCAGGGCCAGAAGCCTCACATGAAAGCCAACACTGAGGCAGCACCATCATTATCATCACCGTCATCATCATCATCGTTATGCTCTTTGTGGTCTAAATCAATGCTGCCATTTAGAGGAATAACTCCGGCATCATGTGATCCTCGGAGCCCAGGCTGTTAACATCTAAACCGCTAACGTTTCCCTCTTCCATGCACTATAAACCATACGTGTGCATCAATTACTTGCTTCCAAATCGAGTTAGAAGTGATTAGAGGGTTTTTTTTTGTGTGACGACAGAGGGAGGGAAGCAGCCATAGTTGGGTTTAATTAGCAGCTTGTGAGGCACACTTCCTCATTGCACTTCTTCCTGTTAGGAGGAGATTAGTGAAGAGCCTTCTGCAGATGCTAATGTATGTGGAGTGCAGCGAGCAGTAATCATTGTGCACCCTGTGTTTAATTAGCACAACTATGACACCGGAGATGAACAATGTGGCAGGAGGAAGCTGTGGCGGGGAGGGGGAGAAAAGCCCTGCGGATGATTGGCAGAGGGAGTGACGGCACAGTTTGACCAAAAATAAGAAGACAACGGGTCATCAAACTTTTCAAGAACGGGTTTTGCATCAGTGAAACGCTTCCTGCATGTGTGCGCAGTGAAAGGGAGATGGGGGGGGCGGGTATTTTTCCCTAATTTGCTCACTCAGACAGGCAGCTGACAGATGGGTTCAGTATTGGACATTTCAGTTGCACCATTTTAAATGTGAAGTTTTGAGCTACGTTTTTAGAGCGAGTGAGAAACTCAACAACTACCATCAACTTCTGCAGCACACCTCTTCCAATTATTAGAGGGAACAGACAAAGAAAGTAAAAATGCCATCTGGCTGAAACTTAATCAGCCAATTAAACTAGTAATATTTACCAGCAACTGCAAAGAACAGCATAAACAACTTTTTTTTCTTCTTCTCCATGACACTAAAGCTCATTTAAAAATCTGCATTGACAGACCAGCAGCTACAGCTCTGTGCATTAAGGACCTTCTGGTCTGCCTTCTCCCACCCCTGCCTCCAATTATCCACCACCATGTTCCCTCGCAGTCGCTCCGTGGGAATAAATTCCAGCTTTAACGTAAAGGGGGTTTCTCCAAACACCTGTCTGCGCACACACACACACACACACACACACCTCAAATGGGCGAACAGAGTGTAGGACTCTGCATTTTGCTATTTCACTCTGGCCCCCATTCTGCCTTAATAAGCTGCTGGAGTCCCACACTAATTTGTGTCAGTAAACACATCAGGCTTGCAGCCGGCCATGACAGGCAGAATGAAACTCAATGGGCCAATCAACACTTTGGTGTGTGTGTGTGTGTGGTGGTAGGGGCGGAGTGAGTGAGGGAGCTCTGACAAGATCTAGATACGCTGGTAATTAGTGAACGGCGTCAGAATGGACCAACATGTTCAATTACTTTCGACTTCCAGTCTTTTCTCTCTCTCTCTCTTATTGTTTTCTTCGAATGCACCTCTTGGACCCCCCCCGATGCAAAATAACCTTGTGAATTATTCACAAGGTTCAATTATTACAGTGATGTTTCCACAAGATCTGGTTCCCTCATTAGATAATGTCAGGAGAGTAGGAACTGGACCAGACTTTTCCCGCCTTGTGCGTTGATGTAACCTCATGCTGGAGAGGCAGTGTTCAATCTGGCACATAGGGTAGAGGGGGTGAGGTGAGGGTGGGGGGCTTAGAAATGATGTCGAGTAACATCTGGAGTCCAGGATAATGGTGTGTTCCCACAGTTTGCAGTGATATAATTACAAACAGGCACGTGTGTCATAAATGAACTCTCAGCCAGGGAATAGCCGGTTGATGATTGGGTTTGGAGAATTCAGTTTATTCTAAATGAAACCTAAAACTCAGCTGCTTCCCTATGATACTGACAACTTCTCCAAACCAGGAAGCTCACGCTCATGAAACTATATGTTTTTTAATTGGTCACCTAAAGATGAAACACAGCAGCATCTCTGAGATCAGCCCTGGAGGCTGCACAACAGACGACACTGTCAACAGAACCATAAACCTTGAATCACCTGACATCTGCCCTCCTCCCTCTCACCTGAGCTCACTGCAGTTTTTCACACGGTGCACTCACGCTGGTTTTGGCATGGAGGCACGAACAGATACCCACCCCCCACCCCCTGATCTTTCCTCCTGTTCTCATCCGCGTTTGCCATCTTCTGTCACCTACCAGGTGTGGCGCACGGGCAGATGGAGGCGCAGCATTGGAACGGTATCCAGCAGATCTGCCCCGCCATTCAGCTTCTATAAACGGACGGTGTCGCATGCGGTCTCTGGTCGGCTTAACTTAACTCCCCGCTCTCCTCATATGCTCATTTCAAACCTCCAGGGCTTGTTCCGTCTTGGCGTCTGTGTCAGCTTTAACCTTTTGTCTCTGTCTATTTGAGTCTTGTCCAAAAAGATGAGTCTCAAGTTTTTAGCAAGTAGAGCTCCACAGTCCCACAACACCCGCTGTCTGTGGTGTATCAGAGTCAGGACCTCCTCCCACGCCCGCTGCTGCACCCTGCAGGCTGTTAGATGGGCCATGGGTGTCATATCCTCTGTGTAATCTCTATTTCTCCATCTCTCTCTTGCTGCTTTCTCCCCTGGTTTTCTTTTCAGTTCACTGGGATGCAGTCTTTGTCCCTCACATCTCTGTGGTCCATCTCCACTCAAACGTCTTAGGAGTGATTGTAGACACTGTCTGCAGCTGTAGTCAAACCCAATCTTCTTTGCTGTCTCAACATCCCAACATGTCCACGACGAGTATTACCCCTCCACATAACAGTGCAGGCATATACATGTACATAGGAGTGTACATGAGTGCAAGCGTGTTATAAGTGTTACATATCAAATTTTCCCTCTTGAGGAGACTTATATTAGCGATGCAACCTGGCGCTCACATCTCAAATAATCATCTTAAAAATGGAGCGTGGTGTGGAGAATGCGACGACTACAGAGAGCAATCAAGACACCCGCTGACTCCACCGTTCCTCCACCCACCTCTCTCACCCTCGATGCTAATCAGAGTGGGTGCCGCCGGCTGTCTGCTAGACCTGATCTGATTTTTGAGACAGAAACGTCGATAGCCTGTCAAAGATAAGCAGAAGCAGGCCGGACAGCGAGGTATAATCAGACGAGGCGTGCTGGGTGCTAGATCGGAGAGCATCTGTGATGACTGACCTTTGACCTGTTCTTGTAAGAGGCGGTCTTATAAATTTGAGAAAGGTTTCATTGTGTTTCTAGGTCATCTACTTTGAATTATTTAACTACTCGCCAGCCACACAGGATGCAATAAAGTTCAGCACAGATCAGACAAGAGCTCACTCACTATGGTAAAGTTGAACTTATGTTATGGTGGAAAAGGTTAGCTTGAAATATGTGTTGATAAATCAATACATATGCTTTAAGCAAAAAAAGAGTTGATTTGCTGGACACTGAACGTGATTTCGCAACAGGTTTGCACAGTCTGTCCTGCTGCCAAGCCTCACACTCACTTCAATGCTTTGCTTCGTGCACCCTGTACCTTGGCATGTGAAAAAATACAACTCTGAAAACAGCTGTTGAGTGGCAGCACCACATGATACCAGAAAGATAAAAATAAAAATACAATAATACAACTTTATAAAAAGCAGCAGGAACAGGAAAAACAAAAAGTCTACTTAAAAACAAACAATCCTCACCGGTGCTCTGGAAGACGATGATGGACACTTTTATTTTCTATTTTCATTTTCATTTTTTTGAGCCAAATGATTGATTGATTGATGGATTAAGAAATGAATTGGAGATTAACTGGACTCATTCACAATTATGCTACATTTTAAACCAGAGCTTCAGAGGTTGTTTTTTTTTTCTCCTTCTACCAGCAGAGGCAGATGCCAGATGGAAGTCGTTCCACCTTCAGGATCTGTTCTCTCATTTAATTGGAAGATTTGTGTTGCAGTCCAACATCATGATTTGGCTCGGAGAGGCTGGGTTTGCATAACAAGCACGGTTGGTGCAGGTTTTCCATGATGTATTCTGTATTTTAAATATATATACAATAGTAGGACACTGAGCAGAAACAGAAACAACTGACTAAATATGGAGCCACCAGCAATGACAAATAAGACAGCACTAAAAAATGTACCTGGAATATCTCAACAAAAAAAGACTGAAGACACACAAGTGATCACATGGGCACTATCTTAATGTTTAAGGACCTTGATTCTTCACATGACAGTGGGACAGTGGACATTGGACAAACTTACTGGATACTCAAGATTTCAATGTTTTTACTTCAGTCACACTAATAGCATCTTGGGCCCCCCGTTAGATTTTGTTATGTCTTATCTTTCTGTAAAATATAAAGCATAATAAAAATGTAAGGCACAATGAAAAATAGATGCTTGTGATCCATTAAAACCAGTCAAATGCTGGAACAGATGCCACTTTCAATCTCTGATTGTTCCACACCACAGCTCTGCAGACATCCTGACCTGCTGCTGGTGATGGCTGGAGGTGACCTCGGCCCATGTTGGTACACATAATTATCACCTCCCCCCGGGGGGGGGGCAGTGATCAATGAGAGAGTGACCTTCCCCCCTCCGTGCACACCTTCGTCCTCGGAGTCGGATAATAAATTGGTTCATCTCACCTCCCCTACCGTCCGCGTTATTTAGAGGGCTATCCGAGGGAGTCCATTACCTTTTTATGGAAAGGAGGTTCATTCAATTTGCTGGCGACCCAATAAGAAGTTCTGTATGGATGCATGGTGACGGGGCTCAAGGGCAAGTGAATTATTCCATTATCTTTAATGTGTGGAAAGGCAAAAGCCGTCAAGGTCTTGAGGGGATTTATTCAGCTCTGTAACCTCTGTTCCTTGGGAGGAAGCAATGAGTGTAAATAAAAAGGTGACAAACAGGCTCCTTTATACTTATTCATCACTGTTTTTAATTGATTTTATTGGTGTATTCCCCTAAAAATATGTTTCATTGTCATTATTTTACTGCGGATCATGATCCTGTAGTAATAAAATCCTTACATAACTGTGATTATTATGATATTTAATTCATTTACAAACAATTTTATAGCTGTTATTGACGCTAAATGTCTGTCCTTCCACCAGTTCATGGTCCTTAAAAAAAATCACAGCTGTGTGCTGATATTCCCTTTAATTCCAGGTTGGAGACAAACAGAAAACTGTAATGACATTTAATTGAAAAGCATCACAGCCACATGGCTCGAAATGATTGGCTTAATTAAAGAGTCTTCTTATAGTTGGCTTAAACCTTATTAAAGGATAATCCCCCTCAAAGTCAAAGGTGGTGTTTAAAGGATTCACCATGCAGCGGAGCCAGGCTGCACGTATTCATGTGGATATAATGAGTGGCATGAACTTTAAAAGCGACATGTGCTCGTGGTCTGGTGTTGTCACTTATTGGCTGTGGGTTATATAGAAGCTAAATTAATGTAATGTTCACAGCCGTGGCCTTTAAAATGTGATGGTTACACAACTCATGTTTTATGGGTAATAAATAGATCAGTATATTTCATCCTTGGAACACCATAATGCTGTTTGTGTGGTTGTGTACATTTCATATTTTCAGGATTTATTTTGGCCAAGGACAAGTCTGAGCCTATCTTACTTTGTGATCAGTTTACGTATTGTATCAGAGTTTGGCTCAAACAGACAGTCTCACTCATTCGATGTCTGGCATTTTCAGCATGAAGGTTCTCCTCTGTTCTCTCCCCTAAAAGCTTTGTTTCATACAAATATATTCACTTGACTGTTTCTTATGTCGGTGGAGATTTAGCTCACCTCTGCTACACAACGCCTACCAAAAAAAACCAACAAGTGTCCAAATGTGCAAAATCAAATGTTACAGGATGAAAGCGTACAACATGCTGCTGCTCACACTAGCAGGAAGCACGCTTATTTGTTTTCTTGCCCTGACTTAGATGCAGATGAGGAGACTGATACCACTGTCATATCTGTCTGACACACATGAAACAGCAGCCTGCTGTCGACTGTCTCAGCTCAGCAGAGCTCCTCTGTGTCAGTGCAGTTCTTTGTTTTTTACAGATTCAGAGCTGTGGAGGTTTTACAGACCTTCTTCCTGTGTATCATTCTCAAACTCATTAACTCTGGCTCATTAGCAATTAGCATTAAGTTCACCCCTGGTCTCTTCGGCTCTGCTGAGCTTCGCTGTATATGAATTCAAATATAGATCCTTTTTTTTTTTCTTTAAATTTCCCTTATCTCTGTCACCAAATGATCAGACGTCCTGCCAGCTGAGGCCCAGTGTCTCTGCTGCAGTGGGCTTCAAGGTGAACACAGATTCAATCAATGCCACAGGATGCACAATGTGCAGGGGCACTGAGCATATTGACTGCTGATCTATTTTGAGAGCTCTCTGAAAGCATCACTCCCTCATAACGCAGGTAAACAGGTGTAATATTGTAAATTTCATGTTTCATATCATTTTCAAACGTGCAGGGACATATTGGGAAATAAGATATGTTCAAAAATAATCCCTGGACATCTGGTGCGAAGCCCATCATCTGCTTCAAATGTCGTCAGTGTCTTGACAGTAGGTTTTTTTTTTTTTTTTCCTTTTCGTCAGCTTGCTGGCGAACGCAGCCCTTCCTTGACTGAGCTGTAGAGAAGTGGCGCCTCAGAAGTGTAGAAGTGTATAAATGTAAACTTGAATCTCCCCTTTTTTGTCACAGGAAATCC
Source organism: Caranx ignobilis (assembly GCA_021432705.1). Taxonomy (NCBI): domain Eukaryota; kingdom Metazoa; phylum Chordata; class Actinopteri; order Carangiformes; family Carangidae; genus Caranx; species Caranx ignobilis. The sequence continues at coordinate 1,298,932 of JAFHLA010000010.1, read as the reverse complement.
TATAAGCACATTTTCCACAGAGGGAATAATAGCGAGGGGAGCGCGCTATAGAAGTGACTCAGGAGTGTGAAGTCCACTCTGTGTTCCTCAGGGGAAGTGACAGAGTCCGGGTTTAAAGCAAGGTGAGTGTGATCCTGCAGTTTCCTGAGTGGAAGCAGATTATGAAAAACAGAAGAAGCTTTATGAAAAGTGATTTTAGCTGTATTCACGTGGGAACAGTGAAGTGACTTCACGCTGTTAAATAAACGACCCTGTCAACCTTTAAACATTTAAAAAGGTGAGGTGCTGCTAAATAAATTCTAAACTTTATATTCAGTCGTTAAAACTTGAATTACTTCCTCATGGCCACAATGTCTCCTTGTGTTCTTGAGTAAAAGCGCCAGAGGTCAGAGACCAGTTTTTCCAGATCATTATGACATCACAGTGACATTGACCTTTGACCTTTTGGATGTAAAATTTCATCAAATCATTTTTTCACCCTATTGGACTTTTGTATTCATTTGTGTCATAACTAGTGTATGGATTTGTAAGCTGTTGTCAAAGATATGTTTAAGAAGTCACAGGGAGTTTGACCTTTGACCTTTGCTTACCAAAATGTAATCAGTTCATCTTCACATCTGAATAAATGTTTATCCCAAATCTGAAGAAATTTCCTCCAGGCGTTGCTGAGATATCACATACTCAGCGTCTACTCAGTGAATGAGACTCCCTCTGGACATTCCCTGTGTATCATAACAATATGAGGTCACTGTGACCTTGACCTTTGACCTTTGCACACTAAAATGTAATCTGTTCATCTCTGAGTCTAAGGTTATATCTGTGCCAAATTGAAGAAATTGCCTTGAAGGATTACTGCAGGGATGAACACATTCAAGAGGCCAAAAGCGTGTTTGTGAGGCCACAGTGACCTTCACCTTTGACCCTTAAACATAATGCTAAGGCTACAGCGAGCACAAAGGCATACACAGAAATACGCAGAAATGTGGAGAATGTGTCTCTGCACAGCTATAACCTTGTCACTGTAAAAAAAAAAAAAACCATGCAGCTGGTCAGTGATCGCATTTCCCCTCCTCACCACAGCCACATTCAGAGTTCAGTCTGACTGATGTGTGTGTGATTAGTGATAAAACAGCATTTACTCTGATGGTGCTGTAATAGGAGACGCAGTGACAGAGCCGACTGTTTCCCAAACACTCTGCTGTTTAGATTGTGGAAATTGGCTCATTCAGACTGTTAGAAGACGATGTTTTTTGTTTTTTTTTAATCATTATTATTATTTCAGCGTCAGTTGGAGTTTTAACAAGACTTTGGATAGCAGCATGCTCCATGACTAATGATGTTTCCCTCCCACCACTTTGATACTCTCCCTGCTTGAAGTCTTTGTCATGCACACACACTCTTGTAAAAACAGTGTTTTCTCAGGTTTGCTGATTGAGTAAATAAATAAATCTCTTTAAGACGAAGACAAGCTGTATCCTGAATGCAGAAATGCATAAACACTAAATGACTGTTCCCACCTCTGCCTCCATTTCTCATAGTTTTAACAACAGACGACGAACACAGCAACATTTGCACCCTGACCCAGGAGGGAGGTGGTGGGTGCAGGACTTGGTTAACCAAAGTGAGTGTGTTGCCTTTAACCAACACGAAGGATCTTTTGGTTTTGGTTAAACAGAAAGTTTAAACCACCGCTGCTGACTCTTTCTGGACCAGTTTCATCATTTTCATTTTGCAAAATGGCAGATACACATTCATTAAAAACTGACACAGAAAAACGTGGGTTTGCATGGCGTGTCTCCAGAAATCTGTTGGTTGGAGCAGAGTAATCATCCGTTTTGAAACGGAAAGAAAAATATTGCAGAGTTTGGTTTATACTTATGATTATTATTATCGTCATCTGGGCACGTCTGTCCTCATCTGAAAACAGCTGAAGAATTTCCCCCAGAAACTTCAACTTTTACAAACAGTGGATGTGGCCCAGAATTAAAATCACCACAAAACTTTGATATTATTGCAGAACCATCTCACGTCCCCTGAGCAATATTGGTCTTGAGGGAGTGGAGAACGGGGGGTTTTAGGCCAGGATTAGGGCTGATAGCACAGCCGGTCATCCACGATGATGACCCGAGGGTTAAAGCGGTATAAGTCGGGAACTGGCTTTTTAAATTTGACTCCTCCAATATGATGCACCACAACCTTGGCAGCTGTCAGTCAATCAGGGCAGCAGGCAGGCTGGAGGACTGTCCTCTCGCCTCGGAGTTTATGAAAAAAGATAGGGGTGCCTGTGAGATTATTCGTCCTTTCCAATACCGTATTAGCCCCTAATCTCCTGCCTCTCTCGGCCCATTCTCGACAGGATGAGGTGTTGTTAAGGGCAGCGACAGAGGGAGCGAGGGATGGTGGAGGACTTTTGCTGGAGGAGGAGTGAATGTGTCAATCTCTCGAGGAGCACTGAAAAGGATTCCTCGAGGAGGAAGAGATGAAAGTCAACAAGCCAATGGAGTCTCTTTCTCTAGTGTCTCTACGTCTAAGGCATTCAGATGTATTACAACACCAGAGCATGCAAACACACACAACACACACACACACACACACACACACACAAACGCACACACACACATAAGAGTTATTCTGAGTTAAATAAAATGTTTTCTTATCTACACGCACACACACTCACAATCTGCAACACCTGTAGTTTTGCTGCATTTCAAAAGGATTTCTCATCAGGTTGAATAATGAGGCACATGTGCAGAAATTGAAGTGGATTAAAAAAAAAAAATCCTCTATTTAACTCTCTGACTTTGACGTCAGTATCTCAGTGCATGAGGTTCGCCCTTCGGCCATCGTGAGAGGGATTATGCCACTAGTCAGGATCTATTTGTTTACACAAATCATCACTGATATGCCAACCCCTCCACCCCCATTACCTCAACTGAGTACATCACACATGGATTAGGGCGTCCTGTGGTCAAATTGTGGCTGTCAGCTCAATGTCCATCAAATGATCCAACCCATTGTGCTGTAAAACTACTGCAGCAACTTCTGAAATAATATCCTGATACACACAATGTAGGTTAATATGGAAACTGATTCGATTAGGCAGATGCTCAGAAAAGCCCGTCTATAAGGCGTCGTGATTATCACAAATACGGTTCAGACTCGTTCTGTTTTCACCCAAAAGGTTTCTCTCGGTGCAAAGCAAGAAAAAGTGAAATCAAAAAGTCAAATTTCTAGCCCTTAATAATTTAGCAATCTCCCGCAGACCTCGGGACTGATTTAAATGAGGACAAAAGGCACTCGTGCATCACCCTGGTCAGATCAAAGGCAAATCATTAACTCTGAGCCTCTCGTCCTAGTCGGGATCGGGTGTTTTATTGCAACGAGATTTCCTTAAAACTGCCTTCAGAGTCAGAGAGAGTGCTGAGACAAAGCATTTCTATTTCTCCTACAAGGGCACCGCTGAGCCCAAGTTTAAATTGAATGCCCCAAAATAACCGTTTAATTATGTGGCTATCGGAGAGAGGCTTTCATGTTTTCCAAATGAATCAGGCCCAGTGTGATAACCAATTCTTTCATCGATGTAAAAACTGAGGGGGGGGGGGGGGAAGAAGGAAAAAGATAGGAAGCCACTGAAATTAGCTCATATGCCAGAGACATCAATTATATTTCTTATAATTAGGTAGAATATCCTCAGATCACCCTGATCCCTGACAGATAAATTTAATTAGTGCACGAATTCAACTGCACACGCAGCGTCGGTTATCTTTATATAAGGCTGGGAGATGTGTTCACTTTTAATCTTTCACTGTCAAGGTGTGGTCAAAGGCAAGTATCCTGCCACAGCACTGTGGATTTCATCAAACCACCGCAATGATCAATTCTTTCTGAAGGACCATTTAAACTGAGAGATCACACCCCAATCATAAACGCATCAACTGAGTGAGCGTGTGATTATCAATCGCTAACAAATTCTCAAATTTCTAAATATTCACAACACACCAACTGACTTCAGCCTGAACTATGGCTGTCAGAGCCAATCTGTCATCGAGTGACTGAGCTTGTGATTAATGTCATGAAGGCTGTCTATAGCTAATGAGATACTGGCATTTCTCCTGGATGAAGAGTAGGGCTTATTGGAAGGCTGAAAAGTTAATTAAAGGTGGACCATGTTGGACCTGACTGACTAATGGCAAAAAAATATAAACTTCACTGACTATATTGATTACTTATGGATTTACAAGACAAACAAGAGAACATGTAATGACAGTGAGCCGAGGGCGCCGCACAGATTTGGTCTTAAATTACTGACATCAAAGAATAGTAACAAAGAATATTTAATTTCACAGGAAAAAGACTATAATACCTTCACAAGACTAATGTTATGTCCATACAACAATTAAAGGTGGACAGACGATCCCTGTCCATATCACGTATCCATTGGTTACTACTGTCCTTATTTTATTAATTATTCATTGTTGTCATCTGCAAACATCTGCACATTTGATTTAGGGATGCACAGCAACTCTGTCTTTCCACTGATACCGATAAACGATAACACCTGAGGTTAAGAAAGGCTAAGATGTAGTGACTGAAGATCAGTTCAACATTATAGCTCTTCTATAGTTCTGACACAGTGGCTCCATTTAAATGTCAGGTGATCATGAAAGTCAGTAGGGTTCATCATCTGGGAACCACCAATCTGTCTGTAGGAAAAAAAAAATCACAGTTTACATCTGGACAAAACTAACAGGCCTATGAACTGCTATTGTCATTCACAACATCATGCCATTAAACCGCTCCTAACTCTTCCAACTAGCCCAAAAAAAAAAAAAAAAAAAGGTCTTCGAGTGAATGAATCACAAATTCATTTCCACACTCACGACATCCATGGCAACCAAATTGCTTACGGTGACCACATTTAACACATTTCTAATGACTGAGCAGTTCACAAGGCTGCTGCTAAACTTAATTAAGGAAAGAAATGAGCCGTTCCCAGGGACCAGAGCAGAAAGCAGCAGCCTCGTGGTGTTTGTCCAGTATGCTGATCAAGTCGAGGAAAAAACATAACTTTCTTTAATGATTTTTCTGTAGCCTGCAAATCTAATATTGCACGGTAGGTCTGTGCTTCGCTGAAGTCATTATAATTTGAGAGATCATGCACGTATTGATGACCAAGAAGCTTGTCTTTTACTTAATTTGTCACCATGTAGGGGCAGCTCAGAAATTCTCTGTTTTTCTGACAGTTATTAGAAAAGAAATGTGCTTTAAAAAAAAAAAAAAAGTCTAAAAGAAGAGATCCAAGTTTGATAAAAGTATCATAACTGCTATCTCCTCTCTGTGGGATTCGGTCTGACAGAACAGGAGATTTCTACTCTACTTCCTTCTCACTCTGGGAACAACGACAAACCTGTCAGCTCCGTTTGTCCTAATCAGCTCTCAGTGGGATGTGTTGGCTACTGGAATGTCACTGGGAATAACACTCACACTGGGAAGTAGCACAGTGGGAAGAGGAAGCGTTGGACAACACGTCTGCACGAGTCTACACGGCTCTCTACCCCAGCTACACTGTCACTCTTTGACCTTGTTGTTGACCTTCACGTGGCAGCATCTTCCTCAGACTCTTGCTTGGCATACCTAGTACATTTAAGTGTTAGTCAGTTTCAATAAATCTTAGATAACTATTGATTTTCCTCTGAACTGTGGTGTTTACACATAACTGCATTTAAGATTAATTGAAGCCAGCTTGCTTTAATTTAGCTTTCTGTCACTTACCAAGCTTATTAGCTCAACTAATGTGCTCTTTCTATGTGGGTTTCAATCCAACGGCACAGTCAGAGTGAATGGTGTAACAATGCTAAAATGCTACAAGCTACTAGTGCTATCTAGATTAGCCTTGTCAGAACTGCAAGCTAACGGTTGTCGGTGCAAATTCAACCAAAGCTGGACTTGACGTAATAGATTTGTGCAGCTTTACTTTGTCCCTGAGCAAATCCATTGATAATTTCAGATGCAATGAAATTCATTGTTTTTTGAGAACTTCTCCATTTTAAATGTGTGACTGAAGCTAAACTCTCATATTGATTTATTTATCACTCCAACCTGTGGGCGAAACAAGAGCAGGCAACGTACTCTCACATTTACCTGAACTAATCTGCCATTCATTTGAGAAAACTGGCAGATATTTACTGTAACGGATTTTCTTTAGTGACAGAAAACAGACTGAAACAGGATGATTCACATAACTCCCATCTGTGATGGTGCTAAACTGCGAGGAGTTGCTTCACCGTCCGTGACACTGTGTTGTCCTGGTTACATTAAAATCTTCCCTCGAGCGGCTATAACTGCAGCTAATGACTGGCTGTTATGTGCTGGGAGTGTCTTAAAATTCGGAGACACTAGAATTGATCAACAACCCTGTCAACCCCTCTGACATAATACAGTCATTTCACCGCTAAAAGCCAATAAAATTATACTATGGCTTTTAAAAAAAAAAAAACGAAAAAGAAAAAAGAAAGCATGCGGCAGGAATGAATCCTGGCCAGTGGCTCCGTGTTTATGCTCATATAAGAATTATAAAGCACAAGGCAACAAAACCGATGCATTATTTATAAGTCAAATATTGAAAACAGGAATAATAAATAACATAATGAGGCTAAATGTTAGGATTGTTTCCCTGGACTCATGAGAGGTTTAGTGGCTTAAATTGTAAATGTAGACATTTTGTAGATATTTGAAATGTTTCCATTCAGTATCTGAAAAAGGCAAAAAAAAAAAAAAAAGCAGCTAGAAACAAAATAATACAGATTTCCCAGTGGGGCTGATGTCCTCTGATGCAACTTCACCTGAAACTTTTGTCAGAACCAAATGCAAAGTAAACCTGCCCCCCCCCCCCCCCAGAATGAACCTTAAAGGTGTCATCGCCTCAGAATCACTTGTCATTGCGTGACATTTCATGTCAAGAAGTGACAGCAGAGGTGAGAGCGAGCCGGGTGGAAGGAAGTAAAGCGGCGGGCCAATTAATTCCTCTGCTCCCATCTCCGATTGCGTTTGTGACATCAACACTGCCACAGTTTGCACCCTTACCCCGGCATCAGTTATGCAAATGGTGGCAATTTCACATGAATGGCAGTTCGTCTTCCTGAAATGAGGATGGGCAAGAAGCGAAAATAAAAAATGGAGGAAGAGGCTGAGATGTGGGAGCCAGCCAGCCTTGAAATGATTTAATTTAAGTGATGAGGAGTTGACTTTGATAAGTTTGCATTTTAATAATGAATACTATGACCGCTTCAGGGGGCCAGTTCCAAAGAAGTAGCATAGTTTGCAAAAAAGGAAAATAAACTGATACCAACAAGGCTCAGTCACTGTAAGACAAAACTCGGGCTGAGGCTCATTGTCTAAATATATGTTTGTGTGTGTTTGTGTGTGGACCTATAGTAAATAAGATGCAGAGTGGATTTTGCTGCCGGGGGGGAAAAGGCTTCAGCCTATTATGTAGGGTTTTCAGATTTTCCAATATGCCAACTCAAGGGTATGTATGAATATTTAATGAGGCCTTTGCCTCGGTCCACAATTTGACACTGAGAAGGATTTCAGCCTACTGTCATTATGAGTGATTGTACTACCTCATGGCACATTCCAGTTGGATGTGGCAATAACTATCTGTCTATCCCCAGGAGCACCACTGATCTTATTATGATTATGGCTTTTTCAGCCTCTATATATTCAAGACCTGTCGCCCTATATCATTTACACTGAGGTGCTTATGGAGTTGGGAGTCATCACACCAGACTATATGGTTGTTTTATTTTGCACGTTCCTTTTCATAACATGAAAAACCCACTGTAAGTAACGGTCTCAGCTCCCATCCTTCAGTTGGACAGCTGGCAGTGAGCGCTGCATGTCGCGGGAAGTAAACAAGTTATAAAAACACAAACACCAGTGTTTCACCTCACCTAGACTGAACTCAGGCGCACCGCCTCAGTATATCAGTAGCTGTCAAAGTGTATATGGCAACCCCATTTTAGCATTTTTTTTTTTATCTGTCCAACAGAACAACACCATCTGCCAACAGTCCATTCTACATCCATGTAGCAGTTCTACATAATGACCACAGCCACTGGTGATTGTACTCATGCAGTATGAGCCACAACCACCCAGTGTGCAGGAAAAGTGCAAGTGACGGCACATTTGGAAAAGGTGGATTGCACACTCTGATATAGGCCTGCACGATATCAGTAACATATCCAATGTACAGTGACACTATTCAATATTGCAATGATGATATGACCTGAGATAAATAAGCAAATATTCAGGTGTGCATATGAACCATACAGTTCATGTGTCTTTCTGAAAATGACTCAACACACTGTAGTGCATACACCAGGCCTGTAGGGGCGCTGTGGAAAGTCTGCACACTGTAGTCAAGTCCACTCATCAGGAGAAGTCGTACCAGAACAAACACACCGATCGATACTGCAGGATGCGTTTCAGGCAACATCTGAGGGACCTGACGGAAGAATGTTGTTACGTTAACGTCGAGCGGTGCAGCTCAGGGTACAGGTGTGAGGAGTATGAGTATGAAGTGAGTGTGAAGACATGGCGCCTGCAAATAAAACTTACTCATCACATTTCAGGCGACCTTTTGCAATGTGTTTATCGTCGTTTTTATGTTGATATCGCGATGATGATGAAGATTAATCGGTCAGCCCTACATTGATGCTTTACCGGTATTAATACAGAACTTCAACTTGTGTTACAATCACGATATGTAAGACATGTAAATCTCACTTTTCATAATATGAGACTTTTAAAGAAACTAATGTTGACCGTTTGTATGAGACAGGACTGTAGCATTCAAAGCAGCAGCACCACCCAACACGTCAGTTCAGTTTAATTGCAGAGCTGGTTTTAGTGGATTCACCTTGGCTCCAATTTTTTTAATTTGACACATTAAACTTTTCAATTATAGCGTTTATGTAAATGGACTCAAGAGGAAAACAAAAAAACAACAAAAAAAAAAAACCAACCAAACATTATCGTATTTTACATTAGGAGGAATATCTACCTGCTCTGAATTGCTTACACCTCACATCTTGTTTTGCGGTGCTTCTCCGCCTCAGGCCAGATGATTAGCAGTTAAAGTTGCGACTTGGCTCGTATCTTTTTCATGTCCAGGGACACCCCCCCCTCTTGGTTTGTGAAGATCTAATAGGTCATAATGAGCGAGCCGTCCCTCTCTCAGCCACCACACTCGCCAGTAATGAATCGCTCAAAGGAATAGGTCATCTCTTACTGTCTGGAAGATTTACTGCCGCCCATATCATGTAGAGAGACAGTAAAGGACAAAGGAGTGTTTCACCTTCTCCCTCCCTCATTATCTATTATGAGTTTATTCAATGCTGTACATTATGTGTCTACATATAATTTAATTCCCTTTGGTCAGGACTGGAGACAGGGCGTCTATTCACAGACCGGGATGTGATATTCAGTCAAATGTAATAACCTCGGCTGCTCCATGGACTATCTCGAAATGTCACTCACAGTGTTTCACTCCTCCACTCATTCTGTCCTCGTCCCTTTGTTCTTTTTCTCTCTCCTCTTTTTAAGGCAGATATTACAGTCCTGCTTTGAAGTGCTTTTATATTGATTTCCATCCTACCTCTATATTGAAAACAGCAGACATTCCTCCTCATTTTTTTCCCTTTCTTCTCTCTCCTTCTCTTTCACCTGTTTCTTTCAAAAAAAACAAAACAAAAATGAAAAATGCCTGCTGGACACACTCCAGTCGATCCGCACCAAGTCTTTCTCACACAACCTTCTGCATTTGACAAAATGTATGCTACTAAAGAAAGTTTTTTGCTCTTGATCTTTTGATTCAGCTTTAACCTTGTTGTGTGCTGGTTCTTCAGAGCTAAAATAAATAAATAAAGACCACATCATATTCTTTTTAAAGCCTTTGAACCAAGATGAGACAAAGAAGTTTGTTGAAGTATTCAAAGGCAGCATCTGTCTGTATGTGTTACCCACAATCCCCAAATAAAAGTCGGGCAGCTGGGGCTTGATGGGGCCAAAGCTCATAAACATAAGAAACTCCTAATGATGTTGGAAAGATTAAGGCTAGTGGTTCCTGACAGTTTAGCGTCAGAGCCTGTTTCCTCCAGAGCCGGAAAATATCTCACTTCTTACAGGAGAGATCTTCACATGTTCAGCATTTAGAAAGATTCCTGCTTCTGTGTCTGCATCCGTTATAGATTCAGTCTTGCACAGTGTGCATTTGGAAAACTGACAAAATGACAGTCACACACACACACACACAACACAATTTACTATGTTAATGGACTTAAAGGCCATGAGTCTTTTTAAATGTCACTGCACTTGAAGTAACTGTAACCAGGTGCAAAACAGACATCGTACCTCTGTGATTCAGTCAAGGTCCATGGTGTATGTGAGCAAATTCCAATGCACAAAACAGAGCTAATGTCGATTCACTGTTATCATTATTATTTTTTTTTTATTATGTTTTATTTCCTATTGTGACTATGGAATTAAGTTAATCCAGGCATAAAAACTGTGGCCCAAACTAAATCATTTCCCACATTTCCACTTCTCTGCCATTGGAGCAGAAAATTTCTCTTTACAGCATGACAGATTACACTCCTGCCTCATGTTTTACTGATGCTGATTGAACATCTACATGTTTTTTTGTTTTTTTTTTGCATACATCTTTAATAAAATATTCCTTGTTATCTTTGTGTCTTTCTTTTCGGTCCTCAGATCTGGTGAGTAGAGTTTTAATACTTTGTAATGTTACATTTTGTTTGCGTCCCACAGGATCTTGAGGAGGATTCATTCTACTTTACTTTACTCGTTTTAACTCATGCACTTCAAGCTTATAAAATAATATGATGCATTGTTATGAACTGCTTAAATCGGTGCCACTCTCATAGCCACATGTGCTCAATTAAAGGCATTAGTACCAATCAGAATAAGACATAACTGTCACCAACACCATCTTTTACAGAACAACCTAAAATTAAAGAGCTCGCTTTATTATTATACCTTGAAACGTAGGTTTTATGTGACAGAAAACGACACAGCTGATGATTCTCATTTTGTAAACAACTTATGTTTAAGGCACAATTATTATGTTACTGTACAGCAGGGAGGGCAACAAAAGGCAGGTGCTGGTGCCAGTAAGTGCACACTTTACCTAAATACGAAATAAACAACAGTACAGATATTGAAATATTGAATTAGAAAAGTTGGTCCCTTGTTCACCTCAGTTTAGAAATAAAGGACGCACCAGGCAAATTCAGCTACATTGTATGTCCCATCTACTTACTGGACTATGACGACGTGGACAGGAATGTGACTGTGAGAAAAGTGAAGGAAAGTTCAATCAAAAGTTCTCTCCTAATGAAAAAGATAAGTGGGGCAGCAGTGGATGTGTGGCCTCGGGCTATAACACAGACAGAAATGGGCCCCCCACTCCTGTTAGACTATCATCGCACTTAACCTTCAGATTTACAGCAAACCCCCCCCCCCCAAAAAAAATACAAAGATACAAAACTACCTGGACTACATTAAACGTTGTTCGTGAGGATATATGACATCACAGTGTCCAACAGTGGCAGGAGGGAGGTGGTAACGTGGTCACTGCCTCACAGGAGGAGGACCACAGGCAGGAGATTCTGATCCGGGGGGGGGATTTCACAGCAGCAGCTTTGAGCCAGGATTTTGAAGTAAAGGGTTAACCCTCAGCTCCTCTGCTTTCATCTTCGGAAAATGCTGTGGCTGCTGTTTAGCTCAGGAGGAATTATCATGGTGAACCCCCCCCCCAACACATACCTCACCCCCCTCCACTGTGCAATGTATGTCAGTCTACTGTATGTGCATACGTGCCCATGTGTGTGAGTACAGCTGGAGACCTGCACATGTTGGTGCAGATGAATCTGATGGATTCTGTGGTGTTTCTTCTCCACAGTGAGGTCTTCGCCTCCTCGAGGTTTGTCGTTATCGTATTAATGTACAGAACGACGAGGGCTAAGGCTCAGGTTCAGAGGACTGGCTGCCAAAACCGCGATAAATAAATAGTGGCAGGCTTAAAACAGACCAAGGGGCATGTTTGGAGAAGGAAAATGTAGCTGCAATGACTCAAAGGCTTTGCAGCACAGACATAAAATGTCCTTCCTCCTCAGCCGGTGTCTTGATCAACTTGTGAGTCCGCCGGTTTTATTTCTGTGCTAACATTTCCTCATAATCATCTCTTCAAAATGTCTGGCTGAACACACTGAACGTTGTCCTTTGTCTTTCCGACTGCTGTTAATCTGTCGCATTTACCCGAGCCGTCTTTGTCGCTCCTTCTCCGCGGCTGTTGTCATTCCTCTCCGAGTTGATGTCATTTCTATTTGAGCTATTTCTAGGTTGCAGCCACTTCTCTACATTGTCTTCATGCTGCCTGCCCGGCATGTGGAGTAGAAACAATGAGCGGTATGAAACTGTGATGATTGCACACAGATTTGATTCTATTTAGGCATGTTCCTCTCCATCGCTGTGCCTTTAGGGGCCTTTGATGCACTCAACCGCTGAATACAGCAATACTAATGTGCATATATGTGTGTGCATGTGGGTGTACACAGAATAGATCCACAGCAGTCCCATCCTCTGATTCATAACCCCAAATGAACATGCAACCTCACATCTTTTAATGCGTGTGGAAGAACAAGAAAGAGAGATTGGCTGGATTCGAATATCAAAGGCTCCTTTGAGCTCCTCCATTTTCAGGGACTTCGCTGCTTCCAGGCACAGCCACCGTTACCCATCATGCCCAGGCTATATTAAACATCTATCACAAGTTAGCCCTCAAGTGCGGCATATTGTATCCCAGAATCAATAGGTGTGTCATTAAAGCTAAACTCATCTCTCACGGTGCCGAGCTCATGCCTTTGTGGCAGAGAGACAAGGGTGAATTTGGAAATGTCAAAGTGAGCTTTAAAAGCACGAAATATAACCTTTCAAAGTAATTGGCATTTATCAATAAACCCTTAACCCCCCCCCAGTCTGTCTCTGACATATTACAGACCTGTTGTGTCAGTAAATATCTTTCTTATTCTATACATTCTGCTGAATTGATGCCTGACAAATAAAGTGAGCAAATCTTTCCACTGAACCAAATCAACCAATCATTTGTGGTGGATTTACACAAATATACCAGGATGTACCATATTAATTCTGTAGTCCAGCCCACCACCCTGCAGCTAAACAGATGCCTGGACATCCAGTGGCTGCAGAAGCCGTCTGATTGGCTGGTCTCTGCTGGTTAACTCCATGCAGACTCCATGACAGCGCCACTTAACTTCCACAGCAGCTCAGAGTCTTTATGGCAGTCTGTCTTCTGAGTTAAAGCCACAGAGAGGAAATCTAGTTTTTTATTCTTTTTCCATCACTTGGTCTTTAAACCTGTGAGAGAAAACCATCACAGCACCATGAGAGTGAGACTGTTTTCTTCCTACAAAGCCGGTTCATTCCGGTAGATTTTGCATCGACTATAATGGTCTGATAACTGAGCCGTATTTGGATGCAGTGGCTGTAGCAAAGATTTCCGTTTGAATACATGTCAAAAAACAAAACAAATAAAAAATCCACTATCCTGCATCTATTCTGCATCAATCCCTCACTAGTCAGTCTAGCAAGTTCAGGCTATTCCCTTCCCACAAAAGGGCTGAATATGAGCCAGAGACTCATATCTGCTGCCTTTCTAAAATACTCTGCTGCTTCATGACTGAATTTCTTGAACCCTTAGTCGGTGCAGTAATTTAACAAACAAACAAAAAAAATGTTTTACACATCGTGGTACTTATGAAACATTTCCAAAACCCCAGCAGACACAACTCAGGGATGCTTGATCTTCAAGCTATAAACAACTCTTTCTAAGTTTGTAAATTTCTTGTTTTTCATGTTTTTGCAGGCGGTCTCCACCCAAACAACAAATTAGCAGTCCTTACTTCTGTACAACACTGCGCTTCTTCCAACAACACCGAGCCCTCTGCCAAAAATCTGCTTGTGTTGCTGTCTGATTCCGACCTTCATTTTTGAATTGCATATCAGCAAGGTCGTCCAATCTTGTGTTTAGCATTTAAGGAACATTATCAAAATCTGTTCTTCTCAAGATTTCAGAAACAGTGAGTGCACCCTGCATATTATTGTTTTCTCACATTTATGATGGCTGCAATAGTCTCCTCACACACAAATCAGAATCTATACAGAGGACAGCAGCTGAACAACTAACATATACCAAGAAAGAAGAGCTTAAACACTACTATCTTTTTTAAAGGTCAACATCACACCTTGTTTATCTCAAGTGTTGGTTTCCATATTTGCGGTTTGAAGAAAACAAAAAACATCACATTGTAATCATGTCCTATCTCTCTGAGGTTCCTATCTGGAGCTCTAGCAACAACAGGTTGATCAGCCAATCAGAGGAGAGTCTCAATAGACAATCTATTCTCTGATTGGCTCACTGTTTTTTCAGGGTGATTGTGTAAAAGAAGATTTCAAGGAAACACTTGACATCAAAATCTTCCAAGGCTGGATGAAGGTCCAGGTGGGTGTGGCTTGGAACATAGCTGAGTTGTGACATCACAAAGTTAAGGAAGTCCTGACTGATTGTTCCTAGTATAAACTCAAACCCAGGACCTGCCTTACACAGACAACTCACTACAGTATGAGACCTTTAAATGTCATCTGATGTGCATCTCCATGCTGTAACAGTGCATCAGGTGTTGATCACAAATCAATATGAAATATAAGCCCAGTCTGCCAATTAACACCTCAGCTACAGCTGCAATTCTGACATATAAAACGTACCCTGCTGTAAAACTGGCTGCATTAAGTGTTAAGCCACAGTCACTGGTATGATTCAAATGGATCTGCTGAGAAGGAATCAATATCAAATGTGAATCCATATTGGTAATGAGTCCGATTCCTGCCCGGGGAGTCAGCATCGTCTCCTACACTCTCCAGTCAGCATGGCTCAGCGGCTGCAGCCTGCACGCTCTCAGTAATATGACACAGGCACAGAGAAGGCAAGTTAACACACACTGAAAGGATACTGAGGGGAGCCACGAGAGAGATACTGATGCTGGAAGAAGGAGAGAAGTCGGGTGAAGATGAGCAGAGCAGAGGCACAGACAGAGATGTATAACAGCAGACAAACCCCTCGTCCATCACTAAATGATGTTTGTCATTCTTGACGGAGAGATGTATTGTCCCCAGAGGAGCTCAGACTGCCTCTCCTTGGTGTTTTTGAGACTCTATAACCTGTGTTCCAGACTCTCAGGACAATATTTATAGCTGTATTAGTGCGAGGAAGCTGTGTGACAGATCACACTTCAGCCACTGCAGAGATTTAAAGCCAGGACAAAAACAAAAACATCATCTTGGAAGATAATACCTGTGCATCAATCTGAAACGGCACTAAAAATGCTTCCTGATCCTGCACAGCGAGTTGTGACAGGGTAAATACTAATATACACATGAGCCTCAGCTTCAGTAGCAACAGAGACAGGCAGGTTTTTTCTGAATCACACAGGAGTAAATTTAAAATGCCTTAAAACGTGGCACCAAAGCTGCAGAGTTCATACAAAGTTGTGTCAGAATCCAAAAGTAAATCCATTGAAGCTGAGGATTGTTCTGTCAGACTGAATGCTAAGGTTTCGTCATTGGATGTTTGTCACAGAAATGCACCTTGGGATTCATAGTTAACTGCTGCTTTCATATTTTCATGTTGTATATTTACTTTTTTTTTTTTAACCTAAGAAGCAGTTGTTGATCTTTTGTTCTGTTGACACTGTTAAGTGCGTTTGATGTCCATCTAAGCTGAACTGCTCCAACTGTGAGGAACATAACTGTCTTCAGGAAAAAAAAGAAGCACTTTTATTTCTGACATTTTGAGTAGTTTTACCTTGAATAACCTGGTTTCAGCTGATGTGTTTCTTGCCCAGTTAGACCTCCTTGTTGTAATGTTGCAGGCAGGAGCGTTGCTAGCCATTAAGCTCTATGGGACACAAATGACTTTGTGTATTGTTTAAGCATTAAAGTGTACCACGTATGTCATTTATACTGGGTCTTGTACCCCAGTAAAAGGGGTCTGGTGATGTCCATGGTTGCAGTCTTGGTTAGTGAGTACAATCTAATCATAATTGACTTTCCAAAGCTAAAAAAGTAAGAAACAAGGTAAAATAACTGTCAGTATAAGAGTCCTGTGATAGGCCCAGCAGTTTTCTTAACACTGAGTGAATGCAACAAAGGCAACAAAAAAACCCTCAAAATATTAAATTTAATTCAGAATATGATCAGAAATCATGAGCTGTATCAGCAACAGTTAATCCATCTGTTGCTGATTGTTTTCCTATTGATCCACTAATCGGTTCATTGGTCGAGCTCTTATGAAGCTGCAGCTGGGTGGCATTAAAGTGTTCCCGTTATTTTGTCCACCTCACTGGAATAATGTGACTGGTGCTGTCAGCGGACAAGCTCCTCACAACACTTTTCCACTCTTCCTCCTCAAAACAGCATCTGCTGAAATAAGAGGCCCAAAGCCCCCCTTACTACAAACACACACACAGACACACACACT
Source organism: Caranx ignobilis (assembly GCA_021432705.1). Classification (NCBI taxonomy): domain Eukaryota; kingdom Metazoa; phylum Chordata; class Actinopteri; order Carangiformes; family Carangidae; genus Caranx; species Caranx ignobilis. Next base: position 1,282,296 of record JAFHLA010000010.1, on the reverse strand, counting down.
TTTCCCTCCTCCCTTTGCACTGCACTCTCTCGGGCCTGCCATCTGCCACAGAGTTGGACAAGACCCCACAAACACAGCAGTAGTAACCCCCCCCCCCCCCCCCCCCACCACCACACACACACACACACACCCTCATTTCAAACCCTTGCAATTGCTGGAATACGTCTCCCGTACAGATGCACACACAAATACACAGTTACATACACACACACAACTCAAAGTTAGCCAGGCTGCATTTTCAATGAGGAGCCCCCCCATGAACAAAACAGCTTGCAGGGTTATAATGGTTCCAAGTGAAGCCCCACCCCGCTGCACAGAGCCAGTGAACTCCTCCCCTCCTCTCTGTGCATGGCCCGGGGAGGAGGAGACAGAGGAGAGAGGACAGAGAGGGGAGAACAACAAACTCTAATTACTCCTCTGTGGCTCTCGGGCCCCTCCAGCATTTTTATTTCAGGAGTAAAAGAGAGAGAGGAAGAGAGAGAGAAGGAGAAGGAAGAGGAGAGGAGGAGAACAGAAAGGAAAAGACGAGGACAGTGCAGAGAGAGAAAAAAGAGCGGTGCTGATTGAACATGAAACATCTCCCCGTGGCTCTCCTTCTGTCTCCTCTCCTCTCTCTCTCTCTCCCTCTCTGCTTGTTGGACATAATGCCCCTTCGCTTTCACTGCAACTGTTCATCACCCCTCAGTTATCCAAAGTGAATAATGATGTTTCCTCTTGGAGGGAATGAGGCAAAGGAGCGAGCCTAAGGCCATGCATTCTGATGGTCTAAGCATTCCCCAGTCCCCACGCTCTGCTCGGGTAAAATCGACATCGCAGCGATGAGGGAGGAAGGGAGGGAGGATGCGTCCACATTCTCCGGGCGTCGTGTGTTGTTTGTTGTGTTTTACTCATTGTTTACAATCTGCATCACCCAAAAGTCCCACTGTGTTCCTCCCTCCTGCTGATACATACAAATACACACAGAGGCAGAGCTGTGGCGGATGCCAGGGGAGGGCTTTATGTCGTCTTTCGCAAACAGGCCCGGGCAAATTAGCGACATGGGGCGGGGGCAGGGGGGCGTTCGTTCTCGCCTGCCACGCTGCTGCCATCATCATCATCACTGTCACCCGGATCGGTGCCCATGGAGGGACGAAGCCACTTGAGGAGAGCTTCCTTTGCAGGGAAGCTAAAGCTGAAGAGACAGCTGGGCCCCGCTCCAGAGTCTCTCCGGCTATTTCAAAAAAGGCTGCTCAGTTCACAGCAGCCGGGCACATTGCATTTCTTTCTTTTCTTTTTTTTTCCTTCCTGGGTCCATTTGCTTTGTTTCCATTTTTTTTTCTTTTTCCCCCGAAACAGATTGAAGTGGTTGACTAACAGGAAAATTGTGGCTGCAGTTATTTGGTCAGATCACTGAGCTGGGTCACAATGGAATAAAGTCAAATTTGGTCATATTCCTATAATAAAAAGTGCTTTTTCTTATCATATCCTACAAGCTAATACAAACCTTTATAACCAGGCCATGTGCGGCATTATGGTCCTGCTGTAATAGAAGCCATTAAAGTCACATTATCTGGTTCAGTGTGTCTTTCTGCTGCCTGTGCCGATGGAGGATGAAATGAGCCGTTCTAATCCTCATTAACATAGCTAATTTCACATGAGAAAGTTGATAGTGGGTGTCAAAACCATTCAAAGGTCACCCAAGCAAGCTCCGTCGTCTGATATGTGAGCATGTATATACACAGAGCATGCAGATGTATATACATGCGCCTGTGAGCGTGGTCATGTGTGGTGGTCTTGGACCTGTCTGACTTTTAATTAAACCGCAACACAGATGAAGCTGTGTCATGTGTCGAGTCTGACGCACGAATGGAGGAAGTTGTCAAAGTCGGCAAATGGTGGTTGGTACTGCAGACAGAAGAAAGCAAATAGAAGGGAGGAGGGTTCAAGACACCACCCAGAGCGTCTTTCTCTCTCCTCCCCTTCCAGGCCGTTGTACAGTTACACAGCTAACCTTTGGTTGGGGCGGATGAAAGTCGGGGCGGAAACAAACACGTGACACGTTGCTCCTTCAGCAGCAGAGACACTGGCACAAAGCCATGTCACAGGGAGGAGAGGGGACGTGTCTGACATTAGAGGCATGAAGATGCTGCTACGTGACCTTTTTAAAGGGGACAATTAACTGAACGTCAGCCTCTTCAAGCCAGCTGCGTTTGGCTGCGTGTCACATGTCTCTGGCTCGGGCGGAGGGAGGTCATTCAAATGTGTGTACAAATGTCTGAGGTCAAAGACTGAGCTGAAACTAAACAGCGGCAATTTTAGGAGTGTTTTCTACAACAGCTAAGATACGTTCAACGGCTGCTTCAGCAACATTTCACAGGTACATGTGACTATAACTAGCTGATTTTTGATCTTTGCCAATTACCAGAGTCATGTTGACTGGGACCAGACCTTTTAGTAGATTTAGCCAACTAGCCCTTGTCCAACCTGAACAAATCTGGAACAAATCTTGTGAAAGAAAAGTGCTGTTACGTGCAAGAACCTTTGAAAAGTGAAGCTACTCTTGCCTAATGTCTTAGCATAAGCATCCACACTGATGTCTACATGATGGACAGGATGATGATGTTGGTTTTAGCTTCAGTAAATCAACTCTCATCCTCATCACTCCACAAGCACTTGCTGATGTTTTGTGTCAGCTGAGATGTGTTGCTCAAAAGCAGACGCTTGACAACCACCGACAACACTCGCCACAGGAGCTGGACGACAAATAGATTTCAAAAAACACAAGATGTGTTTGTTTATTTGATGATTAGAAAGTACAGGACTCACTCGGTCACCCTCCTGCGGGCGGTGATGCTGGCCACGATGACGCTCTCCGGTCTCGGGGTGGCCACAGCCTTGAAAGTGCCCTTCCAAAACTTCTCAAAGAGCTGCTTCTCCTCCAGCTGCTGGAGGCTGGCCGCCGCGCCGCCCTGCGATCCCAGGGACGGAGGGGGGCCGCAGGGGGCGAGCTGGAGCAAACACGGTGGCTGCATCTGTGGCTGCTTCTTGTGGGTCTCTCTCCAGACTCCAGAATCGTCTTCAGTCCCTCGCCGTGCTCAGAGTCACTCTCTGCTCACTCATGGAAACACAGTCCCTGCACCGGCTGTTGCTCAGGAGCTGTCCAAGTACTGAATCAAAGCGTGCAGCGCTGTGTACAGTGTGTGTCTGCTGCGCGCCGTCCTCTCCTCTCAGCAGCAGCAGCAGCAGCAGCAGCAGCAGCAGCAGCAGGTCAATGTGTCAGCGCGTCTGTCTGCTGCTCGCTCTTGAGCGGCAGCGTGGGGAGAGGGACAAAAGCTGACCCTCTCCAACTGAAGGCTCTGTATTGTTCTCCCAGATGAGAAAGGAGGGGTGGGTTGGTGGGGGGGAGATTGTGTTTCTCTCTCTCCGCCTCTCCTCTTCTATCACATCTGCTGCTTTTTGGGACGGGGGGTCTGGGTCGGGGCTGGGAGTCGGAGCGCTCCTTTCTCTCTCGCTGTCTCTCTCTCTCTCTCCCCCAACCCCCCTCCCCACCCTCCCCCGCGTACTCCCGTCGGCAGCTTCACACAGAATCAGGCATCACTCGCAACAGACGAAGCATGTTTCAGTCCTGAGGAGTGAGGAGACCAAGTGGTTGTTCTTGTTGTTGGCAGAGTGCAGTGTTGTGTTGTTGTTGTTGTTGTGCAGGTGACTGCACACACCGGCAGAGGAGGAGGAGGAGGAGGAGGAGGACTGAGCAGGCAGTGGAGGCTGTGAGCGCCGTGGCGAGTTCTGAGGAGGACGTCTGAGGATGGATGAGCTCGCGGCTGAGAGAGTGTGTGTGCGTCGCGAGTGAGGAGCTCAGCTGAGAGCGGCTTGTTTTGTGTCTCTCAGCCGCTGACGTCAAAGTTGGGGGCTGGACGCTGGGGCGAGGGACACCTCCTGACATCCTCTCTCTCTCTCTCTCTCTCTCTCTCTCTCTCACTCTCTCTCTCTCTGTCTGTGTTACACTTGTCTCACTCTACGACATCACTGACTTTAGGTTCACATCTCATCCAGCATCAGTTTTGTTTTCTTTCTCCTCACTCCCTCCTTCCTCTCTTTCTTCCATCCATCTGTGCTTTCTGTAACTCTCTCCTTTCATCATTTCTCTCATTCAGCAGCTGCCAGAGCTGAGATGATTTGTCAACTGTTCAATTACTCAAGTTACTAGTTTTTCCAATGCAGTGATTTATCACTTGTCATTTTAAACTGAGTATCTTCATAATGAGCAGCATAACAAAGTAAACAATTAAGACAAATATTATATAACTGCAATGTATTTGCATTCATTTTGCAGGTCTGTCATTTGCTGATGACTTCATGAAATGTTAGACAGTTTAATGTAGTCTGATGGGAGTTAACCTATAAAGTGAAGATGAAGTTGTATAAAAAGACAAAGCTCTATTTAAACTCATTAAAATGATGATAATTCACGGAAACTTAATATTAGTGCTGAATGTTATGCTTGTTTGTCCACAGGGTTCACATACTGCATGTTCAGCTCCTCGATGTGAAAACTGACTTTAAAGTGTGGCTGTGCTAGCTAGCTTAGCATTGAGATACAACTGAAAGTGTAACTGCATGATGACTCTCTCCTTAACCTGTAATTAGTATGCAAAAATAACAGTCAGCAAATTAAACTGTCATGACATGAGTCAAACAAATCACTCCAGCACCAAACATTACACCTTCCCATTGAACCTATATTAAAGCCTCAGTCACTGCCGTACCACTAATGTTGGTGGTGAACAAGTCAGATGCTCTGCCCTGTGTTTCATGTGCATCATGCTTCACCACGTCCCATCTCACATTATTCATTTATAAAGCCTCCAAACGACCTCACATCTCTTCTCAATTAAATCTAGTGTCCACACTGCACGACTCAGTGGCTACTTAACCCTCAGGTTCACACTAATGTTGCCCAGAGCTGGTTTCAGGTACGATGCATCTTAAATGAATGAACTTGCAAACCGCACCTGAGACCAGTCTTACGTTTCCCTTGGAAACGCTTTCTAAATCTTTTTATTAAATCCTTTTCTCTAAGTTTCTTGTATCGTGTAGTTGTTTTTGTGTTAGTTCTCCATGACACTGCCTGATTAAATAACAATAAAGTAAAATATATGTTTTAAATTGCTTTGTGAGGTGACTACAAGTCTCTTCACACTTGTGGCTGGATCGCAGCTGAAGTCACAGGCCATTGAATGTTTAATGTATCAAAAAGTTAATAAAATAACAAAGCAATACAAACAAAACAGCCGAGAACAGCACCTAGAGAAAAGAGTTGGATCAACAACTTTCTCATCTCCTCTCCTCAACAGCTCCATGAACGGGTTTCATTCATTTGTACTGGTTAAAGTAATGCAATGTGCTGCTACTGTTCTCCATTTATTGATATGTCTGTTCTATGTGTAGTCTGCAATCTGTTGAAAACTATGTAAGTCTTTCTTTCTTTCTTTCTTTCTTTCCACACGCACACCCTGTGAGTGTCTTGGACAAAAGGCTGAGTAAATCAGCATAACAAAAGGCCTGGCTCAGGGAGGACCAGTCGGAGCATGTGGCTGACACCCCCCCCAGGGGGTTTCAGCTTCTCCCTGCCGTCAGATACCTCCTCCTCTCCTCTCCACACTGCTTCCCTCTTCTACACGACACATAACACAGAGCAACAGCTCAACAAATCTCCTCCTCTCCCCTCTCCTCCCCTCCCTCCTCTCTCCAACCCTGCCTCCTCTCCCTCTCCTCTCTTCTTCTCGCTGTCTCTAATGCTGCATATCATCCGCCTCTTGCCACCGCAGGAACGTGTGGAGACTCAGCTTGGAAATCCTGAGAGGAAGAGAGAGAAGGAGGAGGGAGAGGATGAAGAGGAGGAAACTACTATGGGGTTTGCCACCCTGTTAAAGGCCACAACAGAAAAGTCTGTGTAATACGTTGAAGGATAAAATACTATTTATAGACTTTTGGGACTTGCTCATAAGCCGTCACATGAGGCAGCAAAATCATCCGTGATATTCTCATGTGCATTCTTCAGATGTCTGCTTTTCCCTCCGTGACGAAAAAAAAAAAAAACGTCCACCCTTTCAGTTCATGACAGCTTTCACACAGCATTTTGAAGCCGTACACACACGGCGGCTGCTTGCTGCACAAGACACCTGTAGGTTTTTTTTTCCTCATGCTTTAATCCATAAGCTCTGAGTCCAATTACAAACCACAAACCTTTGCATTACTGCGAACCATTTCACTAAGCATTTCATATATTTTGAGACAGATTTCCAATTTTCCAGGCAGCGTCAGTCTTCAAAGTCTCGATCAGAAAAGTAGAGAAACACATTTTCTCATTCCATGATCATGTGGTACTTTTGTGTGTGCAGCAGACGGCCTGACAGTATTCCTCTTCACAGTTTATATTAAACTTATTTTCATAATTTAATGTTTGTTTAGATGATTAACAGTCAAAGAAAAGATAAAAGTTATCATAACTATCCAGAACCAAAACACAAAACCTTACACAAAGCTACACGAGAGAGTTTCCCAACAGTCTCTTCCTACAACTGCATTATCACATGACAACAGTAACACACACTGTTCAGTGAGATGGATTACTTGTCTGAAGCCAGTTTCAACTCTCTGCTGGTTCATTTTAGTGGAATATTGAAATAAATTCACAGCACTGGCTGCCTGTAAGACGTGGTGTCAGGGTTACAGCTCTGCACACAGCCTCCATAGCCACAGGCTTATGAGCACCACATGAGAACTGTATACGTTTTTATCAGGGCCACACACACACACACACACACACACACACACACAGATATACAAGGAGACTAAGACCACAGTGACTGCTCAGCTCAGGTTTGTACTTTCTTGTTTCTGATGCTTGACGATAATAAAGACAACATCAAGCAGGTTAGAGAAAAGCTCTGTGATGTTTCAACAAGTAATTTTCACCTGAAACCTTCAGCTTGTTGCAGATGTCTCTCTCTCTCTCTCTCTCTCAATCACATTCATGAAAACAAAAAGAGCATAACCACAAATACTTCATGAATGAAGGGACGGCATCTTTCTCTGTCTCAATGAAGACAATTAATCAAAGTATTACTGAAACTGTAGCACAGTCTAACACAATGTTCAACTCACAGAGGCTGCATTTTGTTTTTTGATAAAAGGCGAAATGTGTCAAAACATAAAAGAAATGAAACGCTGTGGTTCGACAGAGACACTCGTGGACTGTAAATCAGATCCTCCAGATGTTTGTTCGGCTCAACATCTAAAAAAAAAAAAAATCATGGATATATATATTTTTTATAACTGTTGAATGTAAGTTAAAGGCAAAATTAAAATCATAGCTCATACACTGAAAATCTAATATGTGCCAGAATAAGTGCCGGAGGCCTTTTTTTTTTTTTTTTTAACAGCTTATTTTCAACCATGAATTAGTCATGTTGACCAGTTAATAATTTTATTAATCCATTATCAAAAGACAACGCTCTACATTAGTTGATTCCTTCTCCTGTGATGTATCTGAATATCCTCACCTATAGCTCAGGATTACAGACACAATGCTTCATATAATAACTAATAAAATAACTAATGACTTGATAAATAAAATGACCGTTCGTTTGCAGCATTACTTCAGAACACAAACGGCCTTTTTCCACTACACAGTCACAGCTCCACTCGGCTCGGCTGAGTATTTTGTAGTTCCTCCTTTACGTGGGCAGGGTCGTCATACAGGAGCACAGCTGCTACGGTCGCACCGTCTGGCTCTCTGTTTCCACACAGCAGCCATTTAACTCACATGAAAGGTTAACAACAGTCTCAGTGCAGATCAGCTGGTGCCGTTGCCGGTGTGTTTTTAAAAATAGCAGCTTTGATTCTCATGTCGGACTCTTCCAAGGACAACACTCTGGCCAATCACTGGTCAGCTGACATCTCATTGTGTTTTAGTATTGGCTCCAGGTACCAGGTACTATCCCTGGAAAAGTAGAGCAGCGCTAGTGGAGAAGGGCCAGAAGTGAATGTAACTGCAGGTGCTTTGGGATTCATAATTGAAGCCAGACACAAGCCGATGATGGGACTCATTTGTCAAGTGATGTGATGGTGATGTGACAGACAGGGTGAAATCAGGCTTTATGTAAATTTTCTGTAAACCAATTACTGCTCTAAAAAGGCATTCGGATCAATAAACACACTGACACTAAAGATTAAATCAGCTTCAATCTAAAATACTTACGGTCAGCATTTCACAGTCTGCACATACTGACCAGGCATATTACAAAAACTAATGGTAGTATGATGCAGGAAACAAGGACATATAGTAAAGTGTGTCAAATATAACTTTTCAAAAGATGGTCACACATCACAATAGTCTTGTTTTTTCCTCATGCGATCACATCAGACATCAGTGCTGATTATCACATTCCTACTATTGTGACTATAAATGTGATTATTAATAAACTTCTGTAAATGACTTCCGCTATAGGGGCCATCTGTGCACTATAATGTTTTCATACAAGATAAATCTGGGTAATCACACCACAATATTCCCTGGCTGTGAGTGTAAACAAGGTGTCGTAAACAAAAGTTTTCATCCGCCGCTCTGACGACACCACACCGCGTGAACTTCTCCTTCGCCCTGATGAGGAGCTGTAGGCGTGGGCGAGAATTAATATCTGTGCCTGCTAATAGGTATGCATAAAGACAGAGCGCGGGTACCTCGTCTGGATTAATAATGCATATATTAGCTGATAACATGAAACCTTGATGTATAACAACACCAGCCACTTAATGATAAGTGGCTGCTTCATCAGTGTGCTTTGCATAAAGATGTAGCGGAGGCACTCTCGAATCAAAACCACAGGGCAGAGACGAGCCAGCCGGGCAAAACACCCAGTATGTTTCATTTATGGTGGGGAATATCAAACAGCCGTCTCTGCTGTGAGATGAAGTCGAGGTTATATTGGAGGGCTGTGCCGAGGGCAATGGGGTGGACCTTCCTCCTGCTGAGTGTTTTTATGAAGAGCTTTTGCTAGCAGTGGTTTTTATATGGAAAGTTGAGCTGAAGGACACAAAGCTGTTGTGGAAAAAGTAATTAAACTGTGAAGAGACAATCGTTTCACGTTTTAGCCTTGCCGTTTTAGATGAGAGAGGAACTGCACCTTGTGACAGTAATTGGTTTTCAAGTGATGTATGGCATCACATGTGTGTAATATTGCAGACTATTCATCATAATTGGTACTATTAATGTGTCCATGGTAAAGACATCACATCAATATTACATTAAAAGCTGTAATCATTCTGACTGAGCTGTTTTGCATCTAGCCCCTGCACATCATCATCAACAACTTGAAGGCTGTTAACACAACAAGCCGAAATGTCCTTAAAGCATCAAATTAAATCATAAATTTGTTGTTGCATTCTTTTAAAAGAGGTAAACAGAATTACACAAAAAGTTGTCGTGGGGCTCAATAACGCTGCGCCGTCGGATCTCAGTAATTGCAGTTGTTAGAGGTGATGGATTCATCTTTATGGATTGTTTAAAGTTGTAAATCCATACAACGAGAAATGGGAAAAAGGCAAATTGTTGAGAAACATAATGTTCCCCTTTCTTTACCAATCAGAGTTCAAGTCAATAACTTTCTTTTTGTGCTGCTTCTGCTGCCGACGCATAATTTGAAAGGTGTTTTTTGTTCCGGTAAAACACAGTGAATCTTCACTTCAGCCTTTACTTCAAAAAAACAAAACAAAAAAGAAGTATTTTCTTTTCATAGTATTGTTCATTTCTTTTTCATTTTCATGCACACCTCCACATAACTTCAGGAGAATCCAAGCACTAGTATTATCCAGGGATAAGCTGTCACCACGGCTTTCAGGAGAGCCGTGCGTACTTTTAAAAAAGTTTTGACAGTAATAACGTTTCTTTGCTCTGTGTGCTTAGTTATAAGTTGAAGATGTAGTTTAGACTTGTATAGTTCAGCTGAAAACGGACAGACATGTGGACTGCACCTGCTTTTGTGGTTAAGTCTTAGAAGATAGCTCACTTCTGCTGGACAGGTCCTGCTTACAGTAGAGGGATGAGGCAGCTACCAGCTGAAAGGCTTTGGTCGAAGTGTGAACACAGACTTAGCTTTAAACTGTTGGAAATGATGCCAAGGGCAGGTTAACATAAGGAAATCTAAGTAACCTCTGCCATTAGGGTGAAAAGACAGTGCTGGGTGATGTTGTAAAATGGTATGGCATCATGGGAGTTGTTGTCTTTTACACCTTTGCTGTAAGCCTCTCTTGGTTCTGAATCAACTTTAACCAGAAGTCAGTGATTAGAACTGTCTAAACACCCTTTAACATTGAAAGCCAGTGTTTCATGTCAATATTTAGTGAACACAATGTGAGTAATGTTTTCAAGAGATTACGGATTACCAGGCCTGTTTGTGTCGCAGTGCCGTAAAGCAGTCCATGATTCTTGCAAGACGAGAGCTAGGACACCGGGTCGGAGGCACCGATCTTGTGATGTTGGTTTTCGCCAAGACACGCTAAATGGAGCAGAGAGCCTCCATAAGTCCATTAGTCCCTTAACCATCACATTTACTCTGAAGCTGTTTAATTAATCAATTCCTCTTTCAGAACAAGACACCCAATCACTAAAATCCATCATCCTGTTAAAATAAATGGTTGAAAAAGACAAAGGTGTAAAAGTATATTTTAAAAATGTGGTGGTTAACCACAACGCTGATGGATGCGTCTGTTGACACCATCGAGCGGTTTGTTACCAGACAAGTTAGAAAAAGTTCACATATGTTACGTAGTGTCTGCAATGTTGAAACCACACAACCCAGATAAATATGACATGCACTGTAATTCTCCACAAGTCGCGACTGATCCCGACAATGAAACTGCAAAATTTCCTCTTTTTTTCCACTCCTCTAGTTTTCCACAACTGTTGCAGACGGCTAAAGTGTTTTGAACTGCTTTAAATCAATATCTCGTCTGCGTGGTATGTGCCAGGCACAACTGTTGTTCATAAAGTGGTTTATATCGATAAAAAGTTTTTCTGTGGCCCATTTCTCCCAGCGCTAGCAGCCTTCTCGCACTTCCTGGGCTCTGAACAAAATAACAGAACTCGCTGCTCTGCTGATGGAAGAAGTGCTCAGATCTTTTAACTTATAGGTAAAAGTAAAAATACCAGAGTGTTGGGGGGAAAAAGCACAAAAACTCTGTCACAAGTAAAGGTCATGAAAGTGTCAGCAACAAATTAAAAGTAGCAGTGTAATTTAAAGTAAAGTTAGACTTTAGGGTTGTTTGTCACACACATTTAATGTTGCAGCTATAGTGAAGGAACAAGTAATTATTCGAGACAGCCTCACGTACACGTTGATCATGATGCATGACAGTGTATTTGTTGATTATATTTGTTGTTGTTAATCTGAGTCTCACAGGAAACTAAAGTTATGAAATAAATGTCATGAAGAAAAAAGTTCAGTATTTGTGGGAAATAGAGGTTTAAAGCAGCAAAACAATGGAAATACTGCGAGTTCATCACATCCCGACAGCACCAGGCCCTAAACCCTTGTTGACCCCCCTGGTTTACACCCCTGATTGTACAAACTCATTGTCACTCAGGTCATGAATAAAGGATAGACGTTGCCCCACACTTTCAGTTTTAACACATTAGACAGAACTACAATAAATCTCTCTCTGCTAAAACTTTGAGACTCCTCTTTCAATTATAAACTACAAATGACTTTTTAAAGCAGAACCAGCATATTACAGAATAAAGCCGGCCATGCACCATCACTGTGTTGTAGGGATGGCTGCCAACAAAGACAGAAGCTCTTCGACTGGTTTAATGGTTTACTCAGAATCCCCTCATTAACATGTAAACCCCAAATTCTAGGTGCTTTGGCTCAGGCTGCTCAAACCTGATAAGATATTTCATTTTCAAGCTATTGTAATTTTGGAATGACTTCCATGAAAATGGCATTTTGATCACCCTACCCCCGCCCCCCCGCCTCCCAGCCCCCCCTCCCCAAGTACCTGGAAGTAAATGGACCTGGTCTCTGTTGTGTGACGTGACGAGGCGCTGGGGGACCAAGGTATGAAGAAGATGTCTGATAACGGCCAAATTAACAAAGATGAGAGTGTTACAAGCCGCTGCACGGCGATCGCAGCCCTTTGCAGAGTTAGCACTGGTGCGTGTTCCTTTGATTGAACGGTGCACTGTATCATTGAGACACAGACAAATAGCAGCACTTCCATCCCAATGACTGATTTATCTTTAGATAGGAACGGTGAGGACTGACTGGAAATGTAGTGGGATATGTTGCTTTACTGAATATTTGTATTCGCATATCATTCCGAATATAAATGATTCCCGTCCTCCTATATCCTTCCTATCAGCGCTGTCACAGAGAGAGGGCTGGGTACATGTGGAAAAGTGTCAGCTTTAGAAACATTGGGTAAAACCAGCAAAGCAGTCAGTCTCTCGCTGTAATTACCCATCATGCTGTAGCTCATAGCTCTTCTTCCTCCTCTGGGTGCAGAGATAAAATATAGATAATTCCTCACACCTAACCTGACTCTACGTTGCACGGCTGGTTGTTGTCACCATAGAAACTTGGAGCTTAATGCATGTTCAGGATGATAAAAATGTGAAAATTGCCCAGTTTAATCTGTATGTTGAACCAAAGAGCAAATAACAGGCTTGAAAACACGCCTAGAGTGTGAGAAGTTGAAAGGTTGCTCTTTGTTTGTGGCGACAAACGGAGAAAAAAAACACTCTGATTTACTTGTTTTAAGCAAAAACAATTATAGCCTGGATGTTGAGGTGTGAATGAAAGCTGTTTTTATATAAGACAGGTGCACACACAAACACACACACACACAAACACAACACACACACACACACACACACACACACACACACACACACACACACACACACACACCACAATTACAAGAAAAGCTGCAATATTTACAACATGTACATCAGAGCAGTTCGATAAAACACCTCAGGGAGACTCCTGTCTTCTCATGGTAGTATCTCTCCTCCTTGTCTGACTGACATCAGTGCACATTCCACCCGTGATCAATACATCTTATAGCCCTGAGCCCTGATAAGCAAAAGCTGCCGTCATGGTAAACAAATCTGATGACTCCCTGCAGCCACTGAGAAGACATGGCTGGAATCACAAAGAAACAAACAGAAACATTTTTTTTTTTTTTTACAGATCATCAGCAAGCAAGCCGCTTGTCCTGACTGAACACGTCTGCAGCAGTAATCAATTAGTGAGTAATTGACACTGATGTAGTTCATTTTGTTGAAGGAAGCATTGTTATCGCAGAAAACACAAACCTCAGCCACAAATGTGGGAAATCAGACACAGTTGTCACAAAACGCACACAGTGATTAAGTTGAGCTTTAAGGCTCAATCACACATTCACTGATATTATCTTATCACACATACACAGGTGTGTGGACGTGGATTTATAAGCCCATTTATGACAAGCCTTTACAGCACAAATGTGGGAAGTAGTTTAGAAACAGTGCCTCAGTTTAAAAAAAAAAAAAAAACATCCTTAACAAAAATGACCACATTATGCGACCACCTAAAACCAAATACAGCCACAGTTTATCATAACCAGCTCCAAAACTCTGAATGAGTTCTTTTAGTTTCCTGACGTGCTCTCTTGTGTAAATGTAAATAATGACAACTCTGTCTCAGAGACAAAAGCCGAAGGTTGCATGACATTGTTCTATCTCTCCAAATCCTCTTATGTAGGAGGACAAAGCGCGGAGGACGGGGCGGATGACAGGCTGCACAGTGTACATGACTCTGACACCAGGAGACTGTGGCTTGAATCCCGTTTCCTACACAGAGTCGACAGAGATTTCTTACGTCCTCCCCTGAGCCTGACAGAGCAGCAGCGATTTCAGTTGCAAAACTTAAAACACAAATCACCTATTTTGACAATTTATCATAAATACATGACATCATTTTGTATGCAGGCAAAAGCAAAACTGTAAGATCCCAGTATCTGGAAAGCAGATTAAAAACATCAGTGCAATTTTGACTCTACGAAAGAGCTGAAACTCTTGGAGATATTTCCTCACTCCTCACAGTGAAGTACACAATGTTCAGGTGAAAGCTACTTTCCAGAGTTCACTCAACCACATTTTTCAGCTAAAATGGCCTCCAACAAAGAATGAGATAAGACCAGAGAACAGGCCGCCTGGCCGTGGGCTTGACCAGATCAAATCCTTGTTGGCCAGCAGACCAACAAAATATCCATTAAGTTTTTTTTTTTTTCTTTTCTTTTCTTATTTTTCCAAACCAGCTACATTAGTGTCTGTCAGTGTCGTTCATGCTGCCGGCGCCCAGTTTGTCCCCCACCCAGCAGATCAGTCCAAGGCTGAATTTCCTTCCCAGTCTGACCATGGAGCCACCGGTTTGGCTTTACTGAGATGGAGAATGCTACTCACTGGCTTTTCTTCTCATTGGTGAACAGCTCCATAAAAACATTAGCAGACTGCTGTTACCCACATTATGAATGTGCTCAGCTTGTTCCCATTGCTGAGGAGCATATAACGGCAGTGCTAGTAGGGCTGATGTTGTGTAGCTGGATTGTCTGTTCATGTGTGCTTCTTGTTGTGTCCTTAGTGGCTTCCTCACACTTTGCTGACTAAGAACATAAAAAAGCGGAGGGTGAGGGTAAGGGACAAACCCCATCTGTTACACCATCTAGTGGTAGTGACGATTGTTGACAGAGCCTTTAATGAAGACGTTTTGAGAAGCAGTCATTCTAACATTAAACAAAAAGTGATACAAGCTTCGAAATCCCCACAGCTCAGTTCCTCCCCGGCCTCTCACCCTTACATAACCAACATGCAGAATAAAATTATTCATTTTGTGACTCAGCACACTCAAAGTAAGCCAGGCAGGTGAAGAGGCAGGCGGTGTCGTGTGAAGGAGAGACCCATGCAGCTGCACAGGGCAAGGGCAAGAGGACACTCCCATCTTGCCAAATTGAATCACGAGTCTGCATCAGGGTATATAAACCGCAGGCTTCAGGGACGACTCTGTATCAGATCAGATCTGCTTTCCCTGGGCCCAGAGGATTCAAAGTAACGCTCATCCGTGGTGATTGCGATGTTGAGCTGTGGAACGTTACACAGAGCCCCTGAAGACAAGCTAAGGGTCACCTCATGAGCTGCCGAATGAGAGGACAGCAGTCATTTTATGAGGCTAAAGACTTCTGGCACAAAGAGAGCAAATTATTTGCATCTAGTGTGTGGTAAAAAATCTATCTGTCATCATTTTCAAGGATTATATTTATCAAGCAAACTAATCCAAAAACTGCAGCAGCCTTGTTGTATTATAACTATTTTTGTCGACTGCACTTTAAGAGACATCTGCATATACACAAGCTACTCAGCATGGCCAAAAAACTACGGCTCTGAAGGCCAGCCCACTTGACAGATGGCAAAAGATCTGGCCGAAGCAATTGTTGCTCCACACGACCTGCGGTGCTGCCTTCCATCCCTTCGTGGCCAAGTCCTTCATCTATAAATACAGTTGGCAATTAAGCGAAGGTGCAAAGATATGCTGCACGTTTGATGTCCATTTGCAGAGTCAGACTTTCTGCTGGCTCAAGAGGCCCTGCTGTGACCCAGGCCAAGACTCTCATACAAACTGTGTCTGTGTCTCTCAGTGTCAGAAAAGTGGAAGGCTTTGAATATTAAAGGTGTTTTATTCTTGTTTTCTAATGCTTTAAAATGGTATCAGTGCTTGATGATGCGTAAAACACGTTGATGGCAGCGCAACATTTTAAAACATGACGTGCAAAGACAGATGGTTAGCATTTATATATGTTGACACATGTATGGTGGCAGCTAATGATTACTTCCTTGATTAACTGTCTAACAAACAACAACAACAACAACAACAACAACAACAGGATGACACCAAACGCCTCTGTGGAACATGGTTTCTTGCCGGGAGCATGTGGTGGTGGTGACGACTGACAGGAGCTTCAGCCATTGTTGTGTTTGTAAGACAAAAGGTTATATTTGCTCTCTACATCTTCAGGGCAGATTTGAGGCGACAGTGAGTTGCTATTGGAAAGTGACAAGACAGACTGGGGCTAGCTGGTTAGCGTACTAACTTAAGTGCAGTGGAGGAAGGAAAGTCATGATAAAGCCAAGAGCTAAAACTGACATTGCTTTCCACCAGTGGAGACAGCTCATAGTGAGCAAAGGGATGGAGTTTAATGCAGAAATCACAACATTTCCTCCAGCTGTTAATGCTAACGCTGGCCATGTAGAGACCGAAAACTTAAAATCTGCCCCTTTAAGATCAAGATACAAAAATCACATTTGAGTGAGTTATTAAGTGACTAATCACTTCAGTTATGACTGTACAGCTTTATTGATAACACATCAAGGACATCAGTGACACCACCAGTCAGTAATGTTGTTTTTTTTTCTTTTGGCACCAAGAGATTTGAATCTAACCCAACCTGTGATCTTAAAACATACACCGCACACGTCCTGGAATAATCCACACACCGCCTATAACCCTGGGCAGAAATAATAAGATAAAAGAGATATACTGAAACACATTCATTTAAAAAAAAAAAAAGAGGGAGCTTTTGTTACAAAAGTTTAATAAGCTTTAGCTGTGAATAAATAATCCCTGCTCTGCAGCATGCAGCACAGTTAATTGCATTACAACTTGTCTGAGAAAACCGTAGCTGGACAGCAAAGAATTTCCCACAACAAGCCTCGTCTCTTACGGAGCTCGCTTTCAGAACAGCTGTGTTAGCTGTGTGTTCTTGTTTATCTTATTTAAAATTATGCTCCCACATAGAATAGGATATGTGGATTAGAGATGAAGAGAGAGAGAGGCTGGGATGGTGAGAACACAGACAAAGACAGAGAGAGAGAGAGAAAAAAAACGCATTCAAGGTAAAAACAGAGAGTCAGGCAGAGACAGGGGAAAAAAGAGAAATACCTCCAGGCTACGCTTTTTTCAAGTCACTCCTGTTGGCATTCAGACTGTGCCCTGTTTGCCACTGTCTTTATAAACAGCAAAATCAATATGGCCACTGCTCCGACCCCGGTGCTGGAGGAGCCCATGAGTGGATTCACTTACAAAAACAGGTTGTTCACAAAGGGCACAGCTTGGCGCCGGACAAAGATTTCAGAAGGGATACGTTTTGAATTAGAGCTCCCACATAAAAGTAATACGGCACGCTGTATCTTCGAACCTGATGGAGTAGTCTTGTATGAAGATGGCTTGAATGAAAATGCAATAGTATCGACGGGGGTCATGTAGCTGAATACAACGGTATTTCACAGCCGAACTGGCAAAGAGTGAAGCTAGAATCTAAATCTTACATCAGTAGAACTATTTCCTGTATTTATCTGTCGAGGTTTGGTTTGTGTACAGATTAAACATACAAGATACATCAGTGAGATTCACAGGACTTTTAAAAATAAACTGCGAATAGAGGCAGATTAGCTCTTTTTTATGGTTACCACTATTTATGGTAAGCGATAACAATGTCAAGGTGTGAACTTTACACATACAAAAGGAGAAACAAAACTGGACATAGACATATTAATCAGTCCTCCTGGTATACAGAATACAGACTGTAGACACCACCAGTTTGAAGCACCTCTCAGTGTAATGCAGTCCAATAGCAGTCATGAAGTGTAGAGTGAAAAAAGACTGAGTCGACACTTCTCTGATGGTGTCAACATAAAGTAAATATTGAAAATATCAACCGGAGGGTTTGTTGCAGGGCTGCTGGAATGAACTGTATGAGGTTGTACAGGAATAAACTGTTCTGGGTAAAGAAATATAACAGGCGCACTAGGACTGCACAATGTAAACAACATCCCAACATGGCCAAGTGCAATATCCAGTTTGCACGACGTTTCTGATCAGCAGTCGCTCAATCAGTGCATCTTTTATAAACGTCGCATGTATAGGTATCACATGCTACTGCAACATCATGAACGACTTAATAATCCCTACATATGCATCACAGTGGTACATAAGCTTGTAAACTAGGACTGTGACGAGAGCTTGAAATCAAAGACAGCTGTGGGAGGGCTCAGCGTGTGGGTGTGCGTGTGTGTGTATGTGCGCCGCGCTGTGCCCAACATCTTCCTGAGATGACATCTGACAGCACAAGGTAACAGTAGCTCCCTGACAAGCACAACAGCCTTCGTCTCCGGGACGGCGAACAGCAGAGGTACAAAGCAAAACACAACCCGGCAGACAAACGCAGTCTGATGGCCTCGGCTTCATCCTGCCAGTCCAACCCAAACTACCCTCTGACTTTCACACCTCCCTTCCTTGTTGACATAAAAGAAGAAGACCAACTACTGATAAAACCGATGGAATCTGGGATTTACTTTTGCTTACATGCCTGTAAAATAAACTCTTATGCAAGTGCTCCAGATTAGACGCGCTCAGAGGGGTTGAGAGTCCGTACTGAGCCAGCTCTGTGCACTGAGCGAGGAGGGGGGGAAGATGATGATGACTTGACTGAACCCACTCTAATTGATGGGTGCCTTGGCCTGAGGCACGAGTGTGAACATGCACTTATGAGCGTGTGTGTATGTGTGTGAGCACTTTCATTCGAGTGTGCGCTCGTTCTGTGCAGACTAAATCATTGTAATGGAGCTCTTACGCCAGAGGAACTCAATGGGAGAGGACACTCACTGAAGATGGCCCCGTAAGACAAATCATTTGAAGGCAAATCGCTTTTATGTGCAGTTTCTCTTTGAAATGCATCAGGGGCAATGAGGTATTTTGTCCCTCTCTGCTCAAATGGCCTTTTAGCCGCTAGACATTACTAATCGCCGGACCTCTTGACAACAGAGTACTAATGGTGTGCTCGTCACTATATCTTAGGGGAAATCTGATTCAGGAGCCCATTGGAGTTCTCCTGCAGAGTTAAGTTGGTTTTCTGCTTGACAATATTTGATTTTAGAAATGTTGATGAAGGGAAATGTCTCTTATCTCACTTCAAGCACCACTTCAAAGACAAGACTTACTACTTTGTGTATCTGTCTGCGTTTTTCTTCAGACACACACACACACACACACAACACAGAGGGATGTAAGCATTGAAGGCTGTCCATCAGCTTCAGCTCTGGTGGAGAGCCTACAATAATTATAGTACACTGGCATATGTATTCAGAAAACAATCTGCCTCTGAAGCAGAGCACACACCAGGCTGCAGATCAGAGAAAAACATTACGCTTTAAAGTGAAATTATAGCTAGAGCAGGGTAATAATAAAGACCATTAGAGTGTTGAAAACAAACAAATCCATAAATGTCCCAATTCGGATAAGATTCGATTTCCATGTTTGGGATTATAAGCAGTTCTAGGTTCTACATTAATACTGTGAAAAGTGTCAACGTCTCAGTCCACAGAGAAATGCACACAACGTTAGGACTTCTGTTACTTTATGAGGTCACAACAACACAATCACTGCTCTCTTCTCCACAGAGGTGGTTCCAGTGCTAGTTCGGAGCCACAGCCTGACTTGTCACCGGATCTTTGCTTTTCGACCACCGAAACGCCGGCTCCTCGTTCTCAACACTGGTTGCAGACAAGCACCTTGCTGGCCTAGAGCCAAGGACCGATTATGCCAGGGGCTGGGGGCGGGGTTAGCTGACCAACAGGAACAGCACAAAGATATACATAGACATTATCAATATCTTATTACATTTGTTTAACTGCTATGTAATCGATAAAAGCACAGTTGAAGCTAAGTAGCCGAGCTACAGGCTGTAGCTAGCAACAACGGCTAATGTTCATCAGAATCAAAACATCTCGCCGTCAAAACGTAGTCGCCTTTCACTGACATTACGATGAAGACATATTCCTTCTTTTCTTCCTTATTTTTTTGGCTGGTATCAGGCTGAGAATTAATGCTATTGAGATATGCCGTGTCGGGGTCGGGGCTTCAACACCCGTGGGTTGGACTGGGTTTTAATATTCAGGGCCGTTGAGAACTCTGTCATAGGCTTGCAAAGACAGGAGCAGCCCCTGCATGCAGAGTATGGCTCTGACTTGGCTCCTTAACAGTGGAAAAACAAACTGGAGGCACGTGAGTAGAACCAGCTAAGCACCGAACTAGCACCAGTTTGTTTTTGGTGGAAAAGGGGTATCAGCCATGATCCAAGCCCCGCCCACCCAGATCTACCATGCAATCATGCAGGATTTGATTTCTCTGAGTGTTTCACCTGAAATCTGCCATATTAGTATTAGATCACACAGAAAACCAATCAGCCAATCAGAAGAGAGGCTCAGAGCCTCCCTCCTATCTTCTGGTTTACAAACCTGTTGTTGCATACGTTGCATATCAATTCAGAGTCAGAAAGCATTTTGACCCACACAACGCTCTCTGGCAGAGGCACTGTAGCGTCAGCCCAGTCAAAGTAATGATAATCCTGCTGCAGATGCAAATTGTTTTCTGAATACATACATGAATAAAAACCTGACGTCTGCAGCCACCCTCGACAGTTTTAATGACATGTTCCTGTTGCATACTCTCTGAGAGGCTGGAAAAACCATATACACATGACAAACAAAATGATGGCTCCAATACTTTTCCTTTGATTAAATGGTCAAAATCGATTAACAACAATAGAAGCACTACTTTCTGCAAACTCATTAAACAACCTCTTACAGTAGATTGTAAAGCTGTGGTTTGACAGGCGATTTTCTTACACATTTAAACATCACATTAGTTCTGCACCAGTATGTTTTTTTATGCATTGAATGATTTTACATTATAGTAAAAGGTATCTATTTAAAATCGGAGGCTTCTCACCAGTAGCTGTTGCTGGTGTATTTTCTGACACACTAGTCTGTAACGTTTGGTGGATCTGTAATCCTGTTTCAGATTTAGATTCCATTAGATATATACTTTATTGTCCCCATCGGGAAATTTGTCTTGGACTCAGTGCTCGGTCAAAAAAAAAAACAACACAACAAAACAAATAACAAAATGCACACATCATACATAATAAAGTATGTTGCACTGCATGTTGCACATGCCGATAACCGAAACTGAGGCTATTGCACAGTTCGTACGGCCTCAAGCAGCATTGTTTAAACGTTTAATGGAGACCCAAACAAATGAGTTTTTTAAGAGGGTTCACTTTACAGTGGGGGACTCTGTATCTCTGTCTTCAAATGTGCTGGGCAGGAAACTTTCGATTTGATGACAAAGTTACGAACTTTAACTTGATTTTGGTTTGGTTTTCATTTACTAAAAACAAAAGGGCTCATCTTTTTTTTTTATAGGTCTATGATTCTATTATCACTTCCCACATGGAAATCACACCAGAGAAAATGCACCTTTTGTGCCATTTTAGAGCAACACTGTTATGTGTTTGTAGCTCCAGCACATTATTTTAATAGGCACCCACATGTTCATGCAATGTAATTTTCTTTTTAGGTTATTACCCCCTCCAAGAAGGTAATATGACTCAGAAGCAGATAAAAAACCTGAGCACATTCTATTATTAAGAAAAAACAAATGTGGATTCCCTCTAGTTAATACTTTACACTGAGTCTAATTCAGGATTTAGTGTTACGAACATAAGTGAAAGTGCACTGAAAGTTCAGCTACTATCATCAGAAACTGTGGACGCTGTGAAATTGTGAGTCAGAGTGTGTGTCATTACACTCATGGCATGATTTGGCACACTTCTAAATGACAATATGACACGATTCAACACAACAACACCACAAACTACAAGACAGGCATTAGATTATGGAGGACTCAGCACCTTCCTGGTATTATTATCAGACCATTAGATCATTCACTCATACACTTGAGGCACTGGCCATTTTCAGGAAGACCATGATCATGATCAATGATGTTGATTTTATCTCTCATAGCTACTTGAAGAAAATATTATGATTTGTACCAGGACGTTTAAAGGCTGTAACGGTGATAGAAAAGTAGGCTTCTCTTGAAAAGGCAACATAGGATGATAATGTTTATCTACCATATGGGTCCTTCAGAAAAAACTGGCTGCACTTTCAGGCTGTGACAAATGAAAGCAATCTCCTTTCTTTCTACAGAGTGGCATCTCTTTCCACCACAGGTTACAGACCCAAAGCTGTCACTAGCTACTTTGACTGGTTTCAGTTTTATACACAATAATATAATAAACCTAACATAGTAGTAGTCTATTTAAATGAAAGAACAAAGAATCACAAAGTCAACAGCAGCATTTGCCATGAATTTGCCTCCATGATGTTTGATCATGCAAATGTTCAAAATCCCTTGAAACAAACTCTTAATTGTAGAAACTGAAAGTGAAAATTGATCATTTGCATATCTAAAGCCCATAAATTGCTGTGTGAGACAACTTTGCTCGTATCTTGTCAATCACTCAATGGGCTTTCCACTCAAACAGTGCTAATAACTGGGGTGTTTTTACCAAACACACACATTCAAACACTTCAAAGTGCAGGTTGGAGGAGCCGGGAATCGAACCACTGAACCCAAGTTTATACACAACTTAGTCAGTGGTGTTCTCTGGGAGACAAAACAGTTTGATATCGAGCCTTGGTTCCACTAAAGTGGTATATTGAATAGAATATGAAGTTGACAGTTTGATTTAATAACTTTCTATTTTAAAAGCACTGTGGGATGATTATCACATCAAATGTTTCCCATTGTGTACACGGACAGGTTATTTGAAGATGACTCATACAACAGATGGTCTTCATACCTGAGGCGAATTCAGTGAATGCGACCACTTATTGCTTATACATGGCACTATGTTTTAATATTTGCAAGAGATAGAGGCAGCGCTGCTGTGTCTGTGTCACGGCGAGAAACTTACCTTTACTTGTGTCAGGAATTGATTCACTTGCGTTGAACAGTTTCATGGTGATTGGTTCGGGGACGTGAGTGGGGACCTGCTGTGCCTCACACTGACGCTGCATCGGTTGCCATGGGATTAATGATATGCTGTAGCTCCCTAGGAAAAAAAAAAAGAGTCTAATGCTATTGTTGCATGCTGTTCATTATAATTAGCTTTAGATTGCCTCTCTGTTCTCTGAGGGCATGAAAGAATTGGAGTGTTTTAGAGCTGCTTCTGACTTTTTCTTGGCTGATGGATAGCTTTGTTGTTAACTGCTTCTCATGTCAGTGGAATTCAAAGCAGCATAAACATAATGTATACCACATAGCGCTGCAGCATAGGCACAATAAACAGTGAGCTCACAGTCACAAATACACCAGGACGGTGAGGCAGTGTGACACAGGAGCCACTTTCTTCCAAACAAAGTCATAACACAAATTACTAATAAGCTCAGTCTTTCAGCTCCTGATAGACCGCAGCCTATATGAGCGGTGATATGCTTCACTATCAGAGCAGCTGAGCCTGCAATGCTGTAAAAACATATTAAAGTCAAGAATGTAGAATATTGACGGAAGGAAGGCTATTGACTGTCAAAGCAACTCTGTTCTCCCGACTCTCACACTTGTTATCTGTAACCTGTGATACATTTAACTATCATTAGCCTCAGCTGTAAAGAACGTGCACAGGTTTCGAAGATGTGGGAAGACAGCATTGAACAAGCAAAAACACTGCTCATTTTGATTCAGTAAGGAACTTTAACTTTGTATTTTTCTTTTTTTTTTTCAATTTAGCACATGCTGTATCTGCTACCATTCTGTCCATGATGTGCTTTCATTATGACTCCGCACAATGTGACAGAGATTTTCAGCCAAATTGCAATTTAATTACCAAACAGGGTCCCCACATAAATATATAAACATTAGAGCTTTTGGCCTAAGAAATGAGCCTGACTGAAATATGGCTATACAAATGAAACAGCATCACCAGTATGCTGGGTTAAAAAAAAAAATCAAGTGGGCGCTGGATTTGACATTTATGAGACACTTCAACAGAACCTGATTGTTATACTTGATAATAGCGGCACTTTGGTGCACTTTAACTTCATCTAAGAAGTCTTAAAATCAGCACCATGACCGAGAAAATCTGATGCAGTAGAAGTGGAACATTTAAAACACTTAGAAACCAGAGAGAACGAGCGGTTCCCATAGTTAAAATGAGTCTAATTTCCTAACAGGGGCAGATGTTCAGGCACGTTGATGGATCAGGTGATGAACAGGCGCGATGGCAGCTAATGGACGTGTGGGAGATGGCAGATCTGCGATGACAGATGAAACCAGCAGATGCTGATCATGTTGATTTGTTTTCCTCTGATTTAAATGTAAGACTGAGAACAGCGGAGTCATCCACCTGCATGCTTGGCAAGAACATTTCAGAGAGCTCAGCACAGTTCACATAATCCTACACTGACGTGATGATGTTAGGATCAGGGCTCTGTGGAAGTCATACCAAATGTTGGGGCCAATCAGGAACCCTTATTCAGGTCTTAACAGTACATGGCCTGACATTACAGTTTAATCTGAACCATCACCATAATGACCATTTAATGAGACTTACAGAGATCCTTCTTTAACCAACTCCTCCATAACGATGCTGTTCACACCATCCAGCGCTGGTCCCATTCCTCATGCAATGGCATGAAGCCATGCATCCGTCAGCACTCAAGACAGTTGTGTTGTTAAGGTTGCATCAGCTGGAATCTGACAGGGTAGAAATTGTTACTGGACCGATGCCTAAGTAAGTCATTTATCTAGCTGTGATCGAACTCCTTTGAAATAATTCCCGGGTGCAGAGAAAACCTCCACCTCCCTAAGTGCCTTAGCATTTACAAAAAAAAAAAAAAAAATGATATATTGTGTTCTTAGCTCATTCTCATCTACATGGATAATTGCTCTACTTGAAGTCTAACTACAGGTTCAGGAGGCCAGCGGGGTGCCTATTCTTCTCATGGATAATAACAGTGTGCATATAAATATTCTTATCACAGACACTCATCACAGGTTTCACAGAGACCGAGCCGAAGTGGGGGCAAAAGCACACGTGACAAAAGCTGATATTTGTTGTTGTAAATTGTGCTAGTTATCTCTGTGCAGAACCAAGGAGAAAATCTACATCTGCAATACGTACTGGAGGTGAAAAAGACACTGACGACCCTTTTTCCATCGCTGCTGGCTTTTAGCTGTGGTTAGCTTTATCCGGCTGACAACCACAAACTCCACACTGACAATTCGATCTCTGCCAGCTCAGGCCTCGGACCAGGGGAAACCAAGCCATGACTCAAGACCAAGCTAATTAGTCTTGGACCACACTGGCCACAGGATCACGCCAGCACAGCGATTACTCCTCTCAAAGCCCACACCCTCCAGTTTGTAGCTCAGGACAAGCCAGGATAATTAAGTGAGCAGCAGGCTACACAGTCAAGTCCATGATCAAGTCCATCCTACATCAAGTGTTGTCTAACGCACACCCGGCAGCAGGTAAATATGAAAATGGCATCACGCAAAAGAAAGGTGTTGAATCCTGACACTGTGAGCTCTAAATGTATTAAATACAACACTTCAGTCGAGGAACTTCATCAGTCACAACATGATGAACAATTTTATACTACTAATCAAACCCAACATCAATTACTGATTAAAGACAAAGTGAGACAAACAATCATTTTCATGAGCCACAGGATGCAACAGAGAAATGGAAATAGGGGAGGGGGGGGGGACTAGATGGGTAATGAAAAATAAGTGGTTTTTATCAGCAGGAGAAGGTGAAATGAAAAAGAAACCAAACTGAACTTTTCTTGGCTCCGAGTATTGAAACTGTTGGAACAGAGTTGTGAAATCGGGGGAAAGAAAAACGACCCATTCATCATTCCTACAGACAACTTTAACTGGCTAATATGTGAAGCATTTCCACAGCTCGGATCTACAGGAGATCACCTGATTAACATCGTCAGCATTAGAAAATGTCTAGCTCTTCGATTAAAAAGTGAAAATCTACGATCATATGTGCACATATTTTCTAAAAAACAAGTTTAAAACTGTCACAAGCGCTCCTGATGGCGGACGATAGACACCATTCTTAAGAAAACACATTCACTTCTGATGGAATTCATCAGACCCCCAACCCATGTCCTCTAAACTTCCATTTGGCCCCAGACCTGAGCCACTGATGTGATCGAATGTGCAGCTTCTTTAATGGAAACCCTAATGTCGTACAGGTGGAGAAATATAGTGCCTCCCTGAAGCGAGCCCCCGACTGCGGTGCACAAAATGGCTGTGAAGTGCTTCTAGTAATTGTTCCCACTTCACACGGGGAAGAAAAGGAAAACATGTGTAAGATAAAAAAAACAAAAAAAAACAAAGGGAGTGTTTGTGCCGTCTTATTATCTCATCCAATGTTTCGTAAGAACCTGAAAATAAAAATTAGCCTGGATCCTGTGGCCTTGTCTTTGAGGCCTGCGATACATGAATCAACCCTGCAGAGAGTCTGCAGTCGTACGGGAGCCCACGCTAGACGGTCCACTATTCATCAAATGGCTTGTTTATGATACTATTTTCTGGCCCCGTTTGTCCTCACACAGCGAGGCAGAAATTAATGAGTCAGTCTTTTTCCTTTCTGGCACTTATCATCCCAGGGACGTGCTGCAATAAAAAGACAACTACACAAAGGATATTACTGTGCTCACATGAAAGGCACCGAGGAAACCACCAGGAAATCAGCATATATCTGCTATTCACATGTCCTCTGTTATATTCTCTATTCAAACAAACTACATGCAATAAGAAATCAATCCATAGCAGTTTAGACACAAAGGAAGTGACTTTTAAAGAAGCCCTTTACTGTCTCATTTGACAATACAATGATAATAATAAGATTAAATAATAGAAGAACAAGCAAATATCGTGGTCTGATGTATCTGCAGCCACTGTGATGACCGTCAGGCACCAAGATCATCCTCCATCAACACACATCGCTCACTGTATAACTCTTGGATTTCATTTTTAAGCGAAAGGAGAATTTCTGAAACGATGCTAGTACCGTGATTTATTTTTGGCATAATCAGATAAATCTACCTGTACAAACCCAATCATCACGATTTATTTCTTGTTCCCTTGGTTTCCTTCTCTCCACATTCATTTTCTCCGGTTATTTTTCATCTAATTTTTCCTCTTAACATCATCTCTGTCTATATTTCAAAGACATGGCTGCAATACAAAGCAATGCAGCAAGTAATGCAATGTAAAAAAAAAAAAAAAAAAAAAAAAAAAGTTTTCCAAAAGTACAAAGGAAGCACAGCTCATTAATCCAAATTAACTGAAATCAAGGTCAACCCATATCTATCCCAATTCACACCAAGCTCATCAAATACAGATCCAACACAGTCCCAGTGGTGTCAAGTCAGTACAGGTCAAATCAAAGCAGCAACTCCAACAGGCAAGACAAGCAGCTTCAGTTTGACACTGTGGTACACAACCTTGAGATCTATGTTTATACCCTCTGTTTCTCTGTGTCATGAATACATGCATAGAATAGAGGCATAAAAGGACTAAAACATCACATTTCACTTGGCGCTGTGTTAAACTATCCCCTCAGGGTGCAAATAAAAACATGGCTACTGTTGCCTTTGAAGTGTCAGACAGTCTAAAGTAGCAGACTGGATGAGATGGAAAAAGTCAAGGCCATCGGTTCAACCATTAAACTTTACTGGGTGCATTCAGTGCATGCAGCACCAGCACCCCGCTGTCGTCAGCATCCATAGCTTTTTTTATTCTATGGGTCATGAAATAATAATGGCTGCAGGGTTTTGCTGCAGGTGTGTGGGTCATGGTGTGGTTTTGATGTTTGCTGTGAACCTGGGTCAACGCCGTCTGGAGTACAACTGGATCTTAGCTGCCAACCTCAAGGAGGGTACAAGCCACAAACTTCACAATCATCAGACACAAACAGCAACTAAAATAGGCCTGCATTACTCAGAAATACATTAGTGCTACAAATCATGCCCAACAAATGAAACATTGTGTATTAACATTGATCAACATACACACCAGTATAAGCAGTGGTTAAAAGTGGCCCAACTTTTCCCTGCTCCTACATAAAGAAGTGACAAGCATCAATATATTCTGCCAGTACACCCACTTCTTACTGACACACAACAGTCACAACAAGAGAGTAAAGGTGGTTTAAGGACTAAAATGAGGCATGTTTCAAAGTAATGCAAACACACATCAGCACAACAATCAATCACTCCAGCCTCCAAGCAAACAAGGCACCACATAATGACAATAGCTTCATTTACTGAAGACAGCCACGACAGGCTTCACAGCAGACACACGCAGACATACAAAGATAAATAAGATGTATTTCACTCACATTGTTTGCAGCAGTAGGCCTCCACGTCACCTGTTGCCACCGGCCGGTGTTATGGCCCAACTGGTTTCTGCGTTACTTGGTTCCTGTACTCAACA
Organism: Caranx ignobilis; assembly: GCA_021432705.1. Classification (NCBI taxonomy): domain Eukaryota; kingdom Metazoa; phylum Chordata; class Actinopteri; order Carangiformes; family Carangidae; genus Caranx; species Caranx ignobilis. Next base: position 1,253,863 of record JAFHLA010000010.1, on the reverse strand, counting down.
GCTGCGCTGCGCCTCCGTCGGCAGATTCGTCACAAGTTCACAATCATACATACACCACATATTACCATATGCACTCCGCACAACACTACACACTATAACAAAGCCTGTCATGTCGAAAAAGTGACGACTTAACTCGGAAAATATTGTCCAAAGGTGCTAAATAATATGTCAACAAAACGAAGCAGTTGAACCAGTGCATGAGTGCATGGGTGGAGAGTAACGACTAGCATTTAACCATGTTAGTGTATTGTGCGTGCTTTTTGTGTACGTGCACTTCTTCACAGCTCTCTACAGATCTTACAGACCGCAAACTCACGTATTCATGGACGTACATTAAAAGAAATGCTCACTTGAAGTCGCCGTGGTCCGAGGGAGGCGAGGTCATGATGGTACCCCCGTTTCTGTCAGGTGAGTATGATGCGTTCAAGTGAACAGGGCAGCGTTGGACGTGAGAGGTGTTGTTTGAATGCAACTTTCCACCTCCCACTCATGGACCTAGCTTCTCAAAGTAGACCCACTTTTAAAAGTCTGTAATCACGCAGCATTTTAAGCATTTGGGGAGGTATAGTCGGTGCAGACCACTCCAACATGACAGGCGTTGTTATAGTGTGGAGTATGTTTGCAGACCAAGAACAAGAAACACTGAGGCATTTGTTTGGGTATTGTCAAGGCAAACCAATGGTGACCAGTTGTTTTAGGTCAGCCCCGATCAAAATAAATATAAATTACAAAATATAAATTGCAGCATAAGTATAATTCCTTAAATGTGTATTTCATCTATTTATTCACTTATTCAACAGTTGCAGGAATTTCCAGCTTTAGTCTCGTCGTTGTAAACAGAAAGAAGCCAGTAAGACCGTTTACATTCACATGCACACTCAGACCTAATTGGTACGCTACATATGATCATTTTCGAGCTGGAGCAAAAGAAAATTCATCCATCAACATCCATCCAAAAACATCAAAATCCATCAACTGAAAATGTAAACAAACCCAGCTGTGGGCTCATAGCTATTCGGTGGTTGTCACTGAAAACTTCAGTTACAGATGAGCCAATTTACAGCAAACTTTAGGGTGGCTCTATGGTCTAAACTTCACAATAAACCTTGGATAATCATCAGGAAACCGCTCTTTAGCTATATGTTTGCAGAAACAGAATATAAACAGGATTTCTTTTTTTTTTTTTACACCCATAGTCCTACTGCTCCCACACAGCTGTTTTCATTTTGCTTAATGAGGCCTCCTGTGTGGACTGTGTAGGCAGGTGGAGCTTGTATCTGATTCACATCTTCTCTCTCCTGTTAATTTTCTTGCTCGTGTGTGGGCGGGAGAAATCATACTTTTATCATTCATACATAATGAACTTTTGTCTTATAATATAATGCTTCCAATTCTGACTAAATACTATAAACATGATTGATAACACACTATAATATGTCCAACCTGGCCTCACCTGAATGCAGCATTAGACAGCACTCATACCATGTGACGTGGATAAGAGTGATGGGAAAGTCAAGTTGCTAAATCCTGATCACTCAGCCTGGTTTTCAGGCACCAATTTGTATTAATAAAAATCCTCTCATTCCTCATAACCTTTCCAATACAAGGTTTTTCCCCGTGTTTGGAAATCCCTTCGTTTAGTTGTGCCTTGAACCGTCACCGTGACATTTCCTTGGCTTGACGCCTGTTGAATTGGCAGAGGCAGTTCATTGTTGTCCCAGTGCAAATCCCAGATAATGGAAAATAAGCATTTACTAGTTTGCTTTGCAATTCTCCCCCTCGGGTCATGTGTTTAACGAAGCTCAGTCGGCAGGTGGAAAGAGACTCTGGCGCGTGATTATTGAAACATTTTATGAACTGGTTCAACCTTTGCTTAATTTTAGCATCCTGTGTGTGTGCCCACCAGCACCAAAGGGCTTTGTAGTCCATAATACCCTCTTGGTGACCTGCCACTGTAGACTGCTTTGAATTCAACAGTCTTTTTATTATTATTACTATTTTATATTAGTATTCCAGGACTTTATCTTTCTTCTTTCACATAGACAGATATCTGTGTTTTGGCTGTGAGTGACTGATAAAACAGAGGTGACTCAGGCTTTACACAGTTCCTGAAAGCACTTTACTTTGTGTTTGTTTTTTTTGTGTGTGTGTGTATAGGAGTGTATACAGTGTCTGTGGGGAAACCCTCTGGTGTGTTGCATTCAGGAACCAGTTTTGTTTTTTTTTTTGTTTTTTTAATAAATAGAGGAAAAACTAAAACAGATAATTACCATGGACAGTTGTTGGCACCGTGCACGTAAAATATTAAATTCACAGCTTTATTCAGTGAGAAAAAAGGCAGATGATGATTGAACATATTCAGTATTTTTTTAAAAAATCCTTTTATTATTATTATTATTATTATTTTTAAAGTCAGACAGAGATTAGGCAAATGTTTGCACCCATAATATCAACAGTCCACCTCCCCCACTGCTGCTACACTTTTGCCAGCAGTATGCATCACATTTGTGTCCCACATTATACAATCCCACCTTTTAATATTCACAAGGAATCCTCACAGTAGCTGCTTGGAAATAACTTAATTCAGACTCCAACTGCTGTACAATTCTGAATCTCAAAATGCAATTAACACAGGGGCCAGCCCTATTATTTCTTGGCAGTCCTAAAGTATTTCTCCGAAATTAGAAGATTGGCTGATATGAGGAGCCATAAGATATCCTGTGTATATTAGGTGCAGTATTTACTGCATGCACCTGTAACTGTGGCTGTGAGAGGAGGAGGAGGAGGAGGAGGAGGAGAGCTACAGTCCTGTTGAAAACAGTGCAAGATTCATCTTCCCTCCAGAAAGGTCATGTGGTTGTCACCGAAGGGGAAATTATTATTGACTTATCAGTTATTATTATTGAGTCTTAATTTAATGGTGTAGTGCTCCCAGGCAGTGGGGATGATGAGAACCAGGAAAACATGTATGTTCGTTATATAAGTACACTGTGCATTTAATTTCACAGCTAGAGATAAAATATTTAACTGTGTGTGTGCATGCATGCGTGCGTGCGTGTGTGTTTAATCACGTTAAAAATGTCACTCTCCTGCACTTAAATCAGAAACCTCTGCTGCAGCAGAGACAAATAAAAAAAAAAGAGAGAAAGAAGGAAAGAAATCTGGCTGATTTCTCCTCTGTCCTTAAATGAAATTATGGTGTTGTGTGTTCACAGCTCTCCAGAGAGGCACTAAAAAGAGAAATAGAGTCTCCTAAACAACAGAGAGGGAGTGCTCAGCCGTGTCAGATCTACTATTACTCTCCTACTCTCATCTCTTCAGAGTATAACACAAACTGGGCAGGGTGGAGAACATGAGAGTGGTGGTGGTGCAGCCAGCAGCTACAGATTCATCCTAACAGTGGTGGAGGAGCTGCTCTGGACAGGCTCTCAAAAAAAAAGAGCTATTAGAAATAATCATCCAAGGAATAGCTGATACACAACCTGGCATGCAGCGTCATTATGAGGCCCATAAGATGCGATCGTGACCTCACAAATACACTTGTTTTAGAGGGGAACGATGCAAGTCCAGTAACTTTTTCGCTGTTTTGTCATGCTACAACGACGAGCTGATAAACAGCTGGGCATGATGGGTAAGTGGGATGAAGGGTATTGGTTTTTTTTCTTTCTTGTATTTTCTTGTTTATACATATGTTCAAGAAAATGAAGTAGGAATTCTGATTCAAATCTGATGCACACATCTGTCCACTCCCGTAGACATCTGTATGTCCTTGTCAGAAACAGAATCAAAAATACTTCATTTATCCTCTGTGGGAAATTGTTAGTTGCTGTTGTTGTGTATGTCGCTGTGCTTGAATCAAAAAGGTACTATTAGAGATATGATGCTGGAAACCACATGAGCACCTGCACAAATAGAGCAAGTGAGACTTGACAAATACTTCATATATGACGGCTGATGCCATGAAATCTGACACACGCACATTCCTGAACGCCACGGGACAAATAGTGTTGAATTTGTTGTTTTCTGTTTCAGCTGTATTTTTGTTAAATGCTAATTAGTAAACGCTCTCGTGTTAACCTGCCAAAGTGAGAAGACAATTAGCACAGTTGCGCGTAAGTACAGCTTCACAGAGCTGCCAGCATGGCTGCAGTCAGAGCTGCAGTCTTATTAACATGCAGTGTGTATGCACTGGGGCTGAGAGAAAGATATATTTCTGCACTGCTCCTGCAACATAGCAGAGCTGTAAAGAATATAATGTGACTTCAGTTCAAGAAGTGGTCTCTTATTCTTCGAATCCCTTCAGGGAGAAGAGTTTGGGACTGAAGTATGAGAGTCTGCAGTTTGAAGAATTCATTCAACATCCATTAGACATGGATTATTGCGGTTTAACGTAATACATAGTCCACACTTCAGCAGATGGACTACATGAGCTCTGCACCTACTGTCATCAGGTTTGAAGCCACTCTGGTCGGCCATCTTTGAAATGTTCTGTAATGTCTGTTGTAAGGAGAAATGAGAAGACACAGAGATGACTCTCTGGTGCACAGTGTGATGTCCTAGCCTTTGTCTCTGTTGAAAATCTACCAAACCACCATGCAGTGCACAAATGGCTTAAAAAATTCACTAGAATAAGATGAAATGTATTTTGTTGTGAGACACTTGATTTGAATGTTTTGTGTGTTATTATCTGATAAGGAACTATTTTCTGTTGTGTGGTTGGATCTGGGGTTGGAGTGATCAGGCGGCTCAAGGAGAGTTACACATGAGTGGCCCTCGGTTTGTTTTGAGAGAAGTGGTTCCTGTGCCTTTTTCTGACCTGCTATGACCCTCGGATACTTGAATCAACACTGTAGCGTTACACTAGTAAAGACATCAGTAGAGGTTTCCTTATAGCTTCAACCCGACCCTCAGTGTTTTGTTGTGTATGTGCGCTCTGTGTTGTGTTGTCTTCTGTCACTGTGTACTGTGTGACCTTGTGGCAATTGTATACGTTGAAAAAGTTAAATTGAAAGATTCAAAACTTAGAGGCAACGGTTTTAGAAGAACTGGCTCTGGCGCTTCATATAGTCATGTACAGGAGCCGAAAACATACTTATCTGCAGTTGTTTTAATTCCATTATCTTGTGATAATGAGATAATTATCTAACCGCAACAACAACAAAATCAGTTTCTCGTGATAAGAGTTTCATTATCCTGTTAACTCAAGGAAAAAAAATGTTCCTGTCAAGATAACAAATTAATAGAATCATTTCTCATTATTTCCAGAAAAGGTGTTTCGTTATCTCGGGGGTTATAGAGCAATTAAACATGTTAAATGTTGTATGGAAATAAATAATACACCTGGCGAGCACCTGATAGCAGCTGAAAATATTAAATCCCCCATCGACCCAGGACTGATCAGAGCGTTTGAGATATAGAAGATTTGATTAACTAGTGGTGCCGAGATCAAATTAAGTGCAACACCTGTAAATGTCTTCCAGATAGTGGACAAATTAATTACTTATACATCGTTTTTTTCGGTGTATGTGTAACTTTCTGGTAGAGACTGAATAATTCCCCTTCGGTATCTGATATGTTGGTTGAAACATTAATCACAAACAGCCACAGGGTTTGAAGGGGAGAGTTGTGTAAGTGGACTGAGGGGATGAGCAGTGTGTGTTCGATTATTTTATCACACAAGCTCATATCACACACATGCGTGCACACACATACACACACACACTGTGTTCTTTCCCATTAATTAGAACTGAGATAAGACGTCTTGCTGCCTTTAATTAAAATAGCAGGATGGTGAATTTCAAATACTTGTGTGAGTTACTTATAGTTAATAACTTAATGAACACTCACAAAGCTGCTGAGGCATCTGGGGACTATTGAGAAGATGTTACACACAGGTTATGACATTTAAAACTCTGAAAGATCCTGAAATATGTCAGACGTTCAACAGTACTCCTGTGCCACTTATACAAAGCCTCTTTCTTTTTCCGTAAATAACAAAAACCTGTATGTACAGTGGCCCAAGTCTGAGTGGATTTTCCTCTGGCTACAGAATATGAATGGGTCTCTGCACAATAGAAAGCATTCACCAGTGTTTGTGGTTTGTTCAGTGGCACTGGGGTGGAAAGTCATTACGGGTAAGTAACCGTCCTGTTTCTTAAGGGCCTAGGAGCTTTCAGATGGACAGATGGGTTGTTCACATTTCAGCCTCCTTGTATACAAACAAGAGCTGAAAAAGCAGAAGAAGAAAGAAGAAGAGTTTTCAGTTTCATTTCAGAAGATTTGGTTGGACAGTGACAGCTCCTGTTGTTGCTCTGTTGTGTCATCGACATACAGTTAATAACCCTCAGGTCGTGGCTTTAAAACCAACGTCATACAGTGTTAAAAAAAAAAAGCTTAATAATGTCTGTTGTGAGTTTTGCTTTTAGTTCACTGAAACATTGACGTCAGAGTTAATACAAAGGTTTGGCCTGCACACCCTCTTCTTCAGCTCCTATCAAGTACACTATCATTTCAGTCCAGTTTGTATTGTCCTCTTTACATTCACATACAGACACTCAAATGATGCTCTAGAAAATGTAAACAGTCACTCACCCAGGGAAAAGATGAGGCTGAAAATGGATATATGTATTTACCTTACTCTGTAGTTTTGCCAGCAAAGGTGAAATCTGTAACATATGTATTTACTTATATGTGTATACAACTGTGAACTACTAATTCAACAGATCAACAGTGGTGCAGCCAAGCTGAATTGAATTGGGGGGGGGGCAAATCCCACTGGGGGAATAGACTTGGACATAAGAGTTTTGACAATCCACCTGCTATAAGTGCAGATGTTTCACTCGTAGTCAACCTCTTGATGGCACTAGAAGAGATGCCAAAGGATCAAAGTGTTTAGGATTCATTTTGCAGATATTATAGATCTGCTATCATATTGCATTATATTATAGCCTATCATCTCATAGCGTATTGTATCATATCATATTGTATCGAATTGTACCATATCCTACCTTGTCATATTGTGCCGTATTGTACCATGCAGTGCCATTTTGTTTTGTGCCGTGTCGTGCCATATTGTATCGTATCATATTGTATCGTATTGTATCATACCTTATCATATAGTACTGTATTGTATCATATTGTACCATGCAGTGCCGTTTCATGTTGTGTCATACCGTATTGTATCATACTCATATTCATATTGTACCATATCACGTCATTTCATGTTGCATCATATCGTATGTTGGAAAACCAGCATTGCAGGCTGCTTCACATACAACAATAACAATTGATAGATCAGCTCATGTAAAGTAATTGTCATCTAAATTCAGGTCCACTGGTATCAACAGTCAACAGTGAATGCACCATGCTTGTTCCACCTGTCATTTTTCTTCAGCTGGAGCTGCATTCGTTTTATTCTATGGTACCATCTGTGGTACTTCTGTGTCATCTCCCTGTGGATCCAAGGTTGTTGGTCAGTATCAGACCGGACTGTGTTTACCCCGCAGACAACATAGACTCTGATAATTAATCACTCCGCTGGATCATGATGAGTAAACAAGAGCTGGCTTGCTTCACACTCAATTTGTTCTCATGAAGGACAAAGTTGACAAGAGGGTGGGGGTCAACACTAAAATCAATCACAGGGCAGCAGCTGATCGATCCGGCCCCCCTCCCACCTCCACAGACACAGTAACTCATGCGGGGGTATAGATAAGCTGTCATCAGTGGGATTTGTGGTCTCCTCCTTCTGTCTTTCTTGCAACCATAATCAGTGAGAGCACGAGGGCAGTGTATGTTTCACCAGAAAAGCCGGCTGCTGACAGCTCTCTTCAATATCCACCCTAATAAGTATTGACCTCACTCTGCATCTCACTTCATTTTTTCTTGTTTTGCAAATTGACTAATGAAGCTCATGGACTGACAGGATATGAAGAGATTAAGAAGTTTCTTTGCCACAACACATACACGTGACATACGACTATTTACTGCCGTTTGTTTAGAAACTGTCTTTGTGTTGACAGTGTCACATGATGGTAGGAGGTTCTTACTGTTTGGTGATGTACTACAACAAATCCATCAACTCAGACTATATTATATGTTAACCACAGGTTTGACAGGTCAAGGTTTGTTGTTCAATCAACTGACAATAGTTAATCAGCAACAGTTCTTATCTGTCTGTCTTTGCCTTTGATGTATTTGTTGTATAGATTCATTTGCTGGTTCAACCAATTTTAATATCATACATTTTTTTATATCTAGCACATTTTTTCTTATATTTTCATCCAATTTTAATTCATTTCCAACATTTTATCAACAGTTACTTATTGATTAAGCAACAAAACTGGCGACATATTCATAATAAGAATCTTAAATTGGCATTTCTGTTATACTGCAGCAGGTTTACATGATGTTCATTAATGTCCATATTGACCTTGTCTTTCTTTGTTTTTTGGCTTCATTATTGCTACTGCTTTTAATTCTTATTTTCTCCTCATATAAAGCACGTTGAGCTGCATTTACTGTCATAAAAGGTGCATAATAGATAAAGTTGCAATTATATCTGTGGATGTCATCTTTTTTTTTAATATGAAGAATCTCAAAGTTTCTCTAACCAGTTGAGCCACAGGCATTCATAAATATTAGGTGACACCACTCAGACCAGAGGCTCTGACAAGAAGCTGCCTGTAATCTCTAACATACGGTACAGAAACAAAATATCACCATTACATCTAAATGTACCTTAAAAATGTTTTGGCCATCCTCAGTTTTTACTTATTAATAAGACATTGTAGTTTATTGTAAGATAAGGTATTGGTGTTCATATCTGGAACAAACCTGCTTTTTATTACAAATAGTCTTTTAATATTCAAGCTGCTTCACCACTAAATGTAAATACTGCATAAATTCAGAGAAATGGATGTGCTAAACCCCCAGAGGCCTCATATGTTCACCCACACTGACTTCTTATGTGCTATCCACTTCTTCTTCTGCAGCACTTGTAACACTTGTGAATCATTTCCTGTTTACTCAGAGCAGCTTCTCAGAAAAAAAACACCTTGTGTAATGAAATGAATTTGATTTGCATACAGTGCATCAGCTGCCAAATCATGTTCATTAAAAAACATCAGTAATGAAGCTCGAGCTTTGATTCGAGCAGTGAAACATTTGGATTTGTTCAGAGGGCCGTTTTAAAGCATTCGCTCCATCCCCATGTTCTTCTATAGCAACCTCTGTGAGCTCCGAAAGGCTTTGTGATATCTGCACTTAGAAAGATATTGAAGGCAAAAATGATGTAGAATATCTAGTGATGGGATCAGATGGACTGACATACAAACACCTGCCAGAGTACTCAGTTCCTGCTACAGTAGGTGTCTCCGGGAACAAATTTACCCCTAACAACACACACAAAAAGGATGTCCTCACAATGCCACATATATATATGTTTTCCAAGCAGAGGAAGCAGTAGTGGAAAAAAGGCAAAGATTATTCTTAAAGTGACTCGGGGCCCTTGGGTGGGAGCGAGTTAGTCGTATCTTCGTAGGGAGTTCTTCAAGAGGAGATAAGACGCCCCTGCGCTTCCCACTGCCTCATCTCCGTCAGGACCTCCAATATTACTGGAGTCAAATCTCAATCAGTCCTGCTCACCGCCTGGAAAATACCTGGGGAGAGAGAGAGAGAAAATCACTGCCTGGCCCAGCTCCCTCTACACCTTAAAGGCTTTTCATTTGATCTCTATCACTTCTCATTAACTTCAAAATATGTTTCAGAGACTTAATGTCGCAGAGGAGCCGTCCTCTGGTGTCTCCTCATCGAATGTGTCTCAACGTGTTGTCTCTTCTTGGATCTGCTGAAATCCAATGAGGTTTTTTTTTTTTTTTTCAAAGTTTCCTCAACAGCACGGCTTCAATATCTCTGCTTTGTCTCCCTCTGTGCTTCATCAGTGAGTCTTTGAGTTTTGCCAAATACTTTAATGTTCTTGATCAATGGCCTAAAAAGCTGCCGGCGACAGGCATCAGAGTCTGAGCGTGACATCTCCATCAGTCAGTTGTGCTTCGCGAGCGTATCATCAGCATCACAGAGATGCAGAACTGTGGGATGAATCCCTCTGTGGAGAGGAAGTGATGCTGCTGAACAGGAACCACAGACAGCTCCAAAAAGCACTATCCAGCTGTGACTGCAAAGTTTGAGACAAGAATAGTAATAAACAGGTTGCTGTGTGTGTCGTGACAAGGCCACACTAAGATACACTAACGTGTATATGATGTAACACTATAAACACAAGGCCTCCCTTCCTGTGTTTTGTTGTTTATTGGTATTTGATAGACTTGTGTGCTGGAGGTTGACATCAGCCTCAAATGAGGAGCACCAAATCTCCAGATAATCCCTCAGCTTGTGACTGTTCGCCGAGTTTGGAGCTGGAGCCAGGAGGCAATTAGCATAGTTAGAAAATCAACAAACAGACATGTTAATCATGAGAGTGCTGTTGTTCTTCTCATCTGACTCCCTGCAAGAAGAGATGCATATTCAACTAGTTTCAGAAAAGAAACTGGGAGAGAAATTTAGCTCCAAATGTCATAATGATGCATGCTGCACAAATGTTATTATTATTGTAGGATATACTCTGATCCAATAGGATTTTATTCCACCTACAACAGAGTGGCAAGAGGGAAAGGTGCCATAATGCACTGATATTAGATGAGCAGTAGAAAAGCACTTTGTAAACACAATATTAAGATTGGGCCCCTCCTCCCAGGCTCAACTGTGCACGCCCCCTGCCCCTGACAGCAGCTGTCAGATCTGACCCATCTTCAACTGCCATTCACATTCTCCACTTCGGCCTTCAACACTCTCAGATGAATATTTGCTACTACCACCGAGATGGTGACTGGCTGCCATCAAGCCCGGAGAAATGGCAGATTCAAAAATGAAATATAGTCAATATAGTGAAGCGCTGGAGCATCGGGCCCATACACCCAGCCGTCGCTGGCAACCAGAGCCTCGAGGGCTATGCTGTGATGAGTAGGAGGGTCACTGCAGTGAGCACGAGCCAGCATTGTGTGAAAGACAATGTTACCCGTTCATCTAAAACAGAAGAAAGATCCTCCGAACACACATAACAAAGAGGTAGAAGATGGGATTAGGCCTGTATGTACACATTTCTGCTGAACCCTCTTTATGCAGCTAATCTTTAAATCTAAATCCAAAAATAATAGTCGTACAACCTTTGACACAGAGCTTCTTACAGGTGAAATCAGCCACATGTGCTCAGCAGGATTGTCCTAATAATGCTATCACTGTGCATGAACAACCACACACACACACACACACACACGTGACGTAAAGAGGTGCCAGTGTGAGAAACTGTGCTGACTTTCTTAACAAGTCAAAAATTGCTCCGATGCCATTTATGAAACCAGTTTTCTTCCAGGTATGTTATGATTAATTCCCAGAATGCTCTAATCTGCTGCAAATGTATTTAGCTCTTTGCCACTGGTCAGGATTGTTCCCAATGGAGCCAGAGGAGGCGACGGTAAAATCGACTCGTGGCAGGGAATGGTAATGTGGCATTTACTCATCTCTCTCTTTTTTTTTTTTTTTTGTTCTCTAAAATCCACCACCACACTTCATGAGACGGACTTGTAAAAGCACACTTTAGAGACTAATAGAAAATGACTGAAATAAATCCTTAAATAACCGAATAAAGTCTTTTGTGGAGTGAAGGGAATAAAGCTGCCCGCCACTACATCGTGTGTCGGGGGTGGGGGGGGGTGGGGGGGGGGGGGGGGGGGGTTGTGTCCTCACTACCAAACAAACACAGATACACTGACACACACACACAGCAACACACACACACAGCTGTGTTAGGCTCTATGGTGAAACTAATCCTGTTACAGTGTCTGGAAATGTGTCTGCTCTTGCTCGCTGTAACCTTGATTTCGCTGAGACAGTTGCCCCGGTTACAAAATCAGTGTTGTTGTTTTTTTCCTTTTTCTTTTTTTTTTTTTATTTTTTAGCTTTCTCTCTCTTTTTTCTTTCGTTCTTTGTCCTTTTATTTTATCTACAAGTGGCATATGGTTCGAGTCACTGGGCTTTCTTATCAATGGCCGTCCAGAGCCCCACCTCCCCCTTACCCTCTGTGGCCCCAGGAGCGAGTGCAAGTGGTTGTTGCACACACGCTCATACAGTGTCCACACAAACACACAGCCGACTTCCAGGGGCTTTATGTGTTGGAATAAGGTGTTTTTTTGTTTTGTTGTGTTTTTTTTTCTTTTTTTTCTTTTGTGGCATAAGGTTTTGTCCCAGATTTCAGCTCAACCCTTCCCCTCATTTCATTATCGCCTGCAGAGGCACTGAAGTGCAACAAAAACAGCCAACCAAAGAAGTCACGATGAGACACCCCCCGTCCAACACTCCTGAGCTGTCCACAGAAAAACCTGCACAATGGACAACAGAGCTTCATGCATGAAACGCAATCAATTTTACACATTCACGGATTTGACAATGCACACGGGGCATAAAGAAATATGCTGCAAACACAGAAAACACACAATGACGCCATTAAATATTGCAGCTGCAACGAAATTTCACCAAAGAGAGAGTCTAACCAACGCTCGTCTTCTCTAATCATGTCTTGTCTGTCTCTTGTGCCACCCCGCATAAATAAAATCAGACCTTACCAAACTCAGTACAGCACCCACTGTCTTGGTCCAAGCTTTTGTGGTGGGACTCCCTTCATGCATGGTGAAAGTCGGATTCGGTCCAGACGAATATGGAAAACATGGAAATGGAATAAGTCAGTAAACAAGGCCAGCTTAATGGGACTACTGGACGGCAGACTGGGTCGTGAGCAGGGAGTGCAGGCCGGTTTAACAGAAGGAGAAAGGAGGTGATGGAGGCAGCTGTTGGTGCAGAGGAATGTAGCTCTGGAGAGATCTGTGGAAACACAAAGAGAGTGTGAGACACCAAGGCCAAACTACAAGTGCTTAGTAGTCACACCAAGGTCTAGTGATGTCCCTCACCGGTGAGTCGCTGCCAATTGAATTAATGTGATTCATTGTCATTTTTAACCACATACATAAATATAGAGTTTAAGTCCAAAGCAATGTATTAAATCTTCAGAAAACATACAGAGCTTTGAAGGGTTTTGCACAGCAGTTGCCTTTATCTTTTTTATTTTCTCTGATTGATTGTTTCAGATGGGGGGAGGGGTTGCAGAACTGCACTATGAGGCGCCATGTTGCATCAGCTCAGTGCAGATCTCCATTGGACTGTAGTCATGGATGACAGACAAAGATCGATCGCGTTCGGTGCTAAAGAAGAAGTCTAAACGAACATGTCGTGCCTCGTCATCATCAAGTTTGGACTTTTTCTAAACCGATCTATGCATCCTCATCCTCAGTGGACACTGGACAAAATTGCCAGATAAAGTAGCCTATTGCTGATACCAGCAAAAAGTGTGTGATGTCTGTCCAATCAAGCTCTCTTGTACACAAGACCATTTCCATTCAAGAAGCATATGCATTTTTGTGCCCTTACCGTTAGCTTTATCCTCTCTTTTTTTTTTTTTTTTTTTTTTTAACAGCTGCTCTTAAGATGTCATGGGTATGCATTCATGTGAGGTGCAGCAATGAAAATCTCCATTTGAGAAAAAAGAGGGTAAAAGGGAAGTTTTTGAATGGGAAACTTGCCACGTAACTGAATATGCAATCAGTTGAGAGCAAGGGTGAAAGGGAGAAATGAGAGCACGTTGGTGCGTGCACACCATTTGTGTATGAATGTAATAAACATACAGTTGTGTGCGCAGCAGTCAGGCCATGTCTGTTCCTATTTCAGCATTGACGTGTGTCAGTCAGCTCCATCACCTCTGGCACCACAGACCTCTTAACCCGCCCGTCCCAGTCGCCCTCCAGCTCTCCCAGTGACAGCTCACATCTGTGGTGACAGACAGACAGCGATGTTCAGTATGTAGGACATGCATCCAGGAAATATGGAGCTGACTGCTCTCCTCGCAGTTTCACAACAGCTGTTAGAAATAAGAGATAGTATTTTGATGGATGGCGATTGTGGCTCTAATCACAAAATCACAGAAGCTGAAAATAAATAAGTTCAATTCAATTAAGAAAAGTTTTAAAACACAATTTCAAAGTAGTTTGATGTTTCAGATTGAACAGCTGGTTTGAAAGTTTTGGAAGGAGAAGAAAGTTTTTAGTTTTTAAAAACACACCACATTTTTGATCAACTTAGGATATCTGGATCTCAGTTTGATTTTTTTGTGACTGATATTAGTACAGACCATTAAATCAGCATCTGTTCAGAGCTGATAACGTTTTTAACTGCAGTAAATAATCACACAGGAGTTTCTCTTGATAACAGGTCCTCAGACAGGGTGGATGGCTTTACTCTGCACATTAAAACATGAGATCAATCACAAAATGAATCAGTTTTAAAATCCAATAAATGGCACTGTTAATGCAATCAGGATGAGACTCAAACATCAGATTGGATGAGTGAAGCACTTGTTGCTCATTAGGAATATTATGACCACAGATCAAACCCTGTGTGACACTGTAACCGCAGCTGATCAATGAAACCACGGTCTCAGGTTTTCCACCGTATACGCCCACAATGGATGTTACATATAACAGAACCGGTGAAGACACCCTCCTGCTCCCGCTTGTCCTCTGACTGCATATGAACTGACCTTTATGTGACACCCTCGTTGGAAACACAGGTCACCGAAAGATACAGACAGAGCAGCAGTATTTCCAAACACCTGTCCCCCTGATGTCAAAGGAGGCTTTAATGAGAGTCTAACTCCGTGCACCTGTCACTTCCAGCTGCACCGTGGATCTCACCAGAGAACGACAGACGGAAAGAAAGAGAGGGAATCGATCTTTTTTACCACACAGGACCTCAGAATAATGGATTTAATGGTTGTAAATACATGTTATGTAATTCCATTATGTTGGAGAAAATCAGGAAACAACTGAGTCTGAAGCCAAAAGCCATAAAAATGTTGATATCACACAACTAAAACTTACAGAAAGTACCAAACCCTGTAGTTAATTTATAGGACTCCAGCTTGTGAGGTCAAATATGGACCAACATTAGCAGCTCCACCCCCTCTCTGACAGATTTGAAGTTTGTACCGCAGCAAGATGGCGTCATGTTCGCAGTTAGTCCTCATATTTGCTTTGTTAATCACTGTCTCTTGAATGACAGAAGGATTAGATCAGATTAATCTTCTCTCTGCTTGATTTTATTCATGATTTGTGATTTGTTTTTTCTTTTAGTGCTGGATTTTAATTGTTTTGTTAGAAATAAACTTAGTAATGAAATATAGAGGGACACACGCTCACCTTCCCACACAGGGAAAGAGATGTACTGGTGGATGTGTTGTTAAGGACTGAGGACTGGAGGAACCAAAAAGTCTGAGGAGAAAACATTTTCCAGTGATACGTCAGTGTAATTGGGCGACGGCTGCAACAATACAGTTGTGGGATTTGTGGTGTGGTGAGAAGAGGTGGCTCGTACTTTTTGTGAGCATGTTGAGAAAAAGCCTCAATTTCTTCTTCCTCTTCTTCCTCCTCCTCCTCTCTTTAATAAAATCACTCTCTCTTTGCCAAGAAGGAGTCAGTGCTGATGAAGAGCACAGCACCTTCCTCTGTTAAAGATATCAGTGAAGTGCACATGCCATTATCGGAGCCCAGTGAAGGATGCCTGTTTCCAGTGGATACCAAATTGAAATCAAGTGAAGCAGACCGGGGGTGGGGGTGGGGGGGGGTGGGGGGGTGTTTGATTTCGTCTTGTACCCTCAACCTTCCCTGCTCCTTATCTTCCTACTGCAGCGTGACATTGTCAGAGAAAAGCCGCGCAGACGGAAACAAAAACTCGTCTCGCTTAAACATCAGACGGCAGAGAGGGGTCAAGAAGAAGTATGAAAACAATTTATTTCCCGCAGACATCAGACGGAGAGCTTTGCATCGGCCCTGAAAATGAACGGACACATTTTTCCTTTCAGTATCATTGTGTAGAGGGTCTTGAACGTGAATGGTGGGAATGTTTGACATCCAACCAAAAAGTTTTGTGTGTGAGAATATGACACATATAAGAAGGTAGAATTACATCTATAAACTTGTGGATAGACAAATATGTCAAAGTTCAGTTATATACAGCACAACCAGCAGGGTTGGTCTTCACAACATTTATCAAAGCTGATAATAAATTTTATTTTTCATCTCCAAGTCGATTTCAAAGTAACTTTTCTGAGTCTTGAAAGGCAGAAATATTAATATTATATGACATAACAGGATTATATAATACATATTATAACATACCAGCTAATTTTGCCCGGCCCAGTTCTATGAGGTGGACTGGGGTCAGGCAAAGGCCATGCGCATGGCCGAGCCCAAGGCCACGCTGTCTCTGAGGGCGACTGTGTGGCCACAGTGAATGAGATTTTCTTCTTCTCCTCCTTGCTCTTGCAACATAGCTACTAACTCTGACAAGGATTTCAACCCATGGCCTTAGAGTCCAAAATCAGTGCCATTTCCCACTGTTGTTGAGTTGTTGTGCCTTCAGGTCCACCATTCAATTATCGTTCATTATACTCCCTGATAATACTTACTCTGATGACACAAAATGGGGGGGTCTAGTCACCATACTCACACTGACAAAAGGAAAACAACTCAAAGACTGACTGCATAAAACTTTACGAACTGACAAATGATGCCAGCAGTAAAAGGCCTCGGTGTAAACACGATAACACACTCTGAGAGGGTTTTTATTATGTAAATGAATAACCACCGACACACACTGATGTTTATATGACTGACCATCGCCTCTCTGATTCAACTCACTCAGGCTATTTGTCGACATCTGAGAAGGCGTTACACTGGCACTCGTCCTCTTCTTCTTTTACTTCTTCTGTGTATGATGAAGTGATTGATGCCTGCACATCCCAGCAACCTCTCCAACTCCCCCCCCATCAATTCCCTCGCATGTGTTTGCTTCAGATGAATCTCACTCTGGGCAGTGGGGATGAATGTTGATGAATGTTGGAGGGAATGGCAGATGACAGCTGGAGTGGCCCTTCAGCGAAATGAGTCAGGCAACCTGGCAGTCTCTTGCCAAATAATGACATTTGATTTTGTCTGGTGCTTTTTCTTTCACTATGGCAGGTGCTGAGGCGACAATCAATAGCTCGCTCTTGTTCTCACTTCACCCCCCCCCCCTCCTTTGCCGTTCCTTCGCCTCTGTCGCCCCCTCCCTCCCTCGTCGTCTACTCTCTCCTTCTGTCTCCTTCCCACCCTCTCTTCCCCCACCCTGTCGTTCTATCATCCTTGACTTTCAGCAGCACATATCTGTGGAAAACTAATGATAATGGACTTTGCTCCCTGATGTGGGAATTCTGCAATCAGCCACTCTACATGACACATGCGCTGATGATGGCCTTAATATTCTCAGACTTGAATGCCCCTCAAGATCATCAACAGCGAAGAGACGGAGTGCACAAACAAACACAGTTAACAAAGACGGAGTGATTAATTCTGCCAGCAACTGTGTGCCAACGCCGACGTCGACGTCAACGTCCTGGCGATTCAGTCTGCAACAACAAAACACTCTCCATGCACCACAGGATGAAACCCAACGTACGACCTTGTTCGATGTCGCTCGTCTGTCTCTGCTGATTTTACTGATAAAGTTCAGTGAGTGAGTTGTGGCCAGTGTGAGCATCAGTCTTCACCCGGAGTACACATTTATCAGGCACTGATATTTTAGAAGAAATATGCATCTTTGACACATGCATGGTCGTATTCAGTCATCTTGACAATGTCATTGTGTCTAGCAAACTAATGAGACATGTCCCTTAACTCTTATCTACTTTTATTTTGCAGAAGCTGTTTGAGCTGTGTACAAATGAGATGTGACTTTGTTACGTCCAGTTTGTGCTCTGGACCCAAATGCAGACAACAAGACGCAGGTGAGAGTCAAACACCAGTTTATTGGGCCAGAGGGCAAAATGGAAGTGAGATGGATTGGATGGAGGAAGACAGGCCGGGGGGGGGCTGAGATGCAGGGGGCATAGATGGTCTTGGGTGAGCAGGGCTAATGGCACGAGCTGGTGGAGGGTGTGGAGGCTGGGCAGTGCAGCGGTGTGGGAGCAGGACCCTGGAGGCAAAATACAGGAAACACAGGTAACTCAATCTAGTGGTTCACAGTCCGATCCACCACTGAGCGGGGAACAGGAAGCACACAACATGGGTAACGTTAACAAGAGATTATGGATTACGGGGCATGTTTGTGTCGTCACGTTGTAAAGCAGCCCATGTTTCTTGTGAGATGAGAGCTGGGACACCAAGTCGGAGGTGCTGATCTTGCAAGGTTGGTTTTTGGCCAAGAGACATCACAGTTACTCCAAAGCTGTTTAACTAAGGTACAAATCTTGCATCTTCTCTCTAAATGATGACGACATGAAGGAGTGCCTTTGCTTTGCTTCACTGTTGTTACATTAAGATCATCTCAGCAACAAAATCTCATGTTTGAATGTCATGTCTGTCTTCTGTTTCAACGGGCCACTGACAGGCCTTTTGTCCGTCCTGTCTCTGGTGCCAGGCTCTTATGAGGAACATGACTGTAAAGATGATGAGTGCTGCTGCCTCTGCGTCCAAACCCTGCGAAGAGCTGCTGTTTCTGCTGCCAGGGGAACAGAAGCTTGAGTGCTGGGCAGAACAACAATCCAGCTCTCCACCCCGCTCACCACTGAGCCGGGCCGAGCCGAGCCGTGCCGAGCCAGCATCAAAGCCAGCTGTTCCCTGCTTTAATCTCCTGGACGGGTCTTGCAAGGATCCTGCCTGCCTGACCGGCCTGATGGTGTCATCCAACCTGAATTTGTTGTCCCAGAGAGGACGTGTAGTTGAGTTGTGTTTGGGCGCCTCTCCTTCACACAGACACACACACTTCTCTGTCATGCATCCTCAATCTCATTGTCCCATTTTGCCTTTAATCTGCCTGTTTATCATCCTCTGACACACAAACACACACGCTTGTGCTCATCGTTGGCTGAAGATAACATTGGACTTGCAATCGCCCGTGGGAGGAAGCAGGAATATGTTTGTGCGGCGCCACACAGGAGTAATGGCAGCTAATCAGAGGCATCTGCTCCTCCATGGTGCCAGCATCATCTCGACACAAGACACGCCAAACTGGTGAACGAGTGAAAAAAAAAAACAAAGATATTTTTGCACTCGTCCTCCGGTCCTGCAGCACATTGCTGTTTTTGGCTTCTCCTTTGCTGTAGATTATATCAAGTCGGGGCTGGCCTCTCCCCTGCCAGCCATCAAATCTAAAACAAAAAAGAGCCTCAGGCAGGATGTTATTCCTCTCTGCAACACTTAAAACAAATGTACAACTCGTGTTTTGTGAGTGCTGTTACGTCATTGTGCTGTTTGTCCTCTCCCATTGATGCTAAAGATGTCGCCAGCGACCAAGGAGACTGAGAGGTGGAAATGAGGGGTGAAGCAGGGAAAACAGGAAGTAATTTACCTCCCAGTGTCAGATAAGCAAAAGTGAGATTAACCTTTCAAGAGAATTTCAGGTGTTGCTGTTTATACATGTATTTTAAGTTGGTTCAGTCACAGAGACGTGACAGGTTATAGATCCAGCTGCAACGGCTTCTACATCTGGGACAAAATGTGTTTACTTCTGGTGGTTGACTGGTCCTCGGAGCCAGTTCACATTTCAGCACAGTCTGTGTGGAGGTTTTTTTTTTTTTTTTTTTTTGAAGTGTGTGTTGCAAACAGACGCCAAACCTGAGTGAAAGCGGCCGCCCTCTGTCCAGTAGAGGTGAAATGTAGCTTCAAGCTCGGATGATCGGCACATACGCTGAGTGCAGAGGAGCTGTGGCTCTGCAGCCGAACATTGTTTGATGTGTGCTGCTCTGGGGCTTCCGCCAGGGTTTGGATGTAGCTGGGAAACACAGCTGTCCTGTGGCTGATAGCTCCAGAGGAAAAACAGCAACAGTGACTGGACAGCCATTTCATTCTGTAATCCACTGGGGCAGGTGCAGGCCGGGAGCTGGAAGGTATCACAGGTGAGTTAAGGTGCAGAACAGGGAGACATGAAGAGTTAGGGGTGGATGGACTGAGCTTCAACTGTATGCACGCATTGAGTTTAATGACCTAATAATTCATTAAGCCTCGGTGCAGCGGCACATCACAGAGCACAGATGGTGGTGAGCTGGGAACAGTGTCTTCCCCTGCAGTTTTATGCTTTAATCTGGTAGGAAACCAATTACGCCTGACAGATTTAATATCACGAGATCGAGTCGGGTGAGCCACAATATAGCTGCTCCCCGTGCATTTTGACACGCCGTATTTGTCATCGCATCCAAACTGTTCCCCACACAACAGTCAATGTTTCCAAAGTTCAGGATATTGGATGGCACACGTTAGGTGAAATGATCCCTCTGCTGAGAAACACAATAAAGCGTTTGCTTTAGAGAATAAAGAAAGAGTGAGGTGTCATCTTTTCTTTAAGATGAAGGGTTGAGTTTTAATATTTGCCCAGAGGATGTTTGCCTTGTATCTGCTGTTTAAGCCAAGTTGGTACAGAGCTGTACAGTATTAGATTCAATGTTAGGGCTCCGTGATCCTGCAAAGTAACTCCTCTTATTTGTATATATTCATTTAAATGTCAATGTATGTGATTTGAGGGTGTTTACATTCATACTGTATGGAAACTGTAGCTTTACATATGCAGCTGAATGGGTCACAGTGTGGCAGGGTGTGCAGGGAGGTTTATACTCTGATTGGGGAGTGGAAACAAACCAGCAGGTGGCTGTATGTGTTTGTGGTGTGTGTGGGGGATGAGAGGGAGTCAGGTGACGGGGAATGGTGGGAAAACTGTGGTGACTTCAGGGCACGACGGTTTCTGTCTGAGGAGAGAGAAGTGAGGCAGGAACGACCAGATGAGATGAAGAAACCGGTTCATCAGCCAGCAGAGGCACCGCATTGTGTGTAATAATGTTTCGGCATTAAAGCATCCTGATATGAATGTTAATAAAGAAAGAAAAAAAGCTTAGCCTTCAGCATTTAAACAGCTTCTGAAGACGTGATGGATGAAAATGTTTCTAATGATCACTTTCTGTGAGAACTAATGGCGAGGTGCTGCTCTGACAAGATGTAACAGAGATGTCGCCACAAAACAGCAACTCTGAACGTCCGCTTCTCTCTCACTTCACCATGGTCGTGTCATTTATGTAAAAGTAAAGTCAAATTGTGCATTTATCAAATTTATTCTCAAAGTTAAAGAGGTGAAACTGTAAACTGTAGGTGAAGTTGTGTTTTGGTGAAATCACAGTGTGGCTGCATCATATTAAACTGCACTAAACCATTTTTTAAGAGAAGGCGGGGGGTTCTTGCTTGGAAAATAAAACGTATTTTATAAATTTGCATGTTTTGTGACTTTGTTTTGATGCTGATGCAGCATTAGTATTAGTCATATGGAGAATCATTTAGTCATAGAAAGATTAGGCTGCTGGGGTTTTTCTGGGCCTTACCAGACAGTGGGCCCCTCACCTTTCTCCCCTATGCAACAGCCCTGCACACAAACACACACACACACACCGTCCAGTTTGTGTGTTCCCAGCCTTGTTAACCAACTGTGACTCTGAAGCCTTTGTGAGGTCTGGACTTTCACCACCATAATTAATGTACAGTGCTGTTCTTTAATGTAATAAAGGACCAATAAAGATGGAAACACAAATGCAAAGTATCAGCATTTCCAACCAACACCACATCCATGATGTACTGGAGTGAATGTGGGCGCCTCCGGCTCCCCAAGCTTCTTCCTGCACAGTTGCTTAAAGTACATTTAATAAGCAGCAAGGTAATGATTAGTAACAGCAGTAAATTTAATGTACAGCTCTATCAGAGTAATTGCTTGGAAAGAACAAGGAGGCTATTTCCCAGAAGTGGACAGCAATAAATCCCCACTGATGGATTATGGCCTTGAATGGACAAGGAAAGTCTAAGTGACGAGTTGATAAGGAAAATGAATGAGAACCTGAGAGCAGCAGTGGGCTGAGTTATTTTAATTTATACTCTGCAAATTGATGTTTATTTGATTTAAGAAAAACAAGCTGAACATTTTCAGCTGCTTAGAAATGAAACACATGTATATAGATGATGAGTTTAAGGTGAGATGAATGTTAATGACAAAAGTGAGCAATGCTCCTCCTTTTAAATCAAGTCCAGACCGGACTGTTGTACATGTTGATTGATGACTTAAACGAGTCCGTTGGAGCCACTGAACTTGTCAGTGTGGTCACCATCAAGGACGTGGTGCTGGTTACGGTCTCTGTGCCCCTTCACCTCCTTCAACTCCTCCCCCGTCTCCTTCAGATGCTGCAAAAGATCATTAATCTGAGCGTGTGTGCGCTTTTTGAGTGAGCTGCAAATAGGCCCTAACTGCCTTGCTGCAGTTCCTGCCACAGATGATTATCATTGCAACGATTAAAGCACTGAGTAATGTGTCCCCCAGGGGCCGCCGCTGCCCGGCTCCTCCATCACTGCCACTGACCCTCTTGTTAGCCCAGTCCCTGCCCCAGTGGACAGAGGAGGAGGAGGAGGAGGAGGAGGAAGTGCTGCCGGTTCTCTCCTTGCCAAGAGGTGGCTGACTCTTTTACGTGACCTGAGTGGATTGAGAGGATGCGTCCAGATTCACTTGATGTTTCAATCAAGCCTCATGTATATAATCACATGTATTTCTTTTTCTTCGTCTTGCTGTCTATTGTTTAGTTGATTGAATTAATTGAATCATCGTGCTGCCAAACCCTCAGCATCCCTCTGTCTGACACAAAAACTTTTCACCATCATCACTCGCTGACTAACTTCTCAGACTGTCTCATTAACAGGAGACTTGAGAAGTTTGTCATTACTCAGCAGCACACTTAATCATTCCCCCCCCAACTTCCAAATCTGTGAGTGTGTTTTTTGGAGTGTGAAATCGCTCAAATGAATTGACTCTCATTTTTTATTTCTGCAACGTAATCGCCGCATAATGGGCTCAGAGCTGAAGGCGTGGATGCTAATTTCACATCAATTAATGCTATTCAGGGAGAAGCCAATAATTGATTGCTGCTACACTAACACAACCTAAACATATTGCTTTCATTTTCAGTGCAATTAAGGGCTTGTGGTTGTAGATCCCATCATAAATCTTAATCAGGAATCCTTGCATTTATAAAAATGGAAAATGAACTCCTGTATATATTTATATATCGCCTCAGTTCTGCGTCAGTCAGACTCATGCTCCATGGAAACCAAAGCCGTGGTTACACTACACAAATTCAGTCCGATTTTGGCCCCGACAGACACGTTGTAGACAAACGACCACGCCCCTAGTTGTTTGGAGTGGGGCAATGTGGGCCTAGAATCTGGCTTGTATTGTGTGTTGCTGGTGTTCAGTCAGCCTTCAGTGAGTCTACATGAGTTTACATTAGTCAATGATACCACGACCAAACCTTACACTGACTTTATGAACTGTTTCTCACTGTTAGGGATTTAGACAAGGAGGCCTGTCAATGTTGGACCCACAGTGTAACAACCTTGGACTCAACAAGGGTGGACTCCAGTGCACAGCTAAGACATGGGTTTAACAAAAGAAATGTATTCAATAAAAGATAAGATGCTCTAAAGGAGGATGGTCAAAACTTTTCTCTGAGACAGAACAGACAAGACAAACTGGCAACAAGACCAGGGCGACAACGACTATTTATATATGAGGTTGGGGAACACAGGTGAAAGCAATCAGGGGCGGGGCTGACAATCTCAGTGGAGGGAAAATCACACAAAGGGAGGAAGTCAGAATCTGGAACGAGAGGGAAAAGGTGAGTACAAAATAAAACAGGAAGTGCATGAGTGACTTTAACTTAAGGACTAAACATGAAACTAATCATGACACAATAAAACATGAACGAGATTAAAATTAACATATTTGACAAGACACAACACACAGAGGAGGCCAGACAAACATTGGACAGGGGACTGGTTGCAGAGACAGAGACAGGGCTGGTGTAACTGGAACTGTACAGGGAGGCAGATGGATCCAGTGCAGGGAGACAACGAACTGACTGGACTGGAGGTGAGAACCAGGCTAATATGAAGAAGATATAGGTCAGCCGTGGCTGGCCTTAGGGGACCAAGTATGAGCCCACAAGGGACAAACACAAGGACAAACACATAACTAGAATGAAAGTGACAAGGAGAAAACAGAGAATAGACTGAGGAGTGCAGATCCCAACAATAACTTGCAGCACCTTGGTCCTGGAGGAACATCTGACTGTGCATGATCAAAATGTGAGAACATATAGCCTAGATAACCACCAAGAATAAAAGACACATATAGCGTCCCGGCAGGCTGCAGTCACTGTCACCACAGTGCTGCCTCCATCAGTGTGGACATTTGTGGAGGCTGTGACCCTGTGAGGCGGAACTGGAGGGCGCTGCTCACTCTTTGTCGCGTGTGAAGTGTTTGCCATTGAAAACCGGCCTTCAGTGTGAACCTCTACAAAAGCGTGCTATCTCCACAGTCTGCAGCAAAGACGAATTGCATAAATTACCCAGACCAAAATGTCTTGGGCATGTCACTGAATGACAGTGTGCTTGTATTGAGCTTAAATAGCGCTTCAAAGAGTTGCACTGAATTGAACATGTGGGCAACTCGAGAGGTGCATTCATCATCAGATGTCTAGGTTGAACTCTTTTCAAAAAACCTTGGCTTTTAATCTGCAAACATGAGTCAATTTATAAACGGTAAAAAAGGTAAAAACTCAAATCTGTTTAATACTGTAGCTCAGAAAAAACTGCAACTGTGGGCTTTAATTTGCCTTAGAAATTAGCAGCAGGACAGTGTTAGTGTTTTTAATTCATGTTACTGCATTAAAATGTTAATACATACTCAACACTTCCTGTAATTGTTTCACATTAAAAGCCTTTTACATGGTGGCCCTGAGATCTCAGCACAGCTTAAGAAAAAACACATTCAAAGACACAAACGTGATACGAATTCAAAAACACCACAACACAACAGAGGTGTTTCCAGGGACAAAAAAAAAAAAAAAGTGACGGACTGTGAAGATGGCGTCATAAAATAAGATTCATCTTTATCATAATGTCAGAGTCACACGTTTTGAACAAATGCACCGTTAGCTTAGCATCAATCCTCAGCCAGGTCTGTCACTTATTTTATGTGTCCCCAGAAAACTTGTGTTGTGAGTTTTAGCAGCCCATAAGTTGTCAAATCAAGGAAGCTGTTTTCCAGAATTGTGGCGTGTTTGTTTCATTGCATGCTAGCAGTGGACGCTAGCCACCGCTAGTACCCCCTAGCTCGTCATTAGCATCCAAAGGTGGTGGCAGCTAGCAGCGCCTCTGATCCTTGTTTTTATCTGTTTGTCGCCCACACCTCCATCACGTTTCGATTCTCCTGGTTTTTGTTAAAGAAAATACAATATTTTCAATGATGAATGAAAAACTGATGGTATTGTTTCTTTGTTGACAGACAGACTCTCCTCTTCTCCTCTAGAGTTTGATGAATGGACAACAGCCTCTAATGGAGGAATAGGATTTATGACAGATGGTCCACCTGTAATGATTCCTGCTCGGATGGACTCCACCTGCCGTCATCTCTGTCACTTCCTCCCATCGCTCTGACGGCTCACGATCCTGACGACACACTTTTTGTTTGTTGTTTGTTTGTTTGTTTGTATTGTAATGTAATGCAGCTCATGTTTCCAACATGATGGGTGTTTTCAAAGGTCAACGTGAGGAGCTTTTCCTTACCACCCCGCCCTCCACTATGTTGATTTACAACTGCAATAAGCTCACTTCCCCCCACACCCAGTCTCACCCAGATCAATACCTGGCATTGACCCTGAATGCAGTGTTTGGTCTTTACAAATTGACATCATAATACATGTACAATCTGCGAAAAGTGCAAGGCCTTCAATCTGAGAGGGAAAACATCTTTAATACTGAGTACTAAAAGAAAATTAACAGACAGACGGCGACTGAGTTTCCTGTCCTGCTTCTTGAGAGCTTTTTTTTTTTCTTTACGAGGGCAGATCCAACACGAGGACAGGAGTGAGTGGAAAACAGGAGAGGAGCAGGGTGATGGAGAGATTTGTTGAGGAAACCTTGTTCAGCAGACTGTTTCAAAGTCATGGGCACAGACCCTGAAGGACAGATTTAACACCTAGGAAGAAGAATGGGCATCTCTGGTGCATTCACTAACTGGGTGATGAATGAATTACAGCTCCTAAATTTAGCCGGGCAGCCTACCTTGAAATTGGGCTAGACTTCCATCTTAGAAGCACAGACAAGCTGCATATTACGTCAGAAGCCGCGACCTCTATTAAGCATTAAGGAAAAAGAAAGATTGATGTCTGACCAAACATTTCATGGTTGCCAGAATAATATGTTTGAGATGATGGCAGCGGTTGTGGCGGCGGTGGCGGCAGTGGCGGCTGCTGCTCAGACATTTGTCTGACTGGTCAGAGTGTCCTGGCAGCAGCAGCATCGGCATCATTTTGTCTGAGAGGAGATCAAGCATCAGATGTGTGCAAATAAAGTTTTCGACACGCAAACATCTCTCACAGGCGGCAGAGCTGCTCGCCCAAATAATAATTGAGTAAATGACCTCATTTACTTACAGGTCATTTGTGCCCACCCTCGGAAATGACCCAGAGGAGCATTTCCTGTATTAGGCAGGAGGAGAAATGCCACGGACACTGCATCGCAAATTAATGTTGACAGGTAAACTTTACTTAAAAAAAAACAAAAAACACTAAACAGATAACTGACACATTGATGTTGTGGAAATGCTGTGGCACAATATTCTGCAGGATCTTTGTTGTCATGGTTACAGTTGGTTACTAAGGTTAAAGAGAGAAACAAAAGTATCTATCTATCTATCTATCTATCTATCTATCTATCTATCTATCTATCTATCTATCTATCTATTTTTACACATGTAAACAGTCGGGTTGGACATTTTCCTCTTCACTGTGATTTTCGTCATCATATTCATGCTCACTGTCTCAATCAGCTCATTGCTGATTCCCACTTCCCAAGAGGAAAAGTCACCTGCTCAAGAGGCCCGCCTTGATTAAAAAAAAAAAAAGCAGTAATCTATTCCTACAAACATTTCATCTCTCTCAAATCTATCCCGTTTCTACTGTAGCTAAATCCCCCCAGGGGGAAAAACAGTTGGGATGATTGACAGTGGAGGAGTGGGCCGTCCGTCAGGTCATCTTTTGAAGTAAGGGAGAATTTAATTACTGTGCAGCGGTGAGAGAACGATGCTTTCATGTATGAGAGGGGACATGGAACAAAATGTAATTTTAAATGCTGATTGCCACTTAACAGTGAGGGATGTGTGACAAAATCCAGAGGCAATAGAGGACACACACACACACACACACACACACACTCAACTTGCATCATGTTTAACTACAGTCAGAAGTGAACAGTGTGTTTCCAGGGGCGGCCCAAACCTCTGACAGTGATGATCTCCCACAAACTGCTATATGAAGGGGGCAGGACTTGCTCTCTCTGACCAATCAGCTTTGTCTGATTTAGCCAATAAGAATCCATCATGAGCAAAAATAACTGATGGAGAGACTAATGAACCAAAGGGGAACTACCATCAAAACCAAAGGGATGATGTCATAAAACAGGGAAACTTGTTCTCAGCTGAGTGACGTTTGCTTTTAAACTGTTTAAGATGTTTGTAAAAGCTCAAATCATTAGAAATGTTTCCTCTGAACCTGTTTGACTGAAGCAAAGTAAAACTGCTTCATCTTGAAGGAGAACCTGTCCACATTAAAGTCACAGCTTAACTTTTGCTACTGAAGCCAATTTAAAGAAGTTCAACAGGACATGAATTCATATAATAAAGTTTATTCTGTGCCCAAAAGTGCAAAAGTCCATCAAAGCAAATAACATCAGCACAGGTGTGCAGAAGGCCACGCCCACCTCCAGGTAGAGGACATTTCAGTCACTCAATCAAATACAACACAAAGTAGTAGCAAAGTAGCACACACCACAACACAAGTGTTTCCAGGGGACTCAAAAAAGTGACGGACATGATGGGATGCACTTTTGGTCCAATTCCATTGTGATTGAGTGTGAGAGGCTGAAAGGGCCCCAGATGCTGTAATAGGAATGGGACAGTCACAGCACTTGTCCCCCTTGCAGGACCAGGACCAGAACCACCAGAACTAGGACTGGAACCCAAACCTGAACCAGGACCCTCCTTCAAAAGTGACAGGCTCTCTGTTGTCTCCCCTGGAAACGCTTCCTTCCCTGTTTTTTGGAGCAAGATAACAACAACAAGGAAGTGATCAGGTCCAGACAGTCCCACCAACAGTGAAGACACCTGGAGACACTCAGTCGTCCCATGTGTTGAAATCATCTCAGGACTTTGATGTTTTGTCCTCAGGTGGTAGTTACTGGCGTTAATGCACTGGAGTGTCTCTCTGTTCTGTAAACTTCTGTTTTCATAAAGAGCTGATGGGCGTTTGAACTCATCGTGTTTTCCTCTGTCTGCGTTTGGTTCCCTGAAAAGACTCAAAGAAAGAAAGAAAGAGAAGAGTGGACTTCACCTTCAAGAGGAAAAAACAAATCCAGCTTCATGGAAAAAACCTTGGTCAGTGAGAGTTGTCACCTTTATGTCTCAATATCCAGATGTTGACCATGAGCACGGATGTTGTAAGAGCTGCTAAACCTGCAGCTACAACGGCGAGACGCTGCCACCACCAGCCTGGAGGCACATTCACTGAAGAGACAAACATCACATGACTGATTGTCAGCTGATAGAGAGAGAGAGATTCAGTCATTACCTTGAGTGTTGGCTGTTGTTGGGTAAACAGATGATGTTGGTGTCATTGTTGCTGCTGCTGCTGCTGCTGTTGCTGCTGCTGCTGCTGCTGCTGTGGCTGCTGCTGCGGCTCTCGCTGTTGAGCAAAGTCGACAAAAATAAAACACACATCATATTTACTTCATGAGATCAGACTGATGTGAAATAGGAACTTCCCTCATCAATGATATTATTATCATTGTTAGTCATAGCAGTAGGAGAGAGAGAGAGACAGAGAGAGAGAGCTCATCGTCTTCTCACCTGTTGTTCTCTGAGTCTTGAACTCAAACAGCTCCTTGTCTCCATGACGATCTGTCACTTCACACCTCCGTTTGTTCATCGGAGTAAATTCAAGTTTAATCTTGACAGAGTCGGAGCAGGAAAACTGGGACGTCATCCTATTTTCATCTCCATCATCATCAAACAGCCAGTGAACTGAGCGATCACAGAGTCCATCATATGTCACCGAGCAGGTCAACATCACCTCACCTTCATCATCATCATTATCATGTTCAGTCACTGATGGAGACAAGGAGAGAGAAATGAGTTTCCTTCATCACTGTAATAATCAGAATGACTAAGATGATTCAGTTGTAAATACTCACTGGTGACAACAGACAGCAGAAACAGAGCAACTTCATATTGTCGTCCTCCCTCACTGAACTGTCCACAGCTGTACTGACCAGCATCATCTACTGAGACCTTCTCTACAACCAGAGAGCATTTCTCTGTGAGTCTCAGTCTGTCTGACTTAGATCGGACGTCTTCATGAAACTTCCCACATTCAAACACTGGTACTGGTGAGCTGCTTCCTGAAGCAGTGAAGAACCACATAGTGCCATCACATGTCTCCTGACCACCTGTCCCAGCACAATGAGGTAAAGTGACATCATCTCCGTCTCTGACTGTGACATATGAAGTTTTCAGTCCAGCTGCTGCAGCTGCTGTGAAACAAGACAAACAGTGAGTTAGAAGATGACTTCCTGTGAGGATCATTGTAAATCAAGACAAATCCGCTCATTTTCTGGTTCCTGTTTCTTCAGTGTTAGTTTTTACCTGTGAAATGAAGCATCAGGAAAATCCACCTGAGCTCAGCCATCACGTTTCTGTCTCTGCCTCACTCACTGTCAAAGTCATTTATTGTGAGATCAACTCAGCCTCTACTTCCTGTGGAGGGAGATTTGTTACTTCCTGTTTACTGACCAGTCCAGTTTAAGAGTTAAAACATGAGGCACTGATCAGATAGGCCTATCATCTTCCTTTCTGAGCTTTCTGAGAAATCAGGAGGAAGTGCTCTGCTGAGGACACACACATCATCAACACACATGTCATCAACACACTGATGAGCAGCTGTGGAGGTTGAACACAAGTGGAAAGGTCCTGCAAGGTTAACTGAGTGGGTCGAGATGGGCGGGGCTAAGAGTGATGATTGCCTTGTTGTGACATCACAAAGTCACATAAGTCCTGTGTCTACTTTTTATAAAGAACCCAGACCTGCTCTATAATCAAAAAACACATGGAAACGTCATTTTATACAGTATGAAAACTTTAACTTCTTTTCTTTCCCCTAACATGCTGTGTTGACCCAGAATTGTAATCAAACATGGAAAAACACAGTCTTGACAGTTGTTTTGCGTCGCCCTAAATCGTGTTTCCTTTTTCATCAGTTCATAATTTCCTCCAGACTGTCTGACATCTCTTGCACTGAGGTAATGTTGTAGCTGTACATTCAAATGCAAATAAATGATAATTTCCCTGCTGTGCCCTGAGGATGTGATGATGCGAAGAGACAAAAAAAAAAAAAAAGCAGAAATACTGAGTGAACAAAGGTGCTCCTCTCCGAGAGAAGTGTTTGCATTTATTTGTTCCTGTTTCCATTAAAGTCAGTCAATGCAGCAATTAGATGTGAGAAAGCTCTCCCAAAGATGTGCACTGAGAAAATGATATGTAAGGCTTGAATGTCACACATATCTACATTTTATTTTAAGGCGATTAAATTTATATGATTCCTCCAAAAGAAAAAAGAGCTACAGACGCGACAGAAGCGATTTGGAAACCACTATGGAAACTCCAATTTAGAAAATCCAACTTAATGCTCTGAACTTCTGCTTATCTTCCTTTTCTTGAACTGAAAATACAAAAGCGGTCCAGCCAATGGACGAGACTTTCATGACTTCAATCATATTCTGAAGCTGAGGAGGATTAAGCAAAAACATTTAGAGCAGATTACTAACAGAGCTCTTCATCTGCAACTATTTTCTCACATGTCAATAATTGTCATCTTCAAAGTCAGAGGCCGGGGTGACAGCGTGTCATATGGGACATTTTTAAATTGGTCCAATCATAGAATTTAAGAGGAAATCTCTTCTATCAATCCGTCAGTCTTCACAGAGAGGGATGAGAGTGATTTTCTATCTTCACAACAGTTGGGAAAGACTTATGTTCAGACTGTCATGCCATTAAGTTTAATCTGTCAGAAGGCAACAGTCATTTCAGTTCTCTTCACTGTCGTCTCCTGTGACATCGGAGCACTGCTGCAGCGTCCTATGAAAGATTAAGAGAGGATGAATTCACATGTAAATGAGAAAGTTTTGACTGTTGCAAAACCACTTGGAGGATAACAAATGTGCCCTTAAATCAACTGTCCAGAGTCTACAGCCATATGCGCCACAAAGAGGCCGACTCACAACACAACTGAATGTAAACACACTGGAGGTGTTTCCAGGGGATGCAATAAAGTGATGATTGTGTTATAATACATATACTTCAAAAGTCACAAAGCAGGTCATCGTTCTATAGAGACCTCCGTTATCCCTAACACCTAACCCTAAGAATCACATTTTTGGTTATAACTTAAGAACGAAAGATGACAAGTGTATCAAACCTACAGGATATCGGGAAAAGACAAGGACACACATTCTCACCAAACATCACGATCCTGTGTCCCTGCATCTGGAATTTAGTCCAAAAAACATCATTTTGAAACTAATGATTTTACAAGTTAAGGCAGTTCCTGAAGTTGTAGAGACTCTGAGAACCAATAAACAGAGCCTCTATCAAAGTATTATTTCAGAGAGGTTTTGATCCCTGAGCCCTAAAGTGCAACCAAGTTGTTTTTTTACCTAAACCTTATTAGGCCATAACTGTTGCTGTTGATGATTGGTATGCTGGTACAGTTGCATGTTTAACACCGTAACCATGACAGCCAAGGTCTGTCACATCTTATTTCAAGAAGAAATTCCTATGGTTCATATGAGAGAGTTAAAAGCAACCTATTTGGTTGTCGGAGTTGGATGGTTCGTTGTTTCTGAATGTGTTTTATCTATTTGCATATGCTTTCGTAAGTGAAGTGAAGTGAAGGCCACTGCACCTAAACACTGAGTACAACAGAGGTGGATGATTTTGATTTGCATAAACAAAAGTGTTGGCAACAGGAGTGTTAAGATGTGAAATCAGTAGCACAGGTTTTTACAGTTCATCAAATGAGAGTGCCAGACTTTATATCACACCTGCTCATTATTGTTTATGTATTAGTCTGGGAAACAAGAATGTCAAAACTGGACAAAAGTAAATGGTCATCCAGCGGTTGTTGGGATGTTTCAGTCTGACTGACGGACTGACATGCAGCCAGTGTGGCTAAGTGGTAAGATTTATCACACGTTTCGTGGAAGAGTTGAAAATTAATTTGTTGTACTCGGAGTTAAGCTGCTGTTTTGGCGGTTTGAGTTGTTTACCTACCACTGCTTCTACTTTTACTACTCAAATTTTGCTTATACCCACTATCAGAAATAGACAGAGACAGAGCTTCAACTTTGCCTCCTCCAGAATCCAATTTACTGTTTCTCTCTGTATAAATGTGTTTTCCTGTTGAAATGGACAAAAAGCCAAACCATGAAAGAGAATCTGTGCTTCACTTACAGGACGCAGAGATGGACTCGGCCAAAAAAAAAAATCTACTTTCACACTTTGTTTTGTCTCTCCTCTTTCTTCTTCTTGTCATGAAATGGTAAGAAAAAAACCTCCAACTTTCTCTGTCTCTTCTCTGCTTGTTGGTATGTCAAGCATTCAAACCTGGAGATAAAAAGAAAAAAAACACAACTGTCTATGAATCAGCAATGTGTCAGTATGTGAGTGGACAAGACAGCCTCTTCATGCTTGGTTAGGTTTTCACTCTCATACTCAGTAGGGCAGAAGGTTATACCCACAGGCCTTGAATCACATTGGAGGGCTCTTTCTTTCTCTGCAAGGTATTGTCTTTATCTTGCAAAGTTTTTTTTCCCTTTTTTTTTGTCCTTGAAAAGCGAAAAATATTAAATGTGTCACAGTCAAATGAAACAAACAAACAAGAAAGACAAAAAGAGGAGCAGCTCAGGGCTTTTAATCCTGGTTGTGGGCACATGGGCAGCACCAAACAAATGTATAATGATGAAAAAGATGAGCTGGTAGTCCTTGTTCCTTTTGGTGCTTTGGGAAGTGCCATACTCGATTAGGTCCTACATGTCTGCCTGGGTATTACAGCTGACATTAAGAATGCTGTTCTCCGTCTCTATCACTGCTTCCACACAGCCGTGACTCATCAGCACCCCCACAATGCATTGTGACCGAGCCCCGAACACTCCCCCAAGAAAATCCCTCCACTGGCCCGGAGCGACAGCGAGTACAGAGACAGGATTTATCCAGTTTGTGCCCTCAAAGCTCCACTCACAGCATTTAGAGGATGTGCACTGTCAGTCGCAAACTGAGGGCGGGAGGACGGTTCCTCTTGTGTTTGGCAGCCGTTCTGAGAGGGGAATGTGCTTTGCTATGACACATTTACACTTGATTAGGTTACTGTGTTCTCCACAGATGTGTGTTTCTAGTCCTGATTTAGTGTTGAAGCCTCCACAGGGTGCCTTTCATAAGCTCTTTATATGATGCCAAGAAGATTTCAAGACAGTGATGTGTAAAACATGCTTTGGCAGAGGAACCTTTCCCACTGCCGAAAAGGAGCTCTAAATGAATATGTGTGCACATGGTAGAAGTGTTTTGCACATTTAATTAAGTGACAGGATTATCTCCTCAGAGGAGTCCTTTGAAATTCAGACAAACCAGAGGCAGAGGAAACGCCTCAGTGTGAAAAACAATGAATCTGGGAATTGTAAATCAAAACGAGTTCATGCGGTGATTCATGATGAGCACGGTGCTGATGTTCACAGGAAGAGAAACCGTTGCTTAGCGCGAACAGAAGAGGCTCAGATGAGTATTTCTGCTTCTTATATTGATCCGATGCTTCCAGTGCTTTTTCTACTTTCCCAATGCAGCAGCGTTATGATTCATCTATGTGAACAGATGCCTGACAAATTAAAGGGAAAACTTAAACAAATGAAGAGAAATATAACAAATGCTCCTATACAGGGCATGAAGAGTTGGATGAGCATGAAAATCATATCAGTCACATGCTACGGCCTTCACACACACCAGATATCGACACAATTTCACCACACAAACTGTGTATGAAGATGGTCGTAACTTCTTTGACTTGTTGAAGATTTGTAGTTGATCCGACTCAGACTCAGAGACGACAGGAACAAGGCAGGAGCAAAACCCCCCAGAAAATCCAACCCCACCAAAAAAACCTGGACTCAGAGGTTCAGGCTCTTATAGTCTGATCAAAGCAGGTTACAGATCGTTTCCAGATCAACTCCTTGACGTGTGTTTGCCCAGTCTTGTATAATTGTCATGTGTGGACTGGTGATCATGACATCCTCAGAAGTCCTGATATTATTTCAACTTTGTGACAAGTTTCTGAGGAACAGGGTACAAGCATTTTAACAGACCATGTTGTTGATCTCACACATAGAAATTCTACCACAGACTTGACTCATAGAGGTTTCTGAGCAGTTTTGAAGCTCACAGTGGGCTGCTTCGCCATCGCCACCTTGGCAGCACCTGACCAATTCCTATAGCTAATCCAAAACTGGGCAAAGAGGTGGGGTATGTGTAACATCCAGGCTGTACACATCGTCCGACTGACTGACTGACTGGACGTCTATGGGATTGACTCGTTTCTGGAGCAGTTTTTGGTTCTTCCATGTTGGCTTCATTTTTGCTGCTTGGTTTGGTACCAATGAGACAAAACTCTTTCAGCAGCACACAGATCCATTTTGTGCAATTTCTGTCCAAACTGTGCACGCTTGTCAGGTTGATAGATTCAGAAATGACTGAAGCTCTGAGACTGAGCATCCTTTTCACGTTAGCCATTTTCTGTGTCACTATTTTCCCCCAAAACCTATCAACAGGAAGTGACAGTCAGATACATCCCCTCCAGTGTCATTTTCAGGCAACAGACAAGTAGTTTCTAGGAGCACATTTTTGAAATATGCTAATATCACTCTTATTCACACCTGCTTTCACCACTTTAGAGATGATTTTTCATTGCCTTTTTTTTCCTGCTCCTGGCACAGAACGACAGATGACGGTGATATCCCCAGAGTTGATTGATTCTACCTACAACACCCTGATTGGTTCAGTTGTTCCTTCAACCAAGGAAACAACACAGCAGGAGCTATTTGACCTTCTGAAATATACATCTGTGCACAGATCTGTGAAACCTGCCAGGGAAGATGGTCCACAATGAGAGGACAAGGAAACGTGTTCGGGGTCATTGTCTGTGTTCTGGGATTAAACTTGTATGAACCTTCTCCAGTAAATGAAAGGGAGTCCATTGATTTTTTTCTACTCAATTACCCAGACAAACAAAACCAACGGGCACACAATCAACTTTTTTCCTCTTCTACCATCGATTTCTTGGAGCAGGCAAACATGCATGCTGTGTTCCCCATCCATGGGGCTGTTGATGTTGTGTGTGTGTGTGTGTGTAAATTACAGCAAAGGTTTTGAATCAGCACATCAGCTCCTGGGCGTTAACCTACAATCACCTTTTAATGGCGATTTTGCACTGTTTTCAAGTTGCACATATTCATGTGTTTCAAGAACCTGTTTTGAATGCAAACGGTGTCTGTTTCATCTGAGTAATTTGACAAATGGTCAACAAATAATCTGAGAGGTTCGACTTGGCTGTGAATCCATTAAAAAAAAAAAAAAAAAACTTGAACAAGGATAATAGTTAATGTTCTGTCAATAGACTGACAGTGAGTTAATTTTTACTCATTTTCTTTTTGGTCAGGATTAGCATTTGGGTGACAGGAAGTAATGGGCTTTTTTTGCCTCTTTTCACTGATAATTGCATTTAAATTTTAGACGATGGATTGGTTTGTTGACAACAAAATGAGCCCAAACAAACAAACAACGTGCATGTTTGTCCATGTAAATTGTTTTTGACAAATGGGCTCAAAAAGAACAATCTTTAAAAGCCTCCATGTTGCACCATTACTCATGAAACCATTGAGTGTGTGGCGTTCAGCCCATCAAGCCTGCACGTGCCTCACACTCACTCCCTTTAATGGTTTGACATCCTTTCAGATCACCATTATCAACTTTTCAAACTCGTGATCATTATTTCCAGCAGCTTTTTCCTTTTCTTTTTTTTTCCTGTTCAGAAAGACATGACAGGGGAAGCAGGCAGAGTGGACAGTTTTTGGTTTTTTTTTTTACCCAGGGAAAAGATCGACTGCCTGTCACCCTCTAATGTTTATTTGACTGCTCGGATGAAAATTTCACAGGGGAAGAAAAATGACACATAATCAAACATGAGGAGATCATGCTTAGACGACTTATAAACAAAAAATCATGTTGGTAAGTTAAGATCCAACCAGGTTTCAGCAGAGCTACACTTTTCCTGTTTGCAGTGGGAGTTCACATCAGTGGCTTCAGCTGCTTGGTGGAAGAAAAGAAAAAAAAAAGATGGACTAGTTAATAAGAGGCGATGGCATCATCAGAGCAGCAACAATGAGTCTCTTCAGACTCACATTTAGTTCCATTAAGGACAGGCCAGGTCTGCATGTGGTCGCATAAAGGCCGAGCTGGAGCTCAGTTGTTCTCAGATGAGAAGACACAAAGCGTTTCTGTCTCAGCTTCCCACAGAAGAGATTTAAAACTTTAACAAGATCATTTTATGGCCATGTCTGTCTGCAAGTCTGGGGTCGTGCATGCAACAAGTTCACAGCCATTCAAAAATATAATATATGACACATACGTCTCTATATCCAGAGCAATGTTGTCATGTCACCTACATTATTATCACAGGGTATATGTACGTGCTTATAACACACAGTTTTAGTTTAGATTCCGAAGCTTCATAAAGGGGTTCAATGAAAAATACATTTTCTAGTTCTGTATCCCAGAGTTTCTCACATCGCAGTTTAAACAGCTGGGACCAGTACAAGTCGTATAGTGTGGACTTTATGTATAGAAGGAGGAAAGTAAAGATGTTGAGGCTGGGTTGGTGTGCAGCATATAGATACAGTCTGTCTTTAATGATTTGGGGGAATTATTGATACCACTCTGTCCTAATATGAAGCTTAGCAAGCTAGACTGAAAACATGGAGGGGTAGATACAGCCAATATATAGTTGTGTGGTAGCAGTGACTTCCTATATAGCTTAGCATTAGGGTTATAAGTTATTATCCTATGTTTCCTATGAGATCATTTTGTGATATTTTAGAATAAGATCCATCAGTGGTGTGAGTTCAAACAGTCTATTTGATACCATGCTGGAAAATCTGAGGATATTTTCTGCTTTTATCTTCCACGTGAAAACCAGAGACTAACTCCCTGAACATAGAGAGAACACACTGAACTGTCCGCAGTGAAATGAACAGAGGCAAATAGGATTCTTCAAAATTTAGCGTATTGTCCATCTGCTGTGAAACTGCGTCCCCCTGGTGCTGTTGAGCGTTTGGCACCACAACATTCAGTTCATTGTTTTCTCTGGTTGCCCCCGTGGATTTATGGATCAAACTGTGTGTTGTTGTAGCACGTTTTATCATCTGGTTGCCAAAACAAAACAAAACAAAGAATCTGTTGCAGGCGGCTCTGTGATGCTGTGATGAGTTCAGTGGGAAAAGTCCAACAAAAGAAAAATGTTTTGTTTTTTGCTGGTTTGTTTATTTTCACTGTAGTTTTCTGAACTAATGTGTGTATCATGTGTTGGAGCTGCAAAATGTTCTCTATTCTCTGTTTCAGTCTTATAACAACAAGTTTTCTTACATGGTGATGAAAGCCTTGTTTTCCCTGAAATAAGATGAGATTAGATTTCAATAATGGGGAAATTTGAGCATCAAATTGGTGCATTTTGTGTGAAATCTTTAATCTCTATGTGTAACAGGCGATTATATAAATATATAGAGACTATATTATATAGACCAAACACACACACACTGTCACTGCCCCACTCCACAACTGTATTCTTGCTCTAGACTCTTGACCAACAGCAGTTACATGTGGTCAGATTTTCCACTTCAGATTAACATTTTGACCTTTTTCTCCGTATCTGCACGAACACACACTCCTGTCCTTTCCTCAAAGAGAGATGGCACACTTAATCTTTGATGCCAGACATAATATGTCACACTGACTTTTGAGGGCTGAAAGGGTCCAGGTCATAATTTCAGGTTGCAAAAAAAGTCACCTGGAGTTGGCACATTCCAGTTTTACACAACTTGCATCTTGTTACATAAATATTTCCTGCCTCCCCCCAAAATACAAGGATGAATTCAAAGTAATAAAAAATTTAATTTACCATTTATAGATTTCCACACAAACAAGATTATTTACAAAATTGTGCATGCTCTTTATTGGCCTGGTAGTTGGACCAGGTTCAGCCACATTTCACTGTCTGCCTCAGTGAGAAGTGGTTAGAGGCTCCAAATAACCCAGCACATACATATACATTACATTTTTTTTAATATCCCAGATTTAAAATATGTACACACCACTGTCAAGAGGATCATTTTTTATGTAGAGTAACATGAGTAAAAGGGAAACCAGTGTTGAAGCTCAGAGTGAGCTGCTTCTCTGGTGCCACCTTGGCAGTGCCTGACTCCGCCCCCTAATTATCCCCTAGTGCAGTTATCATGGAGGACATTAGCTATAAAGACCAAAAGTAGTTTTTTTCCTGTCCCCACCTGTAGACATGTCTATTCCTGTGGTAATCTTGAGCATTTTAACATTAGAGATTGACTTGATTTTGGAGCAATCTCTTTCTCTCTCTTTCTACTTAGCACTTCCTGTTCTGGTTTCAGTTCTCAGCCATGGATGTTGCCACTTGAATGTGACATAAATCAAAACCTAAGAAGTTACAAAACTGCAGATCTGGGAGAAATCTCTGAGTTTACAGTGTCCACTGCAATGTCCAAACAGTTTCTAACCCTCTGACCTGCAGAGAAAAGAAGCAGGACTGTCTCACAATCCTGTTAAATCAGTGACGGCGACAAGCACAGTGACGGCTTATGGCGACCGTCCACAGGTTATGACCTGGAATAGAAGCATGACTCAGAGTCTTCCGACAAAATGAAATATTTACTTCAGTTTTTTTGAGGAATCCCTGGTTGTTTTCTTTCCTCTCTGTCTCTGCCGGTCACACAGTTTGAGCTAAAATGAGGAATTAGCCGAGCGTCTATCACAGGTTCACAGCCGGGCCGGTAATGTCTCTATTCTAACAAGGTTCACAGCAGGTTGGAGGCTCAGGTCTGGAGGGGAGAGGTTTGTTTGTGAAGGATGTTCAGGAATCCTTTTTGCGCTCCACTTTCAAACCTCTGCTTTGCCTCAGAGAGTCAAAGTGTGACCGAAGAAATAACGTTTACTCCGGGGCCGTAGTGAAGTGCTGCTTCAGTCACTGTGATGTGGTTTGAAGGATAAAGGAGTATCTATCATTTACACTCAAAAGTATTAACTTAGGGAATTTATTACCATGTAATTAGGAAGGGAAACAAGTAGAAAGTCGTGCATAGTAAGACATTCCTGGGTGCTGATGAAATGAAAATCAAAACTAATCAACACACATTTGAACATTTTTGTGGTATTTCTCAGAGGTTTTAAAAAATGACTGGGTTTACAAAAGGTTCTTGGATGTTTCACCTTCAAACTGGTCACCTTCAAGCTGACCAGCTGAAATGTTTGTAGAAGTAGAATTACAATAATCTCCTCTGTGCTGCTTAGCCAGGTTAATCTTTTCCAGCAGGGTTGGCGTGAAATGGATGAAACCAACTTCTGTCTGAACTCAGTCACAAACAGTTGATCAGTGGACAATAACAAGGTCGTCCTCATGCATCATGTTTACATTTACATTTACTCATCTGGCAGACGCTCTTATCCAAATAGGCAGACATCACTAAAGCTTGGATGCAGAAGGAAACCTTGGTGTAA
Source organism: Caranx ignobilis (assembly GCA_021432705.1). Taxonomy (NCBI): domain Eukaryota; kingdom Metazoa; phylum Chordata; class Actinopteri; order Carangiformes; family Carangidae; genus Caranx; species Caranx ignobilis. Next base: position 1,213,642 of record JAFHLA010000010.1, on the reverse strand, counting down.
GTGCTATGTGCAATGTCTATTTCATAAAAGCAAGGAGACTTTCATCTGGTTGGTTGGTTTGTCATCTGGCTGGCTTGTTGGTTGTTTGGTTGGTTGGCTGGTCAACTGGCTGGTTGGTTGGTTGGTTGGTTGGTTGGTTGGTCGGTTGGTTGGTTGGCTGGTCAACTGGCTGGTTGGTTGGTTAGTTGACTAGCTTGTTGGTTGATTGATTGCTCTGTTGCCATCAGGAATAAACAATATATACTGACACAATTTGGATCAAACTAAAGTGACAATTCCATGGTTTATTTTCTTCCTTAACATGGTGAGATTTTTTCAACATTTTCATTACGTTCTCAGGAAATAATGTTTATATCTTGATGTAAAAAAAAAAAAAAAAGTCAAACATATTTACAGTGGTATGGTGACTATAGATAATCGACTGGATCTCAGACTTGTGAGGGATTGACTGGCCTTGGCAGAGGTATACACTCTACTACATGTCAATCTTGGTAATAATTGCTGAAGTGTCTGGTGGTCGCTAATATCTGCAAAGAAAAGATTTATTCTGAAGTCAAACCCAGCTAATAAAATCCTCCTTGAATTAATCCTCATCTTATCCTTCATATCAGCTCAAGACGTGTTCTTACCGACTACTCCAGCACATGTACCCACCTTGTCAAATTGCACAGAGGAAGAAAAAAAAGCAGCAGAATATCTTCCTTTTCTGTTCTTTATTCCACCCAAATCAGTCGGACAGAATTCATCCTTTTCCATTTATGACACAGCACCTTGTCATTTTCATGTTGTAGTTAATTTGATTGGGTTGTTGCACCTATTCCCACATGATGACTCAAGCAGCTATAAGCATAATGTGACCTTATTGTATTCGACACACATCTGAAATCATCTTCTTCCCTCACTTGGTTGTTTCATTAGGATTTCATGGTGCAGTACCCCCCCCCCTTTTGTCCTTTGCATTTGTCTTATCTTCATACAGAATGTGCCGCCCAATATGCCAGATATTTCCTCCTCTGTTATGCGTCCCAGACATTGTAAGTTTTGAGTAATATCAACTCTTTTATTGTCTATGACAACTGACGTTATGCACAATGGCAAAGTACAGCTGACACCCACAGAGAATCCTTTTGCCGCATGGAGGTTATTTCCACCAACTGAATCAATGATCTTTGCTGATACTATGATCAGAAACTGAAATGTCTGTTCATCTGGTGCAGCAAATGAAGAGATCCAGTTCCTAGTTGCCGTCAGAGGCCCGATGGCAACAAAAAGCTCAGAAAAAGTCTTTCCTCTAGAAAAAAAAAAAAAAAACATTTTCACCTTCTCAGAAGCTTCTCTCTTTTCATCTGTGAAAAGTGGTTTTTGTGTGCAAATGAGACTGGAGTAACAAAAGAAGTTTTTTTTCCCCCTGTTCCTTAAGGGTGAACTCAAGGGTGAGAGCTCAATGGGCTCAATCAACATAACTGCCTACGTAAAGGTACCAGGGGGTATTTAAACTGCGCAGTGGGGGAAGTCGACTGCTTAGCTGCATTTAAAGATTCAGTCCTTAAGATATGTATTAAAGCAAAAAAAAAAAAAAATCTTAAAAGGGAATATGATTGCTTATGGCTATATTAAAAACTCACTTAGGAGAAAAGACTCAGTAAAGGACCTATGTCTTGTCTGTGAGCGAAAAGAAACAAAATGTGCTGCTTTTTAGAGAGAAAATGATAAGAAAGAAAGTTTTTGCAGGCACTGTGTTTTTAATGAGCAAAAGGAACCCATTACAGGATCGTTCAGTGCTGCAAATTCCACAAAATAGAAGGCAGAAAGCAATGACTCAAAACGTACTTGATGGCCATTCTGTTCCCTGCACACCTGAAATGTTGGACAAAGTGCTTCTCAGAGGACGAGGAGGAAACTGAGCTCCATGGAAAGTAAAACATAAATGATGCTTTCTCATTCTCGCCAAGTTAGAAACCGTGATCACGCAGAGGAGATGAGGTTGAACCTGATTTTTTTTCTCTGGCAGCTTTATTGTTTTTTAGCAACAAACAACTCAATTTTTGGGGGCAGTGTGAGTTTCATTTTGAGGTGAAATTGCCATTTGGATACCTACAGTTTGACTGAATACCGTGCACCTGTGGGACAGCTGCCGTACTCTTTAATGACAAACAAAAGGAAGGAGGCTCCAGCAATCAATTTAACGGGCGACAGATTGTTTTATTAAACCTCGTCAGTTGCTCATGAGTGTGTTTGGTGTGTGTGCTGAATAACAAATCAGATCTGATAGAATGAGCTTGTGCTGAGCTGGATTGTCATCAAGACTCAACTTTTTATGATGTTCGGAGTAAAAGTTTTGGAGTTTTTCAGAGATTTTTTTTAAGGTTTCCAAAAACAAGCTGGAGGCATCTTTACATTAAAGGTCCCCTGTTGTATATATTAAGATTTACACGTATTTTCTCTTTTTCCTTTGTTCTATATTAACACACCGTGAAAGTATCAAAGCCACAGTCCACAGAGAAATGCACACAGCCTGTATTCAGAAACTAAGCCTTAGAATGAGCTGTCAGGACTTCAGTAACTCTGTGATGTCACAAAGTAGCAGTCACCACTCTCAGACACTACAGTGCCTCGGTATTGTGGAGAGAACGGCCAACCAGGCCAGTAGGAATAAAAGAAGTGATAATAATGATTGGTTAGTTAGTGATTAGAATGGAAAGGAATAAAGTTTGATGCTGAGGTGACTATGTTGTTGTTTTTTAGACTGCCAAGTAGCATATACAAATATTTACATGGATGTTTTGCTTTTTTCCTGGTGTCACCCAACCATCAACCACAAAAACAAATTGGCCACACACTTCACAGTCAAAGCAACAGAAAAAATTACACATACAGCACAACACATGGTTTAAATAAGATATTTACACATTCATTTCTGTTCCACCACTCGATGACAACAGCAACGGCAACGACCTCAAATGACCCGCAAGCTTTTGAAAGAAATAATCATGGTTGTGTGACAGAAGAACAAGCTTCACAGGGAAAACTGGTCTCCTGTTCCCATTGACAGCTTTTCACACAAAGTGGCCTGTTTTGACTGTAACACAGCAACTCGCTCACTTTACCACATTAGAGGTCCATTTACACCCGCTGCTGTTCCTCACCTGCTACCAGCCTCCGTAAACTGCCATCACACAGCTATTAGCTCTTAGAGAGAGAGAAAGAGAGAGAAAGAGAGAGAGAGGCAGCAGGGAGAGGAAAATGACTGATACATGTTCATTTTGTGGTATTTTACTCACCAGTTTATTCAACAATCACCCCATGAAACACAGAGGGAAAAGTTGGTACTCGACTTGGTACTTCAACTGCATCTGGATGTGTTGTTGTATAATATGAGTTTTGTATTGTTATGTTGTATTGATTATGAATAGATGAATAAATTCTGATCATGGCACCTGGACATCAGAATAACATCACCATATTATCACCATGCAAAGTGGACATGCCAAATACGGACGCCATATTTCCATTGATCTATTGACCCTGCGTTAATTAATTCCATTTTTAAATATTTGGTTTCTTAGTGACTAAAGTTAGCTAACAATGTTAGCCATTGGCTCCTTCTGAATCTGAAGAGGGATGGTTGCCATATTTTATAGATTGGGGAAATTATTTTAAATCAAATATTCATATCAACATTCGACAATATAAGTTGTAGAAAACAGCCAAAACATCTACATTCAACAAGATTTTCAAACTTTGTTTCACTGAACAAAGTTCATCAGCAATATAAATGCAATCTTTATTAGGTTTCCAGGTTTCTAAAGATGTTAAAGATGTGCTGCTTTTATACAGAGCTGTATATGCAATTAAATTAATCAAGCGTGAAGACATACTTGACATATAATGTCATAATTCTTTGATTTGTCTGGAATCAAAGGTGATTAAGTCTCAAGTCTTATCTAAAGACCTGCCTTATGTCTTAGCACCTGCACAACGTTCATAAAAACAAAATGTATAATAACATGTTACATAAATAATAATCCTAAATGCCAGATTAAAGAGAAAAGCTTGTGCTTTTTTCTTTTCTTTTAGGTCATGCAAATGTATCAAAACCTCAATTTGAGAGACAAATGGCCAAAAAACAACAAATCAAAGCAGAAAGCTGCTGGAAACTGAACAGCTTACCCTAAAGTGCTGTGGGAACGGTCCACTTGGTTCTTGTTTCACATTCAGTTGCGATTCGAGTGGAGTTTTCACACAGAAATCCCCTTCGTCTTAATGTTTTCTTTTTGTCATTGTCATGAGTGGCCTTTTCCCCCCTAATCGGCTTTTGGCAGCTCAGACACCACCAGCCTCTGCCGACATCCTGACACCACATGGGTCAGACTGTTGTGAAGCTGAGTGGTTTCTAATTGTTGTTGCGGCCTCGTACTTTTTTTGATTATCCTTTTGGAGCAATGAGATTAAAAGCCTCTCGACAAAGAAGCAGAAAGACCTCCCTCTCGTGTTGCAATGAAAATCACAGGAAGCTGATACTTGGAAACTGAGCAGGGTGGTGAGGAGGACTTATAAATGCCAGTCACAATCTGGGATGGATGTGTTTTCCCCTGAAGGGAAAGGAAACAGTGATTATGTCTGGATGCTGCCTCCTAAATTAGCAAGAAAAAAAAACAACAACACACAAACACAGTGAGAGAGGAAACTGAGCTTTATCCCCTCTCTGAATCTTTCCACCTGTTTTGGGGCGTAACAAGCTTTGAACTTCACTGGAAACCGGTCCACTCTGCAGCTGTAACAGGATTTATGTTCTGTGGCTCCACAGTGTCACTTTATCAGAGTTTTAGGTACCGCCGGTGAGGCCAGCAGCCGTTTAATGCCTGCCAGGTGAAAACTGCTCTGAGTGGTTCTTTTTGAAAGTTTGAAGATGAAAAGCGAAAAAATAACCAAAAATGTAGCCAGTTATTTTTATATATATATATTTTTTTTACCTAATGCCCACTTGAGGGGCAGTGATCTGGAAACACCATGTTGAGAAGAGAAGTGTTGAGAAGAAGGAAAGTGATTTTTTAAAAAACGATCCAGGAGGCAATTTTCGTCTAATTCTCTGACATTGATGATTTTCCTTTTCTTTGTTGGTTCAATATCAACATTTTCTTTGTCTTGGCTCTGCATGTTGAAATAGCCGAAGCTCATGAGGACGAGTGTGACGCGGTGTGGCAGAGGACTCAAATGCACGACTCAGATAAGCAGCAGAACCAGGTTTATTGGATTGCAGCAACGGGAAAAAACGAACCAAAAGCTACTTGACCCGATGTAGGGAAGCCACTCGATGTGATACAAAACGGTTGGGACGCTTGACAAAACTGACAGGATGAACTGACAAACACAAAGGACAAGACTTACATACACAGGGGGAAGGAGAGACAAAGACACAGGTGCAAACAGTCAGGGCAGGGCTGCTGAAATCAGAACATGGGAGCACATGAGGGCAGGAGGTCAAGCCACCTGAAACAAGAGGAGAGGGTAAGTACAACAAAATAAAACAGGAAGACAAAAAAATAACAACAAGAAACTAGAAAACATGGCCTTAAACAGAGAAGGGCAGTGCAGTGCAAGCAGTATGTCAGGGATAAATGATGAGCCGAGCTGATCCCGGTCAGTGATCAGAGGCCTCGGGTCAGTGTCGACCTGCTGCATGGGCAAATCGATGATCCTTTCAGACTCCGACTCACATAATGAAGCTTCAGGTGGATACTTCACTGGCTAAATCCTGTCCAACTTACCCCACTTAAAAAAAAAAGATTCCTCTATAAGCCAGTCTGAGTAATAATTGACCACTTCAAAAGCAGCATTAGCGCGTCGGCTCGGCTCTGGGAGCTGGTTTTAGAAAGTATTTTTCCCTCCTCAGAGTTTAGCTCAGTTTCATCCTGTCTGAATCGCTCCACACGACACCAAGTGACGTCCAAACCTGTGATGTAAACCATGACTCATCCTGAATAGGATTTTTTTTTTTTAATTGATTACATATTCATTTGATAAAGACACAGTTACGTGTTATTGCAAGGCGCCCCCTAGTGGCTGGAGGAGGTCAGTTTTTTAAAAGAATTTACCGTATAGTTTTTGTGCCTAAACCAAATCAGACCACCATAGCCATGTGTTTATTATTACCACTGGTACTGGTAGTATTGTTACCATGACAACAACGGTATAGTTCAGATCTACTCTCAAGTACTAGTTTTATTTTGAAAAGCCTCTTTTGAAAACTCTGCAATGCACCCAGCAATTCAGGCTCCTCTTCTTCCTCTTCTTCCCATTTATTAGTCCCCTGATACATGATATGGTGTAACCTGTGACTGCCACCAACAGGTGATATGTGGAACTGTATGAACCCTAATGAAGACCTACAGCTGCCACATGCTCGGCCACCCCTCCCCCCAGTTCAGTGTAACATAAGCTTCTTTCCTTACTTAACATTTTTGTCTTGTCCTGGTCTAGTTGTAGTTTTCCTTCCACTTCTTCTTCATGTTTTATTGCAGCTTCCTTCCAGGACACAGCCTCCAGAGTCAGCGGCACTGCTGTATATTATGTTCCCACTGTGCCTGTGATGTGCATGTTTGCCCTTGTGCTGCAGAACAGGAGACATAAACAACACAGGAGCCGTAGGTGTCCAAAAAAACCCATCACTTACATTTAATTGGTATCTTTAATTAGCAAACCATATATTATAACACATCTGTGACACACAGTCTGGTAATTGTTGGTTCTTGTCAGCCTTCAGATCCCTACTGTGGCCACATTTAACAAAAAGGTATGTGTATTTCACAAGGGTTGGATCTGTGTTCATTAAAATCCACCATGTTATAATAACTACATGTGTTAATTAACTCCGAACTCATCACGAACACTAATCATCTGATGGATAACCCGAGGATAACGATGGTAATGGAGGACAACTCAGCCCGAAGCGATGGCTGATGATGAGATTATTATGGAGGGGACATATCTGCAGAGGACAGCGGAGCACAGCGGCGTCATTACTGCAGTATGTCTAACAGACCTGGATTACACGTAGGATCAAATGTATGCAAACTGCATGTGCACAGGGATGGAGGAGTGAGTCACTGTAAATATATGTTTATTAATAAGCCAACTGTTGATATCAAAGCTGTTAATTAAACCAATAAAAGAGAAAATGAAGCCTTAACCTCTAATTCTGGATGGCACCAACACAACTCGGTTTAATCTAAAATGAGCTGTAATCTGAGTTTAATAAAACCAGGTTTAACATGAGTTAATCCAGGTTTAAATGTAAGACAAACCATTTTGTTTAGGTAAGCCAGGTTGATTTATTTAAAGGAAAGGAAATATCACATTTCGAAGACTCTTTAACATATACTTGGGTGTTTGTCTTGCCTTTCGGCCCCAAAATGTGAGAATTGACAGGGCTGTTTTGAGCAGATGAAAAGAGTGCTGTTTGATTCTTGGTGCATTTTGACCGAAGCATGTCACAGACATGTGTTTAAGACACCTGGGAACTATTTTAATTTGTGGAAGAGGGGCAGAATATGTCTCCTTTAAACTGAATTATATAATTAAATATGTCAATAATCTGTTGCCATCAGGAACGTGTCAATATGAAACATATAAACCTATGAATTGTGTGAAAGGTCCTGAAGAGGTTTTATATTTTGGTCGATTCAAAATCTGCAGCTGAAAAAGTTAAACCTCTTCAGCAGGAGGTTTAAAGTTCATCCTTGATAACAGTTTAAATTGAAGTTTAAAGTTTTGGTGCAACAGAATTTGATTTAATCTTCGTCGAGATTTAAAAAAAAAATAAATGAAGTGAATTTAAAGAGGGGTTTAAACATAATCTCTCAATTTCATGCAACAGAATTTCAACTTAAACCAGGATTGAATCTGGTTTAAAAATTAAACCATGTTGGTGCAGATGAATAACTTTATATTAAAACACTCCTCCAACCTGTGGTGGTAAAACATACGTAGAAGAACGTATACAATGTGAAGGACAGCAGACGTCTTTTAAAAGAAAAGGAAAGTTCTGCAGCTATCGACAGGCTCTGATTTGCACCTCAAACACGTCTCAAGGCTTTGGCACAACATCTGGTGCTGTGAAGTTGATCTGATTGATTCTGTAGAGGAGCTGTAGACATGGAAGCAGCCAGGCACTTATGAAAAAAGCAGGGTGAAAACACAAAGCAGAAATGCATTACACAATAGTCTCCTGAAAGCAAACCCTTGTCACTCTCTGAGGTGCCGCAATTACTTTGAGAGCTTCGGCTCAAGAGCGACGATGGAGGAGGAGGAGGAGGAGGAGGAGGAAGGGCTTCCATTCGCTCAGAGAAATGTACAGCACATACTTTGGAGAGCTGTTGTTTGTAGGGTGCAAAAGTAGGTGAGACCTTTCCTCAGGGCAGTTCACTGTAAGTTCAAACTGTGCCACCAAAAATCTGCTTCAGCAGTCTATTTGATGTTTCCTGTCCAAACGTCCCCAAATCAAGTTTAAACTAGTCCTTTGCAAAGACACATGTGCTCAAGCTGGGGAGTACAGTGTGTGTATATATATATATATATATATATATATATATCACATATGGCACAATGAAAAGAGCACAAGTTCAATCTCCTACAGAGAAAAACAAAAAACATAATGGAACTGATCTTTGTCGTTTTCCATCTCCTCAGTGGAGCAGCATGTTTGTGATGAGTCATTTTCATTGCACTTTGTCAAATTTAGCTTTTATAGCTACACCAACTGTTCCACCACAGCCAAGCATAACAATTTTACATGTAATTTCATTTTCTTTTCTTTTTTTTTTTTTTTGGTGCATAGCTTGAAAGTGGAGCCAAAAGAAAAGAGATGGATTCAAAGTCTATATAATGAGAAAACAGTGCAGCCTCATGTTTGGTTGGACGTCAGTGCATATCATATTAGAGCTGAAGAGTTTTACAAAACTGTCTGTTGGCCAACATTTTATCATTCAGCTGTTCAGAAAAGAGAAAGACTATGAATCAAGATTTTTGTCCTAACAGCCTGAAAACCTCAAATATTATCATTATCAGTGACTTTTTGTATGTTTACAGTTCACAATCTCGACTTTTGGATGTTTCCATTCATTTTAGCACCAATGTTCATTTAGATTTAGATGGTGTTTTACTCAATACGATACAATACAATACAAATTACTTTATTAATCCTCAAAGGAAAATTCATTTGTCTGGCAGCTCATCTATCATTTGCAGAAGAATTAAAGAGGAATTAAAAAGCCTGATGGCTGCAGGGACAAAGGATCTTCTAGATCTCTCCATCCACCAACGCCATTATTTTGGTCCATCAAGGCATTATGAAGTGGATCATTCCAGTTGCACAGATTGGCCTCTACCATCTTCAGTGCTCATCTCTCCACCACATCCCCCAGTGAGTCAATCAGGGAAACATGATTGGAGACAGTACATTTGGTCTGTATCCTAGCAACGACTTCATGGAGAACTTCACATAGAACTTCAGCAGTAGCCATTGGGTGGGATGAAATGTCTACTTTCTGAGTTTTCACCAGTGTCTCCAGTTCATCATCACTCTTGTAGTTGACATTTCCCATGATGACTGACAGCAGAGAGGACTTACAGTACATCTCCACCTCCAAGCCTTTAACCTTTGCACCAGCAGTACCATTAAAACACCTCTTCATCTGAGCTGGCATCCTCCAGACCTGCTCTGCTCTTCAGTGAAAGAAGCTCCTCTCCTGAACAAACTCCTCTCCCCACAGAAGTATCCATCCACAAAATACGACAAAAACACAACAAAAATAAAGCAAAGGTTGAGTAAAAACTCAGACTTTGCTGCTACAAGTTGAAGCGCATGTTCTCAAAAGAAACATCTAAATGTAGAATGAGGACTTACCATTAATATACATGGATCGCATGTAAAATCAACAGTGTGGGTGCTGTGGGGGCATTTCCCTCTTCTTAAGATATACTTTGCATATGTGGGTGGTGATTTTCTCTTCGTCTTTTCAGCCATGTAGAAAGATATATGTTTTCTGCTTTTGTGTCCCTTACAAAAACACACATGCACTGGGTTGAATCCTGGTTCAGAAGTCGTGGTGAGTTATAGAAATAACATGCTTTGTCTGAAAATGACACTTTAGAAAAGTTCAAGCAGAACAAATAATAATTCAGTAAGTAATTTTACCTTTCTTCATATTTTCTCCTCACTCTTTTATTGTAAACCTGTGTCCTTTATATCTTACTGCTCTGTGAAGCCCTTTGAATTGCCCTATTGTATAAACTGTGCTATACAAATAAGGCCGCCTTGCTTCACAGAGTCTTTTCTTTTGACTCTTACCAAATGCAACACTCAAATCAAATGTGACTTAAATGCAAGCTGACTCACCACTTTAGTCAGTGGGTTAGGGAGCTATTGTACAAAGAAGGTCACAGGTTACACAAGTTGTACTGTTGGAATAAAAAGGAGAAGAGTAAATTTCCACATCGTTTCCATTTGAACATAATCAAACACCACCTGGATCAACTCCTGGATGGAGTTTGAAGCTGTAAATAGAGTCTACAGCAGAGTGGTTATCAGCAAAGAGGTGTGCAACAAAGCCAGAGGTATACAGAGGTTGGATGGTTGGTAGATCTGTAGCTTCAAAAGACACAGCCAGCGAACAAGGCGTCTTGCTCAGGAAAAGGCGATTCGTCCAGAGTAAAAAGGAAAATGCTTACAGACATTGTTTACTCCAGTATTCATCCAACGATTCAAGGGAATTAAAAAAAGCCACTGCACAGTTTATAACGAGCATGAGAAAAGATTGGGTTCCCATTCCTAGCCGAAAGTACGGAGCTGCAGATTTCCACAAAGATCAGTTTGAAGCTCTCCCAGAGACAACAAACGGGCCGATCTGATTTATCACATAATGTATTCCTAAAGAGTTTGTTCCCTCTGGGCTGCGTAGTAGGTGGTCTCCAGAGCGCTAACTGCCTTTATCAAACATGAGAAATTATTTGCTCTAATCATGCAACTCGTGATTGGTGTAATTTCACCACAATGAATATGTGAAGTAAAAGTCATGATTGAAAGAGGCTTTTCGCTGTGATTCTGTAAAAAGCATGTTTTTTTTGTTTTTTTAAATGTGGATG